>CM077505.1:30539768-31139768 GCA_039654745.1 Houttuynia cordata | reverse complement strand
GGCTTGCCAAGAAGAATTTTTTCAGTGTAGATAGCTTGGTGTCGGTCACCGATAAACAAGGGGCACACAACCCCCCTTGTCTGTGGGCCCTGGCTAAACTCGTGGGTGGAAATTTCGGTTGTCAGATGGGGCCTACACACTAAGGGGGCTGTGTATCTCTGGTTGATTGGTGACCACACCACATTAGCATGTCAGCTTGGTGTCGTATCTATATTGAAAAATTTCTCGTTGTGAAGACTCTGATTAAACTCTTAAGGCTTGTTTGATAGTAGATTCTTTGAGTGAAAAAATGAGATTTTAATAAAAAATTAGAGGGTAGAAAATGGGTGTTTACTTTTTTAGAAGAATTTAGGATTCAATGATATATTTTGTAAATAAATATAGAAGACTAGGGAACATAATGTGCCCCCCTCTTATTTACGGAATTAAGAAACATGCTACTTTAAAAAGTCAAACTTCTAAAAAATGGCATTTTGAGGAGATTTTCATGGGGAATTGTTGATTCTCCTAAAAGCCCGCTATGTAGTGGCAACCAAAAATGCCCTTAATTTCCATTCCATCATTTTTTGGGCTTGTCCAGGTAATCATGTGTATAATGATATGACAAAACTATTATCAAGATGACATCAACTGCATCCTTGTCTTGATCGTCGCAGCACTGGGCCCTTGCTGTTAATGATTTGATGCATGCATCCCGCACAAACAGTCACTACAAGTCGGCAGATGATTAAATCCATGTCTAACAACCAAGGTTTTGTTCAAATACTCCAATAGGCTTACTACTTGAAATTGGCATGCGACATGATCATGTTATGCTGCCCTTGCCTGGCCTCCAAAATTATGCACGCGCATCCGCCCTTTCTTCTCAAAGGTCTAAAAAAATGGCTACTAAGGGGCTGTTTGGGAGGTCATTTCCCACTTCATTTCCCATCATTTCCCATTAAAATGTGTTTGGGAAGCATATTTCATTTTCATTTACCTTTAGTAGGTGAATGATCATAATGGTCATTTTCATTCTTGGTGTAAATGTCCTCATGAGGACATTCACTTGTCAAATGGGTTTTTAAATGAGAATCTTGTGATGAATGACCATATTTACCCTTCCATCATTCATTTTCCCTTTTGAATCCCTAAAACCCATACTTCAATCATCAAATGAAAAGGAGAATTTTTTTCTTTCCTACGATCGTTGTATGGCCTCCCAAACTGCCCCTAAGCATCAGATTCCTCTAGCCCTGCCCTTTCCATTTTTGCTCTTTTAAACCCTTCCCCATTCCCCACATTCAGCCGAAAAACACTTCCCCCTTCCAAACTTTCAAAATTTGCAACACTATGAATCACGTATAGATCGATTCAGAAGGTCGAATCCTTCTGCTTAGGTTGACTCCTTTTTTTGCCTGGCTACTGTGGAGAGTCCAAACTAGTCTCTCCTACATCTATAACCCTATTTATATCAACAACAAATCACTTAAATCCCGCAACTGGCCGTATGACCAACAACCCTACTCCGACAACTTCATGTTGGCAGCGAATAGCTTGTCCGTGGATTTAATTTCCACAAAATGCATTGTCAATTATCCTGTAATCCCAAGTTATTTCCTTAGCAAACTTTCGGGATGTTACAAAGAGGCTATGGTATTTTTTATATAACTGGATGCTATGGTTATTAAGTAGCTCGAGAAGGGGGAAAGTGTAATAGAACAATAAACGAATTATCAAAAGAACCTATATAAGTGCTATATTGATTTTTATTGGATGGTAGAAATCCCAACTAAAAGAGAAAAAGAGGTTCAAAGTCCACTTAAAATTTTTAAATTAACCATAGGGAGCATCTAAAATAGGATCGTCCTATTTTCCAAATAGAACATCTAAACCAGGACGAAGAGAGTACGACAGTAAAGGAATGTTGTATCGGATATCGATAAAATATTGATCGACCAAAGAGATAATCGGAGATATATTAGAGATATTGTGTAGAAAAATATCGGTGGTCTAAAACTAGTTTTTACTATATATTTTCACAATATAACTTCTAAAATTAGTGATACTCATTTAGACAAGTATAAATTTTAAATATATATATAAAAATACATATATAATTTAAAATATATATTTGTGTTTTAAACCCGTATCCTTCCACTTGACATAGGATGGGAAACAAATGGGAAGTTGATTTTTTTTTTATTTTTTAAAAATTATTTTTTTAAAAAATACCGATATATCGGACCGAAACCTATTTTAAAAAAACGAACGGATATAGAATGATACTACTCCCTCCCTCCAAATTACCTGTCTGCATTAGAAAACCAAAATGAACTAAAATCAGTTCATTTTGGTTCTATAATCCACACAGGTATAATTGGACGAAGGGAGTAATCGGGTAGTACGACAGCCGTTCTTCTCAAAGCCTTGATTTCCCCTTCCTTTGCAAAGCCTCCGATCACTCCGCCGGAAATCCGCCTCCGAAATCAGCATTCCGACCGGCGTCCATCATCGATCGCCGGTCTCGTAATGAATCCCGAGTAGTAAGCTCCTCCCCTGGCTTTGTTAAGATCGCCCTTAGTTATGTCGTGAAATCCTTGTTTAGAGCTTGTCGGACATGCTTAATTTTGTTGTTTGGATGTTTGATTTGTAATTTTTAACAGAATTCTATGGTGTGATCTATCTGATTGTGTTAGGATGCCCGATCTGATGGGAATTTCGTTTCTTTTTAAATGCAATTAGAAATCAATTATGCAAGGAAAATAGATGTACAATTGTGTAAGAAAGAGTTACAATTGGTACCGTGGCTATGATCGCCGGATGTGTTTCTTCTTGTCTGAATATATGCATATGGCTTGAATTGTTTTTTTTTATTGCCATGAAATGGCAT
Source organism: Houttuynia cordata (assembly GCA_039654745.1). Lineage (NCBI taxonomy): Eukaryota > Viridiplantae > Streptophyta > Magnoliopsida > Piperales > Saururaceae > Houttuynia > Houttuynia cordata. The sequence goes on along the minus strand of CM077505.1, from coordinate 31,136,896 downwards.
GTGAGTTCGTCAAGAGTGGATACATTACATAGATATAGTGGATAGACGGGGAAGTGGCTGCGGTTTTGTTTTTTTTTTAGTTGAAGATGTAGCATGAATGATGGTGGTATTTGAATTTGTGTTTTATGTTAATGCAAGTGCAGTTGAACATACAAATGTAGGAATGAAGTTGTTCTCTTTTAAACGAGAATGGGATAATTGAATCTAAGAATCTGGAGATTTTTTATTTCATGTCACTATTCTAGAAGAGAATTGTTAAAAGTTTCTACTTTTAAATATCAGTTTTAACTTATGGCCTATAATCCTGTTTGGTACAACCCTGTTTTCGCATCTTCTTTGTGTAAACATTAATAGAAGTCCATGTGCAAGGATTTTGCATATCCATAAGGTTGTTTGGCCAAGAGAAGCTGATCAGCTGGCCAACTCTCTAGCCAGTGGAGTTTGAATAAGTTTATAAATAATTCTGCATGGTATCTTCTTCAACCATATTTGCTCTTGTTATTTTTGAAGAACTTTTGTGTGGTCATCTGATCCTCTCATCCTTGCTCTCTGTTTAACTGCTATATATGCCTGAATATTTTTCAGCTTTATTTTTAAAACTGTTCTAAGAGAAATTAACTTAGTTCACTATATATTATGAGACCTCCAGACTCCTGACACGATCAACCAACCTTCTGTCTTGGAAAGGAATTGAACCCGAGGTATAATTTTAATTCCAATGGTGGGTTTGAGACTAAAGCCAAACATAGGAAACCTCGCGTAAGTGAATAGTTAGAATGAAGATGGAGTTCACAAGGTAGAGGGTTTCCCGACTCTAATATATTTTCTCCAATCACGTAAAATCATATTGCACATTGAAACATGGTGGGAATGAGATTAAAATCCAAGGTAGAAACAAGTCTCAGCATCTTGTGCCTGCAGAACCCTTGAGAAGTATGGAGTTCTATAAAAAAGTATTTGAAGAACAGTAAACAAAATTTTCTCTGCGTGGGAAATTAGTTTTAGACAATAATGGCTTGACTTCAGCCAGTTTCTTATCCGTAACCCGATCAGCATCTGAAGTGCGTTGGAAACATGCATATGTCCTGGGGACTTGAATTATAATCTAGGATTCAGTCCTGGGGACTTGAATGGAAATAGTTGATGTCAGTTTAATTGGATCTTTTTCCTTCTTATTTTTTATCAGATGGTTGAATTTGCATACTCCATGAAATGTTAATATATATTTCGATAGCCGAAAGAAGGGAATGCATATGCATATGACAATGTGGTTTTCTAGCACAAGTACAATATGCATGAGCTTCAAAGTCAGCATTTGGCTCAGTGAATAAATTTAGCACACAATGGAACACTCATGATCTTGAATGATACCATATTTGCATGCCTTTTCCGTGTAATTGTGTGAAGAGCAGTAGGATGAGTGCAGCTTGATGAGCAAAATGGAAGCCGTGCAGTAGGCAAGGTAGGTCAGGAGGGTTCTCTCCTGGTACATGCTTCGTCTCTGAAGCTGGTGTGGAGAAAGGGTTGGACCTTGGGAAGATGAAGTTGTTCAAGTTATACCTGCATCGGGTGAATGATGATTGTAGGAATTAGTGGGCATATGTTGATTGAAAAGGAAGCATGGGTAAGGAGTAGGTCTTGGGTGAAATTGTATACAATAAACAGTGTCTTCTATAAGCTCGTAATTTTCAATTAATGAGTTTTTTTTGGGTGACTTAAATCAATTAGGATTAATATACTGGCATACATGCCTTTGCTTAAGGAATACAACTGGCATTACAGAAGAGGTAGAATGACATTATAGGAACAAGCGGTTAGACATTCGAGAAGTATTATATGATTTGTTAAACTTCATGTACTCCCAATCTACCATTCCACTTTTTTATAATCCTATGATGGCTGAACGGGCTATTTGCGTGAGAAGAATAAAAAATTTAGTCTCCTCCACTGAAGCATTTTGTTTGTGATCTTTAGGGCCTTTTTTTGCTTTTGGTTTGCATATCTTATTCAGCCGTATCTGACGATGGAGCAAACAATGTGTTGTTCTCGTATTTTGTAGTGATTATTTGTTCAAGCTACTGCTTATTGGAGACTCGGGAGTTGGAAAATCATGCCTTCTTCTTAGATTTGCGGTAAGTTGTTAATTTGGATTTGTATTGTATATGTTCCTGATTTTATATAAGGACTGGGAATGCAATTAATTCAACTTCGAATTTATAAATATTTGTCTCACCCCGAAATAACCCAATTTCTTCCTGGAATATTTGGGGACCAAGACGACTCTAACACAGATTTTTTATAGTAATGTGATGTTGTCATACATAACGTTTTTTTTGCACATACAACCATTATTTGGGAATTTTTTATGGGGTGTTTTCTCTTTCCTACTAGTGTTTCTTTAAGGTCTTTTAAATTTTAGTAGTTTTTTGGTGCTTCAGGTCTTGAGAATTTCTTTAATATATTTAGTAGCTACTAATTTGTAGTAAACTTTCTCTTAAGAAGTATATGTGCCGGGTTGTAAGGATTCGAACACCAAATTTTAACAATAAAAAAGGTTTATCTGATGATATAAAGTTTCTAAAGTTTTTTGTTACAAAGCAAGTTCAGTTGGCGTGTATTATTTTTCTCAATAGCCTTTAAACGTTGCTTTTCCAAGACTCATTATTAAAAAAGAGTATTCTGCTTTTGTCTTTTTTGCTTCAACTGAACTAGTGGTATGTCATTCTTATGGGTGTCTGATCAGCTTTAATGCTTGTGACTCGACATAATCTGGTATAAATTAAAGTGGAAATTACATGTAGGATTTCTAAACTCGCATATATACATGTTGCTACCTTTCTCAGGAAAGGCAATCGTGGGAAGGTCTTTTTTTATATACTGGGGGAGGTCTTTGATATAGCTCGAAATTAGTTGTGTACATTGTGTTATATCTTCCTGACTACTTTGCTTATATGTTGCAGGATGATTCATACCTTGAGAGTTATATCAGCACCATAGGCGTTGACTTTGTAAGGATTTGTATTTTGATACTACCTTTCCGTTAGGATCTTTTCATGCCTAATTTTTTGTAAGGCACATTAGTTTCTTTCTTTTGTTATTATTAGGACCATGTAACCATGGTCAAGGTATTTTACACAACATTTTCATATCAATATTGGTGATATGTGATTTTGTAGAAAATACGAACTGTAGAGCAGGATGGGAAGACCATTAAACTTCAAATTGTAAGTTTTTCGTCCTGAGCTTTAATAAATAATTATAAAAATTGCTTAAGTCGGATTCTTGTTTTCATACTTTGTTGCAATTTTTTTATCAGTTGTAACTTGTTCTATAGCTTCAACAACATTTATTTGTTTCAGTTAGTAGTTTTGTGTTGTCATTTTAGGGAGACTAAATATCGTTTTTGTTTTGTGTGGCCTATAGTGGGATACTGCTGGTCAAGAACGTTTTAGGACTATTACAAGTAGCTACTACCGTGGTGCTCATGGAATAATCGTAAGTGTTATAATTCTAGCAGCATTACTTGAGTATATTCCGATTGCCACGGCATATCATATATTGCGAATAGCCACTGACGACATTCCATGTGGCAGGTGGTCTATGATGTGACGGATCAGGAAAGCTTTAACAATGTCAAGCAATGGCTGAATGAAATTGATCGTTATGCAAGTGAGAATGTCAACAAGCTTCTTGTTGGAAACAAGTGTGATCTCACTGCTAATCGAGCTGTTCCTTATGAAACTGCTAAGGTCGCTGTCATATGATTGTTGTTTTGTTCTCCAAATGTTTTATCTTCCTTTCAGGCACTTGAGCAACGTATATTTTTTTTAGGCCTTTGCTGATGAGATCGGGATCCCATTTATGGAAACCAGCGCAAAGAATGCTACTAATGTTGAGCACACATTTATGGCTATGGCTGCGGAGATCAAGAACAGGTGATGTACTTTGTTTTTTCTGGCGGTATGTCACTCAGATTATCAAGTCATGTTTATGTAAATGAATTTTTGTTGCAGAATGGCTAGTCAACCAGCCATGAACAACGCAAGGCCTCCCACAGTGCAGATCCGTGGGCAACCTGTGGTTCAAAAGGGAGGCTGCTGCTCGAGTTAGAAGTTCAAAAGGGATTCTTGGTGGTGTTGTGTAAAAGTGGGTTTCCCATATAATGTGAAGACTTATTCATGATTTCTTTTCATTTGTCGCTAGACATCATAAAAATGTATTCTTTCCAACTGTTCAATATCGTTAAAATCCTGTACAAATATGGAATCTGTTTATTGGAGTAAATTATGTGTCTTTTTCATTGACTTTATAGCTAGTCGTTGTTTTGTCTAATGCTGCCTGTCTGAACTCAAATGCCACATAAATGTAATGTACAGATTTGTGGCGTCATTGTCACTGTGGAGCAAAATTCAAGTTTGTAATGCGACCTTTTTTTTGGAACATCAAACTGGCTAGATGTGATATGATGTTTCTAATTTTAGCGAAAAGGCAGCTAAAATTATCCCAAACTCTAGTATTATTATACACCTTATATTAAATACTTTCTGTTCCTTTCATCAGATACATTGTTAATGAATGTGGTTTCTTGCTCATCTTTATGCCAATAATAGAAAAATGTTGAAGTCAATACATGTAGAGCCAAGTTAGCCTAACTGAGCCGGTTGGATCTCTTCCAGTCTCTTCTGTGGTGTATAGCATGTCTATTTGTGTGGGATGAGGTACATGAATTGTAACTAATTAAAGAGAAAAAGATCGAGGAACCAAAATACTAAGAAAAAAAGAATTTTTAGATGCAGAGGGGAATAACAGCAAATTTAGATGCGGAAGCTAATTCAGAGAGTACAGATTAACGGTTTGGGTGGGAAGGACGAGGAAAGGATGAGGTCAATTAGGATTGTGAGAAGCAAAAGAAGACAGGACTTCCACTAATTTAGAAAATTCCATGGGGCAATTTCCATTCTCAACTCTACGTGGCCTTTCCTCTCTCTCTCTCTCTCTCTCCCAAATTTGGGGTTTTCATAAGACTATTTGGAAACTTCATATCTACCCTGACCAAATTTTGCCGGTGTGCGAATTTGTACCATGATGAGCATCTCTCATCGCAGTTGGACAAATAGTTCTTAACACACTTTGATTTGGTCACAAAAAAAACAGCAACAGGGAGCTGTACGTATGAACATCTCATATCCTTGGAAAATCAACATTCAGTAAAAAAATAATGTAGAAGTATGATTATTCTCTAACCTAATCTAGTTAGCCACCTTGTTTTAAAAGGCCGCCTATTTCTTTTAACTATAAGACAAATCATATTGCCAACAAAATCCATCAATTTTGTCTCGAGCGATTCATCTTTCATAAAAAAACTCATAGCGTAAATCCAGGCTCGCGGTGGAAGCGCATCATAGGCTGAGACAATCTCACACTTCGACTCCAATGGCGTGGCAGCCGTCGCAAAAGCCAACTCCGTGCTTGACAACACCATCGCTGTTGGATATAAACCAAAAGCCCATATGAAGGCCCAAGCCCATAATGAAATAATAGAAGCCCATATGAAGTTTATTAACTAAGAGGCCCAACTAGTATTGAAGATGCAAGCCCAAAAGAGAAGAATCTAGAAGCATGGAATATGCTAGATGAATGGAGCATGTGGTGTATAGTGTAGAAGTCTCTAGAAGACCTACTTAGAAGAATTATCTAGAAAAGTTTTTTGTTGAAACTTATAGAAGGATGTTGGACTCCTATAAATAGGGAATGGTAGATGGAGTTCCAACACACAGGTAGGTAAGAAAACTCAAGAGGTGGAGTGAAAGTGTGAGGGAGTGCTCTTGTAAAAGTAGCAACCTTGTCCCTTGAATTATTCTTGAGATAGTGTAACTTGTGAGAATTTTACCTTTCGTACCATTGTCTCATTTCCTTCCCATATACTTCCCTCATAGATCATAGTTGTGGGTGAAGGCTTAGCAAAGCTAACATCCAACAAAGTGGTATCGGAGCTAGGTATATTGGCCTTTGAGTTTATTCCTTCCTTTATCCTACATAAAAGATGGCTTCCAATCTAGTCCAACCTCAAATTCCAAAGTTGGTGAAGGACAACTATGATAGTTGGCAAATTCAAATGAAGGCATTGTTCGGGTCGCAAGATCTATGGGAAGTTGTTACTGACGGATACGAGGAGCCCACTGCCGAGAAAGAAGCAACGTATACTGCGGTGCAGAAGAACTCTCTTAAGGAGCAAAGAAAGAAAGATAAGAAGGCATTGTTTTTACTCTATTAAGGAGTAGATGAATCAACATTTGAGAAGATCGCTGAAGCGAATACAAGTAAATAAGCATGGGAGATTCTCAAACACTTTTTTCAAGGGTGTTGATCGCGTGAAAAGAGTTCATTTGCAAACTCTAAGGGCTGAGTTTGAGGCTGCTCATATGAAGGAAGGTGAGTCTGTCTCCGACTACTTCTCAAGGTTACTAGTCATAGTTAATCAACTAAAAAGAAATGGAGAAATAATTGAAGATGTTCGTGTAGTAGAGAAAATATTGAGATCCCTCACAACCAGATTTGAACACGTGGTTGTGGCAATTGAAGAATCAAAAGATTTGGACACTCTCACGGTTGAGGAGTTAATGGGATCACTCCAAGTCCATGAGTAGCGTATGCTAAAGAGTAGCAGCCCATCTATTATGGAGTAGGCACTTGAGTCAAAGTTAACTTTAAATTACCAGAAGAGTGGTCATCCTCAACGTGAATGCTTCACTAATGGCGGCCGTGGAAGTGGCCGTGGAAGAGGAAATTATTAAAGGTAAGGTCAAAATCATTGGAAGTCCACCAATAGTAGAAGAGGCACTAGTAGCGGAAAATCTACTCGTGATAGTGAACCTGGAAATAGAAGAAATATCCAGTGTTACAGCAACAAGACTGGGCATTATGCATCTGAGTGCTGGAGCCCAGTCTATAAATCAGAATCAACAATCCAATTTTGCAGAAGCGTATGAGGACAAGAGAGAAGATGCCACACTCTTCATTGCACAGAAGGAGGCTCGTGATCAACAAGATGTCTGGTATCTTGACTCTGGAGCGAGCAATCACATGTGTGGCAAGAAGGAGCTCTTTGAAGATTTGGTTGAAGACGTTCATGGTCACATCAGCCTTGGAGATTCATCCAAACTGCCAGTAAAAGGTAAGGGAAAAATTAAGATTTATCAAAAGAATGGCGCTCCACAGTATATCTCAAATGTGTATTTTGTACCCAACATGAGAAGCAATATTCTAAGCATTGGGCAACTCTTAGAGAAGGGGTACAAAATACACATGGAGAATGAGTGTCTCTCTTTGATGAATGGTCAAGGGAGGATTATTGCAAAAGTCCAAATGATACCCAATAGAATATTCCCTCTCCACATCAATACAAGTTTGGAGAAATGCTTCTATGAAAATATAAAGGAAGAGTCATGGAAGTGGGCCACACCTTCGATTCGGGCATCTTAATTTCAGTGGCCTCAAGTTATTGTCTACATCAAACATGGTGCGTGGATTGCCGACTATAAAGAAGCCGGAATATGTATGTGAGTCTTGCACACTTGACAAGCAACAAAGAGCTCCCTTTCAAAGTGGAAAATCTTGAAGAGCAGTAGATCCCTTGCAGTTGGTGCACACTGATATTTGCGGACCCATTGAACCTGCATCCTTTGGAGGTAATAGATACTTCATCACCCTCATTGATGATTTCAGCATAAAACTTTGGGTCTATTTCATCAAAGAAAAGTCTGTTGCCTTTACTATTTTTAAGAGTTTTAAAGCTCGTGCTGAAGTTGAAAGCGGGTATAAGCTTAAGATACTCAGATCTGATCGAGGTGGAGAGTACACCTCGAATGAGTTCCGGAATTACTGCAAGGAGAATGGCATCAAGCAACAGTTTACAGCAGCATACACATCACAACAGAATGGCATCGTTGAGAGGAAGAATCAGACCATTCTTGACATGGCTAGAACCATGATTAAAGAGAAAGGATTGCCGAAGAATTTCTGGGCCGAAGCTGTTGTATGTACAACCTATCTTCTCAACCGCTGTCCCACGAAGAGTGTGAAGAATATGACACCATAAGAAGCATGGAGTGGCTATAAACCCAGTGTGACACATCTCAAGGTCTTCGGTTGCATAGCATATGCCCAAGTTCCTGAAGCAAAGAGAAAGAAGTTGGATGATCGTGGAGAGAAGTGCATCTTCATTGGATACAGTGAGGAGTCAAAAGCTTACAAGCTCTATAACCCACTTACACACAAGGTGGTAGTAAGTAGAGATGTGATTTTCAGTGAGGAGGAAGCATGGAGCTGGAGTGAAATAAGCACAACAAAAGAGAATCATCTCGAGATGGAGGAACATGGAGAAGCAAGGCATGAAGCTCCAGAAAGAGTAATCTCAACATCGCTTCCTAAGGCATCAAATATAGATCAAATGTCAGATATCTCAACTCCATCTTCTACACCTATTAAGATGAGAAGCCTTAGAGAAATTTATGAGCAAACCGAGCTAATATTGAGCCTCTAACATTCGAAGAGGCTGTTAAAGAAGATTGCTGGAAGAAAGCCATGGAAGAAGAGATTCATGCCATCAAGAAAAATGGCACATGGGAGCTAACTACATTGCCCAAAGGTCAAAGGGCGATTGGTGTCAAGTGGGTATACAAAATCAAGCGGTTGGCTAATAGACATATTAAAAGGTATAAAGCCAGACTTGTAGCCAAAGTGTACAAGCAAAAATATGGCATAGACTATGAAGAAGTATTTGCACTGGTTACAAGACTTGACACTGTGAGGATGCTGATGTCTCTTGCTGCCCATCATAATTGGAAGATATACCAGTTAGATGTGAAATCAGCCTTTCTAAATGGGAAGCTTGAAGAAGAGGTGTATGTAGAGCAGCCCTAAGGCTTTGTAGTGACAGGAGAAGAGCAAAAGGTGTACTGGCTGAAGAAAGCTCTATATGGCTTGAAGCAAGCCCCATGAGCTTGGAACTCTTGCATCGATGGCTATCTAGAAGAGAATGCCTTCACTAAATGCCCGTATGAGCATGCCATCTACATCAAGAAGAATGCTCATGGTGAGATACTCATAGTATGCCTATACGTTGATGATTTGCTCTTCACAGGAAATAGCCAACATATGTTTCAAGAGTTCAAGCAAGCAATGTTCAAGGAGTTCGAGATGACGGATTCTGGTCTTATGTCTTTCTTCCTTGGCATTGAGGTAGGTCAACAATCCGATGGTATCTTTATGTCTCAGAAGAAATATGCAAAAGAGTTACTTGAAAAGTTTAGGATGACTAATTGCAATGAAGTCAGTATTCCTCTTCCATCTAGTTTGAAGTTGACAAAAGAAGGAGAAGGGAAAAATATAGATTCCACGTTATTCAAGAGTTTAATTAGAAGCTTAAGGTACCTCACAATCACAAGGCCAGATATTGTCTTCAGTGTTGGACTCTTGAGCAGGTACATAGAAACACCAAAGGAATCACATTGGTTGGCTGCCAAAAGAAACACCAAAGGAATCACATTGGTTGGCTGCCAAAAGAATCTTAAGATATATAAAAGGTACGTTGGACTTTGGCCTCTTTTACTCATATAAAGATGATGCAACTTTATATGGTTATTCAGATAGTGATTGGGCTGGAGATCAAGATGAAAGAAAGAGTACCTTAGGTTATGTGTTCTATCTTGGATCAACTGCCTTTACATGGATGTCAAGAAACAAGATGTAGTAGCCTTATCATCTTTTGAAGCAGAATATGTGGCAGCCTCATCCACTGTCTGTGAAGCTATATGGTTGAGAAATCTCCTAGAGCAGTTAAATCATCCTCAAGAAGATTCAACCCCGATATATGTGGATAATAAATCAGCAATTGAGCTTGCAAAGAATCCGGTGCAGCATGGAAGGAGCAAGCATATAGACATAAAGTATCACTTCTTGAGAGACCACGTAAAATAAAGAACTATAAAGCTGGAGTATTGCAACACTAAAGAGCAAGTGGCTGACATCTTCACTAAAGCTTTGCCCATCGACACATTCATCAAGTTGAGGACTATGCTCGAAATGAAGAAGCTTTTGGTTTAAGGGGGGATATGTTGGATATAAACCAAAAGCCCATATGAGGGCCCAAGCCCATAATGAAATAATAGAAACCCATATGAAGCTTATTAACTAAGAGGCCCAAATAGTATTAAAGATGCAAGCCTAAAAGAGAAGAATCTAGAAGCATGTGGTGTATAGTGTAGAAGTCTCTAGAAGACCTACTTAGAAGAATTGTCTAGAAAATTTTTTTGTAGAAACTTGTAGAAGGATGTTGGACTCTTATAAATAGGGAATGGTAGATGGAGTTCCAACACACAAGTGGGTAAGAAAACCCAAGAGGTGGAGTGAAAGTGTGAGGGAGTGCTCTTATAAAGGTAGCAACCTTGTCCCTTGAATTATTCTTGAGATAGTGTAACTTGTGAGAATATTACCTTTCATACCATTGTCTCATTTCCTTCTCATATACTTCCCTCATAGATCATAGTTGTGGGTGAAGGCTTAGCAAAGCTAACATCCAACAATCGCATGGGCCGCCTCCAACGCCGTGACCATGCTCCGCAACTCCTTTGCGTCATTCACAAGCTTCGGATTCACTCTGTCCCACTAGAAGCCACTTCTTTCCTATGTATTATTTCCCTCACCACCAATGTGGACTTCCGGCTGCTGCTCCGCCAGCTTACCGAGATAGCGGTCGATTACGGCGTCGACATTTGGGTTGCTGAAGAAGAAAGGGTTTCCTGCTGGAGAAAAGGCAATGATGGCAAGGTCGGCACCGGAGAAGGTGCAGAGTTCGGAAGCCTTCTTGAAGAAGCCTCTGCGCCGCTTGGAGAAAGTGACCTGATGCTTGTCGACGTCCTCAATCTTCTCAATGGTGACCCTCCTCCTCTTCTTCTCCGTCTTGCTTTCTCCCTCACCACTCATCCTGAAGAACCTCTTCCTCACTTCGAACTTCTCTATCTCCAATCTAGTATTGATGAAAGAGACCATAACCGGGGAAAATATAGAGAAGGAGCGATTACGAGTGAGGAAGTTTCCCTAATTGGGATTAATTCCGCCGACATTACATTACATCTTGCCTGTTTCAAAAATAGGAAACTAATCTGTATTTGAGAATCTCCCTCATGTTGTTGTAGAAGATGGCGCGGTGGCAACGCTGGGCAGGGAAATAGAAATTGACCGTTGGGAAATAGAAAACTGGTCTGTGGGAGTTTGGGGCGTGATTAAAAGTAAAGTGGATATTTTGCTACAGTGTAGCATTCATATTTTTTCCATATCCAGCATGAAACAGAAGATGTACAAAATCCACTTTGGATATTTGTTTATAATCACGCCCCAAACGGCCAGGCATGAAAAACTGGATTCTATTGTTTTTTTTGAAGATTCAGTAAAACTAGATTTCTGGTTTTTGTGAGACAGTACCTATTCGTGATTAGATTTCATGCATTGTTGAACTTCATTAAAATTTTATTCTTTCCAATTGGTCGATTCATTATTACGATGCATATAAAAAGTCAAACATGTACAAGTTAGGAATTTCTCTATCCTGTGTCTTCTTCTCTCATGGGGTTTGAATGCAACATGCAGGTTACCGTCCGTCTAGTTTTAGGAAAAGGTAGCCAATGTATATGAGCTCACGCTCTCCTAATATCATCATGAAGAGGTGAAAATTTCCTAAATTAGAGGTGCCACCAAAGAAACTGTAAAAGACCATACGAAATAGTGGCTACAAATTTTGGGTCATTTAAACGTGTGTCTCCCTCCCTATGTTGCTCTATTTAATAGTTAAGAATGCATTGTCTAATTTCGGACATGACATGTCATATATTCCCTCCGTTCCAAAATACTATATACATTTAGAAATATTCATTGTTCCAAAATACTATGTAACTTCTTCTTTCCAAAATTGGAGGAGACTTAGAAGGATTGACTTGAACTTGGTTCGTAAACGAGCATATGAGTTGGACGGGATATCAAGGAGAAAAAATCATATGACTTCCTTGTGGGCTTCATTGTCCAATAAAAATGAGAATTTTTTCAAATGTACACAGTATTTTGGAACGGATGGAGTATATATTATTTAGGATTAATTGTAATACCTTAAGTGCATTTATAGCTTATTGAGACTGCAAGCAATGGTGGGGTATCAGCGGGTATAAGGTGAAAATCATTAATTCTTAATACAAGAATGTTTGAAGTGCTAGGCCCCCATATTTGGGGGCAAATTAGGTAAAAAAAATTGTGTAATAGAGTGGAAGACTGGGGGCAAATGGCCCAAAATCGCATAAACTAACTTTAGAAACTAACTTTGGACTGGGGGCAAATAGCAAATTAGTGCTATTTCCTTTAGAAACTAACTTTGGACCTCACCACCCTTGATTTGTGGTGCACACCATGTCAATTAATGAGTGGAAACAAAGTGGCGATGCAGATTAAAATTCAGATTATGGAAAAAGAAGGATCATTATCCAGGGAGACTTAAGATATCGAACATAGAGACACGGATACGTAAATTAGATTTATTTAGAATTTGTGCATGCATTGCGATTCATGTTATTAGGTTCCACAACCTATAACTATAATGGGTTCTTGCTGGCAATTAGGATTTACAAGCAAATCCCTTTGTTTGTGATCTAATAATGTATAAGATTGAACATGCAATAGTATAATCTTCAGACAATCGTGTATGTACCAGTTAATTGAGCGACATCAATGGCTAACTATATATCTCTTTACTGTACTGCAAAATCGCATAAACCTGAGGCACTTAATTGTTTGTTTTCCTACTACAAAATTTTACGCAAGAAGAATACTAGACTAATATCAGATGAATCAAATTCCAAGAACATATTCACGTTGAACAAATAATTGACGAATAGATACATAAAACTGGAATAGAAGAATATTTACATCATTCTTGCCTCTGCTCTCCATAAGCAATATCACCTTTCGGCTCTGATGGTGCGGCCGCTGAAGCTTCGCTCGAACTTCCTCCATCGCCTGCACCATGCGCTGCAACTCGTCTGCGTCGTTCACACGCGTTGGATCCACGCTGTCCCACCAGAACCCACTTTGCTCTCTTTTTTCATCAGAACCAGCGCTGACTTGGGGGGGGGGGGGGGGGGGCTTCTCTGCCAGGTAGCAGTCGATGATGTCTTTGGCATCTGCTGCGTTGGGATGGGCGTAGGGGTTTCCGGTGGGTGAGAAGACGATGATGGCAATGTTGGCACCGCTGAGTTTCTAGAGTTCGGAGGCCTTCTTGAAGAGACCCTGGGCGCTTCTTGGAGAGGTTACCATACGGCTTTGCTTGTCTTCAATCTTCTGAATCTCGACCAGCAAAGCCGTATGGTCACCTTCTCCAAGAGCTGCCATATGTCTCGCTCATCTTCACCATCTTGCTTTCCTCTCCCTCTCCCTCGTTCTCGATCTCTCGCTCTCTTTTCTGAACCCATTCTTGAATGAAGAAGATAGTCCGAGCAGGGGAGGGAACTGTGTACTTATATATAGGTAGCGGCGGTGTTATTTGTAAGGAACACTGGGAAGGAGGAAGTTGCCTATTTAGAGAGATTCGCCGCCATTGTTCCAATCTTCCTGCAGGCAGATGTCTTGATATAGGAAGTTGCCTATTTAGAGATTCGCCGCCATTGTTCCAGTGTTTTAGTTCTGATTTAGGAAACCATGCAACTCTGTGACGTATGATTTTGTAGACGCGGCAGCGCGGGGGAGGGAAAAATATAGGAAACTATTTGAATTGATCCATGTGCCAACTTCTACTAGGAAACGATGGCGGGCTATTGTGTAATTCACTAATTTGTAAGATTTAAGGATGGGCCCAGGTCCATCAACTCCTTTGCACCCATGGCCCATGGGATTTAGTGTAGGTCTCGGATGCTTCTAGTTGGGCCTCTCCTCAGTATCGCCAAGTTTAGTGTTCCAAGTTTTATAAAAAAAAAAATTAGTGTTCAACAAATATTGAGAAAATTTTAGAATAAAGAGTACACGAGCGTGCCTTAACTCGTGGCCAGTACATATTTACATTTTAGATCAGTTGTGTGGGCCCCTAACATATGAGCGGCCAATCACGGATTTTTGTGTATTTAATTACAATTTACATAGAAATTGTCATGTCTTTCCACACATTTTAATACATGGAAACCTGCTATTGGCCTCTCAAATGTGAAGACCTCACACTAGATCTGAACCGCATACTAACGTCTCTTAACTCTTTGCATTGAACACTTTCTGGACACGGGCTACAAAGGTACGAGGGAGAAATGCAACCAACCGCCTAGAGCACCATATCCTGGTATGAATCCCCTAAGGCACATACACGTCGGGCAAGTTGGGATATAATCCCCTTTGATTGCCAATAGAGCATGATCAATTATACTCTCAGAAATTACATTTGTTTTTGTCAACCTTTGCAAAAACTAGACATGACCCTTCACCGCTTTGAAAACTATACATCACCCCCTAACTATTTTTTTGTTGGCAATAAAATGAAAATACTAACCCCATTCACACTATTTTTTTTCACCCCCTCTTGTCGTCAACCCGCCTCCCCCTTGTCCCAACCAGGGGCGGACGTAGGATTTTCAGGGACAGGGGTCAGGCCATTTTGAGACTGGGGTCAGGTAAGGGAATTAAGCCTATTTATAAAAAAATATATAAAAAATATATATAATCTATAGGGAAATTGTAGAAACCTATGGGGTCATCTGACCCCCATAGGTTACACGTAGGTCCGTCCCTGGTCCCAACCATCTTCGGTAGCGAGACATGTTGGTTGGGACTATTCTAGGGGAGGCGAGGCTCATGCCACCACCAATTCAAAATGGTCGAAAAAAGAGAATGGTGAAGGTGTTGAAGAATCTTGTCTTTTGAAAGTTGAAACATCGTAAGGAGGTGCATACGTGGAGTTTGACATATACAGAGGTCCGCATCTAATTTCTACAAAACTCAAGGTACATAATATGTAAGTGTTGTTTGGATGTCTTTTGATCCCTAAAGGAAAATTATTTTCCATCTTTTTTCTTTACTTGCCGTTTGGGGCGTGATTAAAAGCAAAACATCCACTGTAGATATTTTGCTGCACTGTAGTATCCATATTTTTTTCCTATCCAGCTGAAACACCTCAGGTCGTGTTTTACCTAGATAGAGAAAAAAATATGGATGCTACAGTGGATCTAGAAAATCCACTGTGGATATTTGCTTATAATCACGCCCCAAACGGCCTAAGTGAAAGGTTATTTGGAATTACCCTTTTAAAAATAAAAAGATAAATGATAAAAATCAGAGTGAAAAAGGGCAAGATCATTAAAAATATTTTTAGTTGTCTTTGAAAAACAATAAAAAATGGACTTTATACTTTAATCCTCATCCTAAGGAGGTTTAAGATTGAAAGGAAAGGATGCCGATGGAAAAAGACTTCCTGCATAACACCATTTTTTGTAGATAATATATTTCCAAATATTTTTTTGGAAATGTAAAAAGGGACTATATGCACTAATTTTTTCTTGCGAAATTGTGTTTCCAAACACTTTCTTTCCGCCCCTTAAAAGTTCATTTCTGCCCTTGGAAAGGGACATCCAACCAGCACCAAGCTAGGTTAATGTTAGTGTTGATAAATACGAAGAACATTAATGTAATACTCCCTCTGTCCGACAGTACTTATTTGGATTAAAAATTGAAAATGAAATAAAATTAGTTCATTTTGGATTTCTAATGCAGAGAGGTAAATTTGGACGGAGGGAAGTAATGTTAATGGGCTATAAAGCAACTACCGAATGAGGCCCATTACACTGACTTTTAGGGGGCCTGCTTAGGCCTGATACAATGGAGAAGCAAGAGGCAGCCATGGGAGGGACGATGGAGATGGAGGAGAAGCAAAGAGTGGAGAAGAGGATATGCAGGCGGTGCAAGGTGTATTATGAACCAAGTTCCAACTCTCCCTCGTCTTGCAGATTCCACCCTTCCTTCTTCGTCTCCAGAAGACACGATGATCAAAAGAGGTAGTAACCTCCTCAACACCTCATTTTCTTTGTATATGAAACTGATGATTGTTTGCCTAATGAAGTAGTAGCATATGATTCGATTAATTGAGAGCCAATGTTTACTAAGTTAGCCATATTTTAAGCTATATTTCTAAGCGAATTTTGGTAATTTGCGCCTGTAATATCGTCATTTTATTGTTTATTATGCCTTTTTTCCTTAGTGAATTTGATGCTTCTGTTAGTATTTTATTTATAATTTGTAATCGTTGGAGCTCGTCAATGATGTGGAGTGTAGGAATTGGGGTACGCTTTTGAACACTTTTGAAGAGGTTTAAGTCTTTAACCAGAATTCTGAGCTAAATTTGTATCCATTGTGGTTGTTTATCCATGCCCATAAGGGAAATTGGTTTATTCATGAAAATCCGATTGATTGTAGATGCCTACAATCCGCCTGTTTCAATAATTTGCTACCATCTAGATGTTTGTGCTACAATTCTTGGAGGATGGTCATTAGTGATGCAGGGTGATTACAGTGGGAATTCTGGAGGTTGTTCGGTTGAGGCAATCTGTCGAACAGTTTTATTCTTCAAGTATCAGAATTGGGTAAAATAGGGAGAACACTAGTCTCTAGTGTTATTTCAATAAGTTGAGTAAGTCTCTTAGAATCTTATTAATCTCAATGCGTCTGTAAATACTGGAGGGTGTATCAATAACTTTCTCATAACATTTTCTTTAATGAACCGATAAAAAAAACACATTTCCTAAAACAGGGTCTTCATGTATTTGAGAGTGCCAGCTCTGCAGAACATGTGAATTCAGGCATCTATCGGCGTACTATGGTCACGTAACTTGTAGTTCCCATTTTCAGCTATCATAAAAAACCTATAAATAGAGTTGGTTTCTCCTCAATCTTTTTTGTTTTACATTTTCTTTTTAATTTTATAGTTTGCTATTTGGGGCTGCATCGTTTAGTATATAATAAAAGAATACTTGTCGAGAACAAAAAGTTGATGTTCTTAGAGATGAATCTGGTCGAGTTTTTTTAATCAGGAAAATAGTTTACAATCTCAAATGAAGGGGAGAAAAGATATCACTACAAACAGAGAACCCTCCCTAAGCTACAAGCAACAACCTGAAGGTTATCAAGTGTAGTAGTATTAACTTTATTGGTTTATTATATTCATTCCATGGCTTGTTGATACAAGTTACGTTCGTTACATTGAGATCTTTCTTGTTTATTGGACACCTTGAGGAATATAGTGAAAACATGGTCTCCGCAATTTGCACATGAGTGACTTTTGTCTTAGTTTCTATCAGTTTTTTGGATTTTAGAATAGCTTTGGAAATTGAATTTGATGTGCTTTTTGGGCATTAAAGAATTATTCATTCATGAAATTTTTTTGCTTTTGAAAACTTACATTTAAAGGGCAAACTTGTCCTCCAAAATGATATGTAGATGTCAAGGTCCAGGTATTAGAAGTATATTAATCATGCTATCTATTACAGATGAAAACAAAGTTGAAAATAGGCCATTTCATCTTAAGTCAGTAATGGTAATATGACGAATTTAGTTTCTTCATATATGGTATTTTTATTTATTATCAGGTTTCGAGATGCAATGTTACTAGCTTAAATAAGGATGATCAAGTTTATTACAGGCAGGCTTTCTAGTGAAGGCACTGTGTTTATGAACGAACCTACTAATGTTTTCCTGCTCTTTATTGCAGGTACTATGAACTCGGACCTGATGATCCTCCTTATGCTGCCAGATTCTATGATTGCTGTGGAGCTGAGGATCCAGATGCTTCTGGTTGCACAACAGATTTTCATGTTTCCTATGATGACTAGTGTTATCTAACCCTTCAATGCATGGTTTGATTTTCAGTTATAATTTGTATGGTCAACCTCCTTCACCATCTTTTGCTAAATCTTGCTACTTTACTTGCATGTAACTGTTATTTTCGAACCAAAACGACTTGTGTATCCGTCCTCAACACCATCACCTTATATTGTAACATAGACAATATCACTTAATAGGCACTTCTTAATCATTTTCTTGTGTTTTCACTCATTTGTAGTTGACAATTGTTGAAGTGCCTAATAGACCTAAATTTTATGTGAAATTCAACGTGAAGTTATTCTCCATATCTTAATGTTGGGACACCACTAGACTATTGAATAAAATAAAACCAAGTGTGGAAATTCCTAGGATAGATGAGCGTGAAGAAAGTGTAAGTATAAATAGAACTAGGAATAGTTTAATTGGTGATAAATAGAGAGAAAGCCAAATGCGATGATTTGGGTCAAGGGAAAGGAGATCAAGGATTTGTTTCAAGATAGTTTATATTGTGTGAAGGCCTCAAATAATACACTTTTCACTGTCCAACAGACACCCGCCACATCGCCAGCGTACGTCTACACCGGTGTAGCAATGTCATATTCCGTTTGTATTGGCCCTCTTATCACAGTCCTTACTGTAAATTAATGTGGCATTTAAAACAGTGATATAATGTATTAACAGTTTGATACTAACCAGTATTCATCATCATGTTTACTGCCTACTTTTCTCGCAAATTGCAATTATTGCAAGAACCTCACTTTCTTCACTTTTTTTGGATAAGGCCACTTCTACCATTGACAACAAAAGGGAGTGAAGTTGATTCTGTACTCTGGACATTTGATTGTCGTTCAATCAAGAAAAGATGGGTTCGCCACTTCTTAACGAGAAAAAAAAAAGTTCCGTTTAGGACCAGCCTTGCATAATAACAATGAAAACAACAGATACGATTCTCATCGCAAAAAAAAAAAAAAAAAAGCAACAGATACCATTGAGACCTAGCCGGGCCCATTTACTGGACCCAGGTAATTATTCAGTGTGAATGTAGAATAGACCCAGTAAATGTAATAATTCAATGTAATTATCTACACCCACACGGCCACATCATAGTGGACACATACTGACATACCCCATCCCGGGAGAAATTATTCAGCGCACCCAGTGAGCCACTTAAGATTGACAGGAGCCGTTGATTGTGAATTTTGACAATGCGCATGTCATGTGTACTGTCAATCCTGAGAATCGACGACTCTTGAGTCTTGTCATATGAGTGCCAATTCCCTTTAGCACGCCAGGCGCATTGAATAATCTCTCCATCCCCAGGTCACAAGAAAAAGGTGCGACACAGGTGATAAAACGGGAGAACTGAGTGATCTAGATCCAGCTGACCAGTGATCCAATACAAAAGTAAGGCATTGCAACCTGGATCGAGATCCAATGGCGCACTAATCATAATCCGACGGCCCACAGACCCGACCAATCGACGCACACTGAAGCAGGTGTGGTGAGATCATTATGGCTATATGTAGCCGTTAGATCAAGATCGAATGGCTACGATTCAAAGTGGCCTCATATAAGCTATATGAGAGCGATCTCATTTAAACTTTTCCCAATTATGAAAAGAAAGGGACTAGGTGATAAATTTTCACATCTCAATTATGGCTGTCAATTTTAAATTGAAGTAGAAATGTGACACACTCACCTACCCACTGATTTAATATCCATCATCCGATTGGAATCCAATGGCTATAAGAATTGGCCTCATGCTCCATGCTCCTTATATGAGAACGATCTCATGTAAACCCCTCTCTTCATAATTTCATACATACTCCTTATTTATCTATCTGATTTGTTACGAATCCGGACTGTTCGAGCTCACTTTCTCTTCCAAATACAAATACAATAAAGCATGTCTGCATTTGAAAATGAGCAACTCCTTCCGTCCAAGATTAAAAAACCAAAATAAGCAAAAAAAATCAGTTCAGTTTGGCTTTCCAATGAAGACACATACTTTTGGACAGAGGGAGTAAAATTTATTGAACTCTAATGCTTATATAAAAAAAAGCAAAGTAAGCCATATAAAGATGGATCGGCGTTTTTCAAATGCAGACAGGCTTCTTTGGACAGAGGGAGGGAGCATGAAATGAATAAATCCAATTCTCGTCCAAATGGGCCTCTTCGAGGCGAAGAGATGGAAGGGGAGGAGGAGGCTTCGGCGAAATCGACGGCGGGGGAAGCGGACGAGCAGATCCCCAGTGGGCTGGGCCGGGACGAGCTTGAGCTCCTCAGGCCCGTGATCGCGGCCCACCACACCTACCGCCTCACCCCAGGCCGGCGCCAGGTCACCTCCCTCCTCTCCCAGCGCGTCCGGGCCCCCGCCGCGGCCGTCTGGTCGGTGCTCCGCCGCTTCGACAAGCCCCAGCTCTACAAGCACTTCATCAAGAGCTGCTCCCTCAAACACGAAGCCGGCGGAGGGGGGATCGCGGTGGGTTGCCTCCGGGAGGTGAGCGTGATATCCGGCCTGCCGGCGAGCACCAGCACCGAGAGGCTGGACGTGCTGGATGATGAGCGGCGGGTGTTCGGGTTCAGCATCATCGGCGGTGAGCACCGGCTGATGAATTACAAGTCCGTGACGACTGCCAGCGAATTCCGCGGCGGCGAGATGCAGGCGTATACGCTGGTGCTGGAGTCGTACATCGTGGATGTGCCGGACGGGAACACGGAGGAGGACACTCGGCTGTTCGCCGACACGGTGGTGCGGCTGAACCTGCAGAAGCTTGCGGCGGTTACGGAGGGGATGGTAGCCAAGGATGAGATGATGGTGATGACTTCTTCCCAGAAGCCAGAACTCGAATTCCAAAAGGGTCAGTAAAATAATGTTCGATTTTTGTTAAAAGAAAAATAATTTGTTTCTTAATTGTTTAAAGATCAGTGTGATATTTTATGTTATTTGTACAAGGATGAGTGTGATATTGTCTATACCTGGTTGAATGATTGGATTGGTTAGGTCTCTGTACTCGAACTGTTCGAGCTTGTGCCTTGTTGATTTGTAATGTGTAGAGAGGAAGTTGTATATTGTAAAAGTATGCCTGCAATGTGTTTGTTCTTTTGCCTCTCTAAGCTGTCTTTGTTGGATTGTAAAGTGAGCGAATTTGGGATCAGGTAGGTTTCGGACATAGAGAGATACTTGATAGCTAGAAATGGTGCGTAAGATCCATGTCACCGACCCCAAATTGTTGAGAAAATGCGCTACTTAATTGTGATTATGATTATGATTGTGACTTGATAGTTAATTTGTGCACGATGATATGTAGGAATTCCCCTTATTCAACTCTATAATGATGTAGATTCGATTATGTAATGATGTAGAATCATTAAACTAAACTAAAATGCTAATTTCGAAGTGATCCACAACTTGATTACTTAAGTTTTCACTGTTTTTATACCTTATGGTAGTTCATTTTGGAAAACCTTATGGTAATATGTACTTACGGAGGGAGGGAGTATTAAACTTTTAGATAATGTTGATGACTGATAGGTGGTATCTAGGTCTAGTTAATAGAATCAGATGATGCTTCTTGTGTTTTTATTAACAGAGTGGGGAGTGGGGAATGGGGTTACCCATTGCCTAGCCCGTGTTCTATTTGTGGGGGGAGCGGCCTGATGGGCTTTTCCCCTCCCCATGTGAGGCCCATAGTTATTGAGCTTCCCTCTCATGTGGAGAGACTCACTATTTGACCTATGTTGGAGTTAAGTGTAATTTATTAAAGCAATAATAGCTTATTTATAAAAAAATTAATATTTAAGAAAAGAAGAAAAAGACTAGTACTTTGAAAAAGTCTTGAATATCAAGAAAAAGAGTTTCTTGGAGGAAGAAGGAGAAGGAAAGTAAGAGATTTTTGAAATGCGAGACATTCTTATTGTGAAAGAGAAGAGTAATCATACATGGTTTGTGGTAATCCTTTAATCTCTATTCTTTGTGTATTCTACTTAAGAGTAAGATTTCTCCTTAGCTTGTAGAAGGGTCTTTATCTTTGAATGTTGATGTAATTTCTATTAAGTAGAGTGTATCCAAAATTGATAATAGTGAATTTAGTCTTTAGACCGTATGGACGTAGTCGTTTCCTTGACAGTAAACCACGTTAAATTTGTATCTTTCAAGTATTCGATAAAATATTTCTTTGTTAATCTTGCTTTCTGCGTGTAATAACTTGTGCATCCTGCATCATGGAGGTGTAGAAGACTTCCTTGTATTATTTTGGTGTGGAAAATTGTGTATTTGATTGTGTTTTTTAGCTAACTCAAAAGAGGGAAAGAGGGAAAATGTATAGTTTTCGAGGAGGCTAGTTGAGGAGACCTTCTTGCCTGCACTGAGGGCATTCTCGGAATTCTGGTTTGCCCGAACCTGCCGGAGGACGTGCGGGTGTGGGTGGTAAAACCGAGTGGGCTTTCAGTGTTAAAAGTGTGTACCACCTTTATCCTTGATGGCTGTGTGACAATTGAGGACGTGGGGTTGTTCTTCCTGAGGGGAGATACTCTCAATACCGGAGGAGGTGGAACTTCTGCCTGTGGTTAGAGCACTTCGGGTTGCTTTGGACCTTAGGTTATGGTATGTGCAAGCTTTGTCAAGCAAACACTTTCAAGACCTCAGGAGGTGGAACTCTTGGCTGTGGTCAAAGTGCTTCGTATGGCTTTAGACGTTAGGTTGACAGATATTATCTTGGAAGGGTCGTCTTTTGGTTATATAGGCCTTGCAACCTTCGGCAGTTCCAATCTCGTCCTCGGGCAATTTGCATCTCAGGCCTTGTGTTTGGGAGCCCAGTTTTCAGTCAATAAGGTACTCATGTGTATAAAGAGACACACTGCCTTGCACGCTCTTCAGTGAACCAGGAAGGCTCTTGTGTTTGGCAAGTCGTATCCTAGGTTCTTATCTCGAGTTGTAATTGCGGATTAGTTGCCTTTGAGTTGAATGGTACTCTTTTTCACCAAAAAGAGCTGCTCTTGCCTTTGATCTTGGCCGTTTGTAATGCTTGGTTGCTCTTCTGGCCTTCGTGCCATCTTCTTCTCTATCTAAAAAAAGATAAGGGGATAAGTGACTTTGATTTGCTCTTCAAAAAAACCGGGCAGAAGCTATGTCAGATAAAAATCCTATCTGTATGAACACCACGTCGATACTTAAAAAATGATCTCAGAAATTACCACTAAGATTAAAATAAAACAAATTTAGTGGTGCTGATCTCATAACTGTACCAAATTTTCTACAAATTCAAGCATATCATTCCTCTACTCGTTGTGCATTGATTTGCATGAAATTACTCCATAGATGAAGCATATTAACAAAGATCACCAGTACATCAGTTTCACCCATCCCTCCACTCCGTCGTCCTTGGTAGACTCTTTAAACAAGTACTTTAGAACGCAAATGTGGATGGTCAATCATGGTCTTGACACATTCTTAATTTGTTCTTGTGGCGGCATAGATACTTTCCAATTCTTTCTTTGTTGGTTCGTGTTTTGAACTATAATACGTTCTCATATATATATTTTCTCATCTCATTATTTCTTTCTATAGTGTAGATTTATGACATATTATTCATGCTTAAACACTTTAGTTCATTGTCCCAACTCTTATAGTTCTAAGATAATTTTCTAATTACATTATTCCGAAATTTCTCAATATGTTATATTTTCTTGCTCATTGACAATTGGATATTAACACACTTTTTTGTGTTAGTGGATTTTGTTGGTGATTCACATAATATAAATTTTACTTTCTTTTCTACTATACTCACAATTTGTGAGCATTAAGGCCTTACTATCCCTATCGTAAAGCAAAAATATATCAATCATGACTCTGCTACTAATCTAGGCCATTGACACATTGCCATCGATACAATTTGGTGTTGGTGTGACGTGTCGGTGCCCTCGACAGATGCAAATGTGTCATTTCCTATAATATTTTAATTACATTTTTTTCATGCAAAGATTATCTCTTTAGCATACCAATAATTATTAATCATTATGCAAGTCATTACAGTATGATCCCACATTTAAATCATCATGCTTTCTCACTCATGTGAAAAATATATTATCCATCAAACAACTCTTTCATCCAATATTTGTTTTAAAATCATGTGGCCTCATGAGCCAAACATGCATCAGTCTTTCTAGAGATATAATAATACAATTATAATATACTAGATAACCCTACAATTCATTAAATCATGATAGATCATTCAATCATTTAAACAATCTTCAAATTTTGGTTTGCCTGCACGGAGGGGCTGGTTGAGGAGACCTTCTTGCCTGCACTGAGGGTATTCTCGGACCTGCCGGAGGATGTGCAGGTGTGGGTGGCAAAACCGAGTAGGCTTTCGGTGTTAAAAGTGTGTACCACCTTTATCCTTGATGGTTGTGTGACAATTGAGGACCTGGGATTGTTTTTCGTGAGAGGAGATACTCTCAAGACCATAGGAGGTTTAGAGCACTTCGGGTTGCTTTGGACCTTAGGTTATGGCGTGTGCAAGCTTTGTCAAGCAAACACTTTCAAGACATCATGATAGATCATTCAATAATTTACACAATCTTCAAAGAATTATATTTTATATTATTCATAACACATCACAACAAACCCAACATGAATCCTATAATTTGATCATAAAAAAACACAGATCTATATGGTCAATAACTTTCCTACATGGATTCCAAAAATTTGAAGTTGAGTTACTCTTCTTCTTCTCTTAGCCTCAAACCCTAGTCTCATTATCTCCTTATGATCTTTGGAACATGCAAAAATAGTTCTATTGTGGTTAAAATCTTTTTTATACCCCAAAGTTAAGTCTAATCTAAATAGAGAACGTTACAAACTAAATATTCCGAACTATCGATACATGACCATCAACACAATTTGTCGATGGTTTGCATAAATGTAATTTTAGTTATTATTTCAACTTAAAATTTTACTGGGTTGGGTCTTACAAGGCACATCATTACCGTTCATTGAGGATGGGTTAAGATGAACTCTCATTTAAAGAGTAATTTTTTGTGGTTTGGAATTAAGACTGAAAAGGGGCACTGGTGAGTTTGTCTCTTTAAGTGTCACCCCTAACTGTGTGTGTGTGTGTGTAATATTCATCTAATCCGGATGGAGTGAGTATAAAATATTTTTTCATATATTTCAAGAGTCGGGCATTGCAAGTAAAAAAAAAAAAGAATCCCATCACTTTCTAAGTACCCAATGTGATCAGGCAGCATGCTTTAATACAAGGGGAGGCACGTTTGACTGCCGCTGCCTACTTATCCAAACACGAGAGCCATATGATCGCGATCACACGACTCACAATGTGTTGTACACATTATAGCAAGTGTCTTCTCAAGATGCATCGGGCTTTATACCTGGTTTGACATCAAAGTGACTCTCCTGAAGTATATGGGCGCTTTCATAACATGCATTGTAACTAGGAAATAATGTCAATGTAGCATATTAATCATTGAGATCCAAACCTTAGGGGGACATTGTGGAGCAATTTTAATTTCAATAAACACCTTCTTCATAAGCAAGTAACGTTAACATACTCTGAGAAGGTCTTGTGACCTATCATAGAAAAGAAAAAAAATCTAATTTGCAATCTGCCCTCTATTATTTTTCTTGACAATAAAAATCATCAAATTGGTTATTTCTAACTAAAAAACCTTGGAGCACACGAAGTAATAAGAAACCTAGGAAAAGCATATCACAATAAGAACCAGATACCACCTTAAACAATAAGCTAACCCTAATCAAGTCTTTTTCTTTTTAGAAAACCCTAATCAAGTCTTGACATTAGATGGGAATCCCAATTTTACATATCACTATGATAACCAGAATACCAGATACCACCTATTTTAACACCTCATTTGCAGCAGCCGAACCTCAATAGTATCCCCTGTGCCATTGGTTGCAAGTACGGGATGAACCCTTAACCGTGGGCCCCACCTCAAATTTATAGACTCCTCCGTCCAATATTACCTGTCTGCATTCAAAAACCAAAATGAACTAATGCAGACAGGTACAATTGGACGGAGAAAGTATACTATGTTAGTGGAGCAACGGTCGAATAGCTTCCCAGGTCGAATTATCGGCCTGGTAATGGAGTCGGCAGAAACACAAGTAGGGAAACTTCTCTTCTCCCAAACCTTCCTCGCTTGTAGCCATCGCTGTTTACAAATACCTTTTCGCTGTTGTGATTCTTATCTTCATTGTATTCAAGCGAAGTTAGAAGTGAGAAAGTGGTTCAAGATGAGTAGTGAGGGACAAAGGAAGATGGAGAAGAGAAGAAGGGTCGCCATTGAGAAGATTGAGGACGTTAACAAGCTTCAGGTCACCTTCTCCAAGCGGCGCAGTAGCCTCTTCAAGAAGGCCTCCGAACTCTGCATCTTCTAAGGCGCCGACCTTGCCGTCATTGTCTTCTCCCCCGCCGGCAACCCCTTCGTCTTCGGCCACCCCAATGTGAATGTTGTCATTGACAGCTACCTCGGCAAGCCGGCGGAGCAGCAGCCCGAAGTCCACGTTGGTGGTGATCAAGAAAGAGAGCAAAGAGGGTTCTGGTGGGATAGAGTGGATCCAAAGCGCGTGAAGAACACAGAGGAGTTGCAGAGAATGGTGCAGGCAATGGAGAAGGTGCGCAGGAAGGTGTTGGCGTCGCATCCAGGCCTTCTGACGATGCCGGGTGGTTATGGGGACGATGAAGCCTACAATGCGCTACCGCCGCTCTTGAATATTGACTGGGACATTCCATCTTCCGAGTATGATGCATTCCCAGATGCGGTAGCTGAGCTAGGCCTTCTGCCGATGCTGGGTGGTGATGAGGACGTTGGATCCTACAATGCGCTGTCGCCGTTCATGAAACTTGACGGCTACATTGCATCTTCTTCTGATGGTGATACTGTCCCTGCCGTGGTGGCCGAGCAGGGCCTTCTGCCGATGCTGTCTGATGATGGGCACGACGGAGACTACAACGCGCTGTCGCCGTTCATGAATCTTGACGGCTACATTGCATCACCTTCTGATTATGATACTGCCCCTACCGCGGTGGCCGAGACCGGCCTTTAGCCGATGCCGGCCGATGATAAGCACAATGGAGACCACAATGCGCTGCCGCCGCTCATTGATCTGCCTGAGTATGACCCCGCCATGGCTGCCGATCAGAGCCTCTCGATGATGAACTATAAGAGTATTGGATGGACCGTCGCCGCTCGATTTTGATGGCTACATTTGCAGAGCCTTGGGCTTACGAGTGGAGTTCTTCTTTGCATTCTGAATCTTGTTTCTGAATGCTCGTCATAATCTGTTCTTCATTTTGACAAATACAGAGAAGAAAGTAGTTTATGTCGACCTTGTTTATGTACTGTAACTCCAAGTCTTATTCGATGTGCTTGAAAATAAGGAGTGTCTTTCCCTGCTCAAGCAGAGGTACTAATGATGTAACCAATTCGTCAAGTAATTAATTGTTCAAAGTGATGAATCTGAGTTCACTTGTATTAGTGTTTTAATGGGGAAATTATATAATAAATCACTAAAAAAAATTCCATTTTGATGCACTGTAGCAAAAAACTCCATTTTGGTGCGCGTGCGTGGCTTTTTTTTTTAAACCGACCCGAAAGAGCCGACGCCTTTCTCTTTAACTATCAGCCGATGCCTTTCAACGATCACCTTTTTTTTATAACTGCCTGAAAGGCATCGGTTTCTTTATAACTTTCATTTCATATTTATCTTGGGCTCCGCCGCACCTAGCCCTAACTTGTCTCTCCGGTGCTTCGCCTCGCCACCTCTCCGGTGTTTGACTCGCCTCGCAGCCACCTCCTCGCGCTCGCCCCGGCCATCGTCTCGCCTAGCTTCTCGTCGCCGCGGATCGCCTCTCGCCGTCTCGCCCTGGCCACCATATTGCCACGCTCCGCCTCCCCGCTCTAGCCCCGACCACTGCTCTTTGGCAACGTCCTCGTCACTGCCTTGGCCAGCTCCGCCTCCCCGTCCTTGCCACGTCCAAGCCACTGCCTCACCTCGCCTCGGCCAGCAGCTTCTCCGGTCACTTCTTCGCCCCGTCGCTCGCATCTATAGCAGTAATATACGTTTAATATCCGTTAGAAATACATATTGATGTAGTTTTTGTATTGTATGAAATTGATTATGTCATATTTTTGTAGTATTTGATAATGTTTCTTAAAAGTTTTGTGATAAGAGATGGCGGGAGAAATGGTTCTATTTGTGTTAATGTATGGTGGCATAATTAATAGATGTGAATACGAAGGTGGTGAAACTGTAGAATTATTTATTAATAAGCCAAGTACTTACGAGGAACTAGAGATGCAAGTGTAAACAAATTGGGATGGGACCAAAGATTGTGGAAAATTCGTATGAAGTACAAGATGCCTGTTATTGGAGGAAGAACTACCGTAATACCAATTGATGATGACAATTCTATGCAACAAATATTTTATTTTGTGCCTCATGTGCTTAGCTTCGAGCTATGTATAGAAAAAGAGTTGCGCATGACTACGTTTGTAAATGATGGTGAAGTCGGAAGTAGGAGTGCTCACAGAAATAGGTCGAGTGGACACTCTAGAGGAAGGCGTGTGGAAGATAATGAAGAAGATGATTTGTCTATATCACTAGCATGCAACGAGCCCCAACTTTCGCCTAGTTTGAGGTAAGTTTATTTAAAATATGTATTTTAACTATTCAACTTACGGTATCATGAATTGTTTATTCATGATGTTAGTTTTGTTTTGTATAATGTAGGCACACATCTCATGCTCATGACGCGAAGAATATTGGCATGGCACGAGGTGGTGAATAGTTTAGCACACAAACATCATTTCATAACCCCTATATTTACACTAGTTCAAGTGGTTGGTAAGAGGGAAATATGAATGTTGAGGAAGACGAATGGGAGAATGAGGAAGAGGACGGAGAAAATGATGAACAGGTGCCTAATTCACTGGATGTACTAAGAGAGGCTAGTGTGCAAGAGATGGTTCATAATGAGGGAGATAAATTAGTGGACATCGTAATTACTACGGATAACTTAGATGATTTTGTGGAGGAGTGCCATATGAGGAGGATCCCCCATGGGCGCGACTAACAGATGATGAAATAGATGGGACAATTAATCGGGGTTTACATGAGGAGACATATATGAGGAAGCAATATATGTGGGGCAAATATTCCCTAATAAAGAGGAATTTGTACACTCATTGAGGGAGTTTTCAATAACCCATGATGTTCGATATAAAGTATTGCGTACAAATTCGACACAGTACACAACAAGATGTCAATACCCTGACTGCCCATGGAGAGTACATGCGTCATTGAGGAAGGGGATTAATGATTTTACAGTAAAGAGCTTGCTAGCGGCATGTTAGACGCTACACGATATCTCTGGACATTTTCTTACGAGTTTGTCATTGCTTCAGCCAGTTATGACAGAGATTCCAGGACTGGAGGTTGTTCCAAGACCTTTATCAGCTTCTATGACTGGAGGTTGTTCCGACATTGTGACATCATCAGCCGACACGACGAGTTTTACCCCATCACCAGTTGTTCTGAATGCCCCGCTGGAGCAAGTTGAGAGACCTCTTTCTTCGAAAGTATATACTCGGCGACAACGTGCACTTCGTGCTCTACGTCAGGCACCTTCATCTTCAGATGTTATACCTGACGTTGAGCCTGACGATATTCCAGCTCGAGCACGAGGACGGGGTAGGAATAGGTTGAGGAGAGTTGATTGAACACTTGTAATTTTATGAGTAAATTTGTAATACTTTGCATAATTTTGTAATAATTTGATATTGTGTTAGTCTTTCTAATAGTCTAAATGGTTTGTGTAAGTTTAATGTTGTGATATATATAATGTGTATGTATATGGTTTTATCAGGTGTTAAAAAAAATTTGGATTTCGTAGTACGGGAAGAGATTTATAAGAAATGAGTTGAAAGGCAGTATAAAAAAAACACGCAAGTGCTTGAAAGGCATCGGTTGACGCCTTTCTAGTTAAAGAGAAAAGCGTCGGTTGAACCGACGTCTTTCAATTTCAACTAAAAGGACCGACGCCTTTCAATTTCAACTGAAAGACGTAGGTTCAGCCGACGCCTTTCTAGTTAAAGAGAGCGGTAGAACCAGGATGCCATTCGGGTCGGTTTAAAAAAAAAGCCAAAATATTTTGGCTCTCAAATTGCTACATATAAATTAGTTTGAAGAAGAGATCTTTTTCATGAATGTTTGCAGAAGATCTAATACCAATTACTGTCCCAAGTAACATATTTCCTCCGTCCCATATTACTAATCTTATTTGGTTTTTTAAAATGAACTAAAATCAGTTTATTATAGAAAACCAAATATCACAATTAACGTGAGATGGACTATTTATTGTCAGTTTTATCCTGTTGTACTACTCACGCTGTTCCATATTAAAAGTCCAATTTGATTTTTTTAAATAATTTTAGTTCATTTTGAGTAACCAAATAGGTCTATTACTATGGAACAGAGGAGTATAATGTAATGCAAAAGCAGTGGCTGCTTCCTATCCTTTAATTTCTTGTATAGCTACCTAGTAGATTAATAAATAGAGTCAAGCTGCATCTAATGCTAGGTAAGCTCGCGGCAAGGCCACGATGATGCATGGGGACCTATTGCAGAAGAAATGCTCATACATGGACCCTATACCTTCATTATAAGGAGCTTATGGCGACGGGTCCTGGTACTCTTATTCCATAGAGGCTTCATCAGTCATATACGATTATCTCAAAAAAAAAAACATTCATATAACACGACATGTTTACATTGAATAAGCCTCTTCCTCCCTTGTGATGTTTTCTGTTCTTATCAGTTTCCCAAGCCTAGATTCTATTCAACAGTAATTTTTTAGGGTCATCACGCACAAATTTGCATAATACATGCGATGCTGTAGTTCAGACAAGCATGAATTAAGCCCAAATAAGGACTACCTTCAAAGTCAAACAGACAAACAGAATTAACTAGTAGAGACTAAATCCTGATTTGTACAGGGTTAACGAAAATGAACAGTTGGAAAGAATACAATTGTATGAGTCTAACAATAAATGAGAACAAATCATGAATAGGTCTTCACACTATACGGGAAACCCAGTTTTACATGCCACAGTAATTCCACCAACAGATGAATTAAGTCCAGCATCTAACTCGAGCAGCAGCCTCCCTTTTGAACCACAGGTTGCCCGCGAATCTGCACCGTGGGAGGCCTTGCGTTGTTCATGGCTGGTTGACTTGCCATTCTGTTGCAAAAATTCACATACATTGGCATGCCTGGATAATCTGAGAGACGATAAACAGCAGAAAATAAAGTAAGTCACCTGTTCTTGATCTCTGCAGCCATAGCCATAAATGCGTGCTCGACATTAGTAGCATTCTTTGCGCTGGTTTCCATAAAGGGGATCCCAATCTCATCAGCAAAGGCCTAAAACAGATAATATACCTTGCTCATGAGCCCAAATGAAAGATTAATAATTTGGCAAACAAAACAGCAATCATATGACAACAACCTTAGCAGTTTCATAAGGAACAGCTCGATTAGCAGTGAGATCACACTTGTTGCCAACAAGAAGCTTGTTGACATTCTCACTTGCATAACGGTCAATTTCATTCAGCCATTGCTTGACATTGTTAAAGCTTTCCTGATCCGTCACATCATAGACCACCTACACATGGAATGACATCAATGATGATTCTCCGTATTTGATATGGAAATGGCAATCAAAATATACTCATGTAATGCAGCGACAATTGTAACACATACGATAATTCCATGAGCACCACGGTAGTAGCTGCTTGTAATAGTCCTAAAACGTTCTTGACCAGCAGTATCCCACTATAACCCACAAAACCAAAATATTTAGTGTGCTAAAATGACAATATCAAAAAGCTAACTACACAAAGTATTGTTTTTAAAGTTATCAAACAAGTAATCAGCTGATGAGAGGAAAAGATTGCACAAAAATAAATGAAATACATGAATCTGATTTAAGCAATGTAAAAAATTATCCATCTAAGATCATGACAGAAACTTACAATTTGAAGTTTAATGGTCTTTCCGTCCTGCTCTACAGTACGTATTTTCTACAAAAATAAAATTACACCAACATCAATCTACATACCAAGTTAAAATACTTCTTTGGAAATACCATGACCAATGTTTACATGGTCCTAATTAGAAAGAAACGGGAATAAACTGGCCAAATAATTAGGCATGATTATACTGATAACAAGCTTAACAAAAAGGCACTATCAAAATAAAAATCCTTACAAAATCAACGCCTATTGTACTGATATAACTCTCCAGGTATGAATCATCCTGCAACATATAAACAAAGTAGTCAGGAAGTTTATAATACGTAGAGCCATACTAACTACAAGCTAAATCAAAGACCTTCCCATGGTTGCCTTTCCTAAGACGCAGAGTATAACAAAAAGGTAGCAGCATATGTACATGTAAATCTCAGGTATAATTTATGCTTAGAAAATTATATCAAGTCGCAAACATTAAAGTAATCACCCCCTACAAAATGACTTACAGGTAGTTCAGTTGGCAGAAAGAACAAAAACATAATATGCTATTTCATAAATATTGCTTGCAAAAGCAACATTTATAGACCGATGGGAATAGCAATGAACTCCAACTCAATTCTAAATATAAAGCCAAAAATTTCTAAAAATCATACTATCAGACAGAAACTTTTTTTTTTGTTGTTTGTTAATGAGGGGTGTTTGAATCCTCACGACCCAGCACATAAACTTCTTAAGAGAAAATTTAAAACAAGCAAATAGCTACAAAGTTTATCAAGTAAGATTTCAAAATTTCAAGCACCAAAACGCAATTGAAATTAAAAATCTTCAAAAAACAGAGAGCATTTTTTTAAATGGAACCAGAAAGCATTTGAAGTAAAGAGAAAATGTCCGCAGGAAAAAAATATGAAATAAGGGTTGTAAGTGTAAGCAAACGTTTCATGTCTGGCAAAACCATATTGATGCAGAAAATCTTTCTTAAAGTCATCCGTGTAGAAGTAACAAATTAGGCACCCAAACATTAATCAACTTAATTGCATTGACATTCTTTACATGAGATTAAAGAGCAAATAAAGTGGAAATGATACACCAATAACTCTTACCGCAAATCGAAGAAGAAGACATGATTTTCCAACTCCCGAGTCTCCAATAAGCAGTAGCTTGAACAAATAATCGCTGAAAAAGACAACAATAATACAAGTTTATTCCATCGTAAAAAAATGACCAAAAAGTAAACAAGTGGGCCTAAAGTAACAATAAATGTTACAGTAAAACTATAATTGTTTATAAGAAGAAGATGCAAACGTAGGGTCGTAACAAACAGGATTATAGAGCACAAGTGTTTTTTAATTTAAATTTGTGCGGTTCACACAAAAGCGTATCCCCTGCTGCCACTGATTATGACGTCTGACTCTCCCAGTGTGGGGAGATCCTAGAAAAAAAAATCCAAAAAGTGTAATGGGGATAACTTCCTAGGCCATCATCAAGGCCCCGCCCAAATAAGTATAGGGCATAAATTAGCTCTAACATTGAGAAGTAAATTTTTTTTGACAATTTGATGCTAGTTCTAACAGATAGAATGTATAGTGCGTAATACGATAGAAAATCCCTCTTTATTTTCCACCATCCCATTCTCCTTTACAGAGAAAAACTTCATTTCTTAACTCGTATATTCCACTGCTTGTATAGCATTACACAAACCGAGCGCACATATTCAAATATCACCAGATCCTACACGCACAAGGTAAATTTACTTCAACAATTACGCCACCCTTCTATTCTAGAAATGGCAAAATCGACGCCACTTCCAGGTGAATCCACACTAACCATGAGAATTATCCACTTTTTATGAAGTAAACATGATGTTTCATATATTAAAAAAAGCAGTTCAAGCAATATGGACATCTCCAGACAAGAAGAAACAAAAGTGGCTTCCAATTCTAACTCTTTCTAACATAATTATACATGCACGTTCCTTGTATAATTGATTTGAAAACGAACACAAGAGCCGAAACCGATGCCACATAAAGTACTCTAAAAAAGAAACGATTTTTTTAATCAGATCGTGCGGAAAACTACCAGGATCTAAAATTAACCAAGCAGATCATACCCCAGTCACACAGATATAAAAAATT
This sequence comes from Houttuynia cordata, assembly GCA_039654745.1. Lineage (NCBI taxonomy): Eukaryota > Viridiplantae > Streptophyta > Magnoliopsida > Piperales > Saururaceae > Houttuynia > Houttuynia cordata. The sequence continues at coordinate 31,102,798 of CM077505.1, read as the reverse complement.
AACTCAAATTCATCATTTCTGCTTCAAGCCTCAAATCAAACGCCCCAAATTCCACTCGAAAACTGTTTTCCAACGTAATCAACGGTGATACAATCATAGAATATATGATAACGCATAATTGCAAAAAAGCTTAAAGAAGGGCGAGAGGGCGAGAACTTACTACTCCGGATTCATGGCTGGATGGAGAGGCCGCCGGGGAAATCTACGAAATGAAAATCTGAAGTCGTTTTTGACGGAGGAGGCTTTCCGGGAAAAGCGGTAATCTGCAGTGGAGAGGTCGGCGGTCGTCTGAATCCGGAATTGGGAAAGGATACTTTTTTATAGAAATGCGTAGGGAGAAAGTTCCGTGCAGAGGAATTAAAGTAGGACAGACATTCCGGGACGGATGGAAGAGTCGGGGTGGGGTGGATTTTACGTAATAGCCCTTGTGCTTCTCTGTTTGGAGTTTTTTTTACTTTGAAAATAAGTGTCGGCCGACAAGAAGAACAAATTCGGCATTTTTATTCCATGATGTGTCACGCCCCAAATTTCTAACCCCAAAATATGCAGAACCGATAAACCAATAAAGTTAATAGGGTCACAAATCTGGGACGGACCGAATACTCGATTCATCACCAAAAATCCCAAATATATACACGGGAATAGCAGGATCAATATGACGTAAACAAATGTTCAAAAACTACAGAAATGAAATAACTAAACATTCTAACTATCTTACGCTTTTCAAGTATTCCCACGAAAGCGAAAAATTAACTAAGTGACACGCAGGCCACGGAATAACCAAAAACCAAAAATCCAACAATAACAAAATAACTACTATGCTATCCAGTCTTCACGACTTTACGATTACCAACCTCCACGACACGAATATGCTGATCACACCTCTTCAGCCTTAATCCCTGCATCAGAAGATGCGTGAGTATTCCAGAGGAAATACTCAGTAGGATGCTAGAAAAACTCACAGTAGAATAGGCAATAAAGGAACCAATAACAAGCAGGTCTGATAACTCAGAATAATCATAACGCAGGTGATACTTACTAGGAAAAGATACAACACCCAAAATATCTCGCTGATCAGGGTGGAATAAAGTACAATAATCAATATGACTCTCGACTTCCAAAGAGTAAGGAGATAAGCAAAATATCTGATATGGACAACCAATGTGTCGAAGATGACAATTTCTGCTCTCTGATCAGTCCACTTCCTCTATGGACTTCAATACCAGAACATCCTAGAGGTTCTACGTAGGAACCCGGCCATGCGTCTAGGGATGCTGGCCCCATCGGTGCTTACGGGCACAATGGGCGGAGATTGCAGACCTTCCGTAATGTCTAACAATCTAAAGCGCACGCGTTGCCGTCATCGGCTGAACTACAGAGGTTCATAATCATCGGAGACCACCATGGGCCTAGCTATGGCTCGTGAGCATACTATGATCCAATCTAAGAGTGTTCAACAAAACTCTTAGTGGAGAAACAGTTTACATGAAACTGGATTTGTCTAACCACAAACAAGGGTATTCTCATGAATTAATAATTTCAGAAATTAGACTCTCGAAGAAGTACAATGGAATTCTCAGTTTCTAACAATGACGAACTCTCAAGAGATTAACCAACAACCGGTCTGTGCTTATACACGAGCTGACTCGAAACTGAACTCCTCGGTATAGACTCTGTCAACGTCATCACCAAGCACTATTACAATCAAGATCATCCATGATTCTCAAAACTCTGAAGTCGGTGACTCTCAAAACTTTAATGGTAGAATTGGAAAGAATAACCTTATCCTAACATTAGGGTTTCATGGGGTCGAAGATGCGCGATGTTAGGCACCGCGAGCAAAGACATTGATGACCACGACATTTGGAAAAGAGACAAGATTCCACACATGATACTATCATAAGTACCCTCTGGAATTCTTATGCCATAGTACCCTCCTTGTGTTATATAATATATATACATGTAATCTTAGCATAGCGTTTTATTTATAACCGCAAAAGGACACTGTTATGGACACAACAGCTCCATTCCCAGATTTTCTCCAGTCTACACAGAACCTAACAGTCCCTGAAATTTTTATGGCGGACAGTCCTATGTATGTAGATCATTACCCAATTTACCGAATAATTTTCCGAAATTTCTACAATTTGTTATGAATTTTCGAATGCAGTCTGTTGGTGCAGGTTACATCCTGGCTGAGAGCACTATACTAAGTAATAATTCAATTTTTACTTGTTGTTACTAATTTTAATCATAACTAAAGTCTTTTAGACTCAAAACCCTCTCACATTATGCCTTTATTAGCTTCTGGTCAGACCATTAATTATGTATTAATCCACCTAATAGTCTCTTTTTAAAACTGTTTTACATCTTGGCCTTAATGATTCTTTAACCCGCAAACTAGACAACTTTTCCACGACACCTCGGCTCCTGGTCAGACCTATTAACAGAGATCTTAAGGTCCACGAGCAATGATCCATAAAGATTCTTACTTTCATCTTACTAATACATTCCTTAATCTCTTTTAGATAGTCTTATTACCTATATACTATATCAATTAGGGCAAACACTACATAAAGTAGACAGCTTTATCAGGACACAGAACAACACCACGAAGTACGACTTGTGACTCATAAGGACGCACCAAACCAATGGAATTACTTCTGAAAGCTTGCTGCTTTTGGATGAGAAACACAAGAGTTACACCAATAAATGAATCGATTAGGTCAATACATAAAGAATGTGAGATCGGGTGACATACAACAAGAAAAGAGACAATTTTTCATAAACAGACCCTTATCTACACAAATCAGAGAATGACACTCATTGATAGACAGCAGATATATGACCCACATGAACCGAAATTAACACATACTATCAAGGATGGCTTGATCGAATTGTGCACGAGAGATTCACATCAAGAAATCAATCGGTATATCAATAATTGAATAGATCTCAGCAAATAGAGCAATTAATCCAAGACAATATGGGTCACTCATGTCACACATAACATCAGAACGTGGTACTCCATATAAAGATCAAAACTTTAATGAAAGCGTGCTGTGAGAAAAAGAACATCTTACCTTTGAACTGGTACTAATTGTACGTCAACCGGTTTGAATTAAAAACCCGCTTCCTTGCGATCTCCACACGAACCAATGCACACCTCTTGCATACATCACGAGGAGAGGCCTACTGATGGTTGAGAGGGAAGGGGGAGGACGTGCTAGAGGAGAAGAATTACCAAGAAAAGGGAGAGAGAGGCATGCCGGTTCCCAAAGGGATGGCCGGTCCTCTCAATTTGAGTTTAGATAGAACAAGCCAATGAATGTCCACCGTCCATCTCCACTTCATCCAAGGGCCAAGGATCATCCCAGCCCCTCCCAAAACCACCAGCACGATCTCCTCTAACCCCAAGATTTTTCTGTTTAGATTGCAATAAGGTAGGATTTTATCTCCTCTCAATTAATTACCCATTTACTTATGTAACTTACTAAGTAAATGCAAACCCTTAAGGACTTCTCTTGGCGCCAATTAAATGCAAGGAAGGCCACTTCAATTATCCCAAAAGGGTGTCCAATACACATCTTCATATATACTTTAATTAGGTTAATTAAATCCACCATTATCTTGATTCCCAATTGGATATCAATTAGGGTTTTGACACCAACTCAATTACCACGTTTAGATCCCTTAAACAGAGCAAGTCAGGCATGACACGTCTCCAAGAAATCCTCCAAAATCAGCCCAAGAAGTTTCCCAACGGAATTGCCTTGGGAAACGCAAAACCACCGGCAATCAATCGGTCTGTATACGCGATCGATCGTCTTGCGATCGATAAAAACGATCGATCGTCTTCCGATCAATGCCATTTGAAGGCAATTGATCGGTCTGACGAAAAAATTTTAAATTTCGATTTTTAATGAAATTTTTAGAATTCAAAATTACTCCCATTTAGCAGCAAAAAATCACTTTATTAGAATAAAATTTACGGTCACTACATGATGTCTCTGAAATAATTTTTTTTTTAAAACTCTCTCCGTTTAAAAAAGCTTGACTATATTTGAAAAATTATCGATCTGAAAGGGGCAGTGATAACCCTGGAAATGAGTGGGTGAACTGATGTGAGGTCACATAAGCTGCTACTTATTTATATATACATCAGCTGTGTATGGAAAATGTGTAAGAATCTGCTGTACAAATATCATTTCCCTTTAAGTAGATTCCTACACATTTTCTATACACAGCTGATGTGTATGAAAATGAGTGTGCGAACTGATGTGGGGTCACATCAGTTCACACACTCATTTCCATACACATCAGCTGTGTATAGAAAATGTGTAAGAATCTGCTGTAGGGTTATCACTGCCCCATCTAAAAGCCAACCTCATGGACATGTCGTGTTGGAGGTTTGAAATGGTGGTACAAGTCGTACGAGTTACTAAATATAACTTATTTTTAAATGCCGCCAGGAATTTTTTAACAGAAGGAGTAAATAAAAGAAATGTGCCTGTTCTGGCTCAGCAAGATGGTCCTCAACCACTAAACAAAAAGAAGAGAAAAAGGAAATGGTAGAGATTTTATTTGGTAAAAGGAAATGGTAGATACGGTTCATCTCGGAAGTAGCTCGACATTAACTAACCAAGCCAAAAAAAGTTTCAATTCTTACATGTGGATATTATTGCCACCGCCATCCTGCACGCCAAGCAAGTCATCAATATGTTAATAAATCTAGCCATTCACGGCGTTCCTTTCTAGCCCTTCATTTGGGAATGCTATCTAAATCCTTAGGAACAAGTAACCAACTATAGAGCACCGTATCCCCTCTCCAATCCCCTCTGCAATTTCTTATGGAAATTTTGAATTGTGGCTTGCAGAGGCATCATAAGAATCAAAGGGGTCATCCGATGAAAGAGTTGAGAGACCATTGGAGGAAAATTATTGGCTATGCGCCGCGCAGGGGAACAGTGTGCTCATCACCAATGGGCATCACCCATTGATGAGCACACTGTTACCATGCGCACGCAGCTAATAACTTCTCACCATTGGATGCCAAACACGCAGGCGTAGTTAATGAGGTCGTACAATTGCAAGTTTCCTAGTATTAAAAAGGACTCAAAATTACAATATTGCAACGCTGACAGGCTCACCTTTGCCGACTGAACAAATATACTCCATCGTTTGAATATAATGTGTATATTTTAAACAAAAGTTCAAATTTACTATATAGATTTGAAGATCTCACATAACTACTTTGGGGACCATCTTCCAGCTTAGATTCTGTTTTACACTCTTTGATTCATTTTCTATTTTATCCCTATCATTCATCACCCCTACCCTTTTTACGAAGGAAAATGATATTTCTAGCAATGACATAGCCACGTGGCTTGCAGTAAATGCAGCCAATGCAAATAGAATCAAAATAGTATTGACCGTCTTTGTCGGCTTGGCTTTCCTCATCAATTTTCAAAATTTTATGACAAAAAAACTCTTGATACTTACACTTAGCCACGTGACTTTTGATGGAACCTACACTCTTAACAAAAATAAACTTTTTCTTTTTCTCAAATCAAAAGAGTAAATCCAAACAGAGGAAGCATACAAAAACAATGAGAAACCATGTCCATTGGGTTGCCAGATGCTCCAATGCTGATTTCCAGCTTTATTTGTTCACATTGAACAACCCGGATACTGTTACCTTGCCATTAAGCTGGCACAGCTCCTCTCAACCTTGACGACGGACAAGGATGAGGTCATATGAATATAAGAATTTTGTGATGATAAAAAAAGAAAAATCGTAAAGCTCAGCATAGAAGTGGCACTGAAAACTGCCTCCCAACTATGCCGCATCAAAAGTTCAAAACAGCCCAGCATCGCTCACTGACTTCCTCCGCACATGGTGGTCAGGAACAATAACAGCCATTGCATTGCCTGCATGCATTATCCTAGTAATACGAATCAAATACAACCGCCTATCATTTCCCATCAAAGAGCGCTGATTTAGAAACCTAAATATACATTAAACCATTTCAAATCCTTTTTCATACAGGAAATCACGTTATTCCTGCTAATTCTCACTCAAAACTCTAGAAATAAAAAACAAAGGTTGCAAAATATGAATATCAAAATCTAGACGACATCTAAATCTGTCTAAGCACCCAAGGTCGGGAATTGGCCCTCGTCCATAATGGATGGAGCCGGCACATTGCTACTCATGCGGCCGCCAGAATATCCACCTCGGAAACCACGCCCACGTCCTCGACCGCGACCACCACTGCTGTAGTATGATTCGCCATCTGCAGGCTTCAGGAATTCATTGATGCTAACAGCCTAATAAAAAAAACCAAATTTATCATGTAACAGTTGGTCAACTATAATCGTAGATCCCATCTCAACAGAAGACCAAATAAAAGTACCATATGATATGAATATAAACCGCTCCTCTATCAGAATAGTGTACTTGCCTTTTTAGCTCTCTCCTCTTTGTCAGCCATTTCCTTACGCTTGTCCTTGTCAGAGCCCTGCATAACAATGCAAGCAGTGATATAAGGATCACATATTCCTGATCAAAATATAAGCCTTTTTTCCCACCAAAAAAAAAACAACAATATGCAGCATATTGCCACACATACCAACTTGATGAAGACATCATCATTTCCGCTTTTTTTGTTGGAGAGTTGCCGCATAGATTCAAGTTCCTTGTCGAGAGTAACCTTTCTTTCTTCTGTTTTCAGAGCTTGAAGAGCCTTCCTCTTTTCTTCCAGCACCTTCTCATACTCTTCAAGGGTCATCTCCTATATAAAAGATAAATAAGATTCATGAAGACTACATCAGATAACATAAGAAAACTCACACTTCCTAAATGTGAGTGCTTAAACTTAACTAATTTGTACTCCCCAGATGATGATTTTGATAATCAGTTTTTGCCAAAAAAATTCAAGCAACTCAATTTAAATCAATTACATATGGAACACCAATATTCAATTGCATTCATTGCAGCACATTTACTGGGCAGCATACAAGACTAGCAGCTTCTTAAGATCCTATATATGTAATGATTAACATAGTCGTTTCTCAACTCTTTTCAGGCCAGGCAAGCTTTCGGTTACACGTAAAACTCCAGTTTTTAAAACACATCCATTTGGTACAATGGTAAAATAGCAATTAATTGTCATGTCTCAATAATAAACCTTGTTGCATTTCAACCTATTTTGGCCCAGATACAGAATCACAGAACTCCAAGCTCGTCTATTAAATCCCCCTCCGACCATATTGAAATCCTATTTGGCTTTCAAAATGAACCTAGTATGGAACGGAGGGAGTATGTCGTAGCAGGACCAACATCCACTAACTGTATGCCTTTTTTTCCTAACAATTTGTCTTACATAAATCATTTTCTATAGACATTTACCTAACACCATCTATAAGACAAAATTCCCACATCATGCTTGGCAACGGTCAAGAGAATTCAGTTACTCAAAGCATCTAGTATCACTTTTCATAAATTTAAACTGCCATCACTTAATTCCCATAGTCATTCCCCAGTAAAACAAAACTTAGGCAGCCAAACTCTTTCAAATATATTCAAGAATACCACTCGTGATTTTTTAAAATAGATTTCAACTTTTTTACGCAAACGCAGAATACCATTTACTTTTCAAGAGAGGAAGACATGTCACCAAGTAAATTATGATTATATACTTAAGAATCAGTCAACTTGATTCAGCTTTAATAGCCTAAAGCCAATTCTTTTGAATGAAATGAAGTCTAATCACCATTCTTGCAATCCACATGGAGTATTACTACAACCAACATGTCAACTCTTTTCCCACAAAGGTGGGAAACAAGAATAACAGAACTTAAAAAACTTCCAACAATCATAGATAGGCCAAAAGAACAAACAGGTAATTAAAACTAAGCAAAATACATAATTATGAATAATGAAATAACCTTGTCTTCAGGTTCTTTCTCCTCAGCTTCATTCTCAGTGTTCTCCTTGTTGCCACCAGCAGCTTCTTCCTCTCCTAGTGGCTTCTCAGGGCTTGCAACTTTCTCCTCTGCATTGGGTTCTTCAACCTCTCTAGTACAGCAAAACAATACTACAAGTTAAATTCAATGGAGCAAGACACTACTTGCACATACAAACCAGAACTTGTTAGCTTTCTGCAGAAGAAACAAGTTTATCAAAGTCAATATTCTTACTGCACAACTTCATCAGTAGGCGTTCCCCAGTTACCACGACCAGCTCCATCACGCTTGAAATCATTTCTAATACATAAAACCCAGATTTAGGTTTTTTATATAGCATAGCATCAGTATAGAGCTATGCTCATCAAAGATATACATACCCACGACCAGTTCCACTACGGCGATCAAACTGCCTCCTGGGAGGGCGTTCATCATCTCCAGCTTCCCCATTACTAAAACCACCACGTCGCCCTCCTCCGACACGATATGGAGGACGGGGACGATCACCATAATAACCACGCCCACCAGAGGACTTTGCAGCATCTTCCTCGGCACCACCAAGTCCTCCAGGAGCTCCACCAAATGCATTTTCGTTGGTGCTCAAGTCTCTATTGTAACTAGGTCCTCGACCGCCACGGCCAAATCCACGTCCACCACCACGACCGCCTCCACGCCCAGTACCTTCATTCCTAGCCTCTCTCACTAGTAAAAGAAATAACAATAGTGCATCAGGACAAACATGAGATAATTGAATGGCCTTACAGTAAGAGATACTTAGAACTGGAAACACTGGCCAGGAACAAATCCACCCAACTACCAAACAACAAAGCAAATCAACTAACTCCTAAGGCAAGAAAACTAACCGTTTAATATATTACAACAGTTAACCAAATTATCAGCATAAGCACGAACTGAGAAGTAGTATTGATCATAATAAATAAAATCACAAATATCATAGTATGAAGTGGACAGCTGCAGACATAATTCCAAGATAAGGCTACGTAGTAAGAACACTGCAAGACTAGTTCCAGAAATATGCAAATGAATAATGCTAAAAGCCAAATCACATAAACCCCAAACGCTCAAGTCACAAGAGATTAAACAATAAATTTTATCTCTATATTAGAGACAAATGCAACAGGCACCCGCCCTTACAGATCGAGAGGAAGACAATAAAAATGCCCCAAGACTTCAGCAGCAGGCCTACAAGTGACAAACATTCAAGTACAGCTTACAGCTGCAGACAAACTAATACTTTCAATCCAATTCACAGTTACCTACTATCCTAGTGAAAATGTGTCATGAACTTCGGACATGATAGGGTGAGGAAATCATTTCCCAACATTTCATAATTATTATCAGAAAAGAACTAAAGTGGAAAAGCCGCAGACCCAACAGCTTCTCAACCAATTGCCAATTTGTAAATTAATAACTCTAACTCCATCCGGAATTGAGCGACCATTCAGTTTTTAGAATCATTTAAAAACCAAAAAGTTCTATTAATTCAGGACGGAGGGAGTACAATGAAACACCACAAAATTAACATAAGAGCTGTGTCTGCAGACCGCAAACGAATTTTTCATGAAGAAGCATCGTCAAAGTTCATTTTCCACATAACCGAGGATATTCCTTTCTCAAATTAAACTAATTACATGCTACTATAAGAAAAAAAGAGACTTTTTACAAACAAACAACAGATCAATTGCCAATTCATCATAAGACAATGAAAATAATTCAAAACACTGTAATATGACTAACATGACTACAAACATAGAAACGGAGAAAGAGGGAGAACTTACCGGCTTGAGCAGGAGGGAGAGGCTTGGCGGGCAAGCGGGCGGCAGCGGGTGCGGGCTTCTGGGGGGCAGCGGCCTGGGAGGGAGGCGGGGCCTTCTTCAGGGCAGCCTTCTCCTTCTGCTGCTGCTGCTGAGCAGCGGCAGCGACAAGCTGCGTGTAGTCATCGTTGTCGTTGTCCCCCAAGAGATCGAACGGGTTCGCACTCGCCATTTAAGCCCCACGCCCTTCGGCAGAAAGCCACCACCCCCAAAAGTCCCTCACAAATCTGAACCAATTCAGTAGACCCTAGTCAATCCTCGCCATGGATGATGCAGATCGAAGCTGCAGACGAATCGATGGATCGGGAAACCCTAGCCGCCAGAGGGGGAGTGAGAGAGCGGAAAGACGAGAGCAGAAAAGAGGGAGAGAGAGACCCTAATCTCAAAAGCTATTTATCGTCTTCCCTGAATTATCAGCCCTTTTTTTTCTATTCCTACCCCACTGCGAAGTCCCTTTTTTGCCACTAGTCCTCGTTTTTATTCACAATATTACTACTTTTGATTTTCTTTTCCTTTTCTATTTTGAAATGTCGGGTTTCTTTTTCTTTTTTGCTACAAATGCTCAAAGGCGACGACTATGAACTAACGCGTGTACGAAACCTACTATTCTAAGATATCCCTTGTGCCTGGGACCCAAATCTTCGCTAATGCGCCAACACGTTTTGAGCACAAGCACGTATAAGATACGGTGCGGCGATTGGGGACACGGGTACGATACGATATGGGTGTCGCAATAGGGCAATTTTCAAAAAATTAGGATATGATACGGGGGAGATAATTGTATCAAAATATTAGGTCTTATACATCTGTAGTTGTATTTTAGCTTAGTTCTAGCAATAAAAGCTTGATTATAATTGTTTAATAATTTATATTACTTATTTAGGTTATTTAGGATTTGAAGTAATTTATAGTTGGTGTCATGGTTTCAAAAACCGGACTAGACTTGCTGGTTTGACTACAATTGACAGGACCCAAATTCCGATTCCAAAAGGCAAGGTTTCTCCCATTCACATGACCCTGGCCGTCTAGTTGAACCGGCAAACCACAGACTCGGGCCGGTTCGGTTCTAAGCCAATGTATTGATTTTGGAACAAAATATTTACATCCAATGGGATTCGAGCTTAGATACCTTCAAGCACTACTCTAACCAATTTACAACTTATGCTATCTTTCATTCTCTTTAGTATCTCACCCGAAAACATATTCAATATTTATCTATGATGGAGATTCATTAATATAACCACATGACATCATTTATGGGTCAACCCAGGTTGGCCCGCGGTAACCAAACCGGGTATCAATCCAAGTTGGTGGCCGGCCCGGTTTTCAAACATTGGTTAGTGTCTGATATAAAGTTAGGACATGCATGTAGCTGTATCATATGGGGACACAAGTATGATACATATATGATACGGGTATGGCTTCAATTTTGGAGTATTGGTGCTTCCTAGGTTTCGAGGTGGGGTGGTATGCGGGTTAACTCTTGATGGTGTTGTATGGACAATTTTATGGGGTTGAATGGTTTTAATTTTTAACAGGGGTAATTAGGATATTTGTGTCGGACTTGGGTCATTTTTGCAGATTTAGGAGTTGGCATGACAAAAATGACCTCATGGGCTAACTCGGGTTGCCACGGACAAGTCCGGCTGCTATGGGCTTTGGCTTCCTGGTCATGGAACACCTTCCCCCTTTTCAAAAAAAAAAGTCATGGTAACACCTTTGCACTTCTCTGTGGGTGGTTTTTGCTCAAGACAAATTGCCATGCTTCATTGGTCGTCACCATTGAATTTGCCTTGTATATACTCCCATAGTCCCATATCTAAAGTCTTGATTTGGAATCAGGAATGAACTGATTTTATATCGCGGATTTCCAATCCAGACAATTAACATGGAACACATAGTGCATGGTAACATGGTGGATGAAAAATAGGATGATGCTCATGCCAATGCTCATTTATTACTGCAAGACTGAAAGGAATTGATTGAACATTTGGTTGTTGTGATGCAGCTATAGCTCCATTTGAAATTGTTGTCTTGAAAGAGACTCATCCAAAATGCCAATTGGGCCTGTCCTTTTTCTTTATGGCCCACATCTCCTGCTAGTGGCTTCCCCACTCGAATACGCCGGGTATCCTTATCTCCAATAAAAACACTTCTTATTTATATTTTTTTAGGTTTTTTTTTGGGGATATTGTAACTGAACAGCCCCTAAATCAAAGGCGTTAGGGTACGAAACTACGTTTTTGCCAAGTATCCTTATCTTCAATGAATTATTTCACCTGAATTAGCTTCCACATTCATTGCCTCTTCTCTATCCAAACAGCTCCAAGTCTGCCTAGTCTGTGTTATACTTTGTTTTTTACGGAAGCTGATAAGTGTCCACCAAATTCATAAACATGTGAGGTGCACGTTGTTGTTGGAGAGTGAAAAATGAGCTTCACATAAGCCCACTTGTAATGTCCAACAAAAACCACGGGTCTATCGGTATGGTGTACACTTTCGGTGTACAATTATCATTTTTATTTATTTCTGCTCTCTCATGTCTGCTCGCAAGTTTCACGTTTTTTAGTTGAAATTTTTTTCCCCGTTTTCATTCGTCTCTTATTGAATCGAGGAGTACTAAAAAAAATACCTTCTTCCATTGTGTAAGATGTAAAAACCTACCCTTTTAGGTGATATAAGGCTACACTTACAGCCCCTTCCACCCTCATGCCATGTTTAACGAAATCCACAAGCTCTTTACTTACTGGTAAGCATTAATAAGGAATTAAAAGCAATTTTATAAAACGGAAGCATGCATTGAGTGGTGCAATAAGAGTCTCCTTATCAAGAATATACTCTAATTAATGAGAATGCGAAGGGACTAGGCCTATACATGACCATGCTATCGACTCTTCGCATCAAATAGACACCACCGGTGACTCTTCTTTGAGGACGAAAAAGAACTAAGATTGTTCCGGGTGGCAGGATAGGCAGCCTTTGTATAATCAGACTACCAAACGAACTATAGCAGATTGTGGGACTTCTCTAATTAAAGAATCTGTGGTGGTAAAGCTGCAACCAAATGCACGCTAATAGTCTTAGCGTATGTTTGGTTATAGATTTTAGGAGTTGGAAATCTGAATTTTAGGGAAGAAGTTAGGGTTTAGAATTTAGGTGTTTGGTTGGGAAGAAGTGGCTTGTAAGGAAGAATTTAGGGCTCGATGACAATTAGTGTAATTTTGCAAAAAAGATAGGGACATTTAATAAGCAAAAATACGGTTCCAATGCCCCTCAAAATTATACAAATTACTTGGAAAAAGTCAAGGAAGTTAAATCTGGATTTTTTTGAAAAATCTCATTGAAGAGATTTTCGAAAAGAAGCTGGATTCTAGAAGAATCCAACCTATTTTCTCTAACCAAATAGGCCCTTAGCATCATAGGGAATATATACTACTTCCGCCTTTGAAATTTTCCCGCTCCTTCCCTATCAGATTTATGTACTTCACACCTTTTCTTTTCCTTATCAGATTGTTTCCTTTTTGGTGAATTATGCCTTTTGTCGCTTGTATATGATGATGATCCTTGGGGTCTCAAGTCTGGCCGAACTTGTTCAAGAAAAACCATGAATTCAGTTTAAATATGTTCAATATTATCTAATTTGATGACAAGCTTTTGCACTTAAAGCCTGGTTTGGAGAAATATGGTTAGGGTCTGATGAGCTAGCTTTCTACACTCTCCTTACTTTTTTTTATAGATTTTATGTTAATAAGAAAGGATATGCCTTTGCTTTCTCTTATAAAAGAGATGACACAAAATAGTCTAGAATAGAGGTGTAAGATCCTTGTCGCCGACCCCAAATTGTTGAAAAAATGTGCTACTTGATTATGATTCTATGTGCAATATTTGAATGATTTTGATCTTGTTGGTTGTAGTGATTGCTTACAACGTTTGTAGTTTGGACCAACTTTGGGGAACTCTAGTTAGGGTCTGATGAGTTGGTGGAAAAATATGAGATCTATTTTGGGGATTTTGGGCTTTGAATGTGAACTTTGAAGATGTTGATGTCTTTTTGTTTCAAGAGAAGGAGCTTGAGAAATTGTACTATGAGATAAAATTTTAGAGTTTTGGCAATAAGTTACTATTTAGAATTTGTTGTTATGCTTGGATTTTTTTTCCAAGCAATGCCTGTTATGGGCTGGTGAATGAAGTTGTAGAATTAACTTTAAAGAAACTGTGCTGTAAGAATGATTGTTGATGATGATCTTTAAATTGTTAGCACTACAAAACAGGTACGTGAGCTTGTGTTTTTATGCTTTGGATGTTGAAATCCTTTAATTTTGTTATTTGGTTAAAAACTTTTTAGGCCTGGTTCGTATGATCCGGTGTTGTTTGATAAATAAAGCTATGAAATTCTTTTATTGAACAATGTTGATATTAATAAGAACGCTGATATTTCCACCCCACTAAAATTACGATCAATCGCCTTATTTAGCCTAAAATTACGATCGATCGTTTTATCGCGGTGCACAAATCCTGAAATTCCAGTAATTACGATCGATCGTTTTCAAACCGATCGATCGGGCCAATACGAAAACCAAATTTCAGAAAATTACAGTAACTACGAATGATCGGTTTATCACGGTCGATCGTTTCACAATCGATCGCATTATTTTGCCGATCGATCGCTACATTTTTTAACTAATAGTTTAATTTCAAGTCAAATTTCAACAACTACATCAGGGCCTTTGAGGTTTAATATGATCATTATGATGGCAAATGTCTTTCAATGTAGCCTTTATTTGTCTTTTTCACACAAGCAAATGGACAAGGTTGAAGTTCATGGTATAATGTTGGCCATGGGTTGTTCATATAGATGATGGCTGAGGGTTCTTCTGGGAAAAATGAGTTATAAGTTTCAAGTAATTTGTTAGCTGACATCACCATGAATTTCTCTATAGCTTGTCCAGTCTCTCAATCTACACTGATAGACTATGTTATATCAAATTTTGTTGATCAAATATGCTTCAAAGACGAGCACAATTATATGTTACTTGTTTGTTGATTGATAGAACTCACACAACCCCACACCACACATACGCTATATGCCACAGGGCCATGATTCGACTGTGGAACCTCTCCTACACCACTTGCTGGACTAGCACAGTGATATATACTCATCTTTGAAATGTCATGTTCGCCTCAAGATTGGAAATTGAGAAAAATTCTGCAACTTGCCCTGTATGCCGAAAGCTGTTCCATTCTGGAGATATGGAAAATGTTCTAGACCTGCTTCAGAATGGTGCACTGCAACTGGTACTGTACCTCAAATCTGTAAATATTTTGTAGTATCTAAATTTTGTGGTGATTCATTGTACGTAAGTCGGGATTATGGAGAGAGTAATTTCTCCTATTTGAATTTTCTTGTCTCATCTGTAGAACGACAACCCTCTAGATACACGTTCAAGCTTGTATATAATTGTCATTTCCCATCCTCACAAACTTCCCTGTTGGTGCTTTCAGAATTTAAGGGAAACTGAAGTTGATGAAGATGCGAAGGAAATGCTCGAGTCTGAGACAGAGGTTAAAAGGAGAGAGAAGTTTGAAGCTGTGCTTAAACTACAAGAAGAGAAGAGTGGCCTTATCGAACCTCGAAAAAACAATGCATTATTGCCTGGAATGTTTCTTCCAGAACCTACCAAACCCCACCAATGTCAATGGCAGGTGCTTCCATTGAGCAACAAGATAGGAGTAGCACACGAATGATATCACTGAAGAAACAGGTAGAGCTGCTTCATCAAACATACCGGAATCCAGGAAGCACAAGAATTTGAGCACGAGAAGAAAGCAAATTAATCATCGCCTAAGAAAGCGCAACAATCAACAGTCTAGTAAACGACAATGGATTAAAAAAGAATGTGAGCCTCAATGAGCCTTATGGACTACTACTGTATGGCCATATTAATGTGATCACAAATCATTTATTTCCAAAGGGCAGTGCAATTTTCATTATTATTGGATGTCCTTCTTGCATAAGGTCACAAGCCGTCTAGACGTCCCTAGCCGCTGAATGAGTGGGAGATTTTTGGACTCTCCCCTTTCATCCCCTTTCCTACTAACTGAAAAGCCTTTGCAGCTAATCTCTCTATTTGCCTTTGCCATAGTTTTTTCATCGAAGTTAAGTAGAGATTTTTTTTGGACAATAAGTGTAGTTGAGGTTGCATCTGAAATCTTGGATGAGAACTTCAAGCTTACTTCCTGCACCTCAAATTTATATTTTGTATAAAGATTCTCTAACAACATAATAATTTATGCATTGAAGATTGAGCTCTTAAGCTTCTGAAAATGGGAAAATATTTTCACAGATAGTTGTTATTTAAGAGGAGAAGGCAATGGATTAAGGTATTGGCAATGGTGTGATAATATTTTTCTAGGACATATTGGCTTTCGGATAACTGACCATTGTACCAGGATCCCCTTGCTTATCATATGAAAAAGGCCTTAGGAAAAGAGAAGCATTTTGCCATTGTCAATTGGAGATGCTAAAGAATGTTTCTGGAACTTCAGATCTATCTATCCAGACACAGCAAATCTCAGCAGTCAAGAAGGGCATGCCCAAATAAATGGTGGATACCTCGGCAAAGAACAAGAGCTATACAGAAGCTCACTGTGTCCGTCTCATGTGATAACCCTCTGTTCCACTACCTAAGTTATCACTTACATTGGGACCCAGATCATCCAAAATCCAGTATAACCTCAATCCTACCAATTAAGCCGCACACCCAAGCTTCAAGACAGAATTGAACCACAAGATTTCTGACAGCACAAAAGAAAGAAAGGAAAAAAAGAAATCTATCGTACAGGAATAAATATAAGATTTCTTCAATCTTTATTACATTAATTCCAACAGGACAAAAAAAACAATGATCCTATTCAACTATGGAGCTCCAAATACAAAGAAAACATCATATGCTACAGAATAATAAAATTGACTAAAAATTAATCAGATGACTTTGATGGCTCCAGTGGTGGTAGATGCTTCGGAAGATAATGTAGATGCAGTTATTGGCTGAGGAGGTTCAAGTTTGAGCTCCAGATCACTGCTATCGACTGAAGACAAGGTCAAGGTTGAAGGTAGCTGATAATGAATGTCGGGAGGTGTCTTGAAGGATAATTGGAGAAAATTAGGTCCAGCTTTAATCGGTTCATTGGCCAACTTAGAAGGATTTTGCTTTGTATTGTCAGAGAAATCAGTGAAAGCATTGAGAGATAATTTGAAAGATACGTCAAAAGCTCCCCTTCTTGCCGGGCTCTGTAAATCCCCCTATTGACCATGTCAGTATAGATTGTACGCAATTTACTAAATGATCAGAAAAGAAAAGTACAGAGTTTTTCAAAGGAGGCAAAATAGTATGAGCACATAATTGATAATTGACAAAGAATGAGTTCATTACCATATGGTTTGGTACTGGAGGTTCTTGAGATACATCACAAGTTGCTCCCAGTGATAAACTGGGGAAGGCAATGGTAGACTGGGTGACCATTCCTGTAGCTGTGCTTGCCTGCTGACATCACAGTTGACATTAATCACGTAGAGTTGCAATACTAAAAAAACATAAATTCATCCATTTGCAGTTCTAATTGTTACTTACTGAAAAATCGTTATGATGAATCAGATTCTCTCCCAGGGTTTCATTCGAACTAGTTCGCGACAAAGGCGAGTGGCGGACAGTAGCCTGGAGATAGGAAGACAAAGTTAGTTTTAGATTACTCTCTCAATGGAAACTGAGAGAAATGTCTGATGGTTCTTAGGAAGGAGGTTTATTTACATTGTCATCAATCACGACATCAAATAGGCTGGACCTCCGCTTCTTCTTATTTTGGGTGCTCTGCCTGAGGAAATACTTCTGAGCATGGCTGGCCACCTGGGTAGGTGTTCTTGTTGTGACGAAATTCCTTGAAATACCTCTCCAATCTCCCTTCCCCAGCTTCTCTAGTCCTTCTAGGAAGGTCCTGTGTTCTTCCTCCGTCCATGGCACTCCTGCAACGAATACAAAATATTGGTTAATCTGTCACCATCGTCATTAAAAAATATATCAGGCTCAAAAATGAAAGCAACAGGGCACTCACGCTTTCAAATGTAATTGGCAAGTAAATAAAATACTGTAAATTCCATTTCGAAGAAAAAACATGCGAATCCATGCAGACCCACAAATCCAACATAAGTATCATTCTTTAATCATTAACAGATATAACACATTCACCAACCTCATCAATGGAAAAACAATAAGAACAAGGCAATACTAGACACATCAAAGTGCAAGAACATAAAAAAACTCCTCCATATAATAATTGGCATTTCTTGTAAAAGAAAAAAAAAAAGAAGAGGAAGAGATGGTATGGAAGACAATAATGTTACCTCGTTTTCTTTCACGGCCAGCCCTGCGGACAAGGCCGTCGGACAAGTAGCCGGTTTCGGGAGGCCTGGCATTGTCCGGAGGAGCGGCGCCGCAGGAAGCGAGGTTGCCCATGCTCTTACTCTTCCTGATGACATCTTCATCTTCCTCTTTGAGGATCCTCACACCGAAGATCTTCACCACCCTCTTCTCCGCCTTCTCCATGGCCTTCCCTCTTCCTCCTCGGCTTCTTCTTCTTCTACCTCCTTTTCCGAAACTTCAAAACTGTCGTGAACGCGGGGTCTGGCCGTACATATACCCCCCCGGCTGTAGAAATGCCCTGGATATGACGATCTACTTTCGATCCTGTCCAACTCTTTGCAGATTTTCTGGCGTCGAATGACGTAACTACCCCTGTTTTCGTTTCGGAAACTAGCGGTTTAAAGAAGCGGTTTTCCCCTCTGGGACCGGTTCATGCTATGGCAATTGATCTCCGGAATTCTTCTTAGAATTCTGGTTTGATTGGCCCTGATCATAGCATGATGTTACAACCAGATTATAGGTAGAAGCAGGATTTGATTTGAAAATACAAGAATGAATCCTCACCGAGAGCTGATTTTAATGAACTGATGCCTCTTGTTTTGTTTAATGGATTGTTATTGGAAAGCATGCAAGTCAAGGCGGGTAAAGATGAAATTCTAATACAAAGCTCCACAAAGTTACTTTCTTATAGTCAGCTTCTAAGTACAACTAAAATTTCTTTCATAAAGAGCCCCCCTTAGCTCATACATATCTCTTGACTGTGGGTTCATTGTTTTTAGTTGTATAACAAAATTGAACTTAGGAGCATCAAGTAGAGAATGGAACTCCCAATTAATTACACTATTGCACAATATAGTTAATCACCTAAAGAAGACATATTTACAGCTATCACACTTCCCTTACCTGCTCAATGTTTAAATGAATATGATGGTCTGTGCCATGACAGTGTTCACATCCATATTGATGCAAAGAATTATCATCATGGTAGCAGTGTCTGATTGTTGCTGCTTTCATCCGATCTAAACCGCAAATCCAAATGTCAATCTAGAATCAAAATCCTTAATTAGAGTTAAAAATTCATGCATCCGCATGTCGCCCAAATCCTGTTAATTTGTTGATGTTTTCTGGCATTTTTTCATGATCTGTTAAGAACCAATATGGTGCCAAAGAAAGACCCGGTTCAGAATCAACAGGTCGGCCTAAAGAAAAATGCCTATCTACCAAAACAGTTGAATGACACTTTAGCCAACTGAGTTCTGTGGACGTTGCAGGGGTAGCTTGGGAAAGTGGCGTCTACCAAAATTAGTCCTCTTCTTCCTTCCCTTCCGAATCTTGACTAGAGATTATGGTAAACCAAAAAATCCCTATTTTCGGACCACTTCCATCTAAATACCATCCTTAACAATGCAAACCATTTGCTAATCCTGTAATTAGCAAATTTAACTCCTTCTCCTCTTTTCTATGGATGGAATATGATCCCCAGCATTTACGCGGGTTTAATCGTTATTATCATCCTTCTTAATTAGTGCCTTCTATCCATAAATTTCGGTTGTTTTTATACATTTATTGAACTTCTTTTTTGTAATAAAACATGATAATTTTCCACATTAAACATGCTTTTATTAAATCTTAGATCGAGAGCGACAAGATATGTTAGTCTGTTGCCAATTAAAAGAATACCTTCTCTGTTGAGACAGATAACAAAAGAGAATACTCTATGTGAGGCTCTCTACGCTACAATTGTAGTTTGGGCCTCTTTTCTGTCTAAATTTACCGTAAGATGCTGGGCCTTGCTGGTGTAGAGTTTCTTCACGTTGGACCTCTGGTCATTGAGTAGCTTCCAGATGGGCCTCTTGGCATCATAGAATGTCGTATCGGATATCGGTAAAATATCGGTCGGCCAAAGAGACGAAATATCGGAGATATTGTGTAAAAAAATATCGGTAGTCAAAAACTAGTTTTTACCGTATATTTTCACAATCTAACTTCTAAAATGAGTTATACTAATTTAAATAAAGAATAAATTTCAAAATATGCCTATTAGGATAGAAAACAAACATGAAAAGTTTTTTTTAAAATTTTTTTTAAAAAATAATTTTTAATTCAAAAAATACCGATATATCGGTCCGAAACTGATATGCCGATACATCGATACCCATCAATATCATTTTTTTAAAAAATTCCCAATATCGCCGATATATCGGCGAGACGATTTTCCATGCTTGGCATTGCCCCTGAATGGGCAGTCCGGCCCAGTGAATCCGTCCACCAAGTGCAGGTATGCCTCGTAGTCGTGGCAGTAGGCCAGATCTGCGTCTGGCTTCAGTGTTCACAAATTCTCGTTATTGACATAATTTTCACATTTCGCCTTCTAAACGCATTTTACATCTTTCACGTCTGAAACACTGATTTTTCACCATGAAAAACTAATTTTTTTAACTTCCAAACGCACCTACATATCCGGACATCAGAAATTAATGCCTTCTTTGATATATATTTTTTTCCATATATCTATCATCATTGATCACTAACTTCTTTATTGGAATAGCCATTCCCATCATTCATGAGAGGTCTCCCGATGTACACTTGAATTATGAATTTTATTATCTCTTAAACTTATATTTATGTTACTGTTTGATTAGATTTAGTGTTACTTTAATGTAGTTTTTTGTTTTTGTAGGAAAATAAGCGTAAGATGCAGAAATGTGGTTAAAAGTGATTCCAATGGTTGAATCTTCATAACTTCGTGTACATATCTCTGATTGAACTGATTCAAGCTTCATGTTAAAATTCAAGAAGTCAGCTTTCCAATGCCATCGACCGCAATTCGGAGTTTTGAACGAAAAGTTATGACTATTGAAAAATTTGGCTGAAAAGTAAAATCGAGAGAACGATCAATTGACAACAAGCGATCGATCGCATTTACAGGAAAATATGAGATGTACGAAACTGAGAGAACGATCGATCAGCAGACGTAGGAAACAACGAAGGAACAATGCGATCGATCGGCCCGTATTGGCGATCGATCGCCGTGTGCACAAAAATGAGTTTTAACCTATTTTGACTCGGATTTGGAAGGGGTCTTTTGTGTATTCTTCCCAAATATATAAATAGGCCTTAAGAGAAATGTGGAGATGATTGAAGAATAGAGTTTTGAGTTCTTTTGGAGTCCTTGGAGGCAAGAGCAAATGAGAGAAGAAGAAAAATATAATGAAGAAGACGATGATGATTTCTCTTCCAATGCAAGGTTAGACTTCTTTCCAAGGTGTAGATGAAGCCCCAGTAGACTGGTTGTATAGCTTCTTTTCTCTCATATTATGTTTTATTCTAGTTGGTGTATGATTCTTTATTATGCAATTAAAGTTAATTCATTGAAGTTTGTTCTTTGTACTCGAGAGAGACAGGAGTGAATTAATTGGATTTCAATATGAAAAAATACTTGTGTGTCCGAGAGGAACGTGAGTGGTTTGAAGTAGCATATATTAATAAAGATTCATTGGTTTATACTCAAGAGATATAGATCACAATTCCATGTGCTTAATTGATTATGCTTTACGTCTGAGAGGAGAGCACTGTAATTTGAATTAACAAGTGTATGTCCGAGAGGAATATGCTAGCTAATTAGGAATTTATTTCAAAGAGAAAGAGAGACGATACACTAGTTTATTGTGGTGGATTCAAAGCCTTGGTATCTTCCATATTGATTTAATCTCATCTTAATTTAGTTAAAGTTCACTGCTTTCCTTAGATTAAGTAAAAACTACAACTTTTCTTCTATTGAATTTCATAGATTATCATCTATCCATGAGGTTCGACAACCCTTCAATACTCGTTGTAGTACATAATTGCCTTGTGCACTATGATCTATACATGAAATATGCATTTTATTATCTCTTAAGCTTATATTTATGTTAGAGTTTGATTAGAATTAGTGCTACTTTAATATAATTTTAAGTTTTTGTAGGAAACAAGAGTAAGATAGAGAAATAAGGTGAAAAATGACTATAATGGTTAAATCTTCATAATTTTGTATATATATATATATATATATCAGATTAGACTGATTCAAACTTCATCTTAAAATTCAAGAAGTCAGCTTTCCAATGCTACCGATCGTGCATAATTCGAAGTTCGGAGCGAAAAGTTATAACCATTAGAAAATTATGTCGCAGAATGAATAGTAATTGATCGATCAGACCACTTCGCAATCGATCGTATCTACCGGAGTTTACGAATTGATGAAAAACGATCAATCGGCGCCAAAGTGATCGATCGGCAAATGATCGATTGGCAAATGATCGATCGGCCAGAAAAGTGATCGATCGCCGTATGCGCAGAATTGTAATAAGGCCTATTTTGATTCAGATTTGGAAGAGAATTTTGTGATTTTCCTTCACCCATATATATATATATGCCTTAAGGGAGAATGTATTGGACATTAGAGAATAGGAATTGGAGGCTAGAGAGGAGTAAGAGAAGGAGTCTTGTGGAGGTCAAAGAAGAAGAAGGATTCATGCCAATGGATCTACAAATTAAAAATAGGCTTTTATTTTGTCTTCTTCTATGTGTAGCTAAATTCTTCGTTAAGGCTAGATGAAGCCCTATATATGTATTGCTACTCTTGATAGTTTAATCTAATAAAGTTGATTATGATTCATTCTTAATGCTATTTCATGAGTTTTCTTTTGAGTGCTTGACCATAGACTTGATTGATTATGAATAAAATTAGATCTTTTTAATCCATGTGTATAACAAAGAACAGGTTTGTGATTGATTTTATGCCCGACCAAAGATAGAATTAATTACATGATAGTGGAGGAACTTTTGTGTCCGACCAAGAACGTGA
Organism: Houttuynia cordata; assembly: GCA_039654745.1. Taxonomy (NCBI): domain Eukaryota; kingdom Viridiplantae; phylum Streptophyta; class Magnoliopsida; order Piperales; family Saururaceae; genus Houttuynia; species Houttuynia cordata. The sequence goes on along the minus strand of CM077505.1, from coordinate 31,079,732 downwards.
GTAATTCATTGTGATTTTGTATATCTCACCATGAACACAAGTTATCATATCATATTAACTTATGCCTAATAATAATTGAGAGTAATAATTGCATGTCTAGTGGTGGATTCATTGCTTTGATATTTCTCCTCCTTGGTTGTATCAGTTAGATTAGTTAAAGTTCATTGCTTTATTTAGAATTAATTAAAACTACATCTTTTCTTCTCTTGAGTTTGATAAAATATTTAACCGTCCCTGAGGTTCGACAACTCTTTCTATACTCGCCGCAGTGCAATTGCCTTGTGCACTTGTAAGGGTTTAATTTTAAACGATCACACTTACAAGAGTTTAATTTTAAACTATCATCTCCATCTTTGTCACAATTCAATGGGCCTAGTCACTATGATTTATTTTTTAATTGTTATTATTTTTGTGGTAGTTGAAGGTATGGAAAATTATATAAAAAATCATCATAAATTTTTTTCCAAAATGACACACTGTAGCAAAAATTTTCCGAAATGGTGCTCTGACAAGCCACGCAGGTGCCTGTGTGGTGCAGTTGCTTGCGTGAGTTTTTTTTAAAACTAAACTGGAACCGACGCATTTCGAGAGATGCGTCAGTTGAACCGACGCCTTGCTGTGCCTTCATCCTTTTCATCCAATTTTAAATAGGCCGCTATTTCAACGATGCATATCTCTCTCATTTTTAATCCGTTTTCACCTATTTTTTTCATTCTTATTTATTTTTAGTGCTCTTTCTAATCATTATAATATCACAAAGATGTTGAGCCATCACATACTATTTATAGTTATCATGATATCATAAAGATGTTGAGCCATCACATACTATTTATCGTAGTTTTTATAATATTTTTTTTATAAATAGTATGTGATGGATCAACATCTTTGTGATATCATGATGACTAGAAAGAGCACTAAAAATAAGGAAGAATGCAAATTTTTTTTGGCAAAAACAGATTAGAAATAAGAGAGATATGCATTGTTGAAGTTATCGCCCCTTTAAATTGGGACAAATTTGTTTTAGTGGGACAAATTTCAACGATGAATATCTCTCTCATTTCTAATCTGTTTTTGCCAATTTTTTTTATTCTTCCTTACTTTTAGTGCTCTTTCGAGTCATCATGATATCACAAAGATGTTGATCCATTGCATACTATTTATAAAAAAAATACTATAAAAACTATGATAAATAGTATGTGATGGCTCAACATCTTTGTGATATTATAATGATTAGAAAGAGCACTAAAAATAGGGAAGAATGAAAAAAAATAGATAAAAATATATTAGAAATTAGAGATATATACATCATTGAAGTAGTGGCCTGTTTAAAATAAGATGAAAAGGATGAAGGCACAGAAAGGCCGGGCTTCAACTGACGCCTCGCTAAACCGATGCCTTTCTCCTTAACCCGAGACCGATGCCTTTCGGTTTAATTTAAAAAAAAAGCCACACAAGCGCCTGCACCACGCGGGCGCCTGCGTGGCTTGTCATAGCACCATTTCAGGAAATATTTGCTACAATGTGTCATTTTAGAATTTTTTTTAATAATTTTTTATATAATTTCCCCTTGAAGGTATTAGGTGTTGATTATAACTGAAAAAGCCAGCACTCCAACATCATCAGCAAAGCAATGTTGTAAATGACAACACCTAAAATAAGTGCTTGAAGGTTTCTAACAGCCATATTATAATACTACCTCCATCCAATATTACCTGTCAACATTAATAAACCAAAATAAACTATAATCAGTTACATGTGGTTTTCTATTGCAGACAGGTAATATTGAACAGAGGGAGTACTAAAAAACTTTTTCAGAGTGTTTTCATGGTGTTCTCATGGATGTCTTCTTCAATTCCACCAACTGAATCACAAGATCTCATCAGTTGCAAGAGATGATTTATGTATTTCATGGTCCAGATGGTCCAGCTTGCTGTCTTTGAATAATGACAACACTGTACATTCACATATATATATCTAATCCCCCGACACACCACATCCATCCGATACAAATCCAATCTATAGTATGTCTTCCATGGAAAAGGAGACTGAAAAGGACTCTAGGAGTCTGGAGTCTGGACCAGCTTCTGCAAGCTATGCTATGTTCTCTCCCTGGCAGTGCCATGTCCATGAAGACAATGTAAATATATATCTTAGAAGCTGGGGGAGTAGGCATATCTTTGCAGTGCTGTCTTGCCCTGCACCCTCTTCTGTTTCAGCAACTGCATCCGGAAGTCCCCCCACGTGAAGCCCACATACTTGCGAGGGTTCCCCATGATGAGCTGACTCGGACATTCAATGAAGGTCGAGCTTGCTGGGCTCAAGAAGTAAGCAGCAGACAGCCGACTTCTCACTTGATTCACCACTGCTCTGTGTACCACGCTCTTGAGCCTCCCATTCGTCCAAGCCTAGTAACATATGCTCAATCAAATGAAATAAATGCATTGTGCAATCTGAATCGTAGAGGCCATGTCATGTGCCTCTATGTTACATGCCTTTATGATTGGCGAATTGGCAACATAACAGAATCGGAGATATTCTACAAAAATCCATGCGGATCCATCATATTTATGGTGGTGACCATTGGTTTATGAGATACTAGCATGGCCTTTATTTTAGTTTTTTAATCGATTTTTTCACAGAGAGAGAGTACCTCCAGGGTGTCTCCGATGTTGATGACAAATGAATTTGGAATGGGCCTGATTCCGACCCATTGGCCATTGCTCTTCTGGACCTGGAGGCCGCCCACACCATCCTGAAGCAAAATGGTGAGTGTATGGGGATCGGAATGGCTTCCTAGACCCAAACACTTTTGAGGGAGTGGGCATGGTGGGTAACGATTCACTCTGATCATCGTCTGCTCCTTCTCCTCAAAATTCTTGGCAAAAAAGTCATCAGGCAGTCCCAAACCATGCGCCAGCATCTTCAGTATGTCCATCCCCAGCTTGTCCAATGCACACAAGTAATCATTCATGGCATTGCTACAACATCCCCCAAGAAATGCTAATTAAATTCAGCAAAACCTTGGAATAATCGATATTCATTATGCAATTAATTAGCAGGAAAATTGCACTATATGTATACACTAAATACATACTCCCTCGTCCTACTTTAATAGTTTGAGTAAAAAAACCAAAAAGAAACTAAAAAATCAGAAAAACAAAAATGGACTGAAACATACAATGAGATAAAAATCAATTACTTGTTGTTTTCCAATCAGATTATTAAGTCGGACGAAGGGAGTATATATTGATCAAAGATTTCGGTACGATCATATTCACCTGAAGGATTGATAGTGCTCATCTCCATATACTTTCTTAGCAAATGCAGTGACCTGCTGGGGAGACTGAAGCAGCTGGATGATCTCGGCCCATGGCAGGTTGCGGCCGTAGTCAGGGTTGGTCGCGGAGTATCCAAGCGGCAATGCCGCCGACCTTTCACCCTTCATCTTCTGCCCCATGCCTAGGCTGAAGAACTCTAGGCATTTCTTTACCATATTGTTGATGACCTCTGATTGTACCCCATGGTCCACCAGTTTGAAGAATCCCCATTTCCCAGCAGCTCCAACCATCTCACTACATACTTGACCATATTGGTTATCGTCTATCTTGCCATCTCTAGCGCCGGCGAGGCTTATCAAAGGAATGTCGTCGCCGGATTCGAAGTCGTTGTAGCTCACGTCTGGCCACTCTTCTTCTGACCACACAAAGTCCTTAACGAAGAGTTTGGACGTGGCTGAGGAAAGTGAGCCAACCTCTTGGGTTTCTACATGCTGAACCTCCATTGTCACAACTTTAGAGCAAACCAATTGGTGATTGATACATTTATGTAGCTGTGCAGGCGGCATTATCTATGTGAAAGAGATATTCATCGGATTCCAATTTTGTCAACTACTAAGATTCAATTTAACGTTGCAATCTAGGCTAAGGATGGCTGAATCCACCAAGAATCTAGATACGGCTCGTTAAAAACTATTCCTGCAGAATTCGTGATATCATCCTCTGTCACTTAATTCATGTTTTAGCAGGAAATTTTGGAACAGCTCGTCGTTCATTTATCTTTGACATGGCTGGGGATGTTGCTGCTCCACAGCCGGATTGAGCATGACGCATGGTTATGAGTTACGGCTCTCCAAACTTTGGATAAATGCACTTAATGATCAGAAATGCCTTGAGTCAACATAGATCAACAAAACACATTTATATTAATATAATTCTGAGTTGATGACCTAATAAAGAGTTCTTAACGTGTATAAACATAGATTGACATTAAACATATACACAATATATAGTACAGTCCAATTGGCGTACATTTTTTTTCAAAACTATTAGCATGCATTTGAAGTTATTACAATATATTGTGATAAGAAAAGTTGGTCCCATTATAAGCATAAGCTTACATATTCTATAACAGATATGATAACATGGATTAACTAATTCTCAACATATTTTGAATTGTTATAAATATTTTTTTAAGATATAAAATGGTCGATATGCCAACCAATATTTGGAAAAACAGCCTGAAACTATTTTACATGTATCGATTCTCGGCCATGAGGCCGATAAATCTTTCCATGGGTCTATGTGAATGCCCCTAATTTGTCTTCTTACTTGTGTTACAATGCATGTTACTTTTTAACAACCAAAATTAAGAGATCCAAGAAACGCTTACAAAGGGATCATCTTCATGAGCGATCAGCCCTCCTTTGGGCTTGGAATTTGTGGCCCATGTGATCATCATCAGAGCTCATATATAATGCAAGGTCGCAAGCCTCTTTGGTTCATGAATCTTGTAGAAATCTATTTTTTTTTTAAATATTGAAGGTCATGTGCAACCATTCCAAAAAACACTTTAGCCCCGATGGCACCGGACATCTCATTGGGCATTTTCAAACATGTGCCCTAAAGCATAGTATTAGAGATTTGAAACAATCACAGTTGACCATTAATTCTTCTTCTTCATTAAGCACTTTCACTTATAATATGCAAGAAGTTGGCGAAATATATTGTGTGTGCTGAACAACAATTTTCTTTCGCGAATGATCTTAAGTTTGAACAATATGTGAAGAATAACCTTAATTCGGGATACTGCAAGATTTCACACAACACGGTTAACTCCGATGCTCTTAAACTCTTTGAGGAATGCAAAGGTAAAATTGTTAACACTCTTTTTTTTTTACTCTAGGTAAAATTCTCTTACCTCGGACTTATGGACTAGTATCCAAGATTTAGGTTACATTGGTGTTACCACTCATTTTGTAGATCATGAATTTGTTTTACAAAAGAGAATACTTATTTTTCTATGCGGCCATATCCTCGCACTTACAATGATATTACAAATATTATTGTCAATATTTTGCATGAATATGGTGTTAAAAATAGAATTATCACTATTTTGTTAGACAATGCCTCAGTCAATGATAAGGCTATTGATCGTCTTAGAAGTTTTTTTAGCCTTGCGTTGGATAAAATATTTCATGTTAGATGTGTTCGCCATATCATTAATTTACTTGTTGAAGATAACTTAAATAGTGGTATTAAATTTTATATTGAAAACATTAAAGATGCAATAATGCATATTAATTCTTTGGGGCCAAGAATCCAAGATTTTAAGGAGTTATGCGTAAGTATGGAGTGAAATATAAGAAATTTGCCTTAGATGAAATATAGGTGGAATAGTACTTATTTGATGTTGAAATCTTATGTTGGTATGGAGGACACTCTTATTATTATAGTGTTTGGAGAGATATCCCACCTCTACTCTTAGTCGACTTAACTTTGAAATTGTATTAATTATTATGAAATGCTTAGAATATTTTTATGATGCTACTACACAATTGTTGAGAATTTATTATTCAACTTCTTGCTTAGCTCTTGCTCAACTCTATAATATTAGTTCAATGTTTGCTAAGTATCGTAATAATCCTACATTTTGTGATGTCATGATGAGAATGGAAGCAAAATTTTAAAAATATTGGGGTAAGATTCCATTCCTTTATTGTCTAGGTGCATTTATAGATCCAAAGATAAAGGTGGAAGGTGTTGATGCTTTAGTAGAGGGAATACAAAGGAATATGGGTGTGGAAGAACCTCATTTTAAAGATGAAGTTAAAAACACTTTGATAGCTATATATAATGTATATGAATTGACTAATGGTAATATAAGGCTTATTGCTCCAACACCTTCTCCAAGTAGAAGTAACCCATCTTGGGCATTACTTAGTAGAGATAAATAAAAATATAGTAGTGGTTGCAATGAATTATCTATGCATTTACAAACTGATTCTACGTATTCTCTTAATTAAGAAGATCAAGATTCCTTGAATGTGCTAGTTTGGTGGCGAACCCATAAAAAGAGTTATCATGTGCTTGCCACCTTAGCACCTAAGGCTACAAAAGCATTGGAGTCTACTTTTAGTGCATGAAGTAGAGTGCTTGACGAAAAGAGGAACCGACTAGATCCGACGACGATGAAATGTTGTAAATGGCTGAAGGATTGACTTGATGCAGAACTTAGAACACTGACTCAAAAGTTTAAAGAGGAAATGGAAGAAAATTTGGCCAAAATTATACTTTATTAGTCACTTAGTCTTTAGACAATTTGAATTTGAATTTTAAATATATACTTTTATTTATCTTAGAGGTTTTGAAAATAATTACAAATGATAGGTAGATAAATAGGTGCCAACCTATTTGGGATTTAGTTTTACTAGTGATGTAATTCTCACATAATTAACCTTTAACCTTTGTAGTTAGTTTATTTTCATTAATATTTAAATTTTTTTTTTTCATTAGCGCCACCGGCCGGCTCAATAGCCCGCTAGTCAGGGCTGCGCCTGGCTCTCGGCCAATGGGCCGGTCCGGCCCGGTGCCCTGCACGGGCCTCCGGTGACATTATTCGATTATATCTCAAGAAATAGCCCTTCTTGTCTGCCATATTTACCATAGGGCCACTGCTCCGCTCCCTTCCTTCTTCTGCCTCGGCAAGTATAAGAACGGGTTCCCAGTCCTACCTGCTCTCTCGTTCCGATTGTCGAAGACTCAGGACCCAAAAGGTGCCAACTTTCTCCTTTCCCCGCCCTTCTTCTCTTGCTGTCCCTCAATTCTTTCAAATTCAGAGTCCAGATCGAGCCACTTGGTCCAAATTCAACGAATTTGATCCTGTCGTCGCCCCTCTGTTATGGCAATTTTTTTCTGTTCATTTCAGTTGTTTTTGCTGTTGTTTCCTGCATCTAATGCTTTCTAGAACAAACGCGTGATTGCTTTGATTCAGCTGCTGCATTGTTAGCTTGTCCTGTGCTCTCTCCGTCCCGGATTAGTAGATACATTTGGTACGTCTTGGATGACCAAATGTGTCTACTAATGCCGGGCGGAGGGAGTAATGTTTTTATGTTGCAAAGTTCCTGTCTTTTGAGGATTCTGTGCATAGGGTGTTTGAAGCTGTTTTGCTCTTCATTCTAGTTGTGCATGTTAATGAATTTGGACTAAGCTTAATGATGCTGGTGCTTGTATACTTGTTTCTGATAATTGAATGTGCCGCTGGATTGACAATTTATTTCTTTCCATGGCAGAATTATAGTTGCTCAAGCTTGTTCTCTAGTCCAGCTTTGTAATTATCAGCTGCTCGCCTGATTCTTGTTGTAGGCATCATTGTTGGATATGATTTGCATTCATATTCACTGGTGTTGAGGGAGAGCTATGAAGTTATCGTATACTTTGAGGCTATCGAACAAAGATGCCCGGGTTACCCTTGGTTGTTCATGAAAGCTCCTACGTCTTCAGCCACTCTAGGTCCGTTGATCAAATGTGCCGGCAAGATTCTAGACCAGTTTTACCTCTGGAGGATGCTATTGCTTCGGAAGACAGTCTTTCAGTTTATTGCAAGCCTGTTGAGTTTTATAATATTCTTCAACGCCGCGCTGCACGAAATGTATGTTGCGTACCTCCATTATATATATGGTTTTTACATGAAACCCCATTTTTCTGCAACAGTGAATGGACATGGATATCCTCTGACTTTAGTCCTTAATAATGTAAGCTATTTTTGTTGCAGCCAGCATTTCTGCAAAGATGCTTGGAATATAAAATTGAAGCTCATCGAAAACAGAGGTGCCAATCTTTACTCAGCTCTCTCTTGATCTTAAAGTAGCGTTTCTTACGTACTTCCAAATGGTTGCTTGATCTGCTCTGGAAGAAGATGTATCTTCTATTCCTATGTTGCATCTACATAAACAGCATGTTGATTTATTTTTTGCAAAGAAGACCTTTAGATGCCCCTGTGAGAAGATTAGAAGGGATACAGGTAAACGATGCTAAAAGAGGGAGAGGGAGACCTAAGAGAACTTGGATGGAGCTAATAAGAAAGGATTTGATTTTACTATCTCTTACAAAAGAGGTAGCCCAAAACAGGCTGGAATGGAGGAGTAAGATCCGTATCGCCGACCCCAAATAGTTGGGAAAAGGCGCTAATTGATTATGATTATGATTATGATATTGCATGTAGATTCTGGATTCCTGCAATATCATGTGACTTTTATCATTAAACAATTCTGGTAGTTGGATATGTTTTTGTGCTCCAATTCTTTCATCTTTTCTTGGTATAAATGTGAACGTTATTTTCATGTATTCCTTTTTGTATGTGATGTACCTGTGTACAGAAATTGACCTAGGTCATTTTATTATATGTGATAGAATACATATGACAGTATCACTCTCGGGGGTGGAGAGAAATAAGGAGCAGGTCGTGAAGCTGTTTCCCTTGTATATAATGTTGGCTAGACGTGTTACTGATACTACTATTGAAGAGGTATTGAAGTTGTAGTACGTCTGTTAATTCATGGAATTCTTGAAGTTCATAGGTGTAAAAGTGTTTACCAATGTGATATATAACATAGATGATTGACATATATGACTAATGTGGATGTACAACAGCACTCTACAGTATATAGGCCTCTTCAGGGTGGTAAAGTGAGTGCCTTCCATGAACATGAGTGTAAAGATCAATCAGAAGTCAGTTTTATTATACCTGAGTTGAAAAAGCTACTTGCTGATGGGAAAGACAACAATCTGGTCATCTTGCTTCTCAGTTATGGTGGGTTATGTGAAGATTGATTAATGATTCTGTAGTTGATGGCTTTCACTACTATATTTTAGTGTCTTTTCAGGAGAAAGAAGGATATTTCCGAGTGAAGTTGTAGACCGTTGGGATGTCGCATTGATTTCATGTGAGAATTGGAGACAATAATGCACTTGTGAGAGAATATGTTGTCCTGAATTATTGAAATTTAGAAAATCCATGTGACATTTGATCCCATTTTGTGCAGCAAAGCTTGAGGGTAGTTGCTTATGGGGTCATCTTCCAGTGGAAACAATTTCTGCCGATTGGCTGAAATCTGTGAGTTTTAATTTAGGGAATAGAGCGGAAATATTAACACCTGTTGATATGCATCCAGGTATACTTAAGGTATATTGGTTTTTACAACTGATCACAAGCTGCTCTCTAAATTTGTGCATGGAAGCATCTGTTAGATTTTCAAAGCTTTTTGGCAACTAACATCTCATAGTAGACAAGTTTTTTTAATTTCCCTCCATTTCACTTTAGTCAATTTGTTTGTCAAAACGAACAGATTAACCAAATCAGACTACTAATGTGGAATGGAGGGAGTATAATATAGCATTTGCTTTGGATGGATTATCTGAACCAATCTATTAATTTTTAATTGTTAAAAATGATTGTGTGATTATTCTTCTCTTGCAGCCCATTAGCTTGAATAAGGATAGCTGCATAATGTTCCAGAAATCTCCTAATTCAGAAGTCATGGCAAGTATACGCTTGATGACTCATTCTTTCAGTCATCAGACTTTGTTTTTGCTTTATATTAGTGTGGCAGGAATTAAAAAAAAATGATATAACATCTTTTTTATCTCTTGAAGAGTTCAAAGATGGTCCAGTTGAACATTCATGCCCAAGAGCTTAGAGGAAAGGAAAAATCTCCGTACGATTTTTACAATTTTGATGGCATTCCTGATTCATCACTAGCTCACATAATTGGGTAATTAGTTCTTTTCTCTGCAGTTACAGTATTAATGCAGTTTTGTACTCCAGTGTGTCATTTGTTTTGGTAATTTACTCCAGTGTGTCATTGCCACCATCATCTCGATAAATGGGATTCCCATTTTAAAGCGGGTGGTAATGGCTATTGCGGGTTATGGTGATCGTTGCTACCAAAGCCGACAATGGCGTTGCAATCCGCAACATGGGCAGGCAGTTTCTCAAGATGAGAACCTGTCATATCTCAAGTTGCGCATAATCAAAGGCAATCATACACTTCACACTTTTTAATATCCATCAATTTTGTTGTTAAGCATTAATATTCATCAATTTTGTTGAACAGATGGTTTAGTTGTAAATAGAGGGAATAAGGGAGAGAGTAAATTTACCTGGAATGTTTATCGTAATTAAAAACAAAAAATGACAGAATGGCTGTGAATCAAGACGCTTCAATCTTAAGGTTGTATATGGGATTCGGGTAGCACTATCTATCCAAATGGTTTTTCCATATCTCCTTTTGATATTCTCACTATCTACCGAATGGTTTCTTCAAATCTCCTTGTACGATTCTCATTGGTGGAACCATCTGATGGTAATTTTTATATAAATTGCTGGCAAAGCATGTTGCTTGATGATGCAAGAAAAGTATGGTGGATCCTTCTAATGGTAGTTCGTATATAATTTTCTGGCGAAGCATGTTGCTTGATGGCGCAAGAAAATTATGTTTAGCAACAGCCACCAAGTTTCAAAATTATCAGTTCGGTGAAAGCATTGGCCAGTGGCCCTGACCGGAAATTGGTTATAGAAATGCATTCATTGCATTGATCGCAATAGAATTTCTTCAGTTTTGAAAGAAAAGGTTTTGCACTCATATGGTGTTTAAGAGTTGTAAATGACCCCATAGAGCTCACCCTGAGTAGGATCAAATTCTATCCTATACCGATCTCCTTTATCTGTTATGCTATGTTATAAGTACCTTCTGGGTTTGACTATATTTTTGTTATTTTAGGTTGAGAACTGGAAATGTCATCTTCAACTATCGGTATTACAACAATTCATTACAAAAGACTGAAGGTGCTACATCTCTTGAAACCATTTTGCCTGTTTTGTTATTTTTAGTTCCACTTTCTAATTTCGTCGATCAATTTCAAAGATCTGGAAGACATGGGAGTGCCCTTCATCATTTTAGGAGTTGTTAGTTGATGTATTGCAGCCCTTTTCTCCACTTGCCTATTGTTGTGTTAAATAGGGCATTTTCGGCGTTTTCTTTTCCCTTCTCGTTTTGTTTTATATTTCGTAAGCTCCTGGTGTTAAGTACACTATTTGATTGCAATTTTCATTTCTTGGGCATTTCTATTATACTTTACAACCTTTTAAAATCTGATTTTTTTTCTTCTGTCAAACAATCAGTGACTGAGGACTTCTCTTGTCCCTTCTGCTTGGTACAATGTGGAAGCTTTAAGGTAGGCCCATATATCTTCCTGCTAAGGTCGCCACTTGGGCATAACAGCATCATCTGCATTATTATAAACATCTTATTTTGTATATATATGGTTTGTGATGAGGATTCTGCTCCACCAATTGGCCCTCGTATAGATCGTTTCACGTCCAAACTAGGTGCACTTATTTTTAAGGAATAAATAATTACATGAGCTCAAGTGAATAACAATTTCAATATGTTTGTTGTAGGGTCTGAGATGTCATCTAACCTGCTCCCATGACTTATTTAATTTTGAGTTTTGGGTTGGTAAACTTCTGATATCTCCCGTGCCAATTTGATTACTAAATTCTAATTGATCGTGCAAATGAAGCATTTCTCATCTTTTGCATTTGAGCTATACATTCTTGTATGTTCCAGGTGACCGAAGAATATCAAGCTGTCAAGGTTTCAGTTAAGGCCGATGTTTGCAATCCCGAGGTTTGAACTAAAATTTTGAGGTTTCTTCTCTTTTTTGCCTAGATAAGCCACACATGTCCCTGGATCCTCTCTCCCACAACTGGAAGAGATCCAACCAGCTCTACGAATCTGGCTTGGCTAGAGTCAAATTCTTATCTTTTGTATATTACATTTTCTTGAGTGTCACTTGATAATTAGGCAATCTATGAAAATCTGAGATATGATTATTGGCGCATCAAATAGATGTAAGATTAGGAGTTGACTGCTAATTTAACATCTAAGACCATCTCCACCTGTAAAACTCCACAAGGAGAGGGCTGGCTTAGGCAGGTATAGGAAATTATAGGCTGTTCGGGATATTAAGGGCCCTACTTATGTCCGGGAGCAGACTGGTTCAAGGTTCAACGTCTTGGATCTCAGTCTCATCTTGGTCACCCAAAGAGACAAGATCTTGGAGAGATCCTCAAGGCATGGAGGAAATGTAACTTGGCAATGAAAAGGAGAACTTTCATGTGCATCTTGACACTTCTAAGTGTGTTTTAACATCTACAATTACTGATAGAATTAAGCAAATACAATTATAGAACAGACAAGCAACTCATATAACGCCTGCAACCACCTGCTGTCAATATTTCAGATCAACCGCCAGTGAAATGTGTGCTGGCAATTCTTAAAAGAAGTATAAAGAAAACACTGAAAGATCTGCCATCAGCCAGTTTTTGTGTAGTTCAGAATTGAAAAGAGAAAAAAAATGTCCAAGAACTGCTGGCACCCGAAGAAAAAAAAACTAAATGCCATATTTGAAAAAAGAATTAAAGGAATATGAAGATGAAGAACTGACTTTTCTCTTGCTGGAAATCGGATGCGGACTTCTGGAGTGATTGGATGAATGGAGAATTGCCAAAAGGGAAGTGCCAGGGTAATGGGTGCCGTTGGATCTAAGAATGGAAGGGGGATGAGGGATAGGAATGTCTTGGTGAGATCTTTTCAAGAGGGTGAAATCTCACCGAGAATGCAAACTATGGATTGGATAAGGTCAATTAATGGTGTGCTTATAGTAAACTGTTAAATTTATAGACCTTACCATGATCTGATGGTATTGTGAATGATCTACTTGAAGGTTATGTACCATTTAGATTGAAGCGTGTAATATTTTTCTTTGTGCAGTTAAGGTGAACTTTATTAATGCATGCTCATGTACAGATTGTCGCAGAAGGAGTTGATCCAAGACTGCAAATTTTTTTCATTAGGTATTTTCTTTATTTCAAGTGCTTGCAGTTAGTATCATTTTCTTTATTGGCTGACATGTAAGTGAGAAAAAAATTACTTCCTTCAGTAGCTCGAGACTACGAAAGCGCAAGAGAATAGTGACTGCAGCTTCAGGTGCAAACAAAATTCAACCCCATGGCTTGGTCACATCTATAAAAGGAGGAGATGGTTGTCCTGAGAAAGATGGTGTTACAAGCTTGTCTAAGATGCCTAAATTGACATTTACGGAAGAAGACGGACCTTCACTGAAAAGATGTCAAAATGGTTGGCACTTTTATCTAAAATATAATTGGTTCAATCTTGTGCTGATGTCTAGAATTTTCTGAGAGGGTTCGTTTATTTGCTGTGGTTCAGGTGTGAGTTCTAACAAGAGCGAGAAGACTTTGAAAGCTCCACTACAATCTGGAAGGGACAAATCTGAAGATTGCATGCTACAATGCCCAGAAACAAGTGGTACAAACTTCAATGACACTGGTACTATTGCTGCTGCCCAGTCTTCCAGTCATGATTTTGCCCAACAAGCATCTGCTAACCCCCTCGCTGACCCCAAGATGTTGCAATTTGCAAAGACAAGGAAGCTATCTGCTGAACAGGGGAAGTAAGTTATTGATGCTAATTCTTGATGTTCCTACGACCTCTTCTTAGGTGAACGAACTGCAGTTTAACAAGACCTTTTCTGGTTTCTAGCCGAGCACTTCTACAAAACCGTGATTTTTTTCACTCTCATAGGGCTCAGGTGATTAGTACCTTTTCTAGTTTGATTATATTGTAATCTTCTTTTTTGGTCTCCCTCATAGAAGCCAACAAGATTTGGAAATATCCTAGATGTTTAATGTTGAGGATTGAAGTCATATCTAGCAGTCTTGCTGAGAGGTTAATTGTTTGTTGTGCTTTAAGCCGATGGCATTAGAACAAGTACTATCAGATCAGGATAGTGAGAATGAAGTTGACGATGACATTGCAGATTTGGAAGATCAGAGGGTATGCGAGCTTTATTAATTTACTACTCCCGAAAAGTATTCTTTTGTTATGAATTTTATTACATGTTCTTTTGCGACAGCTCTTTTAATGCAGATCTTATCAGTTTTAAGCTTTAGCCCTATTTGATTGAAATTGTTCAAATCAGTTGACTGGACCAGTTATAACTTTGGACAACTAACAATGCAAAACAATTGGCTTTGCCATTTGGAGTGTCCTTCTCTCGTTTGAGCATTTAATTGGTTTGACTGTACTTGATTGCGTTGAGTGGACGGGGATCACTGATAAGGTTAACTTTCTAAAGAAAAAGGAAATAAAAGCAATGTTTGGAATATTTATCATCCCAACCGCATCATATGTGTTGAATGACTCTCATTTGAACAATTATATCTTAACCACCATATACTAAATAACTGGGACTGGGAACATAAATTTTACTTCCTCATCCTATTGTTCATAATTCGAATTATAGCTTACACTAAGTATTCTCGTGTATGAATATTTGTTTAAGTGACTCTCGGGAACCTCTTCTTTGTTATATTCACTCCTAGGCTCTCTTTAATGCTCTAAGTTGAGATAAAACTTTTCCAATGCTCACACGGATCCTAGTTAACCTAGTGTATATGATCTTACGTAGGGAATTCTTAAGTAATTTGCTGATACAAAAAAGAACCTATAGGCTATAATTAATTTTTTTTTTCAAATATAATTACTTGAAGCTCTTGAACTTGCCAATTGAAGGCAGAATGGATTCTGGCCAGCTATGCTTTAATATGATTAATGTTTTGGATTTTGAATCTAAATGCCATGCAGATGCTTGATGATTTCATGGACGTGACCAAAGATGAAAAGCAAATCATGCACTTTTGGAATTCACTTGTGAGAAGGCAAAGGTGAGCCTTTATCAGACATTATAATCATATTCCATGTACATGGTATAACTACTTGATATAATTGTTCCTTTGTTCCTTAATTGTATATATCCAAATCGAATTTGATAATTGCTGGTCTCAGGGTGTTGGCAGATGGGCACATTCCGTGGGCATGCCAAGCATTTACTAAACTGCATGGCCATGCCCTTGTCCGAGCACCAGCTCTAATTTGGTAAATCCTTTAAACGAATTTATTAGCATTTATGTCCGTGGCTTTGCATGTGTGATCTTTGAGTTGATGCTTATTGAACTCCACCGTAATTAACTATTTGTGTGTGGGATCTTATGAGCAGGTGCTGGAGGTTGTTAATGATAAAACTTTGGAATCACAGCCTCCTTGATGCCCGCACTATAAACAATTGCAACCTCATTCTTGAGGGTTATCAAAAGGAGATCTCCAATTCTTGACGAAGCTGATTTATTGCATTCTTTTTCACTAAATCCAGCCTCAGGCTGCATTCTGTGATAACTTATTTGATGAATATTATGTATCGCTATATCCTATTCTCTTCAAAAAATTGATGAACTTTAGCCGGTGTAACATTTTTTTTTCCATTTTGGCTTGTTGCTTCCTAGTCCATATATTCTGTAATGTGGTTGCCACCATTATTGTCTGAGTCTGAATAATCATACATTAATTTTTTGTTTACTTTGAATTGGCTAAGTTCCATTTTTCAGTCCATTGCAATACGTTCACTTTTTTTAGTTTTGTTATTTTCTTCATGTCTTAGATCTGAGATTTTAATCGTCTTCCAAAGAAAAGTTGAATGACATTGAAGTTTTATTTTTTGGTTTGAATGAGGCTGGCTCATCAAAATTACAACAGGATTCTCCATTTGGATCATGCTTATTGTACGGATTGAAACCTCCCTGAGACTAATTAGCGGATCTTAGTCAAGTTTTTTGGTCAGGGCGTCGCGAGTGGAAGTCAGAATGTGAAGAAAAGCTAAAAGAATACGCTTATTAGACTAGTCTAAAACAGTTGAAACTTATGCTTCTACTTAGATTGAGGTACGGATTTTTTATATGATAAGTACGATTTCAATTCCAATTGTATGATTTAAAATCTAATACTACGTGCAAATTCTAATCATATAATCTATTAGCTAGTCATACTGTTTTCAGATCCACTCGTGTTGCCAAATCGCATTGTGCGATTGAATTCAATCCTAAGATCTTACATCTAATCATTCGATTTCAAATCAACTGTACAATTTTGAACCTAATGCTGGAATTTAATCCTACAAATACATGTCTAATTCTATGATTTCAGATTGAATCATATGGAGCAGTTTTTAAGTCTAATAGTAGAATTTCATATCTAGGGTGGTAACTAGAATTTCAGGTTTTGACAATATATCATTCCATCCGCCAATCACACCATGAGATTCCAAATCCAATCGTACACTTTGAATTTAGTCATGAGATCCGTAATGTAATTGTTCAATTTCAAATGCAGAATCCTTTTATTGACAATGTTACACCTAAATAGAACAGAGGGGACATTCTTCATGATTATTTCTTACCTTCGTAGTATATAATTTAATATGTATAAGCACAGAAAAGCTTTAAAAGTTTTTTGTATGAATATATAAAAGCTTTCAAGGATTTATAAATAAGAAGTTTTCAAAGATGATAAAAAAACTGAGCAACTTAAAAATCAAGCTGAGCTAGCTCAAACTTGTTCGAGATAGTTCAATCAAAGCTTCAAGAGGGGCTAAGTCCAAGTTCAAACTTCAAACTGAGCTAATTTGGACTGGGACTGAAGCCCTCAGCGAGGTTGGCTTGTTGGATTCCCCTTTTTATTGTTATGCTGCTTTCATGTTACTTTTCAGCCCATTAGATAACTACATCTGAATACCTGGCTCGTTCAGACAATTTTTTCCATTGAAGACGCCCCATGAGAAATTATTAGGTGGGAGTGAGCCCATAGTAATTTCATGCAGAACACAAATCACTGGATGACATGCAAGCCTAAGTGCTAACATGTCCCTCGACCATTTCACCCCCTTGAGCCATACCTAGTTCAGACACATGAAACACAAACAGCCCCCAACTAACAGTAGACAAGAGCTATAATGAGGACAAAGAGGGTGGCAAGGGAGAGCAACTCGAAGTCGCAGGGCACGCGTGCAACAGCAACCTGTAAGTCTGTAATCTTTGCTTTGTCTTGGGCCAAGGCCAAACGCCTCTCGTCTCCACTGCGCCGCGTGTGGGCTTGGATGCATGAAATGCCATTTTGTTCCATGCCCTTTTATTCTCTCTTTGTCCTTCTTCATGGATGATTAGCTAGCCATCCTCCATTTATCACCACCACCCTCTTCCTCTCCTCTTCCTGACTTCCTCCTACTACACCAAACCCCCACCAGAGGCGTCGTTTCCGTTACCCCCAACCCTCCTCCCATGTCACTATGTCAGGTTAATAATGCCACCTTTAAAAGGCTTTTCAACCTTTAAATACATAATCCATGCACCCTCCTCTTTCCTCCCTCAAAGACTTTCTCCTCTCTACATGTCAATGTCATTCACCATTCTTTTTCTTACTATTTTTTTCCTTCTTTTTTCTTCTTCTTTTATGCTTGGACTTGATTGTCACTCATTTTGTTTGATGGGCACTTTTGATCTTTCCTGTATATTCATTCTCTTTGGTTTCACCACCTCTTCTTTTTTCCATTTTCCCCCTTGATGTTTGACAATTGTAAATGCAACTTTGTTATGTACATAGTATCCTTCTTGCTCATGACATATTTTTCAACAATTTCTCCTTGAAAGGATATTAATTTGCATATGAAGTACTAGTAGTTTTGTTTAAACTAGTGCATGTAAATTTGTCAATACTATTCTTCTTCAAACGTGAAAAAAAAAACAGTTGGAATTGGAAGCCTAGTTTCAGTTTAATTAAAAACTTTAAAGTTTCTTGAAACATAAATAGAGAGTTCGGCGCAGTGGCAGATGTTGCATAGCAGTCCTTGAACTGGGATCAAAATCTGCATGCAATGGGTGGATTGAGCTGATTAATACTAAAGGGTAATTGAGCCGCAGCTGAAGCGCTTGAATCGTTCGTTTGGTGTTGAATTCTTCCAAAATCTGATTTAATCCGTAATTCCCTTGCACTTACAAACACAAATACAAAAGAGTACAAGGTTTTTAGCAATATAAACGAACGGGAATTTATATCATTTAATCAAATTAAAACTCAAGAACGTGTACTACTAACCTGCGGCCTTTGTGTCCAAGAAAATACGGTTATTCGTAGAGAAATTGAATATGTCAAAGATCACCCCTTTTGCAACCGTACGTGTGTAAATCTGCGACTTGCTATTCTCCACAAGTTAGCAATATCACTTCCTTGCGATTCTCCAAGCTTTTATTTGATATAATCTCCAAAACATAAAGCAAAAGCCCCACATAAGAAGAAGGAGAAGATGTCAAGGGAGAGGGGCAGTGATAACCCTACAGCAGATTCCTACACATATGTGTATGGAAAATGTGTAGGAATTTGCTGTACAAATATCATTTCCCAAGGGAGGAGCACCCCCAAAAAGGGAGTTACAACTCCATCACGTCCCCCTTTATTCCCTCATCACGATTCCCCAAACTGGGGAGTTACAACTCCATCACGTCTATTTCCAACTTGGGTATTTCCAAATTAGCTATTTCTAATTTGGTAATTCCAATTCGGGTGATACTTTCTAAATTATTCCCTTTTCATGATTCTTCTTCCAAAACGGTTACAAACAGAAAAGGTGTCTCTTCCATCTTGGTGGGCCCCACCTTGAGCCCATGGGAGCCTATCATCTCCACATGTGCACACACCTCGCATGAGAGGGACGACTCCTCTAATCATGACAAGAAATATAGGACATGAACCCATACCATTATCTTACATCCCCCACTATGGGTTCTGTGCTCATATTTGCGATCCAACAGTGACTCGTGCACTAGTCCTGTTGTAATCCAGTACTATGAACATATTTTACAAATAGATCTGTTGTTAAGGCCTTCGTTAACGGATCAGTCAACATCTCAACCGTAGGAAGATGATTCACCGTCAACTTTCCCGTTGTAGCATGTCAAATATATAAAAAGTAATGCACCTAAGTGTGCTTAGCTTTGGAATTGATCTCCCCATTACAGAGTGTTGACACAGTTGCCAAATTATCACAATAAATTTAGACAGGAGTATCAGTCCACTGTTCTCGCTGCAACCCAGCTAGAAACTCTTTAATCCACACTGCCTCAGAAGCTGCAAAATTGCATGCAACAAACTCAGCTTCCATTGTAGACTTAGTAACGTATTTCTGCTTCTTACTACCCATGCTACCGCGCCACCACCAAACATAAATACAAACCCGGTAGTGGATTTTTCGTCATCCTTACACCTGGCATAGTCTGAATCACTATAGCCTTCCAATGATAGGTTCTCGGCCTGATATGTGAGTTTCATATCCTTGGTACACAAAAGGTATCTAAACACCCGCTTAATAGCCTGCCAGTGTTCCATACTTAGGGGAGCTTGATATCGACTCACAAGGCTTACTACAAAAGCCAAATCAGGTCGAGTGAAGTTCATGGCATACATCAAGCTGCCAATAGCCTACGCATATGACACAGATTGCAGACGTTCCTCGTCTGATACAGGTGCCATTCTCTCAGACAAAGCTGTCCCTTTATAGATAGGTGAATCTATGGTCTTCCAACCAATCATGCCAAAGCGTTTCAATATACTCTCAATGTATGATTCCTGAGATATACTTAGCCTCCTCGCTTTTCTATCTATCTCAATCTTCATCCTGAGGATGTAAGCTGTTTCACCCATATCTTTCATTTCAAATTGGGTCTTGAGCCATTCTTTAAGACTGAGAATCATACTAGTGTCATTCCCCATTAATAATATGTCATCTACATATAGTGACAATATCATAAATCTACTCCCATCTTTAAAGGAGTATACACAATGGTCATAGTCATTGGCAACGAAACCATATTCACTTATCACCTTGTGAAAAGTGAAATATCATTGCCTTGACGATTGTTTCAGTCCATAAAATGATTTAATAAGTTTGCATGCTTTAGTTTCCTCCTCGTAAACAACAAACCCCTCGGGTTGTTCCATGTAAATCTCCTCCTCTAATCACTATTTAGGAAGGCAGTCTTTACATCCATCTGGTGCAACTCTAAATCTAAGTATGACATAATTGCCAACAAACATCGGATCAAGATGAACCTAGACACAGGAGAATACGTCTCCTTAAAGTCTATGCCCTCTACTTGTGTGAAACATTTCGCCACAAGTCTAGCTTTGTACTTATATATTGTTCCATCAGCTTTGAGCTTCTTCTTGAAGATCTACTTACACCCAATGGGTTTCCGTTCTTCTGGTAAGTCAACAATCTCCCAGACTTTGTTCTTCAAGATCGAATCCATTTCCTCTTGAACAGCCTTCCGTCATTCCTTGGAATCTGGACTACTCATAGCCTGCTCAAACGTGACTAGATCACTAAGTATAGGTTCATCTACCGATATCTCATCTTCACCAAGCATGGCATAGTAATCCTTCAACAACACTGAAGGTCTACGCTCTCTTGATGCTCGAGTTTCAACATTCTCATTAGATGTGTTACTTATCACTTGTTCATTACTAGTGACAGTAACCTTCTCTTTTTCAATTTCAAAGAGTTCCACTCTTTGACTAGGAGTTTTTAGGTCTATATCTTCCTCAAGAAAATAAGCATCTCTAGACTCTATAACCCCCACTGTCCCATCATCATGGTGTACAACAAATCGATACCCTTTCCAATTATCACAATAACCTATAAAATTACATTTTATGGTCTTAGGATCCAACTTAGTTCTTAGTTGATCAGGTACCCTCACATAGGCCTTCGACCCCCCACACTCTTAAGTTCGAAAAGTTTGGACGTCTTCCCATCCATAACTCATATGGGGTCAATTTGATCGACTTAGAAGGTATTCGATTTATTACATAAACAGCGGTGTCAAGTGCTTCACCCCAAAACTGCGTTCCTAGTTCAGAGTGGTTTAACATGGACCTCACCATGTTCAACAATGTCCTATTACGTCTTTCAGTGACTCCATTCTGCTGAGGAGTATACGGTAAAGTATACTGATGCACTATTCCTTGGTTTGTACAATAGTCCTTGAACAAATCAGATGTATATTCACCACCTCTGTATGTTCTCAGAATTTTAATCTTCCGTCCTAATTAGTTATCAACCTCAGCCTTAAATTCTTTGAATTTCTCTAAGGCATCGGACTTTTTCAATAACAAGTACACATAACTATATCTCGAAAAGTCATCTATGAACGTAATAAAATACATCATGCCCCTTTGAGTCTTGACATTTATAGGCCCACAAATATCTGAGTGAATGACCTCTAAAAGGTCAATTGCTTGTTGCCCTTTGGGAAAAGGTTGCATAGTCATTTTGCTTGATAAATAATTTTCACAAACGCGCAAATCATCACCTAATCTAGGCAGTAACCCACCACCTGACATTCGGTGTAATTTTGTCGCATTAATATGACAAAGGCGTAAATGCCACAATAATGCATTATCAACAAAACAAGTAATATACTCAGAATCAATCATTTTATTAATCTTAACAAAGTCATTGAAAATATCCAGTTTGAATAAACCATCAACTAAAGAAGCAGTAAATAAAATGTTATTCTTCTGTCCCACAGTTCCCTTGCCACCTTTGAACCTGACTTCAAATCCCTTTTGAGTCAATAGAGGGATTGAAATCAGATTCCTACGAATAGTAGGTGCAAATAAGACATCTGTGAGGACCAATGTGTTTCCTCCTAAGAGAGGTACACAAACAAAGCCTATCCCCAACACGTCACAAAAAGTGTTGTTCCCCATGTAGATCTTGTGCTCTCCAAGACTAATCTCTTTCATATCAGCAAATAACTCATTTGCCATTGCCACATGACGAGTTACAGCCGAGTCAAACCACCAACCTCTAGTGTTAGTGTTCACAATCAGTGCCTCAGAAATCATACACACTATGTCCTTTCCACCACCCTGCTGTTTATTTTTCTCGTTGCCCTGGGACCCATTAGGACAGTTCCTGCTATAGTGACCCATCTGGCCATATATAAAGTATAGTGACCTAATGTGAGTCTCAGTATGCTCTCCATACCTCCTCTCTATGGCCTCATACATTTCTTTGGCCATTTTGTACTTCTCAAAAAGCAACTCAATAGTAAGTTCCATAAAGGTAAGCATAGTGGTCCTCATGCATCCTCAATTCGAAACTTCTCGTACTCTCTCTTTTGAGCAGTAGTACTATTTTCACTCGAAGGTTCAACAACTTGGTCCAACAGATGACCTAAGTTATCAAGGAACAGAATGTGCCGGATGCGCCTCTTTCAGGTAACAAAGTTCGTGGCATTCAATTTTTCAGTCTTAGCCAATTCACTGGAGACTATACAGGAAGCCATTACAACTTTTATGAAATCAGCAAGTGATGCAACAAGGTGAAGATAAAAAATCTACAACCAATAGAACAGGACAATAAGTGTTAAACAACACAGTTTGAATCACTAATTAAGTATCAATAATCAGATAATTAAGTGGCACAAAATACTGCTTCAAAATAATTAGTTTTTAAAATCTTTTCCCGCCGATCGATCGTGTCAAAATACCCGATCGATCGCAAGAGAATGATCGATCGCATCAAACTAGCCGATCGATCGCAACAGCCGTTGGCGACTTTGCACCACTTACAGTAGATATGATCAATCGTGTACTCAGCCAATCGATTGCTCCCCTTGTAAGACAATATTTAAATGATACACCTGATCGATCACTTCCTCAAGCCGATCGATTGCATACCTTAAATTGGTCAAACCAATAGATGCAATCGATCGTTCTCACACCCAATCGATCGCTTCACAAAACCAGATTTTTCAGTAAATATGATCAATCGCAACTAATGTCGGTCGATCGTTTCTAATGCAATTTTGATTTTGGTTTTTAACAGTAGATACGATCGATCGCAAATACTGCCAATCGATCGTTTCCCTCTTTGAAGCGAAGCTTCCAGTAACTACGATCGATCGCAAACGATGCCGATCGATCGTTACCAGTCATCTTCTTCGTTAGAAAACCTTTGGCGATCGATCGCGTCTGGTTTGCCGATCGATCACCAAGTCGAAAAATGCGATTTTTGATTTCGATTGCTCAGAATTCCTCACAGATCTTTGGAAATTCTAACACCATAAACGAACCGAGGCTCCGATACCACTGAAGGGTAATCGAGCCGCAATGAAAGCGATTGAATCGCCTGTTTGGTGTTGAATTCTTCCAAAATTTGATTTAATCCGGAATTCCCTTGCACTCACAAACATAAATACAAAAGAGTACAAGGTTTTTAGAAATATAAACGAACGAGAATTTATATCATTCAATCAAATTAAAACTCAAGAATGTGTACTACTAACCTGCGGCCTTTGTGCCAAAAAAAATACCATTATTCGTAGAGAAATTGAATATGTCGGAGATCACCCATTTTGCAACCGTTCGTGTGTAGATATGTGACTTGCTATTCTCCACGAGTTAACAATATCACTTCCTTGTGATTCTCCAAGCTTTTCTTTGATATGATCTCGAAGATCAAAATCTCATATAAAGCAAAAGCCCCACACAAGAAGGAGAAGATGTCAAGGGAGAATAAGGAGCACCCTCAAAAGGTAGGGGGATGTGAACAGTGACGTCCCCCTTTATTCCCTCATCACGATACTCCAAATTAGGGAGTTACAACTCCATCACGTCTGTTTCTAACTTGGGTATTTCCAAATTGGATATTTCCAATTTGGTAATTCCAATTCAGGTGATACTTTCCAAATTATTCTCTTTTCATGACTCTTCTTCCAAAACGGTTAGAAACAGTAATGGTGTCTCTTCCATATTGGTGGGCCCCACCTTAGACCCACGAGAGCCTATCATCTCCACATGTGCACACACCTCACATGAGAGGGACGACTCCTCTAATCATGACAAGTAATATAGGACATGAACCCATACCATTATCTTACAAATACAAGTTGAACTTGAAAAGGAAACTTAGAAGGATTGATTTGAACTTGGTTTGTGAACGAGCATTCGAGTTGGATGAGATATTAGGGAAAAAAAGTTATGTGATTTCCTTGTGGGCTTCATGGTAATATATATATTATTTTAGAATAGAGGAAATAATTTATCGCCTCAAACACCCCTCCATTCCCGGTTTAGCCTCCCAACTCCTTGGCCCCGACCCCAATTCCCAATACATAGGTATTCATAAGAAATGTGCCTAGTCTTACTGTGACGACCGTAAATTTTATAGTATTTTCTTGGCTCAACGGTATGCATTTATTTAAATTTTCGAAAATCTTTTGAAAATTCATTTCCCGCCGGAATCGATCGAACGCCGTAAAATTTGTGATTTTTTTGAATTGATCTTAATCGGAGATTTTATTGGATTATATGATTCATGGTTGGCGTGACATGTTGGTTTGGCTTCATTTGACCTAAGAATATTGGATAGGTATTTGTATGAAGTTTGTGTTATTTTTGGGAATAGAATTAATTTGAGATTAAGCAAAAATTATGAATTAGATATTTCTTAAGTGGGTTAGTAGTGATTAATGGAAATTCTAAAAGAGAAACCCAAACCCAAACCCAAACCCATTTGTGCTTGGGTCGGGTTAGCCTTAGTGGAGGTAGTTGGAGGTTGTCACAAATGTCATGCAATTGACCCATTTAATTCTTTCTTTGAGAACCCAAGAGTCATCTTGAAAGTGGTAAAATCTGGAATTTTCTACTAAATCTAAGCCATTGGATTAAGGAGTGATCAATGGTGGAGAATGGTTCAAAAAGTCTATAAATAGGCTAGTAGGGCGGTGGTTTTGTTTAGTGCTCAAAGCCTTGAGCATCTCTCTCTCTCTCTCTCTCTCTCTCTCTCTCTCTCTCTCATTATCCGGCCGGTGGCAACCTTACTCCGGCGGTGGTCCGTGGTGGTTCGTGGTGGTCCAAGCAAGGTCGACCGGCGTGGTGTTGGTGCGGCATTGTCGAATTCAAGAGTGCTCGGGAAGTCTCGGTATTTACAACCAAGTAGGATGCCTTTTTCCCATTACACTTCTTTTTGATAAAATGATTTGTTGAATGTTGATGCCTTGATGTTGAGTACTCATTTCTGGAATTTGTATTGCCGATCCTAGATTGATATTCCCTCTTGATTCATAACTCTATTGTATTTGAACTCAATCATTTCTACGTATGTTGACCAATGAAAATTGGATTTGGATTTCTATGTTAAATCATGATCGCATGTGATAATGCTATTTGTATATCCATGCTCACTCTCTTGAGTAAAGATTTAATCTTTAGGCACTTTGGTGCATTTCCGTATTTCGTGTTCTATATGTATTATCATAGCTATTACTACTTGTATAATATCAACTAAATGGGTAATTGTATAATGAATGATAACTATAAGATTATCTCTTGTAAGATCTTGTCTCTGAGATTTCAGTTCGTTTTATTGTCAGCGTGTTTTGAGATCTAATGTTGTCCGGGATTATATGATAGTATCACTTAAATAATGAGATAAGAAAGTGTTGTAGTAATCGGGTAGTAAAGATTACGAAAAGTGGAATCATAAACTGAGATTTTGGAACTATAAAGGCACTGTAAAAATCTTAAGAAAGACTAGATTAATGTATAAAAAAGACTAATAAGGAGTTACTACACTTTATACATTAGTAAATTATGTATGACATAGAAACTTGGTCTCGGCCAGGAGCAATCCTGCGCAGGCAGACTTCAGTAGAAAAATGATAACTAATTATACAGTAATCAGAAAATTAAGTTCTTTATCAATCTGGAAACTAGACATCAGAGGATATCTAAGATAAAAATTTCATAGATTAAATCAAATTTTTCAGAACGTAGTAACCTGATAAAGAGAGCTGTTCTGTTTTGGACAGAACACAGTTTCTGTCTTTAAATGACTTAAAATCATAATAAACCTAAGAAGCTTGAGAATAATTGATAATTAAGAATCTAATCAAGTCTAATATGATTTTATAAGACTCTAAGAACAGTAACCTTAAGGTCTTAGAGCCAAATAAGGTGTCTTATAATAATAGTCCCTTTGTTCTTCTCTTGGTCCATTTATGACACAAGAGTAATCGAAGCTTGAATTCTAAGTCTCTGACGTGGTCTACCTGAAACGCGTCATTCTAAGTCAGGAATTATCAATTCTAGGGCTAGGTACAACTTTGTTGATAGCGAACTTGAACTTTTGGAAAATCATGTGGTGTGTCTCTTCTTAGTCGGGTCTCACTTGAGTTCCCAGACTAATTCATAATTTGATTTGGATTATGCTTTTCACTCCTATGAAGAGTCGGAACTTTAGAAAGTCTTGTTCTAAGCCTTTTGACAATAGGGCTAGTTGAATTGTTTCTCCGCTAAGTAGCATTTAAAGCTCTTAGTCGGAATCATAGTATGCTCACAAGCCATTGCTAGATCTTGCGAGATCTCCGATTTATTGAACCTCTGTAGTTCAGCCGATGACGGCAACCGCGTGCGCTTAGATTGTATGACATTACGGAAGGTCTGCAATCTCCGCCCATTGTGCCCGTAAGCACCGATGGGGCCAGCATCCCTAGACGCATGGCAAGGTTCCTCTGAAGAACCTCTAGGATGTTCTGGTATTGATGAAGATTTGAGAGCAGAAATTGTACTTTGACACTTTGGTTGTCCAATGCTTATTATCTTACCTTCACTACTTTATGAAAGTCTTTGAAGTATCTTTGACCTTAATGCGTCTTGAATGGCAGTTGGTTCCAGGTAAGTGATCTTAGTCCTTGTTGAACCTGAGTTTGTTAAACCATTCATCTTTGGAGTCTTCTCTTATTTTTCCGGTGTGGGTTTTCTGTATCCTACTGGGTATTTCCTATGGAATACTCACGCATCCTCTGATGCAGGATTTAAGGTGGAGCAGAAGTGATGTTTTCCAGCGGCATGGTTTGATGTTGGAGCTTAGAAGACTCATCTCTTATGTTTTGCTATATTTTGACATTTGAACTTGCGGCCTGCGTGCCATTTGCTTTATGTTAAACTCTGTTTGTGGTTGTTAAGACATTTTCAGATATTGTAATAGATATTTAGATTTCCTTTCTGTTATTCTACTTTTTGTAAGTAAATGTTATTTAAGTCATAACGATCCTGCAAGTCCCATAATATTTAAATGGGATAAGCGTAGACTCGAGTATTCGGTCCGTCCCAGGTTTCCTACCCTATAACCGTCATTGGATTGACGCTTCCGCGTAAATTGGGTCTTGGAAATTTGGGGCGTGACACTTACACCCCTGATTTTTTGAAACATTTCAAAACCATTTTTTTGTTTTGCTAAAACATCGTTACCATGCTTGTGCGACTTGGACTTGTTTTTCACAACATTCGATCATTTTGTCGCACTATCATTGGCAAAACAAGATTAATAGGATGTTAACTTCAAAAAAAAGGATTAGTAGGCCCTTTTTTTATAGCTACGACTCACACACCCTTACACACTGGGTACCAATGGGCTGTTTTTTCAAATTAGGCTGGATTGGCAGAAGATTAAAAGGCTGTTCCTGATCAAAAAAATAATAAAATAGAGGCTGTATTGGTTCATGGAGACTGACTTAGGATTCCTGCACCAATGGCCACCAAGTATCTAGCTACCAGTTCTGATATAATGAATAGAGAATCTTTGCTTATTACAATGTTATGAAATTCTATGTTGCATTGGCCCTGCAATCTTCTCACTAACTCCACCCAGAGCAGGTAGATTATTTATTAGTAGCTTTTTTTAATCGAAATTTTATTAGTAGCTTGGAACATTGACAAATTCCCCAGTTCGCATCAAATGAAACATTTTTAAGAAAATCCTGTCGATATTAAGATTCCATGTCATTATCCAAGGTTATGTCATGTGTCATATTGATGCTGAAACTCATGCTAATTGCTTATGAGCGGATATTGATGGATAACAATTCACTTTTTTAATTTTGATTGGAAAATTATAATAACTTCTCTTTTTTTCTATGTTTTTTATGCACTGTAACTTCTTTTGACCTGGATGTTGTAAGTGTCGTCATTCGGGACAACCAAACATGGTAAACTCTCTTGGCTTGGAGACCTCATTAGGTTATGGTAATTAATTCAGATGCATGGTTGCTTGAGGTTCAAGCTTGCCGATCCGAGCTGGTTTTTAAAACCATGGATTGGGAAGCATTTTTTATCCATCTCTAAGTTATCGGCCAGTCATTGACAGCTCCCATATAACGGCAGATAGCCTGGAGGCAGACAAAAAATACTTCCTCGATTTTTTATAGTAAATTTCCTTCTTATGCCTCACTAGCAAGGAATGTCATATCGGATATCGATAAAATATCGGTCAACCAAAGAGACAAAATATCAAAGATATATCAGAGATATTGTGTAAAAAAATATCGGTAGTCTAAAACTAGTTTTTACCATATATTTTCACAATATAACTTCTAAAATGAGTGATACTCATTTAGACAAATATAAATTTTAAAATATGCATAAAAATACGTATATAATTCAAAATATATGTTTGCGTTTTAAACATGTATCCTTCCACTTGGCATAGGATGGGAAACAAACCGGAAACTTGATTTTTTTATTTTTTTTAAAAAAATTCTAAAAAAATCAGTTTTTTTAAAAACACCGATATATCGGACCAAAATTGATATATCAGCGATATTTTAAAAAAATTCGAAATCGATATTATACAATATCTTTTTACCAGTTGAAGGTCGATATCGACATATCGGCGATATCGCCAATACAACATTCCATGCTCACTAGGCATTATTTCACAGATGAAGGAAGCTCTGCTTTTCTCAGCATTATTTCATGATTTTCCCTTAATTTGTTTTCTAAAAAAAAATAAAAAAATCGTCCCCTTGTACATAAGGTAGATTAGTGATGTCTCTCAAACAGCGCCATAGCCTCACATGTAGTCTAACTTGATAAAGACAAACGGAATGCAAGCAATACGCGATTGTGCAGGTGAACCCTTAATTAGAATTAGAGGTTCATGCAACCATTACTTTATCATTAAAATCTTTATAGCTTCTAGGGATCCTCTCCCCACGTTTCATGTTCATTTTATTTGTGATGTTGTTGGCTCTCAGCTTGCAGAGTACCACTTCACGAGCGCATTACCAGTGTGTGGGTTTCTTCTCCTTCGTGGCAAGCCTAATGTTGATTTGGAACCCCCTTAAGCTTGTGAGGGTCTGTGTGGACTATGACTGCATGGACACAAATGCCAAATATTTTAGGCGATTTCAGGCAGACAAAATCTCCCACTGCAACCAATAGCTAGCGGCCACCACGTAGACAGCTGCCAATTTAACGGGGAGACATCCAATTATTTGTCATCATCTATTCAACAAATGTTGGGGTTGAGTGGGGAATGCTTTCTCTTTATAGCTTAAGTAGGAGAAGCTGAACTGGGATTTGTGTACTGAAACATAAAAAAGAAAAGAAAAATGGCCTCTAGCATTCCATTTCTCAACATCTCATATGCCCCTGCAGTTCCTTCAAATTGCTTTGCAATAATGAAATGGAGAACAATCAAGAGCATAAACTGCCTGAAGAAACCAAGCGATCCAGAGGTCACATCGGCGTGGAGGCCGACGAATTATCGGCCTCCCATTTGCGACTATGCTTTCATAGAATCCATAAAGACTCCTTATGAGGTTCTTTTTTATATTTATATTTATACCTTTATTGTTATTAGCGTTATTTTGAGGAAATTAACCAAAAATAAAATATTGTTTTGAGATTGCCATGCATATGTGAGCATCTTGTGACCTTTTACTCGCTTTAACGCTGCTTGTACTCATTAAACCTACAAAAATGTAAAGCAGAGCGTAGCTTCTATTGTTCAAAGGGTGGAGATTCTGGTGGATTACACTAAAAGGTTATTAGAGAAGAAAGGAGATACAATCGCACGGCTTGAGCTGATTGACACACTTGAGCGGCTTGGAGTTGGCTATCTCTTTCAGTCTGAGATCAAACGGGCCCTTGAGGGCCTAGTTCTTGACTCGAGCTCAGAGGGAGGCCTCCACTGCACATCTTTGTATTTCAGGATCATGCGGCAAAATGGTTGCATGGTCTCACTTGGTAATTATCTTGCGCATGCATGCAGCATTTGGAAATTTCCATGAATGCACATCTTAATTTCTTCTCCTTTTTAATGTAAATGCACAGATGTTTTTGGGCTCTTCATGGACGAGAATGATAGATTTAGGGAAGATTTGAGCGACGACGCAAAGGGGATATTGAGTTTGTATGAAGCCTCATTTTTGGCTCTTGAAGGGGAAAGTGCCATGGACGAAGCTAGAGTCTTCACCACCAGGCATCTCAATGAGTTTCTAACAAAAAACTCCAACTCTAGGCTACACCAACTTGTAAAGCAATCGCTAGCAATTCCGCTTCACTGGATGCCTAATAGATTGGCCGCAAGATGGTTCATAGATATGTATTCAATGGATAAAAAGAAGGACACCTCCTTGCTTGAATTGGCTAAGTTAGATTACAATATGTGTCAAGCCTCCCTCCTAGACAATCTCAAATCCACGTCAAGGTACTATCTGACATTTTCTATGCACACTCTAAGCTGGTTTTGAGACCACGTTAAATCGCCACTATTTCCTAATGGAAAAACTTAGCCAGCGCTACAGCGCTGGTGCACTGTAGTGCTGTCAGCCGTCAGATCAGTGGGCTCCACATGGGCCCCGCATGATCTGACAGCTGCAGCTCTGGTAAGACCGAGTCTTTCCTAATAGAGCTTGTCGTGGATTATAATGTTGGTTGTGAACCCCATTTGTGTGCTCTTTAGTTCATCTATCTATGTCTAAACTTAAGTTTTTTATTTAAAGAAAATGGCCACCATATTTCATTGGTTGTTGGGTCCAGGATTTTCCGGTTCGACTGCTGGTTGACCTAGTTCAATCTGAAAGGGTCTGGTTCGACGGGCCTGCTGTAGTATATAAAACAAATATTATACCTGAAAACTTTAAAATCATACTGCCTCCGTCTGACTTGAAGAGTACTAAAGTCGGATGGAGGGATTGATATGTTCATCATGGTAAAAGATTAGATTGCCTTTTTGTTTGTTGAGTTGAATTAAATAATATAAGGGAAAAGTTTAAATGAGATTGTTCTAGTTGCATAAGCCTGAGTAAACTTGCCGTCACATCTCACACTTACCTACCAGTGATTTGATACCCGCCAGCTTGGCCCTTTTTCCAAAGTTCGAAACATCGGTTATCTTACATGGAATCAGAGCTCATTTCTTTGTTTTGAATCTCATATGAAATAGTTTTCTCTCATTTATGTTTTGAAGAAATTTTTCGAAAGGCTTATCCTCCTCATCTCTCCTCATATTTGATGGAGGGGGTATTGAGTTGAGTACAATATTATAATTGGCCTTTCTTAACAGCCCGAGGGAAAACTTTGGATATTTACATGTTTCCTAACTGCTTAAGCTATCAAGGAAACTTTCAGCAAAAAAAAAAAAGAAATTATCAAGGGAACAACAATTATCCAAGACTTCTTTTTTCTTCCTCTATCATGTATAACTAGGCGATTAATCTAATGCATGAGCATCCATTATGATACGTTTGTTTTGGTTCACTCATTGTAGGTGGTGGAAGAATCTTGGTGTTACAGAGAACTTGACCTTTACTCGAGCTCGGGTGCCTGAATCATTCTTGTTGGCTCTAGGTACAGTATTCCAGAGGAAATATGGCCTGGCTAGAGAAGTCATGACACAGGTTGTTGCGCTTGGGGTGGCTGTGGATGATCTTTACGACCACTATGGAAACATTGAGGAACTAGAGTTGTTCACAGATGCAGTAGAGCGGTAGGGTGCTCATGACATCTTATACTGCTAAGATTAAAATGAACTAAAATTAGTCCATTTGTAACTTTAATGCAAATTGGTAAAGTGAGTATATGATATATGGATATATATATCATTTTTTTTGCTCATTAATCTGACTTTTTTTTGAATAATTCCAGATGGGATGTTGATGCGGTTCACCAACTTCCTGAATTTATGAGGCTCCTCTACTTAGCCTTCCTTGACACTCTCAATCAGTTTGCCTATGATCACCTTCGACTAGAGGGAGGCAACATCGTATCGATAGTAAAGCAAATTGTAGTACACCTATTCTCCCTTGCGAATTTGGTTTGGATTAATTTTGAAGAAGCATAAAAGATTGACATATGTTACACTTATTTATTTCAGTCTATAGAGTATATCAAGTCAATCATGAAGGAGGCAAAATGGGGTAGCCAAGGATATAGACCAACATTCAATGAGTACATGGAAAACGCAAGGTTCAGCGTTGGAGGCCGGCCTACGGTGGGAATTGGCTTCTTTCTAATGCGTCAAGAGATAAGTGAGAGCATTCTAGAGCTGATGTCCACTATGCCTGATCTCCTTGAACAATCAGGAATCATTTTTCGGCTTTGTGATGACATGGGAGAGGCAATTGTACGTACACATTCTCTTCATGCACATACTCTAGCTAGTCGTATAATATGTTCCCTCCATCTCACAATAATAATCCAATCTGGTTTTTGAAAATGTATTTAGTTCATTAAAAAAAATCAGACTATAAACTGGGATGTGAGGGAGCATTTGAGTTTTGCTTGTTTGTAGATTAATTGTTATAGTTCATATGAACAAAACAGGAAGGATCAGCGGATGATGTCAACTCGATTAAATATTACATGTGGGAAAAAGGAGTTACGCTAGAAACGGCTATAGAACATTCAAGGCATGTAATAAGAGAATACTGGAAGAAGATGAACAAGCACTTGGTCCTTGGTTCGCCTTTCTCCAAGGACTTCATCGAGGCTGCGATGGGCTTTGCAAGGATAGCACACTGGTGTTATCATACAGGGGATGGATTCACAACACAGCAGGGAAGGACGCTGGACGCGTTAAAGTTGCTCGTGTTTGATCCTATACTCTTGGACGGTTGAAATGAAAAGACAGGGTTTTATTTTTCTAAAGCTTGAAGAGAGAATAAAGGATATCACATGTTTTAGGATATTTCCCCCTTGCAATGGCTGCCATTTAAGTTATAAGCATGTTCTAAATAACATCGAAGTCCCACTGATGAAAAAAAATGAACTCACTCTCAAAAAAAAAAAAGAAAAAGAAATACATAGCACAATTTAAAATGCCAAGAGGGCTAAACTTCATAAATTTAGATTCTTCACCCCAAGTCTAAAGGATTTATGTCTAAGGGGCCGTTTGGGGCGTAATTATAAGCAAATATTCGATATGTAAAAAACATGGATGCTACAGTGTAACAAAACATCCATTTATTTTTAATCACGCCCTAAACAGCCTTTAAATGCCGCTCACCTCTTCCCATTCAAAACTAATCCAACTCAAAGGCCCAAGCAGGCCAAAAGCCCATGCAACCACGCTCTCGTAGTGGGAGGTCCAGTACATTGAACACCCCATTTTTTTTCATTAACACATGTTCAGTAAAATCCAAAAAAAATTTATAATTATTAAGTAACACCACACTTAATAAAATAATTGACATTAACAACCATTTCTGTCGATAGAATGCCACGGTCAAATAGCCACTGTCAAATAGTGACATTTTTGCCGGTTGATATCTACCTTCAAAATGTCACATTAAGGTGTTATTGAGCATGCCCAATAAAATGACTTTTTCAAACCTACTTATGAAAGTGGGTGTTATTAAGAAATATTGGGGTGCTGAAAAGTATCTCCATTGCAAACATTCTAGAGATGTACCCAAAGCTTAACTAGTTTCTATAAAAAAACTCATTTTCAAGTACAGACAAGCTTCATTGGACAATAGTATAATATATTTTTAACTGGGATGCCAATGCCTTCCCCACATTTTGGTTTTTTGGGTAGATTTCGGATTCCAACTTCTGCATTCATTATTTTTTATATAACCTGGCGTAGGGTGATAAAAAAACCCCTAAAAAAAGACACAGCAAAAAGCAATATGAACAACACCCATGATTTTACATTAAAAAAAAACTCGTCATGGTTTTGATTCGTGTTGATCCAGACCATGTAGATATGACTTCAATAGTACATACTCGAACCGCATCTTCTCCAGTCGGGCTTCTACCATGAACATTTCCTCCTTTAGGTGATGCACGCGCTTCTCCAGCCACGCCACTGCCTCCGCTCTGTTGCTGTTCAAACCGCCCAAGAAATTCTCTTGCGGTATTAGATGTATTTTTGGCTCTCTAGTCAATAGAATTATGATGGTCATCTGCATAATTAAACAACAAATTTCTGACAACCTTAAAAGTTTCAAATGCTGAATAAGTGCAAGTCATAATTAAATAGATTTTTACCTGCATAACTAAAAACAGCAAAACAAATATTGCAACTACCGCAACAGAAAACAGATTCTGATTTTTCAGGTATAAGCACAGAGAAGACCATAATTCCTTAAATAAAGATATACAAGAGGCAGCAGCACCGAGGCCAATTTCAACAGGATTATTCATCTGCTTCTCCTTGGAAAGTGATGATTGATGTAAGACACGTACAGTAGATCTGTTTTCACTGAGCTCTTCCAAAAGTCCCTCACGCTTCCCCGAGCTTCTCATGTGATAACCATCATCATGAGCAGTATTAATAGCACTTTCCACTACTCCTGTAAAGAAAATTTACTTGAGAACAGATAGAGTAATTAACATAGCCTTACTTCAGCAGCTCAAAAAAGAAAGTGATGGCATAAGTAAAGGCCAGTGTTTTTAAAATGACCCACCACCAACCAGCTTGGTGGCCGGTCCCAGTTTTTCCACATCGAGCAGGCACTAACCTGGTTCGACCTGGAAAATAGAACTAAAAGGACCCCAAAATCGACCAGGTTCAGTTGGACCAGGTTCGACCAGCTGAGCCGGTCCGTTATTAAAAAACATGTAAAAGAACCAAGAACTACAGTTGAATCTATTGTAGTCAAATAAAAAATGCATTCTTTCCCATGCCCTCTATTTTAGCATACATGTATGTGTACTAAACATCCTACAAAGTCACAACAACCAAACCTTCTGAAGTTGCACTGGTCTGCTTCTGCTTCAGTAATTCCTGTGCCTGAGAAGCCAAGTCATTCCCACATTAGTCCCATTGCCAAGCATGTTACTGTAAATGAACAAATGACATTTTGTGTAATGACAAAGATGGTACATTGCTTATCCATATTGCATAGGCTTCTCGACACTCTTCCATGGTCGACTGCTCTATTTTCCCTGTAAAGCTGGCCAAGTTAACACTGAGTATCAACCCCATTATTGCATATTCAATTGCGTCCAAGTAACATTCTAGCCACTGGAAAACATATCAACTATAAGCATGATAAAATATGAATGTCACCGAATGATGCGGTTTTCCTAACAATAAGATGTTCAAGATGAAGAGATATAAAAAGCTGGCAGAAGGAACCAAATAAAGCTACTGAAGGTAATTGAGAAGATGGGTCAAGAAAATCATCTTTTCTCCTTACAATTGTTACACATATTTTTGGACAAAGGGAATATCTTTTTAAGTATTTTTAAAGTTCTTTCCGGACAATAATATCCACTCATTCAAACCCACCATCAAAATCCTGGAAACGAATAAATAGAATTTATGTGTATAATTCAAACAGTTTCAGTCTAGAAAAACAGTTATCAACCTCATCTTCTTATTTTTCCCGAAAAAGATAATATTTGGCACCAAGATCAAGAACACTCAATGCTAATTTGGAGCCAAATTTAGTTCTGCCCCTGGTTACATAATACATCGTATAAGATTGCATATAGAACATAAAGAATACCTTTAAACAAGGTTTTCCTCGAAAATGCTACATTCACATATACCCGTAGAACACAGCTTGTCTGGCTTCCTTGCTCAATGTCCCATATACCCTGATAACTCAATAAAACTCAACTCAGTAAGAAAGCTTAAGGTAATATGTTTTCTTTTTATTTCATATCGTTTAGTTTAGAAAATACAATGGGTATCTCGGTACAGGCACTGTTTGCTATCAGGAAAACAGCCTTTTAATTTCAGAAAAAGAAAAACAATAAAAATGACAAATTCAAATTGAAGTGTACGAACAAGATAGACACTTATCGACTACGTGCTTTTTAAGCTATAGTAAGCCTACATGACAATACTAAATTAAAAACCTAATGCAGCAAAGTATACCTCAACTCTGAAAAAATCCGCATAAGGAACACCAGTAATCTGCTGTGACGTCTCAACAACCAAGTGGCTGGCAGAAAAACATTCAATTAAAAGCATTCAACATATTGCATCAAAAAAGCAATTGTCATATCCCTCTTAATATATTTATTATACCCAGCAAGAGATAGTCTCGAACTTTAATTCTCAGGTGAAGGTTTCTGGGATCGGCAACCAAGAAGCACATTACGTAAATAGAAATTCAGCATCCTATCACTTTCTAAAACTGGGACCATACCTGTTAATCTAGTTCATATCCTACCAGTCAATCAGTCATGACTTAATAAAGTTACTAACTTTAATCACTACTGAAAAAAATAGTATATAATAGATAATAAACTACTTCCTCCATCCCATATTACTTGTCTGTATTAGATATCCAAAATAAACTGACTTGTTAATGTGGGACGGAAGGAATATTAAATTAACTTAACATAGTCAATAAAGACTTAGCTAATCTGAAATGTAAGTTACCTATTTTTGTAGAAACGAAATTTCTGCACCTCCTGACATTGGCCATACTTAGCTCCTTCAGCAAAAAATATGAGTCAAAGTTTCATATCCATAATTTGTTTGAAAGGAAGTGCTATATGCTAACTACATATATATCCAAGCCATAGCACGTACCAAAATATATTTTGATGGGATGTTGAAAAGAAAGATCACGGGCGTGCCCAAATTGTTCATGCTCATACCACGGGGTGCAACGAAATTCTGGATTTACAAAAAAAGGAACAACAAATAATAAAATCATCAAATATTCTTCAAAGAGAAAAAACGGCAATAACATACCTCATCAATAAGCAAAAGAAAAAATGACAGATACATTACCTTTATCTCCACACTTTTTATGAAATGCTTCAACAAAATCGAGAGCACCATCAGAAAAAAAGTTATTGTAGAACTCCTCCACTTGGATCTGAGAATATAATCCATATTATATGAGCCAAAAGCATAGAACTTAAAACACCAAAAATACATGCTTGGCTATGAAGAATTTCATCTTACAGGAAACTCTGATTCAGCAACCATTGTGTAATAGTCAGGTACTGTTCACCAAAAAATATGAAAGTATTACCAATTAAAAAAAATTTTAAGTAATGAGATGAAAAGAAGAAGCAGAAGAAAAAGACGAAGATATAAAGCATCTTACTCTTTGGTGCATCTTCGTCCCCTGGGTTCCTAGTAGAGCATGCTTTAGAAGATACAGATGCAACATTTTCTTCTCTATCATCTTGTTGTTTGGACAATTTTGCAGATACTGCAACATCAATTTCGCCATTTGATAAGCGAGTACATTCCTCAGTCACCTCAGCATCCTTACTCCTGAATATTGGATGATCATTTCAACTTCCATCATAAAAACAAAAGAAAATAATCAGACTTTAAAATTAACTGTTTTTTTACCTGTCAACAGAATCTAAGTCATTTGTTGATCGTTTGAAGTTTTTTAATTTTTCAAAAAATATAAGAACATTGTCTTGGCCGCTACTTTCAGGTTTTGCCTCCTGACATAACAGCATAACCATGTATCAAAAAACAGAACGCAACATCATCAAAGCAAAATAAGACAAGGCAGACTCTACAAAGCAGTTCAACTAATGTGAACTATATACAAAACCACGAGTTTGAGCATAAACAAACTACCATTCAATCTATTTCATCTTCAGTATACACTCATAACGCAGGTACCAAACACACAAACATCCAATAAATGGGAGATCAAACATAAGATAATCTACAAAGAGCTAAAGATAATACGTTTCAGACTATAACCAATGCCATGTGAACAACACAATAACTTATAAATTATGACAAACCTGATTCTCCAAAAAAATCTTTGCACTTGTACCATGTTGTGACCATCCATCTACAATGAGCCGATAAGCCTCATCACGAGACAAAAATGACGCAAAAAAGTACTGCCATGTTATAAATTGAAAGAATAAATCAGTCATATTCCATGGAATCCCATGACAAAAAATTAAATAACGAAATAAAGGAGTTACTAAATGAAGCCATCCCAGATATGTGTATACTTTTCAAACATATGTGACTAAAAGCTACTAAATAGGAGGACTCCTACTCTCATTACAAATGTCCCATTTTGGGTAATAAAATAAAAAAATAAGCAGTGTAGACGTTAATTGCAATAAGGTAACAGTTTTACGGACAAATAGGTACAGCTACAGTAGTTCATAGGATTGAAAATAAGTTAAATTTATTGACCTGTAGGGCCCACAGCATTTCAGGCCTCTTCTTACCCCTGCACATGCACATTCATGAGGATCTATTGGCCTGTAGGGCATTTAGTTCCGGATCCTTATTTTTTCAAATGCAGCCAGGTTTTTTTAAACAGAGGGAGTAATATATTATGGTAATTGTCTAACAATATATAAAAGGTCACAATCCTTGAGATATCAAATAAACCCAAATAAAAACACAGACCTCTCACAAAGTCCAAGAATACAACTTAAAGGGAATCAGTGCTCTACATTAAATCTTTTTGTCTTGAACTTCTCATAACCACATGTTATAGGAACATCTTAAAAAACTTTTGTCTATTTCTAAGATTTACTCAAAAATTATTCTGCACTATCACCAGAGGGCCATTATTCAAATCAAAAGCCTATCTTTCTATTAGCTAATGACTATCTTCAACATAAAAACCTACAAGCTTCATTTTAATTTAAACTCCCATAAGTGCTCTATATTTTAATTAAGGTTAGTATTTCATATTGTTCGAGGTTAACATTTAACGTACTTAAATATGATTTAGCACTCCAATTTTAGATCAAATAAAATGAAAATGAAGAAGATTGGCATAGCCTACTCACCTTTTTGTCTCCGGCCACAATTTCAATTGCGTTAGGGAATATAGCAGCAGTCTTTGCTTTCCGTACACATGTGACCTCATGAAAAGGAATCATTTTCTGTTGAGTAGACCAAAAAATTTGCTCAGATGTAATGCCATCACACAATCCTGGCTTACTGTGCTCATAAATTGTTCCTCTAATTCCTCTGCCTCTTCACTTCACTTGAAATCTATTGAACAAATTAGAAGTGCCCAGGAAAATTTATGTATACAAGAATCCACTCAACACTCTTGACAAATATGACATGAGAATGGTCAATCACACTCAAGTGCTTAGTTTTTCTTTTAGTATAGAGTAAATGACACTCTTGTACCTTAGTAAGTAAAGGGTGGATGCGTTACCATGGGAGGCAAAAACAGCTAAGGATTGATGTGAAAAAGTACAACGCACAAAACATGTCCAAGGAGAAACAAGAGGCCATAAAAATTTAAAACTAAAGGTTACTTACTTCTGTATTTTATAAATAACATACCTTTGTCTCAAAACCAAATATGTTGGAGTAGAAGCAAATATGATGAACAAACAAGTACATGTGGCCCTGCAATAAATTCCGATGCAAAAAAGCAAAAAAATGAAAAACAATCCTAATGGTGTTATAGCTTAAAATCAACAAGAACAACAGCCAACATACTTGAAGAAGTATATTCTCTTGAAAGGCACAGTTAAAATCTTGCACTAAGACCTGCATTTATGCAAGCAAGAAAGTTATTCACAGATTCGATCGTCTAAAAGGAAAAGTAAAAGACTTGAACTAAGACGTCACTCAAAGTTAATGTCTGGTTAGAAATGAACCCAAGACAAGTAGACATAACTCGATAGTCCATGTCTCCATGCCAATATTAACATCAATTAAAATGTATAAAACTACTTAAAGTACAAAACTGAATGTCCATATGAAAACGATACAGTTTCAGACGAAATGGAAAGGGCGTATTGATCACAACTTATACCAGTGAACAAAAAGTAGTACTCCCTCCGTTCCAAAAACGTAGATACAATGTGAACAGGTCAATTTTTTATGCCACAGTGAATCCCCAGTGGGAAAAGGCCTCTGTGTCTGAGAAATAAGCCTAACAGTATCTACCTCATTCGGACACAAAAAAATGGAAATGTATCTACCTTTCTCGGACGGAAGGAGCATAAAAAGAGCTTCTGAAAACGAAAATTTCAAATTAAAGCTTACTTCTTCAGGAGGGAGATGGAAAAGCTGGCGATACTCCTCACTCCTCAAAGACGCTGCAGACTGCCGGATCACAAGCAATTAAACAACAATTGAAAAAGAGTTGAACAAGTTGCTGATCAAGCGAAACAGAGGAGGACGAACCAGGGAATCGGCGTCTCGGCGGAAGTGGAGGGACGAATCGGACTGCTCGGAGAAGTCTGCAGCGGCGGTACCGGAGACAGAGGAGGACTCGGAGGCGGCGTCGGCGTCGGGCTTGGAGGAAACGGAGGGGGAGGAATCGGACGGCAAGGGTTTCCCCTTGCTCGGAGAATCCATGGCCATGGCGGCGACGAGACTCCGATCGCCGGAGGGAGGGATTGGGGAGGTTGAAGGTGGTTGAGATTTGAAACGGCGTGAATGCCGGTGCGGGGGAGAAGACAAAAGAGTGATGGCGCTTCAATTTTACGGTTTCTTTTCTTTTCCTTTCTTTTGCCAACGTCTTCCCTCTTCATTGTTTCTCCTTTTTAGTGGATCATTCATTCAAGAATTAGGTTTATATGAGCTCGAGCGCACGTATGTTTACGCGCATGAGGTGACATGATCGGAGCCGATGAATTTTGATTAGGCGGCGGGTGTTAAAACAGGGGGGCAGGCAGGTTTCAATCACTGCCCTCGATCGTCTCGGCTCGGCATACATGACGAAGCATTTTTCATCCACCAGTAGAGGGGGACCGTTGATCTTCAAGATCAATGGCGCACAAGCATGCATTGTACGCTCTAGATGATCAATGGCTCGTGTTGACAAAGGATGTTCTGGCCAGGCAAACATCAAGTGGCCGTTTGGAGCGTGAAAAAAATCAAAACATCCACAGTGAAAAATCCACTTTCACATTTTTCAATGTGGATGTGTGAAACACCTCCGGAAATATGGATGTTTTGGTTTTTTTACGTCCCAAACGGCCCCTAAATGTTCCCAAGTTAAATATTTCGTTCATAAAAAAAATTATAATAATATTTTAAAATAAATTAAATTTATTAAACATAAGCCACGGTTCATCCTTGCACATGCACGTTCCCCAAGATCTATTAGCCTATAAGGCAAATACGAGCAGTTAATTTTGGATCCGTAATTTTTATAATGCAGTCAACTTTTTTATACTAATGGACTAGTT
The DNA here is from genome assembly GCA_039654745.1 of Houttuynia cordata. Classification (NCBI taxonomy): domain Eukaryota; kingdom Viridiplantae; phylum Streptophyta; class Magnoliopsida; order Piperales; family Saururaceae; genus Houttuynia; species Houttuynia cordata. The sequence goes on along the minus strand of CM077505.1, from coordinate 31,038,058 downwards.
ATTTGAGTTTTAGTTAAATTGGTGGATATTGTGTTGTTAATAATAGTCAACGGTGAAGGTGGAGTGAACTTCATACTCCCTTGAAAGTAACGACGTGAACAAGGATGCCAAAGTAAGCAAGTTATTTAAGAGTGATTACTATATGCATTGAATATTTGGTGATTATTTATCAAAAGAAAAAATTGGTGATTACATACTCCCCGGTCCGAATACATTTTCCTTTATTCTCCTGTGTCTATAAAAAATAGGTATCCTCATCCAAACATACGTCAGGAAGCTATTTCATCACCCAAACACCGTTGATTAGTGGGGCCTAAAAAAGTGGGGCCTAATGATCAACGGTTTCATGAAGTAGCTTCTAACTACGTTTCTTCGCGTTAAAAAAAACATTTTCCCATGCTTATTTCTTAGCCAGAGGAGCAGCTGCTTGGCCCATGCATTAAATCTATTCAAAATCTCACGGTTATACAGGACTCTAACAAATATAGATGTTTGTCAGCGTTTTGATAGTTTCTAATAACATAAAAGATCACATTTAACATAGACTCCTCCATTTGTGGCTCATAAATGTAAGCTTGATACTTGTATTGCTTGTATCGACAAATTGTATAGACACTTATGTAGACCTCCAACTGACTTTAGACTTAAGTGTCAAATTGCTTTTACAAACTAAAAAAAATGATTTTTTAGTGAAATGGTTTTCTTAGCTTACAGGCTGATATAAGAGTTGATTTAGGCCATTTCCCTTACCTTAATGAATAAAAATAGGCAGTGACTAGACTTCACAGTGTCTGTCAAATGTTTCTAAAACATGATATGCACTGTATTATTTAGAATATTATGAATTTTACGCTTGCATTTAGCTCAAAACGGAAAATACATCATTTTGTCAGTTAGGTGAGGAATATTAATTTGAACAACACATATCCAAGGGACGGGGTGAACATTGACAAAATATGAGTATCTTAACAAGCCACGCCATCCCTTAAGATGACAAACATTAATGATTCAACATCGTTCCGTAGGGAAATGATATGGAAGAAGACAATTCTGATTAGGGAAAAGAACGAAGAGATGGAAAGTGGAATTGGTTGCCTCTGATTCTTCATTTTGTCTTGGATAACATCATCTGGTTCGAATGTCACAGCTCACACCAATTGCTAAATAAAGAAGCGTGCATCAATAGGAAACAAGTTAAATACAGATGAGCTAGCATTGACACTCTACCAAGTACTAATGCTCCTAAGAATGTTTGTTTCTTGTCATAGAATGGTAGTTTTAACAACTAAAAGCATGGAATGGTAGGATAGAAAAAACATATTTAATTAATTTAAAAACTTTTCACAAATGACATGAGCTTCCGTAGCATAGTGGTAGTGCGTTCGCTTCGTAAGCGAAAGGTCGCGAGTTCGATCCTCGCCGGGAGCTTCTCTCCCAACATTTTTTTCACGATTATGTATGGGCCTTTTTGTGCCCCCCAAATGTACGCCACTTCCATAATTCCAACTTCAAAACAGACCTTTTTGCCAAGAAAACACCAGCAAAATAACACTTTGGATTTGGATATGTCCATTGATTTTTCGTTGGGATTAAAAGGAGTACTTTTTTGTTTATTATTATTATTATTATTATTATTATTGTTGTTGTTGTTGTTGTTTATATTAGCAGCTCTGCTGGAGCAGGGCCCAAGTATAAAGACATTGAATGAAGAGCCAAATCCAGAAATTGGAGAGCTACCAATCCATTAAATCACATCATAAAACAAAGAATTGAATATGTTCATACAGTTGGGATCACAGGATATGCAATGACTCGCATTCACATTACTGTGTACTTAGAGCATCCCAAATTTGTTCTCAATGTTTGCAGCTTGGATACAATGTAATGAGAAGCATAGGCAGGACGACTGTTTGTTCACAAGTTAAGGAGCAGGGGAGAATGAGAAGACGAAATGGGAGATCCAAATCGACAATTGGAGCTAGCAAAATGGTAATTTGGACTCACAATGTGGGTGTCAAAATGTTAGTAAAATGGTAATCAGGACTCTACAATGTGGTGGTGTGCAATTGAAGAAGGTCGTCGTGGTCCAAACTTGACCAACAGCCATGCTCTCGTGCCCCCTGTGCACAAGACCACGGTGAGAGACTTGGCATGGGGTCCAGTGGCACGTTTGTGGCCAGGGCTCATGGCCTGTCGGCCTTGGTGGACCCATCATTCTTGGACCAATTTTGCACGGCCCATCACCAAATCGCTATCTCAACTGGTTCACTCGTGCGCCTCTTAATGGGCCCCGTACCCAAATGGATAAATGGATAACCTTCTTCTTCTACAACAGCTGTTGCTTGTTGGCTCATCTAGCAAAGGGCCTTGTTGTCACAAGCTCCATCCATCGTTCCATTCACCAAAGACACTCCACCCTAGTACACTTTATAATTGCAACAAATTTTACCTAGCGTTAGGATAGATGAGGAAGTACAATAGTTTGTGTACTTGTGACTTGAATAGGTACTTGATTTTTGACAGTTTTGATACCCACACACGTGAAGCTATTTGACCCTTATCTTTGCTAGAATAGTTATATTAATATCCCAGATTAAACTGTCATTGACGTTAAACCGGCTTTAGTAGTAGCAAGAACAAGTTCTTTTTTACCAGAAAACACTTGAAACTCCAGGCTGGTATCAAGTAGCAATCAATCCTCCTCGTTCTTTTTTCTTTGGCTATTAAGCAATCCCCCTCACTCTTACATACAGAGACCTCCAGTCCTATGGCGGAGATGGTAATTATCCAATCATAATCCCCAACTTAACTTGAAAATTGGCATTTGCAAGTGGTTCTCTTGTCACTTTCTATTCAAAAGAAAACAATTCTTGTTAAGCTACCATGATTAATTAGGTTCCACTAGTCTTAGTAGTTTGCTGCCAAAAAGGCCGGCAAGCCGGGCCCATTGAGCCCTAAAAGGCCTTACCTGGGCCCCTCAATGGGCCCCCCCCCACCCATGAGTTTCGGAAAACAAGGAAGAAACAGGACCAGCAGAAGCCCAAACTAGTTCAAGCTTCCTCCTTCCAGTTTTTGGTCGGAAACCCAAGAGAACTCGCCGGGAAGCTGAAGCTCTGGAGAGTTGAAGCTTGGCTTAGCAGGAACTTCCCATTCCGTCTTCCTGACGTTTTGCATGTGTGATTAAGTCAGTGGAATTCTCAACTTTGCTCGTGGCTCTCCTTGTCTCATGCATTGCTTAGTGTTTTAGTTGTTACCAGCTTCTCTGCATTTGAATCTTTTTTGCATAGTTGAATTGTCTGTTGTCAATTTTTCATTTTGTTGGGTTATGTTGGAGCTGTAAGTTGTGATGCCTTCATTCACGGTAGTTATATTGCTCGATTGGACTTCCTTTGTATGATGGAAAGTTTTTTTTTTTATTTGAGTGATTCTGGGGGATTGAAGTATCCCATCTGTTTTAGTTCATGATCTGTCTAAATTTGAATTTGGAAAATGCAGAACCTGGAAGATGACAATTGGGTTATTTGTCTTCAGTTTTTTTTTAAAGTTTGCAATTTTCTTCAAATAAGTTTGATTCTTAAATTCTCACATATTAAATTCCTCTTTCCAATTTAAAAGTTATGTTCTTTCGCAATACCATTCAATTGAGGTATTTTTGATGTCCGGTTTCTTACTATATGCATTGCCATATAGAATATGTTATTGTAGAACTACATACTGCACTTTTATTCGTCTCTGAAAACGCGGCTATTTTTCGTTTTTTTTTTTGCAGGATACTGGAAGGACAAAGGTTGGGAATTCGTTAGATTCGAAGATGAAAATTGATACTCGTGCATGTAATTTTGTTAGGAATAAATTTAGCCTTTCGTTGTGATATCTGTGTGGACATTCCCCTCAGTTCTTGTGATGTTAATCGCCCCTCCGAAATGGAGAGGGAATCTGAATCAAAGGCTTCATCAAGGTATGGACATCTCTACGGGGCGGATGCAGCATCAGTCCATGATGTTGGTGCCTTAATAGAGGAGAGGCAATATACATTGAATGCAGATAAACCTCAAATTCTCATGGACTTGCCTGTTCTTGTGAATGCATGGGCAGGAAAAGAAACTCACAAGGAAGAAGATGAACCATTGGCTGATTCCAGCACTTTCAAGGGAAGTGATTCATTCGATGGCAGCGGAGCCAGCTCGTTTTCTGGGGCTAGCCACCCACCTGAGCCTGTGGACACTGATGCGATGAGAACGGTCTATGTAGCAATTGAAAACAAGCCTGAGAGTGGGCATTTGGTGAAAAGCCTCTCTATAAAGGGCCCTTATCTTGAAGATCTCTCTATTCGAGTACCTGGTGTCAAACCAGCGGCTTTTCTATCACCTTCAGAAAGCCTGGTTCAGGAGCCTAACAATTTGGGGGCAACAAATTGTCCTTTCCTTGTTCCTCGTGATTCACAGGCTACAGATATCTCAATCTTCCCAGCTGATTCTGAGGAGAAAGAATGTGTATGGGATCCTTCTCTACTTCCTGGTGGCAATGTGAGTCCTCATAGCAGTATTGATGGCACCAGTGTGTTGACAGCTATGAGCATAGTGAATAGTTGCACAAGCACGTACAGGAGTGATGGAAGGAACAGTGATGGTATGCTTAGTGTAGAAAAAAGTTGTGACAATACAACAAAGGGAAGTATTCCAGGAGGTTCACTTGAGAGTGCAAAAATTAGCATGAGTAGGGCCAGTGACAGTAGCGGCCTTAGTGATGATAGTAATTGGAGTAACGTTACCGGGAGTGCTAGTAAACCACATAAGGGAAATGATCCCAGATGGAAGGCTATTATGGTGATTCGAGTACGAGATGGTATCTTGGGTATGAACCACTTTAGATTGATGAAACGGCTTGGTTGTGGTGATATTGGCAGTGTGTACCTCTCAGAATTGAGTGGAACTCGATCCTATTTTGCAATGAAGGTGATGGACAAGGTATCACTTGCTAGCAGGAACAAGTTGGCAAGGGCTCAGACAGAAAGGGAGATCTTACAACTTCTAGATCATCCATTTCTCCCGACATTATACACACATTTTGAGACGGACAGGTTCTCATGTTTGGTTATGGAGTTTTGTCCAGGAGGTGATTTGCATACTCTAAGGCAGCGGCAGCCAGGAAAACACTTCTCTGAATATGCGGTCAGGTAGAGCTTCTCAGAGTACCATGCTGATTTGTGTTTCAATTCGCTACCTTCATGAACAAGTTAATGCAATTTGACTATCTCGATGCTGATTGATTGTTCAAATTCGTTTGCTTTTAAGATAAGTTAAAATTGGTCTTTATCCTACAGTATGTTCTTTTGATTCAGTTTGTATCTGGTGAGTAGGTGACGAATAAGACACACACCATCCATTTGCTCTTTTAGTATGGCTGTGGCATGTTCCATTTGTTTTCACTGTTTATTTTTAAGAACAAATAGAATTCTGTAGTCGAATTAGTGTAAAGCTACTTCAAGACTCTGAGTGCTCAAGTTATATGACAGATATTTTGCCCCTACTCAACAGATTTGAATAATTTTGTGAAAAAAGAATTCAATAAACTTCGCAGGTGAAAACGATAATACAGAAAAAGGAGATCTATTTTCTAAACATCTTAGCACTTTGAAGCAAGATTGAGCAATCAGTTAATGTAATATTCTATTTATTTGCTTAGTTTCAAGCAATAATATAGTATGAATATCACGGGGGACTGCATCTTCATAATTTCTACTACTTGCATTGTTTAGGTATTTCTTTCAATATATAGGTTACATGTCCAAGATGTTCTAAATATAGTTTATGGGGGCAAAAAATGAGTTTGCTATGTTGTAAGTGAATTTTGGAATTTAAAAACTTGTGAAATTGATTATGGATTCTGGGGTAAAATCAACTGTTGGCTTGGCTCATTGATGCGATTGGCAGGGTATGTTGATTATTATTGTATATGAGGTTTTGTGCTTCTCAATTTTGTATGGTTTTGTATGGGTTTGCGATTATGTTGATTATTTTGCATGGTTTTGTGATTGGCAAGTTTTTTGCTCTGATGTAAAAGCAGACTGGCTTTCATTGTTATCAGCTTTGTGATGGAAGATGGCTAGATTAATACTTCATGTGCGACCATCATATCATGAAGTCAATCCACATATTTGGAAAAGTGTATGATGAACATGATGACGTTGAATCTTCTCATCATCGTCCCCTCTTAGAGGGTTACGTCACAAAGGACATCAGGCATAAAATTTTGCCACTATGTTTCTTTGTATGGATTTTATACCATTTTGACTCCGATAAGAGTCAAACGCGGTATATAATCCATGCTGCCAACCCAGCTGGGATAAGGCGTATGATGATGATGATGAATTTTGTATGGTTTTACTTTATCAGTTATGCTCTGTATGTATAAGATCTCCTGTCAACCGTATAGGTAAATTTCTCTTTTATTTGACTAGGTTCTATGCAGCAGAGGTCCTATTGGCGCTCGAATACCTTCACATGTTGGGAGTGGTTTACAGGGATTTAAAACCAGAAAATGTTCTTGTTCGGGGCGATGGCCACATCATGCTTTCCGATTTTGACCTCTCATTAAGGTGTGCAGTCTCCCCAACTCTCATAACATCATCATCTTCGGATCCATCCAAACGGGGGGCAGGTGCATTCTTTGTCCAGACTGCCTGCATTGAGCCTGCATCTGTTTGCATACAGCCTGCATGCTTCATGCCTAAAATGTTTTCTCCAAAGAGCAAAAAGAAGAACCAGAAACCACGGGCTGAACTAAAGCAGTTACCCACAACTTTGCCTGAGCTCCTGGCAGAGCCTACAACAGCTCGGTCCATGTCATTTGTGGGAACCCATGAGTACCTGGCTCCAGAAATCATCAAGGGAGAAGGCCATGGAAGTGCAGTAGATTGGTGGACCTTTGGCATCTTCCTGCACGAGCTACTGTATGGTAAAACACCATTCAAGGGCTCTGGTAACCATGCTACATTGTTCAATGTAGTTGGACAACAGCTCCGGTTTCCAGATTCACCGGCAACAAGTTACTCAAGCAGGGATTTGATAAGAGGACTATTGGTCAAGGAGCCTCAGCACAGGCTCGGTGTTAAGAGAGGTGCCACAGAGATTAAGCAGCATCCCTTCTTCGAGGGCATGAACTGGGCATTAATAAGGTGTTGCACGCCGCCGGATGTTCCAAGACCCATAGAGAGTGAGCTGGCTGGAAAATCCGAGGCGGCGGACATAGTAGTGGCTTGTGGTGGTGGTAGTGTCAGTAAGAGGATGGTTGGAGCTGACCTGAAGTCCGGGGGCAAATATCTGGACTTCGAGTTCTTTTAGCCTCTTCCAAGTTGTAAATATTAGATTGTGGGTGATTCTTAAGCTGTTACAGTAAGCTTAATGTCCTATATTTGGTGCTCTGGTAGTACAATTCATCCATACCCAGGCTTCCTTGCCAATTCCAAGTTTCATCTCTTTAAAGTCTCACGCCGTTTCACTTGAGTTTGGTAGCGTGCTGCAGAAATGGTGACAGCACAACCAGGCCTAACTGAGGCAAAAACGACGGAAATGCTGAGAAGGGTCTGGCTTTGCTCCAGTGCTAAACGAGAGAAATCGATGCCTACAGCCTGATGAATTAATTTTTTCTGTTGTGTTTGGCGATCAGTTCATTGTTACCAGCTTTATGATGGAAGATAGTTATATTAATATTTCATGCGCAACCATCATGTCATGAAGCCAATTTATATATTTGGAAAGGTGTATGATGAATATGATAGACTTCAAATTTTCTTATCATCATCCTTGCATCTGACGTAAAAACTTATCACTATATTTCTTTATATAGATTTTGTACCATTTTGATTCTGATAAAAGTTAAACGTGGTATATAATCCATGCCGCCGATCTCATATAGCTGGGATAAGGCGGATGATGATGATGATGTGTTTGGCGATCAGTTTGATACGTAGTTCTGCTTGGCAGGTTGCAGCATAGGCAGAACCGAGCAATAAAAGTAAATAAGTACTACGTTCCATAATTATGTGATCACCAGTCCATTCCCATTGTCAAGCTTGAAACTTTTGGAGTTGGGACGGTTTGATGGGCATTCTCAATGGGAACAGTATTAAACTAGATGCGCGCTGCGAGTTTATATGGGTTCTCAACAATTTCAGTTATGTGGACGTTGTCAAAACTTATATGGAAGCCTACTAAAATATTCCCTTCATCTCTCATATAACAAACAAGAAATCATATTAAGAGCCCTATTTGGTTTATTTGATGCCCAGTAAAGGCCCTTTGTTAAGATAATGGTGTTACTTCTGGAACTGTTTAGCTTCTTACAGCTTCGGTAGAAATGATAATATGGTTCCGTTGGCAACCCTGTAAATGCATACCCGTTGAGCTTAGCTATAGCTGGTTTTAAATCAAACAAGCTTCACACAAGCAGCTATCAATAGAAGCTCAAGTTGTTATTGCATGTGCAGCTTCTTTCAGCTTCCAAATCTTATTGCATTTGCAGCTCAAATCTTGATTATATATATTTTACATCAAAAAGGTAATTTTATCTGAACTCCGAACTCAAGAATTTTCAATCCTACTAAATCATACAATGCAGTCCATTGTAGATCTGTCTGTCAGGTTTACATTAATATTAAGAGACGCGCTAATGCATCCCCCACCCCCCTTCCGTTTACTTGAGCAGTATAAATCACATTGCCAAGGAAATTTACATTAAAAAAATTTGAACCCGCCGCTTGCATCTATTTTCTACCATCCGTTCCACTTCATCTTCAATCCAAACTTTTCGCACAAGCCCAACAAAAGCTCAGCCTCCATGTTATTTGTCATGACTAAATTATGCTATGTTCCCTATTTAACGTTCCTTTGCCCCCTTTTTATTTTCACAGCTGTCTTATTTCAAATTATACAACCTCATTGTTAGTGAGGTCGGATGTCATTTATAAAGGAATGAGGCACTTCAAGTTGCTTTTATACAGATAGGGGAGAATGGTACAATTGATTGAAAGGTCACATTAGAGTATCATTCGAATCTCGTTAAAGTTGCTGTATGGAGAGGATCAGGTCATCACTTATGATGTTCAATTGCAGAGTGTCCTCTCAACAGAACTACCATTTTTAAGTTTGAAGGAAGTATACTCAATCAAGCTGCCCAGAGATCCAAAGCTTGGGGGGAAGCCTGAAAACCAAAATTTTGCTATAAGCAAACTAGTCAGTTTCAATTAACCATTCCCTAAAGCATGAAATGTTCCCAAAATTGGCCGCACAATTCAGAGTTACAGTAAAGGCAAATATAGACATGACTCGTGCAGAAGTGGCAATGATTCAGAGTCTATAAACTCTCACAATTTAGCATGATTTACATTGTTTTCCTCGAGAGAGCAATAACATTGAAGTTTAGAGAATCTGGACTCTTCTGGATCATTGCTTTTATGACTTTTGCAGCATCCTGTCACAGCAATTTCATCAACACATCGCAACCAAAATCAAAGGTAACATAATTTAGAGATTATAAGTTGTATAAGCACTCATGGAACACAGGCACATATATTTTTTACGAAAAAAAAAAAGCATTACCTGCAACAAGGTACTGGGTGAGGAAGGACCATGCGATATCGGCTGTGATTTTCTACCATCCAGCTCATAGAGAGTTCCTACACAAGGAGCTCATTCTTTCGTGACTCACGAGAGACAAAGAACAATAGGAGAATAGTGTATCATTCTTACCATCACTGCATGCAAAGCAGATGAAGTGAGTGTTGACTTCTCTCACCACCTTCAGAGCAAAATAAAAAAGAAAATGGATTAGTGCTAGAAGCTTGTTTATAGTATCAACCAGCACAGAACGCTGAAAAAAATGCAGTGTGCATAAATAGATGAAAAAAGTTACAGAAATAGTGTATCCAAATAGCAAAACTAACAATCTAGAAAAAATAATAATAGCAAAACTAACACATCATGACAGCATTATCACATCACATTAACATAGATTACTTGCCTCTGTATCACCAGCTGTTGCTGCCACAGAATGTGCATCTTCAAGCTCTGTGTCTTCTTCAAGAAAAATTGCGCGCTGAAAAACATTACAGAAGCAGCTAATTACGTTTACAAAGGAATTGTAAGATATTAGGTTAAGTGGGAAAAATAAAAACAAACCTCCATCGGTTCCATGCTAGCAGTTGATTTGAAGAACCTATCCAAGTAAGATCCCTCAACTGAACAATTTGAAAAAAAAAAAAAAAAAAAAGAAGTAATGTCACCCTTGCATTTGACAATGTGCGGTATATTTTATTTCTATAGAACATAACCCACTTCAATACATTTCTCCTGTAACTTATCCCCCTAAAAAACATTGAAAGAGGACACAAAAAGTCACGACTGTAAAACGTATTCACTGATAAAAGGATTCTACGTATATGGAAAGGTGTATGATGAATATGATGACATTGAATCTTCTTATCATTGTCCCCTCTTCATAGGGTTGCGTCAGGAAGGGCATCCAGCGTAAAAACTTGTCACTATGTTTCTTTGTATGGATTTTGTACCATTTTGATTCCGATAAGAGTCAAACGCAGTATATAATTCATGTCGCCGACAAATAGCTGGGATAAGGCATATGATGATGATGATGATGATGATGACAGACAAGCAGTCTGCATATAAACTGTAAACACATGTACCTAATGATGCCCCTAGCAAAGTCTACAATAGGCAAAAAATCCTGACTGTGCCCTTGGTAAGGTTATCCACAATTTTGCACCATCTATGTGTTGAGAGATTGCACAATGACATACTCAAGAAACACATTTGTTCTAAGAAATTTTATGGATAATAGTGAGGCCTAACAAATTCACATGTCAAGACAAATGATTCAAAAACAATTCCTAAAGAATTGAAGACAAAAATTTAAATATCAGTTAAACAAGTTCACGATAGAAAGAAGATGATGAACAGCAGTCAAGCACCAAATTATCGAAATATTGTTAAGTTTCAAAGAAAATAAGGAAAAGCAAAGCGCACTTACAGAGGTTCACTTCTGATCTTACATTTCCTATAGCATGAAGAAGTCCAATCGTCCCGCAGGCATTTCCCACAATTTGTTTCATGAAATATACCTTTTCATTTAGCTGCTAAAAGTAAAGAAATACAGTTAATTATAGGTTGATGGCACAGTTCACACAACCAAAGATATAAAATTGAAGGCAAATTACTTAAAATTACTTTTAAATAGAGTGTAGATGGACAGGTTTTCACATAAAATCTGCAATACCTAAATCTAGAAAGCAAAGATAGACATTCTAAAATTATCACAAAGTACACAAAAGGTTCTAATAAAAGCAATACTTCATGCATACCATGTAACCTGAAACACATGTTCAAGTGATGCTGCTTATAAGTGATTGGCAATAAACTCGTGATATATTTTTTTGTAACTAAATAACCTCACAACAGCATCATGCAATTACGGCATTCATCATGCTATTACAACATTAAAAATCTACCATAAGGTATAAAAATCCTTTGCTAAAACTATATACACCTAATAACAACTGTCTTTTCTTCGCATGGAACGAACTCACTTATGCTTCAGACTCAACTATATAGCAAAAACGAAGGGATGGTCACACATAACAATATTCACTAACAATTATACCAAAAGGAATGCAGAATACTAAGCAAGAGAGGTATTTTAAATTATTAGGTCCAGTAAAATTCTTGTTTAAAGTTTTCTCAGATTTTTAACTTAGAACAGTCAATGCACAGAATAAACTATATTTCCTTTCACACATGACAGTAGGACATAGAATTGGGAAACTATTAGCACGATTATCAACCTACATCACAACAAAATAGTATATTCTCAGAAAGATCCTTATAAATTATTATGGAAAAATACAACAATGTAAAAAGAGGTTACATACCATCCCATTATGGAATAAAGAGACCAACAGACATTTAACATCATATATATTCATTGCTGTAACCGTTCAAAAAAAAAAGAACAACGGAAATGGTACATATATTTAATCTCTGTATATCAGTAATCAGTAACATAAATAATTTTGGACATGCATGGCATGCGGGAAAATCGCATAAAAAACTGAAATTGTGAAACCAGAAAACTCTCATATGCAGAAAGAAAACTACTGAAAAAAATCACTTTTTCCTTCATTATAAAAATTTGTCTTCAGTCTTAACTTAAAAGGACTTCAGCAAAAATAGTGTACACGGTAATTACCTTGTTACCACTCTCACTCAACTTCTCTTCTTCCAGAATTCTCTCAGCCTCAGTCTGTCGCAAATAACAACAAAAAGATACAAATTAGACATCAACTGAAGGCACATGCAATCAACTGACTAAATCCATTCAAGTCACCCGCATATAAACTTGAGTAAGTACAAGACCATAACAACAACATGCATTGTACACTCGCTGTAATAACTCAATCAGTTTGAAAACGCATGAAACGCATCACATACTCGGATTATAGGAAAAAGAGCACAATTTGGAGAAGTAACATAAAAAATACAAATTAGACACCAACTAAAGGTCCATGCATTCAACTGACTGAAATCCATTCAAGTCAGCTGCACACAAATTCGAACATTTATACTAGTAACAACAACATGCATCATAAACTCACCCTAACATTCTCGGATTATCAGAAAAGAGCACAATTTGGATAAGTAACATAAAAATACAAATTAGACATCAACTAAAATGTCCATGCATTCAACTGACTCAAATCCATTCAAGTCAGCCGCACATAAACTCAAATAATTGCATTCGCATAACAAAACTTGCACCGAAAGCTCGCCATAGTAAACTCAATCAGATTGAAAACGCATGAAATGCATGACATACTCGGATTATCAGAAAAAGTGCAACAATCGGAGAAAGTCTCATAAATGTACAAATTAGACATCGACCAAAGGCCCATGCATTCAACTATACAACCATAACACCAAGACGCATCGAAAGCTCGCCGAAATAAACCCAATCAGATTGAAAACGCATGAAACGCATCGCAAACTGGTATTAACAGAGACGGAGCAAAATTTGGAGGAGAGATGACCTCAGAAGTGATGGGGTAGAGGAAGATGACAGCGAGGACTGGCTGGGGAACCATGGCGAGAAGCTCCTCCTCCAATCCGTACACATCGTTGAACTCCGCTTCTTCCTCTGGGAGTCCCAGACCCCACAGAAACTGCAACCAAACCCACCTCAATCCACCACCAAAAAAACCGAAAAAAAGCTTCAAAAAACGGAAATCGAAAACAGAGGAAGGGGAAGGGGAAGGGGAAGGAGGACCTGGTTCATGACATCGGGGTTGGCTTCGAGAGGAAACCACTTCTTGGCGGAGGGTCTCTCGTCCGGCGTCGCCATGGCTTCAGCTCCAGCTTTCACTTCCCTTCTTTCGTGGTCCCTGCCCTGATCTATTTATACTCCCTATGTCCCACTTTAGTAGCCCTATTTGGTTTCAAAAATTAAATTAGACAATAAAATTGGGACGGAAGGGGTACTAATTAAGAATATCATGTAATGCCTCTGCCCCACTTAAAGAGTACTATGCGAATGGGTTGAGGTTTGAGGGTTGGTGGGTGACCTTTTATATGCATGGGTGGCGGGTGCCCGCTCCGCCGGTAGCGGCCGTGGTGGTTCTCGGCGGTCTGTGGTGGAGGACCAGAGGTTGAGGTTTGCTGGCAAATACCATAATGTTTTTTAGTTATTATTTTTTTGTTATAACGAGGGGTGCATGCTGACCTCTTAGAGTACCATATCCCGTTCGTCAATCTCTTCGGGTGTGCATATGGCCAACATAACATATAACATATGCACTAGTTAAATCATAAATATAATAAACATAAGGGGAACGGCAGTAGATTCCTATACATTTTTTATACAGAGCTGATGTGTATGGAAATAAGTAGGTGAATTGATGTGACCCATACATATAATCCTTATGGACGACCAACGGAGTGGGAGTTCAAACTCAAGACCTCTCCGGTAGTGCCCTGGCCATCACACCAACCCTCCTTAGGTTAAATTTAATATTATTCACTTTTAAATGGTGTGTTTGGCATTTTGCTGCTAATGCATATTTGCAAATTTTTTTATCGTGATGCGATGTTGGGTTGCATCCTTTCAGTGTTGTATCCTTCCCAGTTTTGGGCCGTTGATAAAAAGAAAAAAGAGTTCTATTTAGTGTCAAATAGACAATTATAATGGCATCGAAGGCTGACTGCTAATCGTGAATATCATATTCTCCCTTTGTCCTACTTTAAGAGTCCAATTTGGTTTAAAAACTAAATAAGACAATTAAGATGGGACGGAAGGGGTACTGATGGCGAATATAGCGGGAAGGGATATAATCTCTGTTATTAAAGCCAAAGGCCCAAAAGGGTGGTTCGATGATGCCGATTGCCGAGTGATGCCACTTTTGAGGGGGGAGGCCCACCACACGAAATGAAGTGGGCGATTCCAGCGGCCTGTTGATCGAACGAGCCATCTACGAGACGGCGGGAGGCGTTTGATTAGAGCAGGGGGCCCAAGACCGCGGAGGGAATTTGCGATTTGCTACCCATTGGGCCTGGCTGCAAAATCTGATTCCAAAGTGAAGCTGAGAGAGTTAAATGTGGGCCCAAATTTGGAGTGAACTGTGGAGCAGGGCAGATGGCTACCATTTGTGTGGGCCCTGAGAAGTTGTCCATTGTTAGATGGCTTCTTAAGAGCTCGAAGCAATCCTCACCATCACCTGAGAGTTGGGACATCAAAATGGCCATAGACAGCAAATAAAGTAGACAGCATATCTCATATATGCTTCTTTATAAAACTAATTGGGGTTTAAGGTGCAGCGTTAGGACCAAGTGGGCTTCAAATACCCCGGGGCCCACTGGCTTAGGACACTTTGAGAAGACAGCAGCAATTTTAGCAAATCTCAGCTCAAGCATCTATAACAATTAACAACACAGATCTTTTTTGGGGGGGCTAACAAACAACAAAGATGCTGACACTTCTAGTGGAGAAAATCGTTCTTAAGTTGTTTTTAAATAATAACTAGGTAATATTAATTGGGAAAAGTTTAAATGAGATTGTTCTCATTTGGCTTATATGAGGCCACTTTAAGTCTTATTTCTTCGGATTTTGATCTAATGGTTACAAGAAACTCACTTATTCACTGATTTGATACCCACCATCGGATGGGAATCCAACGATACAAAAAATTATCCTCATGCCGAGAACGATCACATGTAAACCGTCCACTATTACTTTTTTATTGAGAGGCATGACATCTCTTTCTTCGATCTCATAACTTACCTCAAGCCTGCGACCCCAGAGTTATAAAATAATCTAAGCCTACGGCTATTCAGGCTCTGTTGTGTTTTTTTCTTGTGGAACGCCATAGTCATCAGATCCAAAGCAACCACAGAACATGTCAGATAGTTTACTTTGTGATTTGATTAGAAGTAACCACGTCAAGTTAACTTTCAATATAAAAAACAGTAACAGCTCAAATTGTTTTGATAAATGAGAAAAATCGGTTCCGTTCAAGTTCGCCAGACAGTTTTAAGTCAGATGACTAACTGCTGTGCCAGATGAGGATACAGGTAATTGTAGAAGGGATCCTACTTGTCCTGATCTTGTATTGCTACAGTGATTAGAAATATAGAATTGCAACAACTACCAAAATGGAAGATACTCCTACTCTGCTACTGATAACCAACAGCTGCACGAGTTGAACATTTGAAATTGGAAAAGAATGCAATTATTAATGAGCATGTACCGGAAACCTAACAGGGAAGGGAGCCCTTGCATCAGAACTAATTGCCCAGAGAGTGATTAATGTCACTCGCCAGTTGACCGGCAGGTAGCTGCCAAGCAGCTTTGAGACATCCACTGTCGACCTGGCTGTAAGATCTGTTCACATACAGAACGAATAGGTGCAATTGTATGGCCGTGCTGTCAGCAACTAACACAGGACTAGTAGCAATAAAACTTACCCAGGACACAAGTTGCAAATTGCAAGGAACTTCACTTTTGTAAAGAAAAGCATAGCAAGGTTTTTCCTCAATTAAACAGTTCCTCAAATAAAATGTGGCAAGTAACTGTAGGTGTGGGAGATTCTGAAAAGAGAATAAAAAAGATAGAACCATTGCAATTTTACCTTGACAACAAAGCAACCAAAGAAAGATTTCATTTCCAAAATTTTATGTACAGATGATTACTTTCATAGCTCACGCTCTGCTCTACAGGGCAAAGGAAAAAGATAATATACATACAAAATTACCATTTACAAATACTTAGAAGGCCAAAATCTTTCCCACTCAAAAACCATCCATTTTTAACCACGATATGAAGTTTTTTTTTGTAGCTCCAAAAGTGGATATATATATTAGTGAATATCTCATGGAGAGGTCTGTTCCATTGTGATCAACATAGAGTTTCTGTACCACCCCCCTTTCAATTGAACTTAGCTACATTATATGGCATCCGTGCTTAAGCATGATACGGATATTGGTTGCCAGAGAAAGTCTAGATGTAATACTGAATAGAGGACCCAAAGTTCATAGTTTGTGTTCACATAGTCAATCAAAAATAGCGAGTCCGGCGACATACTCCTTCAAGAGCCTCCGCCAACACGCCAGAGAAGCCAGTCAAGGCCTGAAAAACCCCAGGTAAGCCAGTTTGAATATTACTGAGTGTCATGGCCCGGGTTACCTCAACTGCCTTTGCATACCTCGCCATTTCATCCTCCACCTTTCTCCTACACAATGCTAACTCTTCCCTCTTCTCTGCTAGAGGATCACGTGCATCGAGAAGCTGCCCACTATCAGGCCCTGCATCAGGCAATCCAATTCCGACCATTGAGTATGATTGATAGAACTTTTTCTCAATATTCCTCAATGCTGCAGACTTCTTCTCCAGCTCCTTGGACACATGCTCAGTCCGCTTCTTGATCTTGACTTCCTCGGTTTGCTTTTCCGATATGGCATGGACCACTTGAATAAAACTTTTAATGGCTTCAGAGGCAACAGTGTCGGGTACCCGATCAAGGGCTTGCTTCCACTCATCAAAAAAGGCAAAGAGATCAGATACAACCCCTGTGGCAGAAGAGGAATCTCTCACTGGATGCTCTCCAGCATTGAGAAGGGCCAGCTTCATCCAGCCATGGAGGGACCTCACATATTCTCGCTGATAGTTTATTAGGCGGCAAAAACTAGAATGCCATGCAGAAACAGCAGATATTAGGTGGTTGGTGACTTGACGATGAAGATCAGATGTTGACTCCCCCGCCACGGACTGGTTGACTAGTCCTCTAACCTGTTGAATAATATGGTTCTGAACCTCATGGAACTGGTTCATCGATCTCCACATCTGCATGAGCCTGCAGTTGAATGAACGAGAAGGCATTTTAAAAATTAAGGCTGAAGATATTACGTCAGAAACCTTGGAATCTCCACTGAATTTTGTGGACATGAAAATACTACTTGTTTAAGTGGATTAAGATTCTTCATGTAGCTATTTCAGTAAAACCCAAAAATTGATGTGTTCCAATCTCGGATCAGTCCTCAAATGTTACGTAAAATTCATATAGTCAGTTAGCATAGTACATTATCTACTGTACTGCATGACTCATAACTATTTCACAGTTATAACTATCCAAACTCAAAAGCCTGCACACATGCTTTCGACCTCATTCAGTAAGAAAACAGATTTAAATTATCATTCCTTACTACCCATTTCAACTTTTAGTTGATCAAAGAAGAAAGATTATATAATCATTACGGAGATTAATTTATGTTGACACAAATAGAAAGATGCCTTTCATCTGGACCCAACTCAAAAGGCAGAGATGAGCTTCTTTTACACGAGAATATAGCAAATGCCAGACTTTGAATGTTCATAAATGTGATTTTGTAAATTATCCATGTTCGTGATTTAAACTTCTATTTTAGATCTTCAGTAGTTATTTGGATATTTCGAATATGTATAATTTGTTTGCCCCAACATTATTTTTGACAAGTAACCTTAGGCACTGACTTAGTCTAAACCCCATCCCCAATATGTCTTGTCCGAATTCAAACCTCGGACTGCCCCTACATACCTTCTCTTCTGTTAATATATGCAAGTATTTTGAAAAAAGAAAAGAAACAAACACTACAGACCAGGAAAAAGTAATTTCTTTCTAAGCCACGTTTTAGTTATTGTACAACGGTGTGACGGTAGAGTTTCAACAAGATCTGGAGAAAAAAAATTACCCATGGCAGAGCTCAACTAGCTGCGGGGCCAATTCAGTGTCTCTGACTTTGATGATAGCTGAAGAGGTAGTGGATACAGCCTGAGATGTCACCACCCTGAGTGATTGCAGCTTCTTTATAGACGCCTTTGTTTTGTCCAGCTTTGCGTCCTCCAACCCTCTGCACTCTTCGCTTTGCAATGAAGAAAGCTTCTTCTCATGCTCAATCTTCACCCCTTCTCTTGCCTGGACATAACAATACACATTCCAATAATCAGCCAAGGGACGCATATGACTCTTTACTGAGTTCATAAGAAAATGTGATACAAAAGAGATGAACTCCATCAAATCGTCTCTCTAGCTAGTAAGCATCATGGCACACAATACAATGCCAATTATCAAGTATCATACTATCACAGCATTATCTTTTTCTATCAATAAAATCACTGAATTGTTTTTTATATATAACTAAGTCCAATGCAATATCTCAACCACCCCCATTTCAGAGAAAAAAGAACAGCAAAAAATCTTCCACAAGATATGCAACACATTCCACACGTCTCAACATAACATCACCAAACAGATTTACAGATCATGCTGCCCGTCTGCACTGCAACGTGGAACTACCCATTACACCTTTGCATCAACTGTGCGTCATGTGCGCTTGCACCCTATGAAACCATAGTGTACACAGAACAAACAAAAAATTGAAGAGAAGCATCTTTATATTCAACAGTGACCTCTATTGTCTAAATATGCAGCAAATATAAACAAAATTTACTGACTCAATAAAGACCCCCTTTCAGATTATAAGCTTGCATTCAGTTGTTACAGTTTAAAAATCATATGTTCAAAGTCTAAACCTTTAACAGCTACCAACCATAGCTTCTTCCTCATGTACATTTCATGGTAAAAACATGAAGTAAAGGAAGAGGGAAATTTCACCTTGACTTCCTCATAGAGCTTCTTCTCCCACGCTAGAAGTCGCTCCAGCGTAGAATAATGGCTCTTCATGCTGCCAGATACGTCTGAAGTATCAGCATCCAGTTTGTATCGAATCGCCAATGGCGGCTTCGATGTCCAGCTTGACGACAGCGCGCTGATAATGCTGTTCGAGTGATACACCGTCTCTGATAAAACCAAATTGCATTCAGAATAAGTAAATTGTATTCAATAAACATGAAACTCAATCAAATTGATGGTTTTTCTCTTACTTTTCAATTCTCTAAAGCTGCGATCAAAATGCGCCCGGCTAGTCTCAAGAAGATCCGAGACGGGCTCGCCCGCCGCCGCAGCTTTATTGAAGTACTCCTCAATTGCCGTCACGATCTCAACCAGATCCCGGTGGCGCACCACCAGCTTCAGCTCCCCGGTATTCACGGACGTTCCGGCCTCCGACTTTTCCTCCGGGCGCCGGTACCTGACCGACCCAAAATTCGACATTGTAGCCGCCTCCGACCTGGACTCCAGCTCCGCCTCCTCATCGTCTTCATCGTCCGATCTGGTGTTCTCCGAACTAGAACTACTATTAAACCTATCATGATCACGGTCGCCCCAGTCGCTGCAATGCACCTCCTCCCTCTCCCGCGCCTCCTCGCCGTCGCGAACGCCGGGATCATCATCATCCTTCCTACTCCTGAAGAACTCGGAGCCGGGCGGGGAGGGCGGGTAGAAGTTCTCCCAGTTCCAGGCCGACGACGCCTGGGACGGCGTGGACGCATAGGTCGAGACCGAAGGCGGAGCCTTCGGGAAGGTCTTGGACCGGCTGCGGTCGGAGGAGGAGGAAAGGATGTGGGGAAGCTTGGAGCTGGCGATGGTGGGGGACGGGGAGGGAGGCGGGCGGGGAGGGGAGGGGATGAGGACGGGGGGGAAGTGGGGGGAGAGGGAGAGGGGCTCGCCGCGGGAGAAGTCGGAGAGGGCGGAGGCGGTGAGGCGGAGGGAGCGGAGGTAGTCGGAGTGGGCGGCGGCGAGGTGGTGGCGAGAGTGGACGGCGAGCTTGATGAGGCGGCGGCGCTCCTTGCAGCGGCGGACAGCGTCCTCGTGGTCGAGCTTGGAGGCGGTGCAGCCGCCCATGGCAGAGAAGCGCTGCTGTGAGTGGAGACTGGAGAGTTGCAAGTGAGCGGAGAGCTCAAGTTGACGAGCTTCTAATAAGCGACTTTTGGCTCTCATTGGATGCCTTTGGCTTTCCAAAAGCCAAAAGCCAAGAGCTAAAAGGGAACTCGTAGGTTGCTTTATTGCAACGAAGGACTTGTGAGCTTGTCAAATGCCAGTCATCATGATTATTAACGGGGAAAAGTTTACGTGAGATCGCTCTCATTTTGTTTGTACGACGCTAATTTAATACGTAATCGTTGGATCTTGATCTGATGGCTACAAACGGCTGTACCAACTCGCCTACCTACTTATTTAACACCCACTTGCTCACTGATTTGATACCCATCCTTGATCATAATCCAATGACCAAAAAGATTGGCCTCATGAATTTTGTTTCTTTTTATTTTTTAGTAAAGGTATAAAGTTTGTTTTGAATATTCTGAATTGAGCATATATGAAAGATCTTGATTCTTGAAATGCCTCGCTCCTTTGTAGATCATGGCATCCGCCATTCATGACAATGAGGTTGTATAAGTGAAATAAGAAAAATATGGAAGGCAAAAAAAAACGAGGTAAAGGAAAAAGAAAAATAAGCACACAAGCTAGGGAACATGAAATAATTTAGTCATGATAATTATCGATTGAGGCTGAGCTTTTGTTTTAGCAAAATTTTTAGACTTAATTATTTTCTAGCAAAACTATAAAAAAGTATATTTTAGTAAACTTTCGTATGCTATGAAGTTCTAAGATAAAAATGGTTAATTTGAAGTTCTATAATTTGATGAAACATTAAATATGTGGCTTTTAACATATTGCTGATCATTTTCTTTTGGCCCAAAACACATTGTTGATGGGCGTAAAACTATTTGTTGATGGAAATATACGATATCATACCCAAACACCGATAGGTTGGTCGAGTGTATAGGAAAAAAGGTGTTGGGGTGAGAGAGGCTCGAACTCTCGACCTCAGGATAACTCTTAAGCTATGAGACCTACGCGCTAGCCAACTGCGCCACCACCCCGTTGTTGTAGAACTATATAATTATTTAATGTATATAAATACCATAATGTACCAAATTTAGGTCTATTAAACTAGAATTTGTACACCGTGGGGGCTCGATGTTGAGTACATTACTGAACCCAGGTCCCCGGGTTGACGCATAAGCAGTTCATCACCACTAATGACCAATTACAGGTCTGATCTAAATATGAATTTGGTCTAAAATGATATAAATGAGATGGGGACTATTATCATTTTTCATAGTCCCTCTGTCCAATACCTGTCTGCATTAGAAAAACCAAAATGAATAGGTAAGACTCACGCACGCTTATACAATTACACATGTATGCCAATGGGACTCCAAACCTTGGATCTCTCCCACAAACGAGAGAGCTCCAACCAGCCCGACTAAGCCTGGATTGGCCAGACTAGGCTAATGAAAGAGTGTGTTGCATGATTTTGCCATACTAACGTTTTGTGTGAAAATCCCATTAGAATTCTGCCAGGAGCTAGCAAAACTGCTTAAAACACTTGTGAAGCCATCTCATCTTAGTAGACAGTGCAGTAACTCCAAAAGGAAATGGCATACATTGAGCGGGACAAATGGAAAGAGGTCGAGGGATCTATTCTTTATGTAATGAGGTAGAGAGATGTTTACATTTCCTAAAAATCACCCGATGGTGACGTCAAGATACTAGGAAATACACAACTAAAGCTCATTGCAATTGACTAAAATTTACTGCAAATCCTTAGCACCAAAGGAAGCATTCAGAATTTGCAAAGATTGCCGGCTCGTAGAATAAGTTGATGACATTTACACGTAGTATAGCTGCCAACTATACAAAATATACTATAAACATACATCTGTGAGGAATGAAGAAAATGAGATCTCAAGTTTGCAAGTGACATCAAAGGTAAGATCAAGCTTGGACGTTTGCCTTGTTCCCTGCCAAAATAATGGAGATCTCCAATCCTCTGCTGAAAGCTTGGTTGAAGAGCAGACGAGACTGGAACGTTGAAATAAATGGAAACCATGACAAGAATGCCACAGGAGCAAATATTACCATACCCATCCCTGCATCGTAGAGTCTCGCAATTTCACGCACAGAGTCCCATAAACCCAGGCTTTTCACGAGTCTCTTCCACGTGATGGTCAGCTGTCACAGTTACCAGTTTCTCACATATTTGAAGTTCAAGAGACAATTTAATTAAAGAAAAATTCAAGAGACAATAAACCCAAATATGACATGTTCTATTAAGTAAATGAACAAAAGATTATTTTAGCTGAATATACAATACTAGATAACCTTTAAAAATTATAGCACAGAAAGGCAATATAGTCCCTCCGTCCCATATCAAGCATCCTATTTCCTATCAGCAAACACATGATTCATGTATTCTCTCTGACAAAAAATATATATAATCGACTTTAAATTTGTGGCTTCTACTTTTTGCGATATGAATAGGAACTTCAATTATTCTGTATCGGACCACAAGCCTACAATTATGATTATTGGCAGAAAACAGTCTGCTGAATCAACTGATATGCAACTGCCAACTTAAGATTGGTTAAATATCAAATGAGGGCCATGAAGGTTAATTTAATTATAAAAAAACAATATATGATATTTCTTAGGTTCTTTTGCACCTTGGCAGACAGATGAAAACAAGTTCTATTTTTAAAAATACTTACACATAGAATGGCCCAGCCAGTAGGTATGAACGCCAAAACACTGGCAAACAAATCTGCCACTGTGAGAGGAGTAAATACAACAACAAGAACAAGGGCGGTCAAAAGTCCAATTGACAGGACACCCTGTGAAAACCGCATCACTATTTGGAAGTTGCTTGACTTTTTTGGATTAAATGTGAACACCTGCATACCAACCCGAAGAACAGTGTCAACTTAAGAATCTCCTTTTGGATTCAGAGAACAAGGAAAAAGGAAACTTCATTGCCATGGACGCAAACCTTGAATAGCAATACAAGGCCAACTAGCACCACCCAAGAAAACCCATAAATCTGGAAAAAAAAAGAGGAAGAATAAGGAAAGAAGACTATGCATATCTGTACTAATGGCATTAGTCTACTCCAAGTTTATAAAAACGACTTGTTTAATTATGTCAAGTGTTCTGTGTAAAGTATAAAGAGCTGTACCGCCAGGGAAGTATGGCTTCCGGTCGCATCAAGTTTATAAACAATGCCATACTGGAAAATGAAAAACCTTAGGCTTAAGATTGTTTCCAGGATTCGACCTCTAAATGTTTGGATATGCATCTGCAGAATCAGAGAAAGTTACAAGGTATTTGTTTAGTTAGATACCCACAATACATCAAGTCTCTATGTCTTTAAGATATTTAAGTACCCATGTTACAAACATATGCCATAAGAATCAAGAAGTAGATGACAGCAATCATGAAGGAATTTGTGGATATAAAGGTGCTTCGAATAAAGCACAGTTAAAGGAGAGCTGACCTGTTCTTCATCCCACCATGACTCCCAACTGTTTTCCCCCTTTACACCAACTCCACCTTTATAAAGAAGCCAACTTGTCCAATCATCAAAATCCTCCACAGTCCTATGATTTCACCACCAAAATATTTCCAAATTATATTAAAATTGCATATAGTCAAAGACACTTGAATTTTTAAGTTTAACAGTACAAAAAAGAGAGTATCAATTTCCAATGATATTGCACGCCACCTGATTTAGTGACTAATTGACCAGTAAGCAGCACCACAACAGCTTCAGTGTGAAAATTCATTAATGACAATGACACTGAAGCAATTTTTAATTAATGACAATACACTGAAGCAATTTTTAATTATGCTTAAATAACTCATTTCAGTAGGCCACTGTCCCTTAATACAAGCACATCAGGACTAAACTAAACAAGCTCAAGCATGATCATTCGCTTTGAACTTCTAAATTTAACTTTAAGTCTGTAAAATTATCGAAAAATGATGGAATTATTAATACTAAGGAAAGACCATTTTAGCAAGCCCGCTAGAAGATTTTCATGCAATACGCCAAATAAAAAAGGGAGCTACAAATAGCAATTAACAATGAATAATAACTTACTTTTGCCACTCGAAGCCAGATGGGTTGAAGATATAAGGAGCAAATAACCATGATATTACAAGGAACCAACTACTCAGTGTAAGAAGAATAAAGGAACCAGCTCCATCCTCTGTATAACCATATGCTATATAAACTATGAGAAGAAGAGCTACTTCAAGCCTGCATCAAAGATAAATTTTACAACAACAAGGACAAATCTCACATTTGAAGAAACGAAGAGCTAAAAGAGGTCATGAAAAATAGAAACAATGCTTATTGTCAGTTGAGAAATATTGAACTTACGCTTTAACAAAATGGCTTCTTGAATAGAGCCTGTAATTTTCAGCAAACTTGATATGACGAACAACAAAACCTCTACCAGTAGCTTTGTACTATAAAATGATTTCACCCAAAATTTAAGTACAAAAAACAATCACTTTAGTACCAGCATAATGGAAAAAAAAAAGAACAAATAAACAGATAATAATGAGAAATCACAAATAAATTATATACCTTTGCACCACCATGGAGAATTGTGCGGCCAAAATAATGAGTTCTTGTTCCCAGGGAAAACGTGAAAAAGACAGAACATAGCTGGAGCTGCATAGTGATAAAACTAACAACCGCCTGAAAAAATTGGAAAGAAACTTTTTTTGTTAAACTTAAAACACATAAACAAGTGACATTTATTAAATTAATGTATTGACGTACAAAGTTAGTCCCTTCCCTAACAGCTTAAGCTTTTAGGGAAGTGGTT
Organism: Houttuynia cordata; assembly: GCA_039654745.1. NCBI lineage: Eukaryota > Viridiplantae > Streptophyta > Magnoliopsida > Piperales > Saururaceae > Houttuynia > Houttuynia cordata. Next base: position 31,012,885 of record CM077505.1, on the reverse strand, counting down.
AACCAATGGGATTGATTTCAATCCAAAGACATGTAGAGAAATGCGACGACCTTCAGCAGCCCTAGCTCCAGAATAAAACCCATGATCATTGGCACTGCAGTAAAAACACCAATCTGGACCAGAAACTGAGCATTTAGCACAGCATCCAGAGCAGTATTTCCAGAAATCTCAGCTTGTTTAGAAATTCCACGGTCTATTCCAGAAAATGCCTGAGAAGTTTGGAGGCAGGACATTATATAACATTATAGAGGTAAATCAAAATGTTATGTTTTAAAATTAAAACACAGAGAATGCAATGATCATATCAGTCCGTGCATGTGCTTGAGCGCCTCTGCACGATTGTGTGTGTGTGTCTGAGAGAGAGAGAGAGAGAGGCAATTTCAGTGTTCATACCAAATAAGCTCGCCCATATAAGAAGACATAGACCGTCAAAACAGTCATCTGCATAGCAGTATTAGTCAGATACTTTTTGACCAGCACAAAATATAGATGGTGGAGAGAGAAAGAATTACATACCATAGTACAAACATAAAATCCAACTGTAGTGAAGAAAAATGATAACATTCTAAAGAAGTCAAAAAGCTGCCCAAGTCGGTATACATCTCTACTTAAAACCTGCTCTCCATTTCCACCGGCCACTTTACCCTCAAAGAGTGCAATCTGGTTCAGACCAACATCTCTCCCTTTACCAACCTGTACAAAAAACTAAGTTAAGCACTAGAAAATATATTTAACAAGGAACAATTAAATGGGAATATCAAATTACCTGTATGTATTCATGGTGTGTGATGTTCCCTTGTCGTAAGGTTGAATTAAATCCTGTAACATTAAGTCCAGATAGTCAAAGGTCAATGGAGTGAAAATCTTCTTTGCAGTAGACAAAAGGACATATCAAGTGCCGGATCCAAAATTTTGGTCCACTATCATCACCTTCACCCAGCAGATTGAGATCCGCAAGTCTCATGCATGTTTATAAACCGCTTCTATACATGCATATGTTCTACATCAGGTCTATATAAGCCTAAAATTGCTATTTCATTTTTTCCTTTTATCTCTTTTAGTCTTCAACCTCAAAATGATGTGTGCATTCTCATTTCAGCTACAAGTAACTTATCTTCACGTCTCTACTCCCGTCTTTCTTTATTCCAACACTAGACAAATAATGCATAGACAGTCTCTCCCAACCAATGTATTGCCCTTTTGAGAAATATTGCTATTTTTCCTTGCATCCATGTAGAGGGAAAGAAAACCCAAATAGTCCTAAAGGAGGAATCATTAGCCCCTCCAACTGAACATTATAACGCATAGAATAAAAAATCTGACAGTTTGCTCCAACGAAAGACAAGTTAGTGGCAAGAACTAGTACTTCCAACCATAAACCAACACATAACTACAGCGGACAAATTATCTGGTATTTCAAATCCCCAAATACTAACTCAAAGCAATCAATCAATATTAAAAGAATTCCACAAAAAAATCCTTTTAAAAAAACTCAAGCAATCAAGTCATACTCGCTTAAATACTACTTAATGAATGCAACCTTTCTAACTATAACTTGATCGTGTATGAGGAAAATATGGCTTAATCGTGCATAAATAAATACATAAGTGTTAAGTAAATTTGCAATTAAATATTTTAATTTTTTACTGTAAATATGGTAGATGCAAACTTAAAAAAGAGGTACACTAGAACTGGACTAGTGAATGTAGGGTACTAGAAGTTGAAAATACAAATAACAACAAGCAGACCTGCATATATGTCCTCACTAATATTGATGACACGGGATGCCTTGCTAATTCCACCTCTGGTTATATGGAACACACGATCAAAGACATCAGGATGACCATAGTGCATGCGAACCCTGCAAAAGCAGAAAAGCAGATGAACTGATGATTCACTAAATAAAGGACAAACTCCCTCATATAACATTTATCACAGCAGGAGAAACAACTAGAAAAGCAGTCTCCTAGTAGGTCATCAAGATATACAACTTGCAGATTATTTATGCATACATAATAAGCCAATTCCGTTACTTAGGATCTATTATCCATAAAGAAGGGGATATTGATAGTGATGTGGTGCATAGGATAAATGCGAGGTGAATAAAGTGGAGGGCAACCTCAGGAGTGTTGTGTAATAGGCGTGTTCTAAAAAGGCTTAAAGACAAGTTCTATAGGACAACCATTTGGCCTGTAATATTCTATGGAGCGGAGTGCTGGGTACCAAAGAGAAGTTATATAGATAAGTTGAATGTAGTCGAAATGAGAATGTTATGGTGGATGAGTGGGATAACTAGGAGAGACAGGATTAGAAATGAATATATTCGTGAGAGTTTAGGGGTAGCTCATTTAGGGGAGAAGCTAAGGGAATGTAGGTTGCGTTGGTATGGGCATATGCAAAGAAGACTAATAAATGCCCCTGTGAGAAGATTAGAAGTGATGCATATAAACGATGCTAAAAGAGGGAGAGGGAGACCTAAGAGAACTTGGATGGAGTTGATAAAAAATGATTTGACTTTTCTATCTCTTACAAAAGAGGTAGCTCAAAATAGGCCTGAATGGAGTAAGATCCATGTCGCCGACCCCAAAGAGTTGGGAAAAGGTGCTATTTGATTATGATTATGATCATGACATAATAAGTCAATTAAGAACGCAGTCGACAGCTAAAAAATTAAATCAAGAACCCTGCTCTATTTAGTCCTCAAGCCTAATATACCAAGAAATCAAGCTAGGAAAGGGAAATTAAAGTCACCATTGTCAACCAAATAACTTTCAAGGCCCAGAACATCTTGAATACTAGCTTCCAATTTTTTATGGGTTTAATTAGGGTGAAAGCAGACGAAGAAAAGCTGAGGCTCCAAAGAACAGGTGTTGTCACCACAAACACTGCTATGGCTAAAAATGCTCCCAGAAACTGCACCACTGTGCTCCTTCATCCCACAGTCAAGAATCATACCACAATTATCAAGGAAGTATAGAAATGGCACACTCAGCTGCAACTACCAGTGCCAGATTGCCAAAAACCCACTATTACCATCAGGACCTATAATTATCACTAATTTTTCCTAAAGTTTTTCCCTGTCGCCAAATAATGGGAAACAGTTACGGTATTTCTATTCCCATCACTAATCTCTTTCCCCTCAGTCTCTCCCTTGCTACCTGCCAGCCGCTCTCAAGTGCCTTCCAATTTACTTTTCTCACTTGCTGCTTGAGATACCCAAAGGTTTCAAGTTATGACACCTAACTGTATGTCATCTTACACACACAATTTTTTATGTAATGTCATACGGTCCACATCAGCAAGATAAAATTACAAAACCTCAGAACATAATTTAATGTTTCATGGGCAAGGATATCTAATTCAGAAATTAAAGGCCTTTGGAATGGATGATTGGATCTGCCTATGAAATGAAGCATGAACTGGTGGTCCACAATCTAGATTGAAGAGTGAAGATTCGAATTAGGTAAAAGAAAACCTTCGACAAAATATTCAAATACAAGAGCCTAAAAAATAGTTCCAAAAGTGACTAGGGAAATTTGACATCAGATAACAGTTAATATGTTATAGCTTATTTCGATAGTAAAAGCAAACTACAATGAAAATTATAATGCTGCCCTTATAAGGCAGAGCCAGCCAGGAAGACAATCAGGTAACAGTGGGACTTCTACCGGCTGACAATCACATCCATGAAAGCAGGTCCAATCATCTAATCCTTGATAACGACAAATCATCTCTATTTAGGGCAATGTCCATCACTCGGCTCTTATCAGAAACAAAGAGCAAGCGTAACAAAAGGACAACAATAATCATATATGTTAGTATTGATAATACAATGGCTAGCCACTTCTACCAATAGAATAAGCTCCTAGGTATATTAAGCAATGGTAAGTGCATATATGGAAAAAGAAAGTGCTCCAGCAGCATAATGGTATCAAAAGAGAAAAACAATTAAGTCTGCATTGCTTACTTGAGAGGGTATGCAAGAACTCTCTGACCTAAGGTGACAAAGCTAGTTTCCTGATTGGACATAAACCAAGCCAACGACGAAACACTGCACAATAACATACTTCATTACAGAAGCAAGCAATAAACACAAAATGTTTTACATTACACCAACCACAAGTGAACCTACCTTCCTGTAAAGACATGCTCTCTCACACCAAGGATAGTCGGACGACGAAGCCCGTGATTTCCACGAAACTCTTCTAGAAGATTCCTCATTTTCATAGCTTCCTCCAGGTAATTATCCTGCACATCTCAGGTTCAAGTTATTCCACATAAGTTCTAAATGACGAACATATTCATATTCCGACTGACTCAAATCACCAGAAAAGATATCGATTAGCAAAAGAAGAACATATCATTTGCTTTCTTTTTCGGCATGAAGTTGCTAAGGCGCCCAATATAGTGAAAGGAAGTCCCTTATATGTGCATTACGGACTGAATTAATGATATCAAGACGCAACTATTGGTGATAGCTCATCATAGAGCATAAGGTGATGTATCTCTGCAGCATATTGACACTCACGGGGTACTATCCACTATTTAATTGAATGAAGAAAACTTATCTTCAATGTTTTGTTAAATGTAACAAGGAATAGAAGCATCTATAAAATATAGTGATTATGGACTGAATTAATGACAAATGACATCAAGACGCATCAATTGGTGATGGCTCATCATCAAGCATAAGGTGATGTTTCTCTGCAGCACATTGACACTCATGGTGTACTATCTACTAAGTAATTTAATGAAACAAACATCTCTTAAATGTCTTGTTAAATGTAACAAGGAACAGAAATTACCTGATTCATGTCGATAGTTTGAACTGCCTCCCCACGAGTGAAAATTATTGCATGATTTTGATTTTCAGGCTTGCCTTCCCCAAGCTTAGGATCTCCAGGCAGCTTGATTGAGTATATTTCCTTCCAAACAAAGAAGGTTCATTAAGAGAAATGGCTAAGACTTCCACATGTAAAAATTATCGGCAACGTCCTAGTCACATACATTCTAAACAACCTCGATGACCAATAACTGTTATAAACTAAGAATTCATCAACATATGACGCAGTTTTGATAGTTTTATGTAAACATGTACATATAAAAAAATTCAACACCACTATCATCAACTTGAGTTTCATATAATAGTCCCAGCTTTAATTTCACAATCATTATTTGCAACTTGAGAATCATCTATTACTCCCTTCGTCCAAAAAATCCTGGCAGCATGTGAAAAATTGGAATTCCACTTTTAGGACTGAATTTGCCCTACAGGCCAATATATCCTCATGAACGTGAGGCTTGAAATACTGTGGGCCCTACAAGCCAATAAATTCTACTCATTTTCAAATCCTGCCCGGATGAGTATGACCCAGACATAACATCATCAATTTTCAAATATAAATAAAAAATGAAATTACATATTGTCATCTTGAATTAATTACGGTAGAACTATATGTAAAGCCTTAGTTGAAATAGATGCGCAAGAAATGCCAAGGTGTGAGCAATTCCACTATTTGTTTTCCATTTTCCACAAAGAGCAAGATAATAGACAGTGATGTGGTACATAAGATAAATGTGGGGTGGGTAAAGTGGAGGATGTAGTCCAAATAGGCTAAAAGACAAGTTCTATAGGAGAGCTATCAAGCATTCAATACACAACAACATAAAATGTTGGGCTCCAAAGAAAAGTCATACTAATAAATTCAATATAGCTAAAAGGAGGATGCTAAGTTGGATGAGCGAATAACTAGAAGAGATATGATTAGAGATGAGTAGTTGTGTGAGAACTTAGGGGAAGCACCTTAAGGGAGAAGCTTAGGGAGTGCAGTTTGCATTGATATGGGCATATCCAAAGAATACAAATGGATGCATGGTATGGTCGGAAGGGATGCATGTAAATGATGCCAAATGAGGGAGAGGAAAGGGAGACCTAAGAGAACTTGGATGGAGCTAATAAGAGAGGATACAAATATGCTATCTCTTACGAAAGTGTTGGCAGAAAGCAGGCTACAATGCAGGCGTAAGATATAGGTCGCGGAACTCAAATTGTTAAGAAAAGGTGCTACTTGATTATGGTTATGATTATGATCTTAAATTAATTTCAGCATAGTTTCCATTTCTCTCCATCAAGGCTTCAGCTGTCATGTGACCAAAAAAGGGCGTCAGCTGTCAAAACTGCATCAAATTAGATACGATGGTTTTGATGTCAAAGGTACACTCTGCTGCTATGACATATATTGCACTTACCAAGCACTGACTGCTAACGCCGAGCAAACAACAACTTAACGGTGCCAGAAACATCAAATTTTCTATCTCCAGCTAGACTTTCTAGTAACCTAAATCTAGCAGGAAAGCAGCAATCACTAATCTGGAGCAATTAAAAACATCTATGCATGACCAATTTCAATACCTAGGTTCAAACTTCTAACAAATTAAAGAAATTACTTTAGTTTCACAGTTGCATCTCTCAAAAATAAGCATCTAAAGCAATATATGACTAGCAGCTTCAAAATCGTATCTATCCGCAGTTGGTCAGGACTATACCAACTACTACTTCTTTCTCCTGCAATCCGGCTTCTTGTAAACTCAGAAGAACCCTAATCAGTTGAGTGAAGGGAGAAGAGAAAAAGAAGAACATAAAGATGCAAATGTAATGAGAAAAAGCAGGAGAAGCTTCAAAAGGCAAAGTGAGATAATCCCTTTCACATTTCAAAGATAAGTGAAGACACCACCATAAACATGTACAAGATGATTTGCTGAATTGCTCGGTGAGGCTCCTTAAAATAGGAAATACGTTTGATACAGCTTTCACAGAATACTCCTAAGATTGATGGAAGCATGGATTAACTTCCTCAGGAAAGCTTGAAGATGCAGTCACTAAGCTAAAAAATGCTTAAAAAGCTCAATGTTGGTTGAGATCATGTGATCAGTCTCAAACTGTGGCTAACTAGAGCACAGTCCTAATTTAATTATAATAATTCGGAACTACAAAACAAATTAGTAGCGCAAGCTCATGTCCGAATAAGAGGAAATAGCTATACAAGTCACCCTCCAAAAAAGGCCAATAAGTCGGAATCAAAAGTCAGAAGTCACCTCTCCCAAATTTCAATTATGATCTACCTGATCCTTTCCATGTACATCAGCTTTAACAAGCTTTGAATAAAACTCCTTTGTCACGTTTCCATCAATTGTAACATTCTCCTCTACATGTATAAAAGCAACCCGAAGTGCCTCATTCCTGACAACGTAACAGCAACAGAAGTGAGACAACCAAAATATCAGGTTCTTGAAAGGAAATAAGAAATCATAGGAAGACTGGAAATATGTTTAAAAGAAACATGCCATTCTGGTATCCAAGGCCAGCAAACAGGTCAGAAAAGAATCAGTGGGCAGGCTTATCGCTCTCTAGACTATATAGAGTAAAACAAACAAACAAAAAAAGGAAAAATCAATTGCTAAATCAAGATTTATGATTTAACAAGAGACATATGACATGGTGCACAAATTCATCACCATCATCATCAGCATACGCCTTATCCCAGCTATCTGGGGTCGGCAACATGGTGGACAAATTGATTGTCAAAAATATTTCACGGAGTTATAAAGTATACTTGCACAGTACATTAACAATAGACAACTAAGCCCTTCAATAGGTGGAATCTAAGTCCATTTAGGGGACCTTTGGATAAACAATGGGGTGGAGGCAGAATGGTGATTCGGTGGAAATAATTCCACGGGAAATGATATTATGTTGGGCTATTTAGTGAATGGATAGATATAGAATATCAGTGAAAAAAAGTCAATAAAAAACATCGAATCTGGAATCAACCAAATGTACGAGGAGATTCAATGATTCAGTTGATTCCGGTGGAATTTACGCAATTTCTGGAATAGAATGGAATCTGTCAGCCAAAATTCCCCATCCAAAACAGACTCCACCTAATCCCATGGAATTATGGCGGAATTCATAGAATCACTGGGCTGATTCCGTCCCCAAACATCCCCGTATGTCACAATATCCCATTTCTTTTTTGAAAGGCTTGCACCCAATTTTAAAGAATTTAAATAGTCTCTGTCACATAATATAAACTACGAACTTGTACTACAAAACATGTTAGTATGAATAGAGGCCATTCTTAAAGAAGTGGAAACTCAATCTACAACTGTAACTACAATGAGCCAGTTAGGCCTCTTAGCGTTGGTTTGGTTACATTTGAGTCATCTAAAAAAAGCAATTCCTGATTAAAAAATTCATGGCTTTCTTAATATGATTGGAAGTCCAAATCCTTTTAGCAGGGTTAAGGTCCCTATACTTCCATTCCAATCCCCAGTTGCACTCGGACTTAAATAATATTACAACGCCAGTCTCAAACTCTGGATCTTATTCTGTCCAAGTTTGAGAACTCTAGTGCAGTTGTAAAGGTAATTGGTACAAAGTTTAACCCACACCAGTTATCCCAAACAACAATTTGACCAAAGAATCAGCTGCTCGCTTGTGTGAATATTGTAAGGCTTATGGTTTTTATGTCTTCTTTGCTTTCTAGAATCATAATACCATTTACGTGGGCCTAATTTTTGTGATGAAAATGAAAAACAAGCAAAGTCCTGTAAAACGAATGTAATCAAATTTTATCTACTCATAATATAAATCGCTGTGTAAAAGCATGAAAAACTTAAATTCAAAACACCAGATATCTGAGTGCAAGTTTAGTTCACTCATGCTGGAAGGGTTGCTTTTCCATTGTTTGGTAATCAAAATGCTCACAAAATTCAGTCCCCATAAAATTCCAGTTAGAAAATGTTTTATGCACCAAAAAATTTAGCCAAGATTCAAGACCTTAACACCTAGATTTGACTATAGGTCCAAACAAAATACATTCCGATCAACACTGCAAGTTGCACTTCAACCAACACAGGCTAAAAAAGCATGACTGAAACAACATAATTTACTTGAAATAAAAAAAATAAAAAAACATAATTTACTGGACCATGCTTAACCATCCGCAGAAAAGATAAACCAGTTATCAACGTCATTAATGAATTAAGTTCTCAAGTATCAATTCATTTGATTAGAGAACAGACAAACCTTTGTAGCAAAAGTGCAATGTCAGCAGCCTCTTGAGCCTTCTTTTGCTTCTGTTGGCCATATATTTGGCATGACACCACATATGTGAATTTTAAATCCGCTTGTGCCCTAGCTTCACGAGACAGATCAAACCCTTGTGTGTTGGTCCAATCAGCCCCTGAATACCCATCCTCAATGTCTACAATGTGAAAAAGGAAAGAATTTTAAAATGACATTAGAAACCAATTGTCAAAAATTATAAAGAACTATACAAAGGTTTTGTATGTTCGTACCTCCCAATTGCCTCCTCTCTAAATAACATTGTAGCATTAGCGCCCTTCTATAGTACATCATCCCACGAACTACATATTTTAGAAGGACAGGAATATAGGTAAGACAATGTTCTAAGCAACATATAAATATCTCAAATATAGGATAATGATAATGTGGTTAGCTACTTCTCCTAAATCATAGATAAGCATTTCAACACAGCCACTCACATGCAAGCACCACTAGGCATTGCACATAAACATTCACACACGGGAACACACACAACAAACACTGCATAGCACTACAACTGAAACCTGAACTTTTGCTCTGACACCATGTAAGTTAACCACTTCTCCTAAAACCTCCAGCTTTTGGTGAAAGGATAACTATTTATATTAACATGCTAGAAAATTTGAAAAATCTAACAATGACATTTAACCTCGAGACATGCTGCTTCAAATTTACCTGTTCTAGCCAATGTCTGGCCTCGGTAAGATGCCCAAAACCGCAGCTCCAAGAAATCACTAACACTCTCCTGCAGATCAGCATCCCCAGTAGCTTTACCACGGCCAATTCGTTCAAGAAAATTTTCCCATTCATCTGATACAAGAACAGGTCAGCCAAATTGTGGTGAATTAAATAGCATAATTTTTTTAATTTTAAAAAACTAAAGAAACTACTTTTATGCACACGTCATTCAAATAAAGAAACTATTTAAGAATACTCACGAAATAAGTTGAATAGTATGCTAAATAAATTTCTTTACATACTAAACATCATCAGAAATCCCATCGTAATACAGCAGAAAATACTTCATGGAGGCACCAAGTATAAAATGGGCACAGATATTTGGTGCCTCCACAAAATAAGTTTCTAATCCAAAAAGCAAAAAGAAAAGTTCAAAAAGGATACTTGGAATTAATCTGAAAAAAGAAATGTCGTTACCTGGAAAAATCTTCTGTAGATAGAATAGTATAGAAATACCATCTTCATTTTCAACACGTAACTCTGAGGAACTATAGAGCACAGTCTCACTGTAGTATGGTGTAAAGACACTGTATCCAAGCAACCATAGGTTCCCCAAACGTCAATAAAAGCTTAAAGCATAACTCAGTGACTACACGTCAAGACTATACCTGAAAGGAAGCATCTCTGCAACAGGCTTTGCAGGAGGCATGTCCATAAATAAAGAATTCGTGAAAAATTCCAGTCTTCTCCTCGCTTCAAGATTTTTGGGAATATTTGCCGCGGAGTCCTTCACAGTAAGAAGTAGATGCAATCGCTTCACCTGCTCCTTCTGTTATAATAAACTTTATGTTAAAGATGTCATTAAGCATCAGCAGAAGTAATAAGAGCACACTGCTTGAAAGAAGGGCGTACAATTTCTGGGTCTTTAGGCCATTCTATCTGAGCAAATAGACGTCCTTCATTTCTTGCTCTAGCCAAAATGCGCCACGTATCAAACTGCTCCCTACAAACAAAGCATAATAACTACCAAGAGGAAGAGAAAGTTCTCACCTAAAGTGTTGAAAAAAAATCTCAGTTTGAACATTGTAAAGTACCTCAGATTCGAGGATAACAAATCATGGGTCACAACATCGTACAGATCAAAAACAGCTTTTGCAACACCCCTTTTAAGCTCTGGTGTCTCATCCCGCAACTGCACAGATATATATACAGCATACTTATAAATAAAAGCAACAATAAGACAATTTATAAAGCATGTTGATGACTTACAAGTAATCCAGTCAATGCCGTGAACCTCGAGACAACGAGAGGCAGCTTCTTCAAGGATAAGGTGACAAGTAATGATCCCTCCCCAACACTGTTATTGATCTCACGGAAGAGCCTTTCTACCCTGATAAAATGATGATAAATAAAGGCTTATTTAGACAAAATGGTTTAATCTCTCATTGCAAATTAAATTAAAAAGGACATTTATTCAATGACATTTGCTACAGTGGTTAGGTGCAACATGTTCCTCAAGATGTCCGCGAGGAATCTGACGTTTAACTCCCCATACTTGTAAGAGAAGTTCAATCTCTTTGACACTTAACAGCCACTAACCTCTACCTCGCCCGAAAACATAGCTAAAATACAGTAGTATGAACAATGAAGTGGATCTACTTCCTACAAGTTAACATGCACACTACTATATACTGAAAGATTGAAATTAATACCAAAGTCTGCCTTCTTCCGCTACTAGAGAGTGCAAAACTTTTTCAATACTGTAGTAGCTTTCCTGAACTGCATATGCCATGTACTCATCCCGGCAAATTCGGGTCCACAGGTCAGCCGGAGTATCTTTACAGTCCAGTGCCAAATCGATAGCCAATAAAATCTGAAAAAACCAATACAGCAATAGCAAAAAAAAGTATAAGTAACCGAACCCCAAAAAAGAACAAAAATATAAGTACCTTCTCCTGATCCAATAAAAACAAGCATATACCAAGATGACAAAACAAGCATATACCAAGATGACATGTAACAAAAAATTATTTAAGGACTATTCCCCAATCCCCATACATCAGAAGAAATGCAGAATAGCATATACAATACTGCAGACCTTACTGCTTAGAAGGAACAAAGGCCATTGCACTAATCTTAAACTTCCACAGTTGCTTGGAATAGTGAGCAAGTCCATCTCCCTATATGTACAGAAGACATGTGACAGTCAATGATAATAAAATAACTAAAAAAGGTTCACTGTGAGTAAAAAAGGAAATGTGAAACATGTTAACTTTATGCATATTCACCTGTTACTGATATAATCCTCCTCACGTAGGCTTTTAACAATTTCATTCCAAAATGGAGAAAATTTGGCTGCATAAATTTTGTTCAAATCTTGAGAACCCTGGGAAAAGCAATTTTGGGAAAGAGGAAGTTAGTTTCAATTACCTAACTTGTGAACAGACTATACATACAGGTTATGTTTTTACATAATGAGCATAGCACACAAGCTTCCACATAAAACTATGCGTATGAAATTGACAGATGTGTATGAAATCACATGCTTCAAATTACCACAATCAACTATTTTGATAAGCCAGCAGAAAAATAGAATAAAACAGGAGGGCAGCCTGTGATCTAAAACTGCCCAAGACCAGTGGCCTGATACATAGAATTAGTTATTTCCAAAAAATAGACCACCAATTTTAGGTCATAAGATGATGACTTGGCTTGAGATAAAACTTGCTAAAGTCTCCATTTATGCTTATTTGGGGTATATTACCCCATCGTACACAGCAAAAAAATGAGCATCCCCTTAAAGTGCTTCAATATTGGTAAAGCATTTCTAAGAATCAAAGGCTGCTCAAGGAGGAAAAAAAAGGAATCAAAGGCTGCCCAGCAGTCAACCAAAACGATCCACACACTTTGTATAAACCTCTTCATCAACAAACTTAAGCAAGAAAGAACCATCAGAAAGAAAGAATTTCAAAACCGCACTCTGGCTTCGACATCCTTGCTAGTGCGTCTTTGAGTCCCATGGAATATGCACATTTGTCGAGCAAATTACCCACAATAGTTTCTTCTATTTATCACCTTTTTCTCGGATTGTGTCATTGAAGGGTATCACTTAGGCTTGATTGAACGACTCCAGAAAGATCCCCAAATTGGTACTGTTCGAATTCTTCAGAATAATGCATAACAAGTCTAGCCAGACAAGGGTGAACCCCTAATTGGGAGATAAAAACCAGCTCGCATGATAAAGGTTTTCGCTTTCAACAGTCAGAAACCAAGACAGAACTTGACAGTCTAATAGCAGACAGGGGAGAAGCCAAACCACCCAGTACCCCAGCAGCAAGCCCTTCCATCGGCTGTTATGGTGCCAGGGCATCTCTACTTGCTCAACCAGTAGTTGATAGTCCAGCAGTACATGTCTGTTGGCCACTTGGAAGGAGACGGAGCACCTGCAAGCCCTAGCAGTGGCAGCAAACAGTGACTACAGACAGTACCTGGCTGTTGTTGACTTTGATGGTGCATCCGAACACTGTTGCCAGCAGGCGGGCCCGTGGAAGGGGGGATTAGGGAGAGGGAGAGAGAGAGAAGAGGATTGGGGCGAAAAGGACAGGAATGATCAGAGAGAGAGAGTAAAGAGTGTCGTTATGGGCATTGGGATAAGCATCGGATCCCATAAGCTTAAGCTGATAGGAAAGGGACTAACAATAAACATATATATAAGTATATATATATATATATAAGTATATATATATATATAAGTATATATATATATAAGTATATATATATATAAGTATATATATATATATAAGTATATATATATATAAGTATATATATATGTACTCAGCATTCACCATATATACAGGGCCCTTGAGCTCTAGACATGCATAGCACACAAGGCTATAGAATATGAATACGTGTTCCCAGAAATAATCCCATAACCCCTTAGGATCTCCCATTTAAAACCATCTTTAAAAGAATGGGACATTAAGATGATGGGGAAAGGATTACCAATGTGTATCAACATGTGAAAAACCATTTACCCCTCCTCCCAACTCCACAAGATAGAGAATACACATATATACACAAGTTCATGCACATAGATACAAGACTATTTGTATTGTGTGTGTGTGTGAAAGAGAGAGAGAGAGAGAGAGAGAGAGAGAGAGAGGTTGCTCAACCAAAACAGAGTTTTCATTTAGTCAGGATGGGTCATACTGGTGACATAACTCAAGGAAACATTTTAAATTTCTCTTCTATTACTTCGTTGGAAAGTAGACCAGCAATATCTAATTTACCAAAATAAAGTAGTTGTTTACTCAGGAGAGGACACACTGATGAGAGAATGCAAGGAAAGTAGGAAACAATGTAAATTTCTCTTATAAGAATGTATAACCGCCAACATCTAATATCCTCATAGAAGGCTTCTTATATGTAAGTAATACAAAACCTTAACCATCATAATTCCAATGCCTCACTAATCAATAATATTTTTCAGTTCCACTGATGAGAAACAACCGATCAGCTGCTCAATTTCTACCAGCACTATACTAGCTTCCACAAATTCGCCTAAGTCAAGGGTCCATAGAGGTCAACCTGAATCTAAGGCGAAGGCCTCATCAGTATGATAAACTAGATTTCAGTGTTCATTTCATCATTCACTCGGCATATGTTTAAATTACTGAACCAAAAGGTATGGCCATATAAAGAAGGGGGAAATTCATAGATTTATACTATTAAATATCTAACAAGAGGCACCACGGACAACAAAACCAGCCAAGAAGCTTGTTAAAACATGTCGCATGATAATAACCGATTGGTGGCTGGTAGCTACATGAAAAGTAAATACTGGAAAAGGAGAAAGATGAAAAAAAAACCACCTGGGATACAAGTTGTCTCTCTACCGGCAGACTGAAAAAAAGAAAAGCAGTTAAGAATTTGAGCACCAACAAAGAAATCAGTAGGACAGAATGAAACAAAGTAAAACTATGGACATAGTTTTGTGAGGACACAAGGACCTTCTCATTTGTGAGGACACAAGGTTTTTTGCAAAAGCTTCAGGAAAGCTCTCAAAACGCTTATGCAACATTTCAATGGAGCGTATCTGTAACAAGTGCAACACAAGTAATAAACTATATAAATCGTTCAAAGAAAAGTAGACATATCACATGCATCAAGTACAGGGACAAAAGTTCTGAAATAGTTTATAAATGTTTACCTCCCCTAAACGACCTCGTGCCCCCATCAAACCACCAATAAGAGCAGATAAGAGTGTGTAGAATATGTGTATATCCATAATGTATATCTGCAATATATAATCATCAAGCAAATTTTATTCTCATATTATATTTCTTTGATTGTTCAAAATTCTCTCATTATAATCTTATACAAACCGCTACAACAGGTGCCCATAAGCTAGCTATTGTCAAAACATTGTGATTGCCTGCCCACAATAGTCATAATATTAGTAGAAAACACATATCTAACAAATTCTAAATTTCAATAATTAGCAATCAGAATCTTCCAAAGAAATAAATTAAACAATTAGGATTTAAACAAGAATTACCCTTAGAGACAAGGTCATGCCAGGAATACTTCAAATCTGGGAGGTTTACAATTATCTTGGTAGGTCGTACTAGAGGTTTAATCTGCCATAGACAAGATTGTTAGAAAATGCCATGGATGACGACCATAAAATGGAGGTGAAGAAGATATATAAGTTCACCAATTACCTGAAGGAAGTAGGCAAATGAGAATTTACATGCAAAAATCACCAACCAGAAGAGAACATATCTGCAGTTAGCTCCAATAAGCATCAGATTAGACTGCTAAATGAAATTTGAGAGCAAATAATGTAGCTTGGGAACTAAATTATTGGTAAAGAAGGAACCCAGGCAAGAGATGTATGTGAGTTAAGCATCATTCACATACTTCATATTTCAAATATATAGTTTTAAACAACATTAAGATGACAAACCTCATATAGTCGCTGGTCTTTTCAAATAAACCTCTCCCAACGTAGTATCTTTCCTGGAGTTCAAAATTACACAGATCAACAGTAAACCCAATGTTTTGGAAGTAGAAACCAAGACTTCAGTGAAATTACCTGATAAATCCACTTAAAAAATTGAAAAAATGACCACCGATCTGATATTTCTGATAAGGTGTGACAGGCTGGAAATTTAAGCAATAATGCAAAAGATATGCGTAAAGCAGCATAGACTCCCAATACAAGAATATAAATCCGAAAATAAAATGAGTCCGAGCTTTGATCACTTCTTTCCTGTAACACCATCCTGAAATTCAATCAAGAAGAATTTCAAGAAAAACATCCAAAGATAAACACCATACGGATAAGTCAAGAAACATGGAACAAATAATAGGATCTCTAAAATTGTTTATAATGCCTACAGCAGTTCAGCACTCACCTGTAAAAATATACTACAAACGCTGAAGCAAGGCCAAACCAGAAGAATCTAATAAACAGCCTTGATATTGCAAATCCTCTTGTTGTTGTGTATGCACCGAACAAAAGTAAGACATCAAGAAAACCTACAACTCGCAACAAGCTCTTCAAGTGAGATTCAAACAACACCTATTATGAAAAAACATCTAAGATGTGAACACGACGTACTCTCCAAAAAGTTCATGACAGCAAATGTGGGTCCAACGCTGAGAACTTCTTTAAAGGTATCCAGGTTTATTTTTCCATCATTGAAAGCTATTATTGTCAAACCCTGTAACACAAGCATCAAAGCAGAGAACCAAGTGAAATTAATCATTCTTAGGTATTGTCAAAGAAACTAGGTTACATATTATATATGAAGGAACTAAACCTGAAACATTAAGACCAAAAATATCCACAGGCGGTGGAAACTTCGATAGAGATGGAGGAATGTTCGATGCTCAACGAAACTGGTTTTCCCCGTCTGTCAAATAACAAGCAGCAGGATGCTAATGGTTATTAAGTAACTTGACAACATGAAAGCATAATTGGAATTGGAAATAACTGAAAAACATTATAAGCAACCTATAAATCCATGAAAAAATCACTACAAGATGAATTTTAATGCACTTCAGAACATAAACTACAAACTAACAACTGAACCTAATAAAAGAAAACCTAATGAACTGACATATTACTAGCAATAAATATACAATTGGTAATACTTACAAAACAAGAAAATAAAGAAATATAAGCACAATCATTCCAACAGTCATACCCTTTTCCCCTTTTTTGGCTTCAAAAGAAATGAAGAATCCTTCCGCATAGGCCAGCTCAATTCAAAGCAAGCAGGTGACCTGAAGAACACAATAGTAAGTGAGTCTAACATACCTGGAAAAGAAATCAGCTAATGTAGAAAAGAAACAGGAGCAAGAACCAACCAGAAATACTCGTTGAAATCATCATAATTTCTCCATGCCGAATGAGCAGCCTTCCCATTGTTGTTGTAAGCAGCTTCCTGAACATATAGCAGAAAACACTTCAACTTTAGCATTGTAGTTTAAAAGGCTATACGAATGGTGAGCAAGCAAATAGAATAAGTGAAGCTGCACCAACCGCTGCAATCGTCGTATAAATAGGTGTGATGATCTCCTGAAGAAAAGACACTGAACCATTCTCGCCAATACAACTCCTAGCAGGTTCTGCTTCAGAATGATTCAATATAGCATCCAGTTCTTTTGCCATCTAAAAAATATAATTACATCCATTCAAGAAGATATATCATGACATAAGTTACATATATTTCCAGCAACATATGCAAAGCACAACTTTTACTATCTTAATGAGTAAGCTGATCTATAGCAATCCATAAACATCACTGACCAGAGTATTTATGTAAAAATAGAAAATGACAACCAAGGGGTGATACAAATTGCAGCCCAGGCCATGCCTGCTCGCACATCCCTGGGAGCCACACAATCAACATTGCACAGATCCCACAAATCAGCAGCCCGCGCCGCCTACCCTTTTTAAGGGCCATTAAATGATCATCCCATCCAATGGCCCAGCCAGTATATATAGAAGTGGCATAGACACAACCTATAACTTATTTACTTTTTCTATTTGTGGGCCCACAAAATACACGAATGCAGGGACAAAACAAATAAAAGAGGATTGCTGAAGATGGTGATGCACAATATTTGGACCCATTCTGACAAGTAGGCACTCTCCATCTAGGCCAGTGAAATCTAAGCCATCAAATATAAGCTGAATATAAGAAGTGATCAAAGGGCCCCACATATGAAAAAGGACCAAATCACATGAGACCTTTCATCCCCTGTGATTGCCAGTAATACTCTTGTTCCTGCACCCATCGAATACTGTGGGACCCACTCTCAGTAAAGCGTAAGGTATTCTTAAGAAGAAATCTGCCCACTAGTCCAGACACTTACATGGTGAAACATATAGCAGACACACTCCGGAACAAAGCGAATGTTTGCAGCTTCCCCCCAAATAAGAAAGTATAAAGCTACCAGAATTATCTTCCTTTCTCTATTGAGTGCTTCTATGCTGCAAAAAGCAATTCCTTGTCAGCTCACATCAAATGGAAAAAACAAAGCCATTGTCTTATAGTTTACGCAACTAAGAACTACCTATTCCACGCAAGGCGTATTCGCAAATATCTGCACCATTTAATGTAGTTGTCCAATACCTTCAAAAAAACTTCTTTAATTGCTCGCTCATCAATTTTCTGAAGAATGCAGACAGACAGTTATGAAAAATATCAATTAGAGTCCACATTATAACTTGTCAACTGTTAGAAAATGTGAAAAGACAGTGGTTCTAAAGACATCTTGGTTAAAGCTCCACAAGTTCAACAGAAGACATTTAAGATCCGTAAGCACTGATTTTTTTTATTTGATCAAACTCAAAAACTTTATTCGCTCAAAAGAAGGGAACACAGATTATCCATATCCATACTGCTATTAGATATAAAAGGGGTGGAATATACAATTTCAAGTCTTCCACCAAAAATACCCCTGATTTAAACCTTGAAATGATTTACGCATATGTAAACAATTTCAATGGACAAATTGTGATGATTTTAGCATATGTAGAAATTCCTTATGGACAAAAAAATAAAAAAAAAACAATGAAAAATAAAAAAAAATTATATAACTTCTGATTTTGCAAATTCTTTTATAGCACGAGCAAGATGCATGTGCAGGTTTTACTTGTTACAATAAAATAAGCAACCCAAACTACTGGGAAAAAACGCCTTAAGCAGAATCAAGAAGCCCACTAGAAAGAGAATATACAATGAAACAAAGCCTAGAATTTCTTATTCCTTCTACGGCCACCTTTCTTGGTCTATTGCCCACCTTTCTTGATCATTTTCCTTCCTATATTAGCAACCGATTGATTTAAATACACAATCAAGGTGGCATTGTATTCATCTTCTTCATTGAAGTCCCAGTAAACAATAAGCGCTCCCCAAGGAAAGAACCAGAATTTCATGTTCACGCACAAACCATCATAGGAAGCAATAGGCAGTTGGCATGCCAAATTCCCCGACCAAAACAAGTCCAATCAAACAAAACTATAACTTCACTTTTGTCGATATACATCAAAACTAACGTGCGACTTTACTAATTTAAATGAAATGTTCACTGTTAAGGCAACTGTGAGAAGATTAGGGGTAGCTTCTTTAGGGGAGCAGCAGAGGGAATGTAGGTTGTGTTGGTATGGGCATATGCAAAGAAGACCAATAGATGCCCCTGTGAGAAGATTAGAAGTGGTGCATGTAAACGATGCTAAAAGAGGGAAAGGGAGACCTATATATCTTCTGTATTAGAGCCTTGTCTAAACTGACTAGTGATTTTTTTTCCCACCCATGATTCCTTGGCTCCATCCCTGGCCCCTGTACACTTCCTCCTCTGTCCTTTTACTCTAAAAGTAGGCATCTAGTACAAGTCATACATGTGACTCTCATGTGTCCTTTCACTCTAAAAGGAGGCATCTAAGTACAATTACCAAAACTCATGTCACTACCAACCGTTATCATTATGACTACAACTACACCCTACCCATCATATGGGATCTCACATAAACTGCTTAGGCATAAGAGTATGAGAGCCATGTGAATGTGTTTTAAGTACCAACCAGATGATGATGACATGGGAGCAAAACTGTGGCCACTTGATTTCCATACATGTTCAGTATTCTAGGGGTCATGCACCTTTCCAACCCCCACGTCACCCCAGCTATTATTGATATTTTTTTTGCTTCTAACTTTTACTTAGATATAAGCCATCTACTTATCCATCTTCAAACTTGTTTCCTAGTTAGTACAAGTGTATTGACATAGTGTTATGATTGTTTGAGGTGAGTAGTAGTGGTCTTGGATGTTGATATATGCTTAAATTAACAATAAATGTCCAAAATCATATCTAGGCCGCCGATATCTTTTTCCAATATTTTCAATATATCTAAGATATATTATATCTCTGATATATCTTATCTTTCGGTCACCGATATGTGTCCGATAAAAGATATTGTGAACCATGCAACCAACTACTACCATTGCAACAACCATCTCGCAGATGGATGTTTGGATAGCAACTAAATGAAATTTATCTTTGTAGCATGAACACCAATCAGTTTTCTGCTTTTATTTCCCAAGGTTCTGCTATATAAATTCAGCTATAGATAATACAAAAATTGTTTCGTGCAGCTGGTAGCTTTAAGGAAAAAATTGATTTGTTTTTTAAAAGAGAGGAACAATGTTATGCTCTCCCTCCGTCCAATGAAACCTGTCCGTATTTGAAAAAACACGAGTCCATCATTACATGGCTGACTTTGCTCCGTCACGACCAAAAACACGGGAAGAGGGGAAAAACTCTGAATTTTTGTTCAAGCCTTAGAGTTCAATAAATTTAATTCATTTTCAAATGCAGACAGGCTTCAATCAATGGAGGGACTATATACTTGCCACATTAAATGTATATGGCACACCGCAGACATATCTTTGATATGCGGACGAAACAATCAGGGGTTATATCTCGGAAATTTTATTCCATGTAACTAACACAATCAGAAACTGTACGTATCTAAACTCCTCTATCCCATTATCCTCCTTTGAGTAACCCAATCACTAGTCTAGCATTGATACAACCCCTTAAGTTCATAGAAGGCTACTCTACTCTTTGACGAAGAGGAGCACCAGTTCTACTGAAGTTCACCTAATATTCTAAGTTAATTTTCAATGAGAGTGTAACATGTAATTTGTGAATTTAAATAAAACAACAGAAAAAACAAATCAAATAATTATTAAGGGTGTATTGGGCAAAGGATTTTCCCTCGGGATTTAGCTGTGATTTGGTGGAAATGCTTTGCTTTCCACTTTAGTGCGTTTGCTAAGCACACATTTGCACTCTATCAAATCATTTTGCCTTCCCCGCACACTATTTGGCAGAAATCCTTGTTTTCTTCCCAATGCTTTCCCACAAATCACCTTAAAATCCGTGACTGTGTCATACAGTGTCCAATTAAATTGAGGAGAACAATCTCCTCAGGAGGAGATTCTCCGGAAATCTGCAGATCCACAAATCACCTTTAATGCGAGGCCCACACCTCATCTTGTGGAAGTAAAACAACTCAAGGCTGCTTCAAGCCTTATAAAACAATGGTTTTGGGCAAGCAGAAGCACGTAAGCAAACCTTTGTCCAGAATCTACCTCAACCTATAGAACTTTTAATGATCCAGTAGAAAACACTGGACCCACTAATTTTAATACCTACCATCACATAAGAAACCGGGAAGAGATATTCAAGAGAAGGACAGAAGGAGGAAGCAACAAGGTCACTTCATTTATTCATCGCCTCAGCAATGTACAAAAGATTCATAAAAATACTGCGAGATGGCATTGCGAACTTCATAAACAGACTGACTGCAAGCAAACTTGTCAAAGAACTGCGACATGTCATACTATTAAATGCAAATATATATTCAGCAACTATGTTCCGACTAACAGAGAAGCTCATTAAGTAACATGATATCATGGCCTTGGTACAATATTAATGAATGAAAAGAAATGGATAAGGAAAAAAGGAAAATAATGAGCAGACTGCTTTCATTCAAAAGGCATGTATCCAATAGGCAATAGACCAATAACAAAAGCATATATCTAAAATTGGGTATCAAGGAAACAAGAGTTAGTAGCTTAGTAACTGCCAAGACCATGCAACAGGAGAACCTACCAGCTCTCAAATGTTATTCGTCAATTGTCGTCAATGTTAGTATACTCGCTAATCTTCATGTTGCAGTGTATCTTCTGTTTTTTTCTCTACTTGTACTACAGCTTTCAATTTTTTCTGGTCCATGGTGGGACAGCTCTATGCCCACACTATTTGTTCATTCTTTTGCAATATAACAAGTTTCCATCTCAAAAACAAAAATAAGCAATCAAATAGGGTGCACAAACTCACAGGGTCCACTCCTTCAGGCATTTCGAGATGTGATTGTTGATTTGCAATAGAAAGCACAACATTTTCGCGCTGGTTCTTGACGTTATCTTCCTGCAAAGAAACCAATATAATAAGATTGTTAATAGGGACTAGCACAGAGAAAAGATGAATATATCACACATACTACAAGTTACTTATAAGAGAGTTAAATCTTTTGTAGTCAACTCCAACTGGAGTGACTTAACTGTTAATAAGCCCAAAGGGAGAAAATATCCTCATCAAAATTTTAAAACCCACCACCCGCCCATCTCATCATTTTTCTCCTTTCTCCTTTGCTTCCCCTCAGTCTCAGTCGCGGCCCCTCCGCACCCTACACCTGCCTTCACCCCTCTTGTGGCTTCTGCTAGGCTGCCAGATCGGGCCACAGGCCACGCTGGATGCAGCTGTGGCCAGGCCCTCGCCACAACCAGTTTTTTTTTGGTTAAATAAAACTAAACCTGAATGGAAGGTGAACCCTGAGGGGTACATAAAAAAATTGCGTCCTTTTGGGAATATTTCAAAATACCTTGAACTGATTAACAGATGAGTATGGGTTAAAGAAGATGGCACCAATTCCTCTTTTCAATATCGTGTGATCGAAAAGTCATAACATGGCTATTATAGTTTCAATCAGTGATAAGTCCGGTTTTAGACCACTATGTATACACACAAATTTTACCTACTTTGATTCTAAGGAAAGCAGTTTACACAATTAGAGTAATTAATATGCATTCACCACCAAAGAAGATCAGACCAACCAAATGAAATCAGTAGTCTTACTTGGAAACCAAACACAAACTGAAGGAGATCAAACATGTCCAAACTCCGCATATGAGGAACCTCAAAATTAGCAGGAAGTCGTGGAAAATCAGTGGTGTACCTTATTGCAGATACTGCTGCCTTGACCTGATTATCAAAACAAACTCTGTAACAAGCACATTAAACAAAATAATTGAACAATCACAACATTTTGAAACGCCAGATGCAATGCACATTCATGTGTAATGTAGAAATCAGAACATAGTTAGGGGCAATTCCATGAAGAAACCCACAATGTCTCACACATCACTTTCTAAATGATTTCAGGTAGCAATAGCAATAAAAACCATATTGCACTATGTATAGGCACAGAGAGAGTAATGACATCCCTCCAACTGCCCCTCATTTATACCCTAAACCCTCATATATTAGCTTTAAAGAAACGCACAACTCGAGACTTACTTCTGGAAACTGTCCAATAAGGTTAGTCATGGATGGTGCATCCAATGGTACAATATTGTACGGAGTAAGTTCACCAGCTAATGTTGCTTCGGATTTCTTTACTTTTCGCAGCTGAAACAACAATATGGAAAATTAGAAAAGATAATTTATGGTTACCTCCTACTGCAAACCATGAAGAAACAATGAGTTCTAATCTTCTCCTTTGTTCATTTGTGATTCAATTAAACAAATTCCCGTTTACAATTCAGACAGTAAGTTTCAATATTAGCTACAAGAATACCAAGTCTAAACTCCTATCTGCAACTGCTAATAAAGTCATCAAATGTAGAATTCATGAAAGTTTGCAACAGGGACCAGTATGTTTACCTCCTCCATGATAAGTATGCCCACACCGTCATCAATAGATGCATCTTTAGAAAGGGCTTCCATGACATCTACTAATGCTCTCAGGGTGGCATATACCTTTTTCATCTCTTGAGATCTCAGCCCCATCCTTGAACAATATATACAAAAATTGCATGAGCTATAGTTTTCTTGCTGAGTATAGCAGTACGAAGTGAAGATTACATACAGACAGACTATCTTTGTTCACCATACTTCTGCCGGCAAGCTAAATACTACCCTTTGGAAAAAAAAAGTGACCTATCAATGCATGAATAACTAATGCAGATTTATCTTGATATGGTCTATTCTTGATTTTCATTTTCTTTAATCTCAACCTAGTTCAGTCAAACAGTAACCAGCTAAAAAAATTAACCAAAATTGCCCTAAAACATAAAAGTTCTACAAGGCACAAACTTTTGTTAGCAAAAGCGTACAATAATAATATTTGCTGCTACTAATAAGATGCCAATATCGAAATGTTAAATGAACATAGAGCAAAATCTCCCATACTCTCCCAGCTTTGTGCTAAAGTTTCCGGATTCTTTCCACTTCTCCTCCTCCTTTTGGATATCTTCAACTCTATAACGCTGTTTAAAAGCTTGATAAAACCTCCACAAATGCTCAATATCACGGTTCCGATCGATTCTAGTACCATCCTTCTTGGCAAGCTTTTGCTGCACCATGTTACAATCGCATATCCAAAATGAGAAGGCCACATTAAGACAACAGTTGGCTGAACAGATACAAAGATGGAGTGCTTGTTACACTAAAATGGAAAAATAGTCATTCCTGATGCAGTATTATAAGTGTACCTTGATCACAGACATTAAACCAGTCTTGAACTGAAGCATACCCCTACCATCACTGTTTGGATCCAGATTTTGGGCCATTGTATAGGCTTGCTCACACACTATAAACGCCAAAATGAGTAAAGAAAAAGAATTAGGATCAATAAAAAACCATTAAAAGGTAAAAGGGAAACCTTTATCTGCACAGAAAACTAAAATCAGCATGTTTTTTCAAATTGAATATAAAGACATTCACAGCCGACAGTATGAGAAATCATCAACAAAATCAGGAAAAATATATTTACTTGACCAGCACAGACACAGCAAAAGAAACATTTAGCCAATAATTGTACTAGGCTTGCAAGGCTGAAAAGCCAAAAACACAGTATAAATTATGAGCCGTGTATAATTAATTGCCCAAGAAATGAAGTCTTCCTAAGGCTGACATAGCTCATCAGTTAAGAATATAGCATATAAGGAACATCCATGCAAGTTCAGATACTGAAATTTAATCATGCTAAAAAAACTCTGGTAATTTGTTGGGATGAATCCATGCCAACATATTCAGCAAGCTCCTAACTACAACCGCAGACAAACTTATTTGCACGCCAGTCCTTCAAGCATATGTTTTCAATTCAAACATAAACGTAAAGTAAAAAATAAACAGAGTCTACAACATAGATAAAAAGTAGCAGAGAGGAGCTGCACATTCATGCACTCTACGTCCAGGTAGCACATCTTAACACGGAACTTTACAATAACATGAGAGAGAGCAAAACCGTCACTCGTAAGCGCCTCTAAATTTCAGCTCAGATACATGTTCACATCCCATGAAGGTTCTACCTTTTGCCCTTCAACTAGGTAAATGCAAAAGGACAATTTTTTTTTTGTCAATTGACACTAAACTAAGTCTATTTCGACCATTCGTGATGAAACAAAGTGCTCATAAAACTAAACTAACTGTTCTTCAACACAAATCAACACAAAATTAGGGGAAAAAACGAGCTTCATCTACTGGTAGGTGGAAAAAACCAAAATGCGAGCTAGTACTCACGAATTCGAGCGACATTTGGGTCGTCGTCCTGGATCTCGTCAGCAGCCTGGAGGATAGCGTCGATGTTGGTGCTCTTACCAAGCGAGGGCGGAACGGCGCCGGCGAGCCCACTGGCTTTCCGGCCGTGACCCTTGCCGGCATTGCGGAGCTGCTCGCGCTCCAACGTCAGTCGCACGAGGCGCTCCCAGTTGTAGCCCGCCCCGGCCATCGCCGATGCTGCAAAGCCCTATGCCGGCCGAGATCAGGAGACGGATCTGGGCAGAAATTTGGGAGAGAAATTGGTGAGATGAAAGAGAATGGAGGAAAAGGGAAAAGAAGGGTTCTTCTAGACGCGGTTTTCGAAAGCCAGATTTTTGGTGGAAATGGAGGGAGATTGATGTGCGCAGTGAAGACTTTGTGACGAGATGAGGTCTTTTCCTTGCGCGTCCGTAGTGACACTGACGATTAATTAGCCTCTAGTATGTTTTTTTAGCTTGGTCAATGTTTGTAATGTCATAGTGTTTGATTAGTATCAAGATTGTGCTTACGGTAGAATCAAAAAAAAAAAAAAAATAGAAAATTATATAATAAATCATCAAAAATAATTTCGAAAATGATGCACTATAACGAATATTTCCCCGGTGCTCTTACCAGCCACGCAGGAGGTGCTTGTGTAGATTTTTAAAAAAAATTAACTTAAAAGGCGTGGGTTGGACCAACGGCTCTCGATTAAAAGCTGCTTTAATCATTTTCGTCCCATTTTAAACGGGCAGTCAATTTAACGATATATATCTCTCTCATTTCTAATTTATTTTTATCTTTTTTTATTATTTTTTATTTTTAACATTCTTTCTAGTCATCGTTATAATACAAAGATGTTGAGCTATCACATACTATTTATCATTATTTTTTAGGTATTTTTTTCGATAAATAGCATACGATAGATCAACATCTTTGTGATATCATGATGACCAAAAAGATCACTAAAAATAAGGAAGAATGAAAAAAATGGGCAAAAATGGATTACAAATAAGAGATATATACATCATTAAAATTTATCTCATTAAAATAGCTCAAAATTAATTTGTCCCATTTTAAATGGGTGATAACTTCAACGATGTATATCTCTCTCACTTTTAATTTATTTTTGCCCATTTTTCTTTTCATTCTTCCTTATTTTTAGTGTTCTTTATAGTCATCATGATATCACAAAGATGTTTAGCCATCACATGCTATTATCGAAAAAAATACGATAAATAGTATGTGATGGCTCAACATATTTGTGGTATCATAGTGATTAAAGAGAGTACTAAAAATAAGGAAGAATGACAAAAAATTGACAAAAACGGATTAGAAATGAGAGAGAGAGATGCATTGTTGAAGTGACTGCCCATTTAAAATGGGACAAAAACGATAAAGGCAGTAAAAGAGAGAGGCCTTTTTCTCTTTTAACCGAGAGGCGCCTAAGTGGATTTAGGGTTAGTTTTAAAAATAAAACTAACCAACTGATGCCTTTCGGGTTAGTTTTAAAAATAAAACCACGCAACGTCCGTGCCACGCAGGTGCCTACGTGGCTTGTCAAAGCACCTATTCGGGAAATATTTACTACATTGCATCATTTTCGAAATTTTTTCTTTTTGATGATTTATTATAGAATTTTCCCAAACAAAATTATGCTTATGTTTCAAATCATAGCATGTCAATTTATAGCGCAAAATTTATATTTGGGAGGCATATTTTATACAAAAGCCTCTTTGATATAACAAAATTAATTTATTGGGATTGATATGATTATGTCTAGTGATCTAGCTGTGAGAAAAGTTTGCCCAGAAGGGTAGTATGTGAGAAAGAGGCAAAAAGTATGTAAAATTTGTTGGATTGAGTACCTTTAATTAAAATGAACATAGCTCATTATCTATCGGTAGTTTGCTCAAGTTTCTCGCGAATTTATATGAATGGAATGTGAGTTTTTGTCAAATAGCACACAATTGTATGTTGAGCGATGTAGAATACCTTTTGACATGGCACTTTTTGATTGCATTCAAAAGAGTGTTGAAAAAGAAAATTTGTTGGCGGGGCATGTAAATGCAACTTCGCCCTAGTTTCCTTAACACTTTTTTTTTAACTTTTTAAAGCTATCCTTTCACCTTTGTGTTGTTAGCATTCACATTCCATACATTTAAACATTTGGATATCGAATGCGACCACTTCTCCGTCATTCGGCTCCCATTTTTTTAATAGTTGGTTATTTAGATACCAAATGGTCTCTGAATGGTTCCATTGAATGGATTCAGGTCCACCGAAGGAGGACATTAGTAATTCAGCTAAATGGCTAGTGACCTTTTTTCCATTACACATACAAACACTTTTGTACATTCCACCCACATTCAACAGAACAAATTCAACGAAATTTTTCATTCGGTCCATATGGTATCCAATCAGCTACAATTTAATTCAAGGAAAAGTTTAAAATGAGATTGGTCTCATTTGACTTATATGAGCCCAGTTCAAGTCATAGTTGTTGGATTGACATCCGATGGTGCTCCAAGTAAGGATGTGTCTACCCTCTATATTAAGTAGTACCGTTGGATCAGAATCTAACAACCCAAACGACTAGTCAAATGCCGCTTATATCAGATCGGTCTCATATAAATAGGTATCTTCAATTAATTAATACATATAAGCGGCAAATTAGAGATTCAAATCCCAGGGGCGGACCAACCAAACGAAAAACATTGGGGCTATCATCCAAAATTCGTACAATATCTCCATCCCAAATACAAATTCCCATCCCTACCCTCACCCCAACCGCATCCTTCCTTTTCCGTTGAGGGCATTCCCGACATCATCCGATATAATTACCATCTGTGGGCATTGGGCACACCGCTCAGCCGCCTCACTCGAGCTCGCTCTCCATCGTCTGCAACGCCCGCAAATTCCGCGCCGGATTCCATGGCGGCTTCCGCTGCAGCTGCTCCCATCTCCGTCCCCCGTACGCTATATCTTCCTCAATTCCCATTTTTTCAATTAATTTTTCATATTTTTAGCATTTATAGGGTTATTTTCAGTAGATCTTTTACTTAAATGGGGTGGCTTTGATCCGAGGCTTAAGCTGGATTCTCATGAAACGTGTTTTTGTTGGAGTGCAGAGGGATCTCAGTTCAAATCTGGAGGCAGTGAGCTGAGGAAGTTGAGCGGATTTGGAAACCAGGGGAGAGTGGCGATCCGGAGGAGCTTGAATCAAGCGAGACCTCGGCGCGTTGTTTGTGCGGAGTATAAGTACGAGATTCTACAACTTTATGTGGTTTAATTATGTTGTTTTATGGTATATTTATGGTCTGAATGGTTGGCATGAATTAATAAAATGGTGATTATCAATTGTAGTAGTGAACATGAGTCTTGAAACCCATGAGAGTGATTGTTACTAGTTCATCTGTCCCGTATTAATCATCCACATTTGGAAAAGTGCAATATTCAACAAAGCCTATTTATCGACTTTTTTAAGTCCAACCACTAATTACTATGAGAAGGATAACATGAAATAAGATAAATAATATAGGACAATTTTCCTTCCTTATGTAGACAATTAATATGGTTTGGAGTATGTATTACTTCATTTTAACTTACAGGTCCATCTGCATCTCCTAGCTTATTATTTGATTGGAGTAGAAAACTTTGTCTAGCATAGCGCGTGCATTTAACTTTGGGATACGGTAAGCCTATGATTTTTTGTAGTATGTCAAAATAACTAATATGAGGGCATTTTTTTTAGCTTTTAGGTTTGTTGGTGTGTTAATACGACTTGCGCGGCTCTAGAGAATAGGTTGCTAGCTAAGTCTTGGAAAATACAGGTTCCCTCATGTATGCATATGCTTCCACGTCTGGATCACGTGCTATTGCTTATGGGTTTTTTTTATCCCTCCGATAACAATGTAAGCTTTTAGGAGAAGTGGTTAAGTAAAGAGGTACTAGGTGGATTCTTCCACTGACAACATGTGATATGTAGATATATTCATTGTTCCTGGGAACAGTGATCGTGAAAAGCAACCATTGATAATTTTCTCTATCCCGGTTTCCTCTGCATATGTTTGCTGTGTACTCGAAATGAGGATGTTAGAAATAGATGCGTGGGACATTCAAAGGGAATTAGAGTAGAAATAAGTATGCCGTGTAAACGGGAGTTGCGTGAATAGGCAACTGACTGGGAAAAGATGCAGGGAAGTGTGTGATGATGAAGAAACATGCAATTGATAGCCAACAAACATGGCAAGCAGACAATCACAAATTAGATCAAAGTTAAATTTACAAATCAACAATTTAATAAAGAGGTTATAAGTACTGTCCAGGACATAGAATCAAGGATTGAATCGGATAAGAAATCCACTATGGCTATGTCCATTTCAGCAAACAAAGTTGCAGGGAAATCAATAGTAGCGCACAGGCTTCATAGGGTCAAGGGGTGTCAAATATTGGCACACAGGCAGCAACAAACAAGTTACAGAAGCAAAATAACAGGCAGCAGAACAAAGAGAGAGGTCTAATGAAACCCAATCAGTCAGTCACAATCAGAAGAAGTTAATACTTTTTTTTTCAATAACAAATTAATCCACAGCAAGGAAGGGGCTTATCTGTTTATGCAACAGGACACTGTAGCACACATTGTCCAAGAGTGCGGCACCAGAAAATGCCAATTGGAAGCAGCAGGCAGTAAGTTCACGGCTGGTAGCAGGTGGTTGATGTCATTGTGAATGGGCAGAGGGGGGATAACTTGTTCACGGAACTGGCACCATGCACTTTGTTGGAGTCAGCACTGTCGATGGGTAATTTCCAGAGTCCACACCGAACATTGTGAGAAATCCTTTGAGCTGGAGTTTCACAATTTTTTTCGAATGTAGACCCCTATTTATGGGGGGTTGCCTTGTATAGGCTTACTGCATATTGGAGTCACTGAATTTTCACTCAAGTACAAATTAAGGACATAAACAATTAGTAAACACAATTTGCTAAGTCATAGAAATCAAAACTAGCCAACTACAAATAAACACTTATTACTGCAACCAAAGGGTATGAACCCGTGGTCAATTATTTAGTAAGGACATGACCTTATGGGCAGGTGTCCGCAGTCTGCACCAGACTGTTGATAGTGCCTGTGAAAAAAAACCACCTCTCTTCGAATCGTAGAATGAAAATAAAGCTTTGAAGGACATACAATTAATCAGCAACTGGATATGAATGCTTTTTCATCATTGAACAGATCCAAATTTGAGAGAAATGGCAGAGTGGTAAGTTTGCTAAATCGGCTAACTAGGAGATTGTTGTTGTTTTGTTGATGGTGATGAATTTTTGCGACGATCTTTGTCCTTGTAGTTTGGTTGTTTGGCTCCCCGATACAATTTCTCCTACTAACTGCTATACCATTCAAGAAAAGTTGATAATAACAGTCTGGGATAATACTAAGACTTTTCTTTGTCATCGTGCTTGTGTATGTAGTGATGGTTCCAGAGGTGGAGGTAGTGATTTTCTCGCTGGATTTTTAGTAGGAGGAGCTGTGTTCGGCACTTTGGCATATATGTTTGCTCCACAGGTCATTTTTTACTTCAAAAGCATCAACTTATATTTCCTTTATTGAGCCTTCCGTTGTATTTGGTTATATGTCAAGAAGTGAAATTTGGACATCAGTTGCGTTTTTTTGTTATATTTTCCTTTTCAGTTTCATCCTCTCTTCAAAGGGTTGCGTAGGAAGGGCATCCAACATAAAAACTTGCCACTATGTTTCTTCATATGGATTTTGTACCATTTTGATTCCGATAAGCGTCAAATGTAGTATATAATCCATGCTGCCGACCCTAGATAGTTGGGATAAGTTTAATGATGATGATGATGATTTTTCTTTTCAGTTTATGGTATTTGATTACAATATTTTTTATAATACAGATAAGGAGATCTATTCTTAATGAAGATGAATATGGCTTTAGAAGGGCTAAGCGGCCTATATATTACGATGAAGGGTTGGAGGTAATTTTTTTGGGGACTTGATTACGCTACTTTAAGCATGATTTATTTTCAGTTTAAAATGTTTGAATTTCTTTTTTCGTACTTAAATTGAGAAGCAGAAGACGCGACAGACTCTGAATGCAAAGATAAGTCAGCTTAATTCGGCTATTGACAAAGTTTCTTCCCGTTTGAGAGGTGGCAATAATAATGCACTCAAGGAGCCAATAGAAGCCGACCCTGAAGTAGAAGCTGCCATGTAGGGTTGTTTGAAGCTGCCTTGACACACTGGAATTTTGCATCTGTGGTGATCCTCTTTTTGATGTTCAGAATTTACTTCAATATACCCTTCTTGTTCCTATGCTAAAACAAGATTCTCTGGATCTGTTTATTTCCTTAGGATTTTACAAGTTCTCGTTGATAAAATACGTATATGGGTACAAAATACCTTTTTTTTGGCAAGAAGCCATCAAGGCTGTTTTTTTTTTATCTTTTTATTCATTCAAAATATGTTACAAGGAGCCCACGATACACATACAAAATGGCTGCGGAAAACCGGACAAACACACCCAAACATATTAAGAGACATAAGCACACCTAAGTAGATGCTAGCACACACTCGAGGATCCAACACAGTAAATCTGAGGACGAACCAGCAAACCACCACCACGATCACCACGACGGAACTGTGCAGGTCAGAAGGGTTGTCTCCAAAGGGTCGGCAACAAGTCTACTGACGACAAGCCGATTAACTGTTCCATATGTACAAGATAAGCGCCTCCACTGGACAGGAGACGCAAGCCCTCCGACATAGGATGCTGGGGGAGGCGGAGACGACACCTCAGGTGGTGCACACCCCCTGCGGCAGTGGTAAGTAGCGCCCCCCACAACGCTACCAAATAAAGCTGCATCATCAAGCCAAGCAGTGTGAAACACCCATCAAGCACGGTGGTATAAACAAGCGGATCAACTACAATCCATAGGGGGAACCACCATCGCAGGGAGGGTAGTAGGAAGCACAAGCTTTTACCCGCCATATGGAATGAATACGAGATTAAAGGACCAAGGCCCATGCTAGATGGACTCTATGGAATGAGAGGACGGGCAAAAGGGGGCAGAGGGTGCTGGAACTACCAAACACAAACTCACGAACAAAAAGTGGCCAGACATCATTATACATAACCAGGGAAAACAGAAGAAATGCTGAGGAAAGGAGAAGAAGAGGCCATAGCAAATGGAGAGAAACTGGGAATTGGAACCAGGAGGGGGGAAGTAGCAGAAGAAAGAAAAAGGAAGAAAAAGATTGAAACTAGGAAGAAGGAAAATAAGAGAAGGAAGAAAAGAAAGGATCTGGGAGGAGGGAACGGGAGTGGGGATCGAAGACAACACAAGAATCGCCGGAGGAGCCCTCTCAAACCCTGTCGCCGGAGGGCTCCTCTGTTACCTTTTTGTTTTGTTGGGAAGAGACGTTTCTGTAAACTTCTGCTAGGATGGCTAACAAACTTTTTGCAACATACCTGCTTTGAGGTTCTGTCCTCCCAGTCCCATCCCCTCTGAGCTCTTCATTCAAAATGTCTGTAATTAAATATTGGCAATGGTGCTTCTATGACAAGATACAGTAGCTAAGAACACAATATAAGAGGAGGCAACATGAAAGTTTACACAGTCGAAGTTTTAATAGAAGTACAGAACTCAATATCTACATGAAAGTTTACACAGTCAAAGTTTTAATAGAAGTACAGAACTCAATATCTGTAAGTTTCTTACGTTTCATACCTTGCATAAGAGCATGTTAGGGAGAATGAAAGAATTGAATTGAACAGAAAAATTTCCACTAGTAGGTCTCTATTGCAGTCTCAATTTCTCACAATATACAAACACATTAATATCTCTGGCTTCATCCCAGTTGCAGAGTGGAACATAAAGTGACCCACGAACGAATACAAGAGCCTTTTTTTTATAGCGATCAAGAGGCCACAAGAGAGAGTCCACTGACGATGAATCCATTCTCTCATGTAGAATGAGTAAATCAACTGGTGATGAGTGACGACTCAAAAAAATGGTGATGTCTTGCACCTGGTCCTTTATATGTGGGCTATTATCGCATGAAACCCATTAAGGGCACCTCTGGCCCCGTATTCTTAAATCACATGAAGTCTCTGTTACCCAAGAAATGAAACGACCACTGACTACTGGCCTTTTGCACCTCTCGCCAAAGCCCAACTGAGCCCTATGATATGAGCTTTACTTAAATCAACACACATTTGAGTGTACTTAAAATGAGCAGCTCTCATGGACCGACCGGATTATGTTCTCTCGGTTCCATCACTAGCATTCTCTGTATCTTCTCTCACTAGTCCTTCCAAGCTGCATATATGACTTGTAGCCAAAACATCACAATTTTGGTGAAGAGCAGGTCACCATTAACACGATAGCTTCTCACAATTTTGGTGAAGAGCAGGTCACCATCTTCCTAAAAAAAAGTACGGATTTTAGCAAAATGCGTTGTAGCAAGTGGGTATCATCCAACATCAAATTGAGTGGCACCTTGAACTTACTTTCGCTTTCTATCCCCATCTCCCTTATGCATATGCTCTCCACAACACTTGCCTAGAAAAAAGACCATTCAGGCAAAAGGAAAAGGAAAGCTCCGCCGTCAACAAGAATATATTTTCTGCCTTTAACCTTGTAATAATGCTTTCCTCTTAGGACCCTTGATCATGTATCATAATGGATGCCATTGTAGGTACCATTAAGAGCAAGGAACACTAAGCACCCCAGCCACATGAGGCGCTTAATTAAGTAAGTAGGGGTTGAAACCTTTGTTGTCTACTTTTGATTACCCTTGTATTTTATATGCGTGCGTGCTATAATAATGCAGCATGACACTTGCTCCATTAGACGACTAATTTTGGTTTCCTCTGTGCTTTGTTTTCCATTTAGGGCATCAACAAAATAGGCTGTGTTCAAGCTGGTTCTTAGATCCTGCATGAACTCATCATCATAAAAATTCAAACACCTCTTTATCAAACGCTTAAACTTTTGCAAACCTGCATATAACATGTGGGCAATATGGGACCCATTCCATCAACATTGAGTTGATGTGGGACCCTTTGAGCTTGGCTACTGTGCCAACGTGGGGAGCATGGAAGGATCACATGCATCTCCATTTCGGAGTATGTGCTCTTACTAGTTACTAGTGTGATATGTTCCTAATCATACGAATACGAACTGTTATGAAATATTGGTTACATATATGAGGATGAGTTTACATGAGATCGTTCTCATATAAGGAGTATGAAGCCAATCTTTATTGCCGTTAGATTCCGATCGGAGGGTGGATATTAAATCAGTGGGTAGGTGAGTATGTCACATCAAGGAGTGGGTGAGATCATTATGGATATTTGTAGCCGTCAGATCAAGATTCAATGGCTACGAGTCAAAGTGGCCTCATATAAGCAATATGAGAGCGATCTCATTTAAACTTTTCCCTACATATATGTATATTACCAAATGAGATTTCTGTCAAAAACCTCCAATTTATCACTTGCCATCTTCCCCGAATCCTATTCTTTTTTTTTGCTGGATATTCTATTCTAAATTTGGTGACAAGAGAATAGAGATTGATTACCTGCCAATACTGTCCAAACAACCAATATATTCGACTGATAGTGTTAAGTTGAGTCATCAATGGATAATCTATTGTACCTATAGACAGAAAAATATATATATACATATACAATGGTGAGGATTGGAGCTAATTGGTACTGTTTCTCTTGTAACACAACTTAGTTGTGAGCCAGGCGACAAGTAGAGGTATCTATCACGTGGGTTCTCATGATCAAGGAGCAGAATCTTTTTATTATTTAATTGCCTCTCTGCATTGTTAAGTCGTTTTAATAATCAGCCAACCATGTCGAATCTACGGTGTAATGGATGGTAATAAACAATTAAAGTCGTACGGGGGAGGGGGGTCACTCAAGGGAAGAGGTTTCAATAGTACATGAAACAGGAACATGAATTTAGTGATGCATCTAATCCCTTGGTTGAATTATGCAATGAGGTTCCAAGTTGGCCTTAGATTGTTGCCTAGTCAGTCTGATGTTGATATGTTGTGATGTTTTATGTAAGGGAGTTTTCCATCTACATGAATCTACAATGGGCTGGAACAACACGCAGTTCTCACTTGGCCTTTAGGTCTTCTTTATGGCTGATTGCATCTCTTCCTCATTGGACTTGGAGTCCATACCTTACCTCGGAATTTATCTGTTTACATGCATATGATGCTGATCAGTTTATTGTACAGGGCTAATATTTCTGATCTGTTAATTTCCTAAACCCTTTTCCTTGTCTTTTGAGGTAGAATTCAATAAGTCTTTCTTGTTAGATTTATTTCTTTTATATACAAGCAACTTCGATAATGTAAACTGAAACTAACCAAATAATTTATATCTAGAACGTCTACAACTGATGATTGCAGTGGTCGTTTCATGTTTTAAAAGTTTACTTTAAAAATGTTTATATTTATATCTTTGGTGTAAATCTCCAATCAGGTTCCCCCTTGATGAATTCCGCTGCTGGCCAGCGCTGTTGCCTCACATATCTGAGTAGACACATTTGACATTTGGTGAAACCTTTAAGTAATTACATAATAGAAAAATCATTTGGTGGTAATTAACTATTATTATGATTAAGAGTGTGGGACCACCGCAATTTCTTGTTGCATCCTCAACTTGCACAGTCAACAGTCTTTTCTCACTTGCTATTTTCTCGTGATTACTTGTGCTAAGTCTTTTTAATCTCGTAACAAGTATCAGCTGATTATAACTACATCCTAATCTCTGATAATAATTAATTTTTGGATCAAACTGTTCAATTGAAGTTGTGTTCAGATTTTTGCATAGGCATATTTCAAAATTTATAGCTTAAAATTCAGAAACATGTCAACCACTCACATTCTCTCAACAAGAATCACTACCCATATTGATCCCTCCTTCTCTATGGACACAAAGTGCATAAAAGATTAAAGCATCGGCATCATTAGTGATGCATTTAGTACTTATATTACTTTTACACCTGTGTGTGTTGCCTGCACAATTGCAAGCATATTAAGACGCCTTCCATACCACGTAACTTATATAGAGTCCAAGGTGAAAAGTATATTGAACAGCTCCACACTCTAGCTTTACGAATTGCATTTCTAAATTAATTGCACATCTTGATTTTAGGGTTGGTCAGGAATGTATGTCCAAAGTTGGTGCTTGCAATCATTATCCTAAATACAGCAGTCAATCAATTTTTTGCATTTCATTAGTGTTCTGTGATAAAGTTGTCATGATCCTTAGTTAGTGCATGCTTGATCCTGTTTATGGCGTTTGCCCTTTCTTTATGTGTTAATTCATTCATCTCAAGCTGATCCCCAACTCTCATTCTAAAAATGATAAGAAAATCTAGAGTACTATCTCATTCCACTTTTCTAAAGAAATAACCATGAATGGTTAAATAAGATTATAAGTTTCTTGTTATAATTAAGCTTGTTGCCAAGCGTGTAGCATTCCATGCAGACTGATGTTTAGAAAAAGCCCAGTTTTGATGGTTTAAAGTATGTGAAAGCATTATGTTTGATCATTGTTTTATGAGATTGTCTTTTAGAAATGAGAATCTTCGTAGATGGCATCATATTCTATTGTTTGACCTTGAGCTGTTATTGCAAAATTTCTT
Source organism: Houttuynia cordata (assembly GCA_039654745.1). Classification (NCBI taxonomy): domain Eukaryota; kingdom Viridiplantae; phylum Streptophyta; class Magnoliopsida; order Piperales; family Saururaceae; genus Houttuynia; species Houttuynia cordata. Next base: position 30,975,501 of record CM077505.1, on the reverse strand, counting down.
TTTGGAAAACATAAAAATATGAGTTGGGAGTCTTATCGTTAATTTGTTTTCTTCCCAATAAACATTATAGCCCGACAGGAACAATATAAATTCTTTCAGAAGTTACTTTCTAATGACAAGATCCAAGTTAGTTTAGACTTTTGTGTTATCCATTTTTATTTTAGTGCCTACAAATTAACAAGCTAGCTATCAGAGGACAACTACCCTTTAGAAAAACACATCATAAAATGACTAAAAGATATAAGATCCCCATGGGCGATGAGTTCTCGAATTTCAAGTTTCAAGTGTCTTGGTGAATGTTAATTAAAGGACAAAGAGACATGTAACAATTAAAAAAGATGTTTACATCAAAATTATAATCATGACTAGAGTGTAAAGTACACTTTTATCTTAACAAAAGAAGTACATGTAACAGTTTGCTAGTTCTTAGGCTGCATGTATACTTAGATCTTAGTATATATATTTATCTAAAAATAACTAAAATGTATATATTTCCTTGCTAACCCAAAGTTTACTATTAGACATAAGCTTCTGTACTAATTGTTTATTCCCATGTCAACTGAGGGTTTTAAAAATCACTGCAGATCATAAGGTAAGTGGTTTATAATGTAGCCTTCGAAATCAACTTGACGGACTCTTAAGTGGAAGTCTGGCATCACTAATGGAAAAAGCAACGAAAAATTAGGGCCTGTATGGTTACATAATGAAGGCAAGGGAAGGAAAGGGAGGACTTTGAAATTGTATTTGGAGATGCAAGAATGTAATTTTACTGTAAAATTTGATGATATCATTGACATTATCGTGATAACAAGTTGGAGCCAGTCATTGGCTCGAAGTTACATGGACAAATCACAAGAAACCAAATGCTATACGCATCATTCAAAAACAGTCAAAAGATCTGGATGATATCATATTCATGAAATCAAGTACACCATTTGAGCTGATTTTCTTGCTGAATTTCTTCTGATCAGTTGATCCATAGAAGTTAGTCCTTAACTATATATGGTTGAGGAATAGGTGTGAGCTACAGATAGGCATTAATTTAAGTAAGAATGTGATTTACAAATCAGTTGAAGTGGTCGATGTGCTACGCACTCCACACTTAGTATTTTACGCCATTAACTAGTCAGTATACGATGTTTACGATTAATATCATAAGTTTCGTCATGATCGATGCTTGTCAACTGATTAATGACCATTTCAAAACAAAGAGAACACTCATCATGGTGCTGCATGTTCCTAATCCAGTTCATCACCTAATAAATCTCTGTTGTACATGTTTCATGCACGTTTGTTCAATAGAAGCCCATTTGATTTACTCCTATCATTTATCATCGCGAAAGAGTCCTTATCAACAAAAGAAGCTTATAGGTTAATTAAATTAGTATAATGATGGAGGGGTGCGTCTAATTTGGCGACCCTGCACTTCACAAGGAGCCTTGGAGGGCGGGAGAAGAAGAAAAGGACAGCAGAAAGAGAGAGGCCCAAATTCAAATAAAAAGCCAAGAAAGAAGCAACGGGGTGGGCGCCAGCCATATGACGAGGCAGACAGGGAGCCGCACCATTACACCTCCATGTTAGAGCAGGGCCCCGGTAAGACATCATAGAAACCAAGCAGAAAACAAGAAGAGAGGGGGCAGAAGAGAAGACCGACCTGGAGAGGGAGAGAGGGGATGATGTGAAAGGGTGGGGTTGACACGAAGGATTTGAGAGGGAAAGGTTTGGTGGAGTGGGGTCCTTTCCGAGGCAGCGATGGATAGGGACCTCCTTCCCCAGCTCCCTTGTTGCCCAGATCTAATCTGAATTCTGTGTGATGCGTTTGTCAGAGCTCCTGCTGCCTGCCTCTGAGTCAAGCCAGAGCAGTAGATACGGCTCGTGGGATTGGAATTTGGAAGCATTGGGGAAAGGCTCTAGTCAGACTGCTGCTACTACTGAGCCAGGAAGCCTCATGGCTCATGGCTCATGGCTAGTAGGTGGTGGTGTACTAGAGTCTAGAAGGGAAGGTAAGGTTTGAGAAATGGCGGGCAGGTTTGACCAATTCCCGATGGATGAAAGTGACTGCTGCCTCGTGGCCGACAGCTATGCTTTGACTTGAAGACCGCATATGCATGGAAGGGATTAAGATGAAGCTTTGATTCTTAAACATACTAATTAAGTTCGATTTATGGTATAAGGGTACATATTTAATTCATTCCAGTCTAATTCTCTGATCAAAGTATGTTTTTAGTTTTCACCGATGACCATGATCCTTGTATATGGCTTCTGTAGTCCTTAATTACACAGAGTGGAATAGATTAAAATGTTCATTATACTATTTCTCTGCAGACTTGTTTAATTTCACCCATATAGTAAATTATGGATAAATTCAGATGTGTATACCAATAGTTGTGATGCAAGGTTTGTTCATGTATATGAATGGATGGCCAGCTGGGGGGAGGGTGACGGTATGGGACTCGGTGGTAAACCGTGGGGATTCCGTATAAGAAGGGGGCTGGCTGGCTGGTGGGAGTCAGCAAGAATGCCAGAGTATAATATGGCAGAGTTCCCAAGGAGATCAGACGACAGAAGGTGGGATGTAAAATGCAACGCAATCAGCCTTTTAAGGCCGTTTTTTGTACAGAAAGACCAATTCCATTCGCATTTATTTCATTTCACACTAATATGCAATTATGCACATAAGCGCATCCCCCTTTAGACGAGGTCTCCGAGTCTTTTCCTCTCTCTTTCTTTGTTTTGGGGAAATGCTGCAAAGAGGGCGACAAGGTCAAACCATCTAGAGTTTCTTGCCGTTTGAATGTGGCTCGTACGACATGACCAATGGAGAGAGACAGCAGGGAAAGAGTAAGTAAGAAGAAAACGTTGCTGGTAGGCAAGGAAGAAATTTTTTGGTTCATGGCTAGGGTTTCCACGAAGGTGACCGAAGCATGCAAGTGGATAGATCAATTTTGGCATATAACCGGCCTCCAAGTTCCTTATCTGGTTCTCCAACACCAAAGAGTTTGGTTTCTTACTACAGTGCACGTGTGAAAAGATCCAAGTCAATTTACCCACTATGGACTTCAAACTTGCTACATGCAGGGTATCTTGCTGGACTTGAAGTTGTTGAAGCCCAAAGTCAATTGATAATTAGTCACACCTATATCTTTTCCTAGCCTTTTCCCATCATACTGTAAAAGCCATGAGTTTGATATGCTTGATTTGAAGTCATCTACTGTACGAAAGTTGCTTCTACACTGCAAGCAGCTAAAAGAATGGTAGTACCCCAAGAAAAGCCAAGGAAAACGGCACCCATGTGCACGTCGTATTCCAAATTTCCAACTCTCATGATTTTAAAGGAAAACTCTGATGATTTCCAGGGTAATTCATGCGTACAGAAACTTCTTTCTTCTCCCTAAGTTTATCATTCAAACTCCTCAGTCCTTTCGTTCCATGAAGTCTAATCTTCTCTTTCTAGACAGGCCTCTTGTTGAACTGCTGGAGTGCAAGTCCTTGGCCTTCAGTCCTTCACTATATCAATTAATCAGGCAATCAGCCCTGTGTACGTAATGAATATTTTGAAGGCATGCTTTCCTTATTTCACTTCCACAGGGGTTAATCATAGGCCCTTTCTTCTATGTGATCATCATGTAATAAAATGACATCCTCTTGCCATTATCGTATTACAATATGCACTGTTTCTTTCTTTTTTCTACAACATACAACATGCACTGCTTGGTAGTCTCTCAGGAATCAGCATCCCATTGATTACAGTTCCAAATCAAGCATAAGAGCCAAACAAAATTTATACTCGAGAGAGCTTTATCGTCTGCGCCGTAACCATAGAATATACATAGGTGAAATTCTTACCGTCAATAACATGGATTCAGTTCATCAGGCAATCTGCAACAAAAAAACTCAACTTTTTTCTTTTGAAGTGAAGGGCCAGTGCAATAAAAAAGAATAAAATCACGGACAATTAATTAGAACTAGCTCGGCTTGGCTGGACAGCTCCACCCCAGCATGGAGGAGGAGCCGAGGAGTTGGCCGGCCAAAGGGACAAGATGGGCCCCATCCGCCGTAAGCACCCCAAGCACTTGCCCATGCCCCCTGGTCTCCCGTGGCCCCCACACACCTCCTCCTCCTAATACTCCAATCACCTATAATTAACCAGCTCACCCAAATGGTCAACACTTCCTTAACCCTAGTTAATCAATCACCAAATACCCTCTAATCAACCCTTCTTCCTCTCAACATCATAGATCCAATGCCCTCTTCTACTTTTTGTCACACTCCATTATATAACGCCCCACACTCCAAAACAAAAACAACCAAATCAATCAAAATAATCATACTTAATTATAATCAATTTGAACTTACCCACATCCCCATTCTTTATTACCACCTCCCTTCCTTACTCAAAAAAAAACAAAAGAAAACCACAAGCACATATGCACTCCCTCCAGTTTCCTAGCTAGTTCCTCCACCTCCCTACCTCTGTCCCTCACCTCCAATCTTGATCTTCCCAACTCTCCTGTTTTCAATCTTTTGTATATAACACAATCATATTTAAAGCTTCTAGTAATTAACAACCTTTTTTAAGTAGTATTTTTTTTTCTTGCTTTGGATCATTTGGATGTGGGGATGGCAAGCCTTGATTTAGGAACTGCTCCTCGCTTCGTCCACCACCACCTCCTCCGCCCGGACTTGCACGTCCAGGACCACCGCCCCGACCGCCGTCCACATGAAGAAGACCCAGGCGATGAGCCCTCCACCAATGCCCACCACGGCCTTGAGCTGGTCCCGGTCAATACCGCTAACAACAACAATCCCGGTGACATCGTCGTCCGCCGCCCGCGTGGTCGTCCTCCGGGTTCCAAGAATAAGGAGAAGCCTCCGGTGATAATTACCAGGGAGAGCGCCAACACCCTCCGGGCACACATCCTCGAGGTAGCCAGCGGCTGCGACGTCTTCGACTGCGTCTCCGCCTACGGCCGTCGCCGCCAGCGCGGTGTTTGTATCCTCAGTGGTAGCGGCATCGTCACCAACGTCAGCCTCCGCCAGCCGTCAGCTGCTGGGGCCATCGTCACGCTCCATGGCCGCTTTGAGATTTTATCGCTCTCCGGCTCCTTCCTCCCACCCCCGGCACCGCCCGGTGCCACCAGCCTCACCGTCTTCCTTGCCGGGGGCCAAGGCCAGGTTGTCGGTGGAAGCGTAGTGGGCTCCCTCATCGCCGCCGGGCCTGTCATCGTCATCGCTGCTTCTTTTACCAACGTGGCCTACGAGAGGCTGCCGCTGGACGTGGAGGATCAACTGCAGATACAGCCACCGGTGTCGCAGTCATCCGGAGCTGTTGCCGGTGTCGGTAACTCATTCCCCGACCCGTCGTCGGGGCTGCCCTTCTTCAACCTCCCGCTGAACATGGGCAATTGTCAGCTGCCAGTGGACTGGGCAGGAAACGCCACTAGTAGGCCACCACCCTACTGATCAGAGATGATGACAACCAAAGCCAGGCCAGCTCCTTCTCTTTCTCCTATTCAATTACCAGCTGGTTAAGAAGATGGTGAATTCATTAACAGCAGAATCACTATGTTGTTTGTGCTGTACAACTAGCTAGTGTGGTTCTTTATTAGTTTGTGATATGCAGCACTCTTGTCTTTTGTTGTGATTTTGAAAGCTGATTTCATGATCAGATCATAGTCTTTTTTGTGTACTGTTTCATTTTTTTCTTTAATTAGCTAATTGAAGAGTTTGTTTCTTTAGCTTCTTGATCTTCTTCTTGTGTTACACATTGGAATACACTTCTGCTATCTTGCTGTTTCTTCCTAACTAGTAGTCTGGTACTAATGTTTGTATTGATCTTCTTGTATATGCTCTACCATCTATCTTCATGTTGAGTAGGCCTGTTTCTTTGTATTGTTTCTTCTTGCTACAAAGGAATTCATGTTTTCATAATTCTTAATTTCTTTCATCCTCGGGGAGGATCCAGCCAATCACTCATACAATTTAGCTATGATCTAAGCATTGTTTTCAGTGAAGTTGTCTAAAGAAAAATGTTAGTTGTTTTTTAATGCAAGTACTGTTGATTTTTTATATACATATGATACAATAAGTATAATTTTTAGATACATAGAATAGGAACGGGGTTCAAATCTGTGGGTAGGTGAGTGTGTCAAATCAAGGAGTAAGTGAGTTCCTTGTAATCGTCGGATCAAGATCCAACATTTAAGAATTGAATTGGCCTCAGATAAGATATATGAGAGCAATCTTATTTAAACTTTTCCTTATGTACTGTTTTTTCTTTCATCCTCTAGAGTATTTAGTTGTTCTCATTGAACTTTATGGCCGGTCATGAGCTTCTATATCAATTCCCCTCCAGGGATAGTCTAAATTTAATGTTAAATTATACTTCGAATAGTACCTGTGAAATCTTTCCATTCACAATTTTCAACTGCTAGTTCAATATTTTCTTTGTTTATTGTGAATTTGAGGGTGGAGCTTCCTGGATTTAGCGACACGAACTTCAAAACCCAAATTATATGTTCATTAGACTTTGGAACAAAGGATGGTGAAAGCTCTCTTGTGATAGTGTTTCACTTCATGATGATTTTCCTACACTATTTCTAAATAATAACGTTTGAGAATTATTTTTACGTAATAGTAATAGCTGCATTGTTTGTGCATTGTTTGTATAGTGTTACTAAAGACCAATTAACAGATTTCATTGGTACAGTGCATCATCAAATGTCTGTCAATTTCGTCAGGAAGTGATATTGTGAGAGTTATTGGCTGGAATTAGCTTGACGATTACTCTGGGACATATTAAGGAACAATTGCAGTTCAACTAAACGCAAAGAAAAACGTGAATTGCGTGGGTCGAGGCTAATGATTATCCATTTATTGATACTAACAACAGTCTTGTCCTTGACTCCTTTCTAATAGTAGAACATGTACGACAGAGCTATTTATCATTAAAACACACCATTTAGTTGGGTGACATTAATCCCAAGCGCCTATGACCTTCGAAGTTCGAAGTACTACACCTCTTCTTGTAGTAGTTCATCAGTATTATTTGATGGCCACTCGTCAGGTTCGGTTTCTCCATGTTTGCCACAGCTTGGAACTAGATATACGTGAGAATTCAATCGTTCCTCCACGGAAATTTTGAAAGAAGAGAAAATAGATCAACTCTATATCTCACAAACAAACGTTTAACCAGAGTCCATCGATCTGTTTCCTTTTGAAGTTATTTGGCCAATTTAGGAGTCAACTAGTTACACGAACTCTACCCACTTGCCACTTTCCGTATGGTTATGGAGATTGTGAAGGGAATGCAAACATAGAGTGCAAAAGAAAAAGAGATTTCCTGTTACTTGGAAGTCGAATAGCATCTCAATCTACCAATCTATGTAGCTAAGTATTGGGTTTCTAATGATATGGTAGCTTGAACGGAGAGAGGCCGAGGAAGAAAGGATTCATTCTTCAGTTGAAGAAAGCCATGCAGGAAACGCGGCCCAAATTTGTGCAAGTTGTACATGGTATTAATGGGCTCCTGTTTTGCGGATCAGGAGGCAGAATCTTAGGCCTGGGCCAAAGAAGCAACATGTTAGTTCTGTTTGAATTGGCTGTTTAATTACAAGATCTTTAATTACACAATCTAGACAAGTAACGATACTGAACGTGAAATTGAAGTTATAGACATCCCACCCTAAATCTGGCTTATATTAAAAGTTTAGGGAAGTGTCCATCAAAAGAGTATGCTGTTATTGAGCAAGTTAAAAGTTAAAAAAAACTTGGACTAGGATATGAAAAGAAAAAAAGATCATAAAAACTCATAGGTCATGTAAATATTCTTTTTTGTTCCTTCTGTGTGTATGTGGAGAAAGCACCTAGTAAGTTTAACCTTCGTCATGTTTGCTTCATTTACGTGTTTGCATGGCCAGCAACACACCATGCAAAACTAAGAAGAAAAAGGCGAATAACATGCCGAAAATGAGATGACCCTATTCATTTTTTATTGATGTGTGGAAATCCCAACTAATGGGGGGAAGAGAAGGTTCCAAATCCATTTAAATTGACCATGTGGAGCATCTAAAACAGGATGGTCCTCTTCCCCATATGGATATCTAAAACAGGACGGAGAAAATATATAACTTAACTAAATGAAATAGTTCCGGAACCTAATCTATTTAGCCACCTTGTTTTAAGACAGCTTATTTATTTTAACTGAAGCAGACCATATTGCCAACAAATGCCTCAAATTTGTCGCAAACAGTTATCTCTCTTATTCAAATAGCACAATGGGCACAAATCCAGGCAGTTAGTTGTTTAAAAAATAAATCCCTCAAGTTTGTCTAGTTCTTATGCAACATTACCAAAAGCAAAACCATAACCAAGCGAATCAGACGTAAAAAATATATATTAACACTAATCTCTTAATTGCAAAAGAATTACAATATTCGTGCCTTCGCACTTTGCATAATCAGGGGATTGACACTCCTTATTCGTCCTTGCACAGCAAATAATAACAGATAATTACATACCATAAACCAAGACAGCTTGATTGAACATTCTAATCTATACGATCCAGACCAACAGCAGTAAAATTCAGATTAAAAGAGCCTTCAGAATTCAGAAACAAGAACCAGACAGCGAAGAACTCCAATCAGACCAAGGCGCACTGCGGAGCGGCGATAGCCCATCGAACACTCCGTCGTACCCATCTCCACCGGACTTCGTCGAGTGGCCGTCATCGGCAGCCTTGACGGGAATAGTGTCATACTTCCGAGGCGATGCAAGATTGATCGGAAACAGCCCATCCAAGACTCCGTTTTCAAAATTAGCCGCTGCAGCAACGACTGTATCATACTCAGAAATCGACGCTGCAATGTTGCTGTATAGATTCACGAGCGGCGGCAAATCGTTGAAAACCCCATCATGCCTATCCCCGCCGGTAATCTTCTGGAGGTCGTCATCAGAAGACGTGGTGGGGATGTTATCATACTTGGAAAGCTCTCCAGTGTGGTCGTCGGGGTTCATGATCAGCAGCGACCACAGACGATTCACATCGTATAAGTCGCCATCGTCTTCGTGGTTATCAACAGAAATCGTCGAAAGGATCTGATCGGCAGCCACGGTGGTGGTCAAATCATACTCGGAAGGCGGCGGTGCAATGTAGCTCTCAAGATTCTCGAGCGGTCGAAGCGCATCATAGGCGGAGACAATCTCAGTCTTCGACTCCGACGGTGTGGCAGCCGTCGCTGCAGCCAACTCGTCCGCGCGTGCCAACACCTTCGCACGGGCCTCCTCCAACGCCGTGACCATGATCTGCAACTCCCCTGCGTCATTCACACGCCCCGGATCCACTCTGTCCCACCAGAACCCACTTTTTTCCTCCGTATTATTTCCCTCACCAGCAACATGAACTTCCGGCTGCTGCTCCGCCGGCTTGCCGAGATAGCTGTCGATGACGGCGTCTACATTTGGGTTGCCAAAGGCGAAAGGGTTTCCGGCGGGAGAAAAGGCAATGACAGCAAGGTCGGCGCCGGAGAAGGTGCAGAGTTCTGAAGCCTTCTTGAAGAGCCCCCTGCGCCTCTTTGAGAAGGTGACCTGACGCTTGTTGACGTCCTCAATCTTCTCAATGGCGACCCTCCTCCTCTTCGTCTCCATCATGCTTTCTCCCTCACCACTCCTCTTCTTCTCCATCTTGCTTTCTTCCGTCTATCAATCTCAACAGTGAATTTAAAGGTAAATTTATAAAGCAGGGGCAATGAGGAGTGAGGAAGTTTCCATAATTGGGATTTGGTCGCCGAAATTGCATGTTTCCTGTTTCGAAGATAGGAGAGAAGAAGATGGAGATTGGCGGGGGAGGGAAATAGGAATCTATTTTTCGACCGTTGCAGAACTTCCAATTGCGATTAATGATGACGGGCCCATGGTTGAGGATGTATCGAGTCCGTGCACCTAATGGCCCATGGGAAATCAGGTCCATTAGGAAACTAGTTGGGCCGGTCCTTTAACTATGTGTATGGAAATGTGTAGAAAATCTGATGTACAAATATCGTTTCCCTTTAACTATGGCATGTAGCGGGGGAGAGCGACCGGAGGAGGTAGTGCACCGGGCTGAGCTCTGCTGGCTCCGCCTCCTCCATGGCCGGGGAAGTGGTCTGAGGAGGGACTGCGAGTGGACAGGAGAGATCATCCGAGTGTTACCAATTTTTTTGGGGTAAAGGTATATATACCCACCAATTTCTGGTCTAATGAGTAATGACAATACCTACTCGTGATTAAATTTCATGCGTTGTTGAACTTCATTAAAATTCTATTTTTTCCCGAATTTCATTAAGCATGCACAAATCATGAATTTACCTACTGTTAAATCGGGAATCACTTTACTAAACAACAAACCCTAAAAGAAAAAAAAAGGAGGAAAAAAATCCTGTGTCTTCTTTTCTCATGGGGTTTGAAGATAGTGCTTGATTGCTAATTGCATATTTGTATAAACTAAAGTGCTATCTAAATGTATTGTGCAGATTGTGTTTAGATGTAACGTGCAGGTTACTGTGCGTCTATTTTTAGGAAAAGGTAGTCAATGCATATGAGCTAATGCTCTCCTAGGTATGAAAATGGAGTGGTGAATTCTCCTCAATATAAGAGGTGCGATTAAAAGTGGAAAAGAACATGAGAAATATTGGGTACACATTTTGGGCCATTTAAACATGTGTCTCTCTCCCTTTATTGCATCCATTTAACAGCCAAAGACACGTTTCCTAATTTTGGGCACGGAGATGTCATAGGTATTGGAATTAAGTAGATGCATAGCTCATTGAGCTGCTCCAGTGGGGGTGGAACTACAAATAAAGATGGGGTATCCACGGCTATAAGTAGGAAGAGATTTTGATAGTTAATTCTTGACTAAAAATATGAAATAGTTAAACTATAGACTTCTTATTTGGGGGCAAATTAGGTTAAAAAAATGTGAAATTGAAAGAGGGAGTGGGGGCAACTGAATAATTCGATATAATTGCCTACAATATCTGCAATTAGAACTCGCTGTGTGCATCCCCACCTTTTATTTTGTGGAGCCCACCATATCAAAACACGGTGGTGATGCACACAGTGGGTTTTAAAGTCAGATTTTGTAAAGAAAAGGAACAATTTCCAGGGGGAATTAGGATTATGTGGACATAATTATAAGAATACGTAGATTACACTAATTTAGAAACCGTTTGTACCTCCACTGCAATTCATGTTATCAGATTCCACTGCCAACAACTATAATGAGCTTGCTGGCAATCAGGATTACAAGCAAATCTCTTTGTTGTGAAATAATGGTGTATAGGATTGAAAAGTTAATACTCCCTCTGTCCTGTTTTAGATCTTGATCTGGAAAAGAGGCCAATTCTTTTTTAGATGCTCCTTCTTGGCCAATTTAAGTGGATTTTGAACCTCTTCTTGCCCCATTAGTTGGGGCTTCAACATTTTATTAGATGGAGCATCTAAAACAGGATGGAGGGAGTATAATTTGAGAAATTTTGTATGCACCAGTTTGAGAGTCTATGAAGTTATTGCTCGACTAATTCAGTTCATATTTCGTAGTGCAAAATATAGCATAAACCTAAGCACATTGTCTGTTACAAAAATTCAAATACAAAATTTTTTACTCAAATTCCACACCAAAAACGAATAGTATCGCATGAATCAAATTGAAAGAATATATTCACTTTGAACAGATAATTGACGAATTAATTATATCATTCTTGCCTCTGCTCTCCATAAACAGGGATTTACACGTATTGTTTTCTATTTTCTAACAGAGAATAACACTCCTAATTCCTAAAATAATAAAAACATGAACTCAGACGTCTTGATCTCAAGTCCATTACAAAAAACATCAAAATCAGATTGCAAAGAACCTTCAGAAGCACGAAGCAGCAGCAACGAAAGAACTCCATGTAGGCCAAGGCGCTGGAGTGTGGCTGTCGAAATTGAGCAGCAGCAGCTCATCGAAGAATCCATCGTGCCCGTCCCCGCCAGCCGTCGCCAAGAGGCCGTCTTCGGCAGCCGCTGTGGTGGTCGTATCATATTCCAATGCCAATGCATTGTTGCCGTCAAAAATTTCATCAGGCCCATACAGAGAATGCGGCTCTACATCAATGTAGATATCAAGATCGGTAAGCGGCGGCAGCCCGTTGTAAGATTCATCCGGCTCATCCACACCGGCCATTGTTGCGAAGCGCTGATCAACGCCGAAGACCGGGATAATATCACCATTCGACTCTGCAGCCAACTCGTCAGCGCACGCCAACACCTTCGCGCGGACCTCCTCCATCGCCAGGGCCATGTGCTGCAACTCGTCTGCATTGGTCACTCGCTTTGGATCCACGCTATCCCACCAGAACCCTCTTTGCTCTGTTTCTTCACCAGAATCATCACCTACAACGCTGAGTTGGGGGGGCTGCTCCGCCAGGTAGCGGTCGATGATGTCTTTGGCATCAGCGGCGTTGGGATGGGAGTAGAGGTTTCCGGCGGGGGAGAAGACGATGATGGCAATGTTGTCACCGCTGAGTTTGCAGAGTTCGGAGGCCTTCTTGAAGAGACCCTGGCGCCTCTTTGAGAAGGTGACCATACGGCTTTGCTTGTCTTCAATCTTCTGAATCTCGACCCTCCTCTTCTTCACCGTCTTGCTTTCCTCTCCCTCCTTCTCTCTCGCTCTCTTTTCTGAACCCATTCTTGATTGAATGAAGGTGATAGTCTGAGTAGAGGGGAGGGTACTGTGTACTTAAAGGTAGCGGTGGTGTTATTTGTAAGGAAACACTGGGAAGGAGGAAGTTGCCAATTTAGAGATTCGTTGCCATTGTTCTAATCTTCATGCAGGGAGATATTTTGATATAGGAAGTTGCCTATTTAGAGATTCGCCGCCATTGTTCACGTGTTTTAGTTCTGATTTAGGAAACCATGCAACTCTGTTACGTATGGTTTTGTAGACGCGGCAGCGCGGGGAAGGGAAAAATATAGGAACTATTTGAATTGATCCATGTGCCAACTTCAACTAGAACGATGGCAGGCTATCGGAAACACAGGGAAAGAGGAAGCTGCCTATTTAGAGAATCGCCGCCATTGCAGGGAGATGTTATGAAAGCATGCAACTCTGTAACGTATGATTATGTAAATGCGACGGGAAGGAGAGGGAAAATATTGGGTGCTTGTAGAAGTTGAAAAAAATCAATTTTTTAGAGTGAAAAATTAGTGTTTCACATGAGAAATGTGTTGCAAAAAACTTAAAATACGTAACGGTGAACATCAGGTACGATTGTTGAGAAAGATTTTAGTGATTACTATGCTCACAAGTTAATCCTTACAAGATATAGAGAATTCACTTTTTTTTTATTGTAGGACGACCCTCCCTTTACAAAGCCTTCGATTAATTGGCAAAGACAGAGGAATTTTGAAGGTAGGATTATAAAAGAGATAGAAGAATTTAATGCCAAACAATGACTACAAAAATTTATACCAATTACACAAAGAAGAAAGAAAGAAACATAAAAAATTACAAATATCACATGCCTTCTTCTTCACTTCAAGTTGTAAATTCTCCTTTGTTTTACATTTCCACTCAACTTCAAGCCTTAATTTTGATTTGAAAGTTGAGTGCTTGCTTTTGTAGAGAAATCCTTCTTTGAAAAATCTTCTTCTTTCTTCTTAGAATTTGCTTGGAAGATGCTTGGTCTCTTTCACTCTTTGCTTTTCCAAAAGCTTTTCTAGAATTTTAGGTGTGTAATGGCTAAAAAGAAGACCTCTTTCACGTTTGGAAATGAAGGGGTATATATAAGGGTGCGAGTATGTAGTGGGTAGGTATTTTGAGTGGAAGTTGGTAGTTATTGAGAATCTATGGAGTTTTCTACAATTTCAAAAGGTGAAATGGGTGGTTATTGGCAGTTTGAGGGCTTTTTGCAATTCCTGAAGGTGAGGTGGGTGGTTATTGGCAGTTCCGGGAGTTTTATACAATTTTCAGAAGGTAAAGTGGGTGGTTGTTAGCTGTTCGAGGAGATTTCTGTCATTCTATAAGATGGAAATTGTTTTATGGGGCATACTAACTTTGGGCCTTTCTCACAACCAAAACAAGCCCATTTCTTTTTGTTTCATTGCTAAACTTGGGCTTTGAGCAAGCCTTCCTTTATTTTGGACGTGGGGCCCATAAGCATAACCCATTATAAAGTTTTTTTTATTTCTTTCTCTTTCATTTCTTCTTTTATATTTGTCTTTTTTTTATCAACACTTAGTGTGGGGCTCATGATGAGCTTCATTTGATATTTAGTGTGGCTAATTTTAATGTAGAACATAATGTCTCGCATACCCCTTGCAATTTCTTTAGCTAATTGGATGTGGGACTCATAGTGTCTCATATAACTTCTTACAATTTGTATGATTAATTTGATGTGGGACTAATTGGATCTCATTTAGCCTTTGTAATTTCATGAGCCAATTTAATGTGGGACATATAATGTCTCACTTAGCCCTTTGCAATTTGTATGACTAATTTGACGTGGGATCGATTGGATCTCACTTAGCCTTTAGAATTTGTATGACTAATTTGATGTAAGACCGATTATGTATCACTTAGCCCTTATAATTTTTTATGGCTAATTTAAAGTAGGACCGATTGGATCTCACTTAGCCCTTGTAATTTGTATGACTAATTTGATGTGGGACCGAATCTCACTTAGCCTTTGTAATTTGTATGGCTAATTTGATATGGGACTAATTGGATCTCACTTAGCCCTTTTGTAATTTTGTTAGGCTAATGTAATGTGGGACCCTTAGATGTCTCACTTAACCTTTGAATTCTTGTTTTCTTTATGCACTTTGAATTTATATTTTATTTATCTTTTGACTTTTTTAAGGTTTAAAATAATCGTTATAGTTACGATTTATTCTAACTATATTTTTTTATGTAAATAATGGAAATCTTTCACGGCTCAAAACCATTTATTACTCATGAAAGATATTTGTCACATATTCTTTTCAGCTTACAAATGCACCCATTGGAAACTACTTGCTCCGTACAACATTACCTGTCTGGATTTGAAAACTAAAATAAACTGATTTGGTTTTCTAATCCAGACGGGTTTTAAATGGAGAAAGTATTTATTTATCGGTAAATCCTTTTCTTACGGGACGTTGCACATGGGATTGGCTACGGGGTTTGTCTTAAAGTGATCTCCGCGGGTTCAGATCGTCTCACAGCCACTATTTTGAATGTGGGTCACATGTATTAGTGGTTTTGCTGGAGCACGTAGGCATATCACGTATGAAATTCAACGTTATTGTAGGATAGAAAGCGATGACCAGCAATTCTATGACTTGGATGGGCCCGGACCCACCAAGCACGTGCACCCATGGCCCATGGGAGTTAGAGCAGGCCCCGCTGCTTCTAGACTTAGTTGGGCCACTTCTCAATAAGTCAGTTTGGCCAAATTTAATTTGGACTAGAAGGCTCATTATACTCTGGGTGAAAAATGCTTGGGCCTGATAAAAGGATGAGGAGGCTCTGAGGTTGGAGGGAAGAGGGAAGAGGGAGATGGGGGAGGAGAAAGAGGAGAAGAAAAGAATGGAAGGAGGCAACATGCAGGTGGTGCAAGGTGTTTTATGAACCAAGTTAACCTCCTCAACATCTCAATTCCTTTATACATGAAACTGATTCTCTAGTTCTTTTCCTAATGTTAGTTGCTTCCGTTTTTGTTTGTTTACAGTGCATGTGATGATAAACAGTATCGGACATTGCTACTCCTTCATGGGAGTCTGACAGTTAATATTGAAACCTTTTATAGTCCTTCTTTCTTTAATAATTCACTTGTCTTTTCTTTTATTTTACCAAAAATCTTAGTGAGCTTCTTTTTTAGTTGTGGGGCCGGTTGTAGCTGTAGGTTGGAAAATGCTTCTTCTCCCACATTTTTCTCACGGCAAATCTCACGGGCTGACATGGGACTGGCATCGTTCAGGCCATGTCAGCTCCCTTCCCCTGCCCTTTGCATTTTTCTGGTCCTCAATCTCAGCTCCGGCTGCATCCACCGGCCAACGGCTATTAAACCCCGCCACGTCCATTATACCCTCAGACACCTCCACCTCCGAGCCACCCCCGCCCTGCCTCGGCCTACTCCCTGCCCCTGGAGGGGGGAAGCGCCTATATTATTGATTTTGATTATGCATGACAAAAATCAAATTTCGTAAATAAAACTAGGATCTAAATTAGGAGATGATCATGATGAGAGTATTAAAATTTAGAGGTGCTCAATCTGTGACACCTACACAAAGCAGACAAAAAAGCTCAAATCTATAATTTAACAGAACCATTGTCATGCGAATTGAAAGAAACATGCTCTAAACAAAGAATGACTAAATGATAAATGCAACGAAAAAAAAAATCAATTCGAAGTTCATATATATGCATCACCACTCCCTAAACAAGAACTTTTCAGCAATCTTCACTTTTTATGTTAAATTTCGAAGGTCGAATTATCCATAAAATGTTGAAAGGACGTAAGAAATAAATTATACTCCCTCCGTTCGGATATACTATATATATTTTAGAAAAAAATTCATTCAAAAATACTCCTCCCATTTAACTTAATTTTCAATCATTGAGCTTCTTATAAAATACCTATCTTCCTTATCTTGTAAAATAACCGCACCATCATTCACTTTCACTCGGCTAACTCCCAAAAGCTCCAACATTTTCCCCACCGCTGGCCACCATGCTCCGACGCCTCCTCCTCCTCCTCCCCGCCGCCAGCGGCTTCACCACGGCGGCCCAGTCGTACCTTCATTTTAAAGCGCATTCATGTGTGAGTATCCTAAAAGTTCATACTCAACTAAGCCGAACTGCAGCGAGGCAACCATGAGACCACCCTAACCGAGCCCCTCAACCTAATAAAAACACTTTTCAAAATTTACACACTACATCAGAACGGAGGCAGTATATAACAATTGGGACGTCTAACAAAAATTAAAAAATGATGATATCTAAATATGCTTTTGGTACATGCACATGCATTTGCTTCATTATATATTTGCAATCCATCTTTCTTTCCGTTTTTTCCAATCCGTGATTAATCAATGCTGAAAATGTTCTCAACTTCTGATTCCAGTGTAAGACCCCAAACAAGATTCTTCTCCATTGATGATAATGTGAGGTGACTGGAGGACCAGGGAACAGCCACATCGCGGTTTGCCGTGAGAAAAGTGTGGGAGAAAGCATTTTCGGCCTCTCCTCTGCAAAACAGCAGGAGATAGCCTCCTAATTAAAGCATAATAACTGATTAGCTAAATTAAGTGTGTGCTTTGTTGGGTAAATGTGGGTGGCAGGACCTGGTCTATGGCTAGAGAGCAATTTAGGGAGGTAAAAAACCGTTAAACTACCATAAATAATTAAAGCCCAGCAGCTCCCCGTTTCCATTAGATCACTCCTTTTTGATCTCTTCTCCTTTCCTCCTCCATTACCAAGCACAAGCTCTCGGTTAATCCATCCTCGTCATCCACCATGGCCAAGCTCAACTCCTCCCTCCTCCTCCTCGCCGGAGTTCTGTGCGTGGCCGCCTGCGCCTCCGCTGTTGATGCCATGCTCGTCGAGGGCAAGGTCTACTGCGACACTTGCCGCTTGGGCTTCGAGACATTCGCCACCTACTACATCCCCGGTAAGAGGACTTTCTTCTGTATCACTTGGTTTTCTAGATAGTGATTGTCAAGACGTGCTTTGCACCGTGTTGGCCAGTGAAGATTAATGAAGGATTATTTGCAGGGGCGAAGGTGAGGCTGGAGTGCATGAACAAGACAACCCAGCAGGTGACCTTCACCGGGAACGGAGAGTGCGACAAAACTGGAACATATCAGATTGAGGTCCCCGGGGAGCATGAGGAGGAGCTGTGCCAGGTATACCTGGTGAGCAGCCCTATGAAAGGGTGCAATGAGCCAAAGGTCGGAAGGGAGCACGGCCCGGTCGTTCTCACCTCCAACAACGGCATCGTCTCCAACATCCGGTACGCCAACCCTCTCGGCTTCCTCAAATCCGAGCCCCTCAACATTTGCTCCGACGTGTTGGAGAAGTACAACTTTTAAGCTTGCATGGCGCCATGCATGTCTTGCCAGTGTCTAATATGATCACCTTATAAGAACAAAAAAAATTGTTATATAGCAAAATACCATGAGGAGGATGCTTTAATGGTTTTGATTCTATTTGTTTCTTTTTTTTTCTCATGATTCTGTTATCATGTATTAGTGAAAATTTTTTGGGCTCGGACAATAACAAGAAATAAATTTTGGTTTGACCTGGCAGATTGTATTATTGTCTTTGATTATGTATTTTTCATAATATTCTTCGTATTCTAATTGAAATAAAGAAGGTAATGCTTGAGAATAAACGAGTTTGCACTTTGCATGGCATAGCTTCAAAAGCAAGTTTATAGTTATAAAGGCTGCTCAATGCTCATTTCATAGTATACACGAGGTCATATCGATCCTTCTAGTGACTATTTCACAAACTTTCTTGGTTTATATGAGAGCCATTATTTTTGTATTTTATTTTCAATTTTACATATTTAAAAAATATCAAAGGGGGTTTGCTATAACAGACCGGTTTATATGAGATCGTTCCCAGGGGTGTTAGGGGTATGAAATCAATCTTTAGAGTCGGGTATCAAATCAATGGTAGCTGAGTGTGAATTATTATTACTCACTATTGTAGCCGTAGCCGTCAGATGAAAATCCAACACTATAATTTAAACTAACCTCATATTAGCCAAATGAGAACGATCTCATTTAAACTCTTCCCTTATTATAATGCTTCAACCAAAACGAGTTTGAATAGGTTATGGATCTTAAAACAAGTTTGTAAACAAGCAATAAGATGTAGTTTAAAAATTATAAAAAAAAAAGATGATGTTTAAAAATCTGCTTTAGATCATCACTAATTTGAGAGAGATTTTTTTTTCTTTCTAAATAAAGCGAGGAACAACTTTAAATAGTTTATGCAAATCATGGAATAAGATTGGATTTCTTTGTCCATGTACCCAGTCGCTACTTTGAAATGAAAAAAGATGGGAAATACGGAAAAAGACCAAACATACCCGGTGGGACTCGAACCCACAATCGCCTGATTAGAAGTCAGACGCCTTATCCATTAGGCCACGGGTACATCTGTTGAATTATATATTATATAATATATATATAGTGTATTTATGTTAAAATGGAATCACGTTTTGTGAGAAAATGGTCTTCAGAATTTGTACTAATCGATGATTAGGGATCGTATGAAGGTACAACATAGCATGTCGGATATCCCTTATGAAACATCTCACAAATTAAGCTTTTTCCCTCTCTAGTAGTCTAATCCGAGCTCTGTTCTCTATTTAAAATTTGCACTATACGACCAAAGTTGTGAGGGCTACCTTTATCATCCAAGCTGAAGCAAGAGCAAGGCACGTCCGTGCTTGATGTGAAACTGTTACTAATTTTTACTCATTACAGGAGACCAAGTTTTTGCAATGTCTTATCTCTAAGGAGATTAATAACTTAGGATTTAACGTAAATTATGTTTCTCCATTTTGTTTGAATTTGATGATGTTTCTCAATTTAGGTCAATACTTTCTCAACTGAGGAAGTGACCAAATAGGCAAATATAAACTCTACCTATTTATATACCTTTTGATTCATAAAAAATGGAACAACTACTATTTTCCAATTCCCTCTAATCCTACCACCTTCTCATCTTCTTCTTTGTTTACTAAATTACTAGTGGTTGATAGAATTTCCTCAAAGGAATGGACTCGTTTTAAGTAAATCCAAATCCGACTGCAAAAGTAACCATGTTCCATTCAAGTTATAATACAAGAAAAGTTGCCAGAGTCTTTCTACTATGGAACACACTACGGTAGTTTGTTATACAAAGCCCAGCCCCGGTGGATTTACAAGAAATCATCAAAGGACAAGTTCATATCAGCTTCAATGCTTGGAACAGACTGAAGCCATGGGGAGGCTCCGTTCGAACCGTTCGAGAAATCAAATGGTGGGTGGGCAGCAAAATCATCATGTAGGAACACAGCTGAGCTCATGTCATCAGTGACAAGAAAGTTGTCATGGAGATAACTCTCTCTTTTTACTTCCACTTCTGTTATCCCTTCAGCAGGAGTAACGTTAAGATAAGAGGCAATGGTAGGAAGAGTTATTGTAGTGGCTGTTCTTGACATGTTGCTCTGGCCAACAACAGAGGGTCCCTCCTGATCTGTTGCTGCCCTTGCTTGGATACGGTCGGCCGCTTGATTTCTTGCTTTCCTAGCTTGAATGATCTGGGGATCGATTTGTCAATGATTTAATAAAAGTAATTGGTACAGGAAATGGAAGTTGCCAAAAATTCTCAGCTGAACTGGATGTAACTGGTGTATTTTGTGATTTAGGGACTCACATATTTCTGTGTGTCATCATCCTTGAATATCATGATGAAATCTCCGAGATGCAACCCGTGCTTTTTAACGAAGTCCCCTGAAGATAAATTTGCGGTAAATCAAGGTAACTCTATCCTTGTAAAGGAGTAACAAAAAGAACATGACATATTTGTTAAGTGGCAAAGAGATTATCTGACCTGTATGTTCAAGTATGTACATTCGGCTTTTGTTATTTGGCCAATATCTGAATGAAGCAGACATAAGAGTTGCATGGTACAAAGTGAAACCAATGGTAAATATATCTTGAAATTATGTTGCTCAGTTGAAACAAGTATAGAATCTGTCAAAAAACATTTTCTTCTGCTTTTCTATTATTCAAAGAAGAAACTGGTACTCAAATGGCCTGAGCAGCAGGATGGCATTGCTTTATTTTTCTCTTTCCAATAGAATTGAAGATGAATTGCAGTTCAAAACTATAACTGAGGTACCGTATACTGAGGAAGCCGAAAGAAAGACTAACCAATATGAGACTATTCTGGAAATAATCAGACCTGTACTTGAAGATCCACACTTGCATAGAATCCAAGTCCTCCATACTTAACAGAATTCCTTCCCTTGCAGTCAAGATGGGGAGATGAGCCTCGGCCTCTTTCTGAGATAGAAAAGACTTTCCAATCAATTGTTACAAATGCTGCATGTAAAAGTCGTCGTAGAAGTTGATGATAAGCAACATCTAGCTATATGCTGATTAGCTGCAGCCTATGGGCTTACCTTAGGGAGAACCATTCTACCAAGAGAACCCACATCACTGTTTCGCAGTTCCTTCTGAAGGATGAATCTGAAACCGGGCTCTTCCATTGCCTACAAGATCATACTGTCATATAGTTAGCTGTCAAATCTGCATACAATTAGTACCAACATATACTACCATTTTAGCATCATACTAGAATGTCCAACATGGATGCTCCATGCACAATTCAGCACATACTGCTTACCTAATTCAAAAGAAAAAGAAATTAAAAGGGCAACCAAATTATGAAGAACAGAGACTGATACAACTCGAGCCAGTTATATCATTTTGTAGAATGTTAAATAGCTAATGCATTTAAAGAACTAGACATTCAGCCATGACATGAATGAATGGCAGTCAAAAGGGAATAAAAATATCAAGCTAACTAAAATCAACAAGCATTGACTATAATTCCACATGCTCATTTTACATCTGGAGGATCTCCTCACGAGTTCAATTAAGCAAAGGGCACGATCATGTCCAAGCAGAAATCTTTCAGTCAAAGTTTCTTTTGCTGCTGGTCGAGCTATAACACTCGACTGAAGCTTCAAACAATTACAACCACAGTCCCAGAGAGGATATAAATACTCCCCCGTTCGGAATTATTATCACCATAAGGTTTTCTAAAATGAAGAGGGAGTATTAAGTAACATAGGTGAGTAAATCAGAATGAAACAGTTGCCAAACAGGTAATCACTCCCAAATTTAAAAGCTACTTTTTGCAAGCTCCCCACCAAGAGATAAATATCAATTGAAATAAGGAAAGCGGTAATAAACTGTATACTGGGAAATGCTACATTGAGAGAATTTGATATAAAATTAGCTAATAACATTTCCGCTTAAATATCTCGTCTTGTACAGACATAAACTATACATTATACAAGAGCCTATCAAGACTATCCAATATCCAACCCAATCATGTTCACTAGTAACCTATACTTCGCCGAAAAATCCAGTATCTTTATACAATCATAAATGCCTTGAATGCTCTAGGTGAGCATCCACCAAGATGGTCTGATGCACCAAAAAATCTTATTTCATTTTGCACAATGTACCACACTGGGGCAAAATAAGCAAATTAAGTACCACATTTACAGCTAAGCAACACATTATACTGCTATAACACCAGAAACTTCTCAGCAACAAGCCTCTTAGTATATAGCAGCATAAAAGGATTAGTCAAGCAGCAGCTAATGGAACATCCTATTAAAAGTGAAAACAGAGAGGCAGTACAAGCGGGATAGGCGGCGGAGTGTGGATGACCATCCTGGGCAGAAGAATGCTGGGCAGGGAGAAAATGCTGCCAATGGGACGCCTCTGCCTGGCCATTCTCTTCCTTCGGCTGGCCCTCATGCTAGCCGCATCATCAAAATCGGCGGCCATAAGCTCCAGACTCGCCGCCTCCACCGGCTTCACTTCCTTCTCCTTCCCACTCATGACCACCATCCCAGCCACTGAAGCTCTTCTCCTCACACAATCCATCCTTCCTCCACACCCCACCTCCTCCTTCCCCCCTTCTTGTGTCTCAGGAAGGAGACAGAAAGAAAAAGGGTTGTTGGGCAGTAAATGCAAAGACAAACAAAGTTGAGAAGTTGCCAAATTTGGAAGAGCAAAGAGGGAGTATTGTGGACTTTATAGTCCGATTTGGAGGAGACGGTTGGTTGGTGCAAGCTGTTGCTTCTCACTCCCATCTTGGCTTTAATGGGGTTGCTTTGATGATCATTTTGGGTGATCTTTGGGCGTGGGAATGGCGACAAGAGGCGGGTGGTGGATGGGGAGGGGGAAGAGGAGGAGGTCCAGGTGGTGGAAGAGCTCTGAAACCCTGCGAGGCGATGACTGGCTTTCGGGCCTCGTTCTTTCTCTTCCTCTTTCTTTTTTGGCGGGTTTTTCCACAGGGGATTGCCTCGAGCTTCAAATTTTATCTACGGTTGGACGAAAATGGGCTTCGCCTTTTGTCAATGTTCTTCCGTGCGATTTTTTTTTTCTGAATCTTTTTTGAAGGGGTGTCGGAGTCCTTGTCCTCTTAAAGCACCATATCGCGCTGCTAATTCCCGATTAGAAGGGGCAGGCCAACTAGCCTCTTAAAACACCATATCACGCCACCAATCCCCTTAAGGTAGAAGCATTTTTTATCTGCCTCCAGGTTATATCCGCCGTCATATGGAAGCTATAGATCATCAAAATTGACAACGCACATAGATCAACTTTGTGCTCCTGCCGCGCTGTGGTAGAGTATGGAGGAAGATAAAAAAATGTTTCCCCTCAGGCCCACCATGTAAAATTAGGGTATAATATCGGGTGGGTGGCCAACGGTGTGAGTGTTTTTGACCTCAGGACCTCAAATTTGGGAAGTGTTCTTGTTTGCAATTGAGGGTAGTTTGGTGCTTTCAAAGGGTATGCTGATTATAAGGGGAGAGTAAGTCTGGTTTAATAAATGATGGGAAGATTAATGGTGAGTGATTAGGGGAAGGGAGTTAATGGGGCACCAGAAAAAGACAGGCTTCAAAAGCAACCAAGCCTTGCCTGCATTTGCTGGAGCAAGGTTAACATGTGTCATTAGTTTTTGAGAGTGTCTGGCTTTGGATCTCTAGTGGCCAACTAGTGAAATCCACTTCTTGATCCATTAATCTCTTCTTAATCTCCCCTATGATGGGCATCTCAGCAGTGTACTTTTGTGCCAAAAAAAAGTAATCCGGAGACAAAATTTCAAGTTGTTTTCTTTAATCCGATGGGATCCAATTTTCTTCTATTTTTTATTGAAGAGAGAGTGAGAGACAGGTTATCATTGGTAAAGGCTGATCATGTTCCTTCAGAGAGATTCATCGGCCAGTTGGAGGGGACCAAACCATTAAGCTCTGCACACTAAGCACTTTTCTCACTCTTAATTACCAGATAGGAAGACTTCAAATGTTGAATGGCGGTTTTTAAACAACTAAGCCTTTTTCCCTAATCTTGCAGTGGAAGAGGTTGGGGAGGTAGAATCACAGTCAAGAAGTACAACAATATTGCATATTAATTTGTCAACATTTCCCCTCACAAACTAGGCTATCGCAGATCAGGAAACACAGAACACAAACTTTAATAGTTAAACTAAATCAAGAGTAATAGAAGGCAAAAAAGAAAAACAGTAATAGAAGCCACTCAGCATTAAAAGAACAGTATTAGAAGCCACTGTCATGGGCTTAGACAAATTTATCCGAATTTTCTTCATTTAGACTGAAACTTAAATACATTGAAAAACTGATCATGTTAGAATAATTGGCAGCCATCAAGCATTTGCCCACCTTGATTACAAGATCAAAGCGCGCATTCAAGTAAAACCTTTTAGGCTGAACTTGCCAAACTATGAACAATTACTGTTCCATATAGCGTAAATTTCATTTTGCCTCGTGCCTATGTTGGTTGACAAGGTGAGCACCCACCCAGCCTACGGGATTATATCCAGACACATGCTGCAGGGGTTGGGATGTGCTGTAACCAGCTCCTGGGGTCTGATTGCTAGGGCTTCCATCTTCATCAGAGGATTCCACTAGAGGTTCCCTGAGAGGGAGGGCTGGGGGCAACTGTGAAACCCCATTGCTGACATTTGCGGAGTTGCTGACGACAAGTCCATGATTTGCTAACTCCAGAGCTGGTTTTTTTACCTCCGAAATAAAAGAACCTACTATAACCTGATGACATGATTAAATCGCAATGGTACACAAGTCAATACTAAGTAATTGTAAATTACTTGCAGAATGATGACATGGAAGATGTAATGCACCTGTACTGGAGCTGGCCGCTAGCAGCATCCCAGCTACTCCACCTCCCAATACACGCCCATCTGTTCCAGCCAATGCTACACTCAAACCACCACTTCTGCTACGGGTACCACCATTCTCTGTGAGCATGAAGGAACCGGATAGGGAAAGAATTTCAAAACGCCCCTGCAAAATTAAACATTTCATAAGATAATTTCTTCAATGATCAGGGGAAAATAATAAGTTTAAGATGACCATTGACAAAAACAACATGCCAAACTAAATGATGGTTACATAGGGATATAATTAAAGCTTAAAAAGAAGTTCTTTAAACAAAAACTGCATCAGAACCTCATATGTTACAGTTCCCCCCAGAAGTTGCAGGTTGGCGTAGAGTAACATTAGATACTGCACCATTTGCTGGACAAGATGCACACTGTTCGTGATCCTTGTTGTGAAAAAGACATAATCTTTGAAGCAACATCCTGCCAAAAAAAAACGTACTGAGATAATCTCTTAATAGTTAAAGCACTCACCAACTCCTTTGTCCACCAATTCATCAGTTTTCATACACATCCATCATTTGAACTATACTATAGGTGGCATTTGAGCTGTTAATCCGAATTTGCTCTAAAATTACTCAGTTCTAATTTTTCCATTCATTTTTTTTTGTGATGAACAAAACTATAAGCCAAAAAATATTATAACATCATTGTTTTAAATGACTGCAAAAAGCACCCAAAACCGACACTCTTTTCCCGTATGAATAAAAAAATCCACTTACAAACTCGAACAAAAAAATTAAGATTAACAATCCTACACAAAAATGTTTGGACCATTATAATTTATTAGAACAGCCCAGATCAGGACGATTTGTCAGTGCATATGCATATACTGTAAAACTCTATTTTAAGTAATATTATAAGCCAATTAGTAATCATAGTAAAATACAGACTTTCAGGATTACTGGGCAGCACCCAAATCCATTTTAAAAAAATACTATACGACTGTTATTCAGTCAGAACTGAAGCAACAAATACTTCTACTTAAACTGACACACAAATTATACAGCAAAATACAGGCAAAGCAGGTTCAGGATGTATGATGCCTTTTACAATATATAGCTGGAAGAGGTAGAGCTCTAAATCAGTAAATGTGGCGCATGAGTAGGCAAACAAGAACAAATGGAGCTCCTTACCAGGGAATATATCTTCTAGAAACCTAGCCCATCTATTGAAATATCCATAGAGTAGAATTTCCAGAGATGAGTCATTTTACATAAAACTAAGAAACACATATCATAAGTCAACATACTACTTCTATGTGGTCAATAAGAGCATTTTCATTTTCTTAATCCTAATTAAAGAAATCCCACAGATAAGTGATTACCAAGAAAAAAGGGCCTCTCACTTTTATCTTATGTGAGCCAGACAAATCAAAATTTCGACTTTTCAAGGACCAATTTCTTTTGTGAATATGTCCACTCATTTGATATCCCAAAAAAACACT
Source organism: Houttuynia cordata (assembly GCA_039654745.1). Lineage (NCBI taxonomy): Eukaryota > Viridiplantae > Streptophyta > Magnoliopsida > Piperales > Saururaceae > Houttuynia > Houttuynia cordata. Next base: position 30,949,051 of record CM077505.1, on the reverse strand, counting down.
GTGGTTCTCTTCGAAGTAGTTATGCAATAGCATTATTGACCCTTTCTTCTACTCTAGGTCCGTCAAAAAAATTAGAACCAAGTATTTAGACAAGCAAGTAAGCTCGTTCAACGCTCTTGGTTCTTATGCACACTTATCCGACCGACAAAATGGCACATATTATTTCATCTCCAGAAAAAGCACACTTGATTTTTTTTATTTCGGGATGCACTGAAAAGATTGAAGCAAAAAACCTGCAGAGGCAAAAGGTCACACTCGTGTACACATGCAAGAATGCAAAAAAAAAATCTTACTTATATATGCATGTAAGAGTGGAAAAAAAAATTATCTTATGACATATATCTTCTATAGTATATCTATTGTAGACCTGAAGAAAAAATTATCATTGCATCTAAGCTACCAATGAGTGTCATCCTATAAGGCAGAGATATAGATATAATTTCAAACATTAGCTGATCACTGATCAGTTGGATGAAGACATTGATGACCAGTAGATCCAGTGCATGATTAAGTAAACTGTATGTACCACAAATCACAAAGAAAAGGCTGTCAAAACAATGAAACAATGTTGCACTTCGTAAATTACCTCTCCAGCTTTCACGGTGATCACATGAGGTATGAAAGAAGCACCAGCAGCACCTGTCAAGCAACCAACCACAAATTTGAATTTTCCACCAATTAGAAAAACTAACGGATGCACTTACCAAAACCAACAACCAGCAGCATTGACATGCATCACCATATTACTAATCATAAAGACACCCTTCACAAATCAAATATGAAGAAAGGCTTCGACACAGATGTAAGAATATACAATAAATGAATAAAGATTTCAGTTTCTTAACAGCTTGAACTTTTGGGAAACTTGGTTATCTTATATGGTAACAGAACTCCAGGTTATGGAAGGTACTGGGTTTCTAGTCTTGGTGGAGGCATTCATACCCCAATTCTGTTCCACGCACCGCGCTTGATGGATGCTTGCAAATGAGGGGGGGATGTTGGAATATACAATAAATGAATAAAAAATTCTGTTTCCTAACCGCTCGAGCTTTTGAGGAACTTTGGTTATCTTACATGGTATCAGAGCACTAGACTTTAAAAGGTCCTGGGTTCTAGTCTTGCTGGAGGCGTTTAATCTCATTTATGTTCGGTGAATGCTTGCACGTGAAGGGGATGTTAGAATATATAATAAATGAATAATGATTTCCATTTTCCTTACAACAAAAAGATGTGAAACCTCAAAAATCAAGCATAACAACATAAACATGGAATTTCCAGCCGTGATGTTGACCACATAAATAAATATTAGAAGCCTCGTATCACAAAACATTTCGTAAGTTGTTGTCCTGGAAAGAAGGTTAATTAACAAGCTAGGCATGACAAGCAGCTGATGCAGACGCGTAGAGGACGTGACTGAGTAATATTTACAAGGTGCTGCCAGAGACGATGACTGTCATGGCTTGATGGAATCCAATCACAAGCACAAGCATGACAAAATACAAATATACTGACAAAAGGAAGTACCTAAAGCTTCCATCTGCTGTTTCTTCCCCGACCCAGGGGGGCGGCCCTTCCGCTTACCAGACCCGGCAGACGACGGAGCACCGGAATATCCCGCCGACCCAGAGGCAGGCGACAACGGCGACGTATTCAAAGCCAGAGCCACATTGCCATCCAGCCCATACTTCCGAGGCCTCCCTCTCTTCTTCTTCACCGGCTCAGTCAGATTAAACCCACCGCAGGGCCTCATCACCGCCGTCGACGATGCCTCATACTCCGCCGCCTCAGCGGCGGGTTTTTGCACCGAAGGTGCCCCCCGCATTGAACGGCAGGCGCATGCCCCCCTGCATCATCCCGGAGGCCGAATGGGGGGCCATAAACGCCGGGTTGTTCTGCATGCCTCCCCCGAATGCCGCAGCGCCAGGGCCCATCATCATCCGCGGCGGTTCCGTCGGCGCCAGCCGCGTCGCTTCCCTCGCATCCATTCACCACTCGCAGCACCTAAATGCAGCTTCTTCTGGCTCAGGAATTCCTTCTAACACCTTCCAGGTGTCAATCTACAACCAACAAATTCCAAAAAAATAGCAAAAAAAACAGCGTTTTGGATGGAAGTTGGAAACGGAAAACAAGAAAATGGGAGAGAATTGAGGAAAGGGGGGGATGGAGGAACCTACGAGCTTGTTCTTCAGCGGGCGGAATGGGGGATTCTAGGGTTTAAGCGAGGCTTTCTCCAGAGTAGGGTTTATGCGATCCTTTTTCTAAAAAAAAAAATATTTTTAGGCTTTATGGTGCGGGGGAAAATCGAAGGAAAAAGGGTAAAAAAGAAATTTGCCAATTTCCAGGCTGGGTATTTCAGGGAATTCACTAATCATATGAGATACGGCTCACGCTCTTCTACATGAGCCCGCCCTAGGGACAAGAACTGTCGGATTAAAATTCGACGGGTTTCCGTGAGGCGGCTCACGAGTTGCTCATGAGCCGTCTCTCATATTTATATTTTTACAATTTGAGAAGGGAAACAGTTAATATGCTCCTGAACTCATTGTGTTTACAATCTGATCGGTTGGATCGAGAAATAAGAGCTCTTATGGTGGGAGCTGATTCAAACCTGTCTACCCCTTGTATTAACCCCCAGCTACCGGAACAAAAATCCGACGGCCCATAGCATCTCAGCTCACACCGACATACAAAAGATTAGGCTCAATTAGACGAATTAAAAAATAAACATGCATCAGCATAGACAATGACTATTAAGGATATTTAGGGCGGTTTGGGGCGTGATAAAAAACAAAATATCTACAGTGGATGTTTCACTTTATTTCTTGTTTTTTTCATTTTCAGCTAAAACACCTCAGGACGTGTTTCAGACATCCACGGTGAAAAACCCGAAAATGAATAGTGAAAGTAGATTTTTCGTTGTGGATGTTTTGGATTAATCACGAACCAAACTGCCATTTAACTAAATAACAAAAGATATTCAAGTATTACAGCCTTTTTTTTATCACCTGTACCGCCTTAGACACAAGGGACCAAAACTAATGGTGGGATTGAGTTGCCAGACCATGAAAACCTTGGCAGTAGCTGTTTTGCAACATTGGAAGACTAACAAACGCTTGGACATTGATAAACACCTTGAAAATGTGTTTTCTTAGTTTGGTCACCAATGGTGGAGATGGGTTGGGCACCAAAGATGCTAGGGATTTCTTACTAGTTTGGGGGCGTGATTAATGCAAAACATCTACAGTGGATTTTGGACATCCATTGTAGCATCTATGTTTTTTCCATATCCAGCCTGAAATTCTTCATGAGGTGTTTCATCTGGATATGGAAAAAACCTAGATGCTACAGTGTAGCAAAACATCAAGTCCGGATGTTTTGCTTTTAATCATGCCCCAAACAGCAAGAGTTTGTTTCACTCTCTAAATGAAAAGTATATTTCTTTATTTTAAGAGGAATTTATTAAATAATATAAAAAATTTCCGATCGGGAACACTGTAGCATCGTCGAAATAATCACTCTTTAAAATGGGACAATAACAACTAACATTGTCAAAGGCGTCGGTTCACTGTTTACACACAGTGGTGTCCGTTCAACTTAAGTTGAGAGGCGTCGGTCCGTTCGGGTCAATTTTTTTAAAAAAGCCACGCTGGCGCCTGCGTGACTCGTAATTTCTACAGTGTTCTTGATCGGATTTTTTTTGTGTATTATTTAATAATTCTCCTTATTTTAAAGGCTAAAATTCCTTTAAAAAATAAAATAATAGATATGATATTTTAGCTTAAATAATAAATCATAAAGTAAAATCTTTAATTTTGAAATAGAATGCCAAACAACCCCTAAGAACAAGTTTGGGTCAATCAAATGGTTTATTGTAAAACTGCTCTCCCTTCAATATTTGCCTTGTCAACCTCCAAGAGAAGTACTTTTCTTAACCCTCTCCCTCCTCGACTCGAGAGGAAATCTCATAGAAGAGAAAGTTGCTTCAAAAAGTCACAAATTACATTGGCTATATTCATAGGCTCTGAGCGAACGTAAGATTTTCAGGGATGGTGTAAGGTCATTTGAGATGGGGTCATGTAAGGGAATTAAGCTTATTTATAAAAAAATAGATGAAATGTATATGTAATCTTAGTGAAATGGATTCCACGTAGGTCCGCCGTAGCAGTAGTATTTATTTTCTGGTGAACATGAGTAGGAAATAGCCAAATATTTGAAACAATTCGTACCATGTAGACTAAATTTAGTAAATTCATTGAAGAAGAAAAACAAATTAGTAAATTAAGAGAATTTAAAGAATAGAATTATAGAGGTGCAATTCAATTCGGAGAATTTGAAGAATATTCAACAAATATTACGGAATTATTATTTTTTGCAAACGTAATGGGCTTTCAGGTAATTCCCACGACGCTTCGTTCCTCCATTTGTCTTCCTTCTCCAGAAGAAAAAAGGGCGGGTTTTGCATTGCGCTGCCCAAATCTTTACCAATAATCATGGCCTCCCCCAAGCAAATCAGTAGCGTCGATGATCAGGTCTCTCCTTTTCATTCCTTTTTCAAATTCCTTATTTTTCACATTTTTTTCCTATTTTTTTCGCATCTCTGCAATCAGCTTGAGCTTCAAACTCCATTAAACTGTTTTTTTAAAATAAAATGGTATTAGTTATGTTGTTTAGTTCCTTAAATCTTCGTTTTTTTTGACAAATTTAGTTCCTTTAATCTTCTCATGGGAGTTGGTCTTTCTACACAATATTTTAAGAAATTATGTAGCTCAAGAATTAACGAGTCTATCTTCTTTGCCAGGTTTTGATAGAAGAGAAGCCATTTACACGCATTATTGCTTTGAATAGGCCTCGGAAATTAAATACTCTCTCTTATCATATGGTTTGTTCGACGGCTTGATGCATAATTCACTTTCTTATATTACGCGATACTCGGAGTTGCATGCGATTTATATAGCTGTTTGTGTTGCTTTTTGTACTTTTTTAGGTATGTGGTGCATCTGATCCTGTTTTGTCCTTTATAGATATCTCAACTGCTGAAGCTGTTTGTTGCTTATGAAAATGATCGCAATGTTAAGTTGGTGATTATGAAGGTACCATTAAGGTCTTGTTTAGTACCATTTATTCCTAGAGTTGCGTCGTTATCGAGCTTGCAAGCGATCTTTATGAACAATGGTTGTAGGGTACGGGAAGAGCATTTTGTGCAGGTGGAGATGTTGCAGCTGTGACCCAACTTATTCGTGAGGGTAATCACAGATCCCACCTGGTTAACATCTACAAATCATTAAAGACCTTCACACCTTGTTATGGTGGTTGATCAATTTTTTGTCCTAACTATGAGGAGATGCATAGCCAGTGTGTCATAAGGTCATCTTTAGTAAAATCTGTAGATTTCTTATGTAGTTCTTATCGCTTTCATGACGTGTCACAGGCCATTGGAGTTTCGGCACACAGCTTTTTGGAAAAGAATTCACCTTGAATTACATAATCGGTACATACAAGAAACCTCAGGTAAACTTTTTCACTTATATGATCCGTTCAAATCATTAATTCTTTTGCACTTCGAATCTTATCAAAACTGTTTGGCCCCACAATGCAACATCCTTATAGGTCTCAATTCTCAATGGCATTGTGATGGGAGGGGGTGCTGGGGTTTCCATTCATGGAAGGTTCCGCATTGCCACTGAGAATTCGGTATTCTACTTATCACTTTTTATTTTTCTAAAGATGGATTTGTCTATGCACACACTTTTTCAAGACTACATATGATGCCTAACATCTTTGGTTGAGTTAGTTGGGTCCCTTGCGTAATATGATAGATGCTTGGTTTGATCCTTGAGGCACCGCACCACCCATAAAGTAAATAACCTTGATATGGTATACATGATATTGTAGTTATTGAACTATGCTTTTAATAACTTCCATTTCTATAGATGTTTGGCCTCTGCTTTTCATGTGTATATCTTTCTTATCACCATGCAATCTACTCAATAAATGCAGCTTTTCATAACTGATACTAACATGAAGCAATTGTAGGTTTTCGCGATGCCAGAAACAGCTCTTGGTTTATTTCCTGACATCGGGGCTTCCTATTTTCTATCCAGGCTTCCCGGTTTTTTTGGTAGTAATTTTTCTCTCAGTTTTTATATATTGAAGCATTCTGCTGTCTAGTAGCACATCTTTTTAGACTTATCATTTTATCTTATATAATTTAATGTCTCTGCATGTCTAGGTGAATATTGTGGTCTCACTGGTGCAAGGTTGGATGGTGTTGAGATGCTTGCTTGTGGTCTTGCGACTCACTATGTGTCATCTGGGGTATGTTGTTCTGCTGCTTTAAATTTTTCGGTTGCCACTGAAAAGTAAATGGTCGAACTTTAGTCCAATTTGTAGAGTAGTTCTGTGCATGTGCTATATTTTGAGCTCTATCAGTGGATTGTCCAAGAAGAGCAGTCTAGCAGGGGAAATTGTAAATAATTGTTTTTAGCTTTGTTTGACGTTATTCTTGAAAGCTGCTAAATATCTCAGTTTCTCAAAATGTCTGTGGATGTTAGAAATTACCTCTTCTGGAAGAAGCATTATCAAAAGTGGAGGTAGCTGCTCCAAACGTGGTCTCCGCTATTATCGATCAGTTCGCGGAGCAGGTGCCTCTGAAGGAGCAAAGTGCTCTTAACAGGTAATGCACTTGATCTAGAGACTACTATGAGGGGAACTTGTGAGGCTAAGATAATACACCTTTGCTCATCATCTCTTGATTACTCCTCTGGCCGTGGATTTGCCTGCTGAGTACCATGCAGGGGGAACATCTGAGTTTTAAAGTAAACATACAAGCAGCTTAAGTTTCAATAACATAAATATATAATATAGTCTGTTATTGATACTCAGATGCCTGTTTGTGAATTAATTGTCATTTATTCTGAAAACGAATTGGGCAATGACCTGTGGTGCTTGGAAGTTGCGTATGTTCCAATTTTAATCTCCGGGCTTTTGTTTTTTTTTTTTAGATTACTATGGATGTAGAATTGGCTCTTTGCATGTAAGAGTTTAACTGAGTATATACCCTAATTTATTCATGTTAAAATTTTAATGGCTGACTAAAACGTTATTTGTCTACAGGATGACTATTATTAACCATTGTTTCTCAAGGAGAACAGTAGAAGAAATTTTATCTGCTCTTGTAAGTTATGAAATATTTCAAAGTACAATTTTCCTTCCTTAATGTCTGGGATGCCAGCATGTTTCCTCCATTTGGTCCACAATTTATTGTTAAATCGAACTGAAGTTGTGAGCGTCCATGTTTGTTTTTCACATAATAGTGGGGGCTTTGGACGACTCTTATACAATTTATTCAAACATTTGATGGTAATTGTAGGAACAAGAGGCTGCAAATGAGTTTGATGCTTGGATCAATGCAACAATTGCGTCTTTGAAGAAAGCATCACCTATGAGTCTTAAGATATCTCTTAAATCGGTATGAACTAGCATGGTAAACTTGATGTATAAAAATGCTTTTATTCCTTGCTGAAAAGAGTTCATGTGAACCTTGAAAATGAAATGATAATTTACAATGTACCAAATCCTGCTCGATTCTATGGTATACTATTAGGCGCGTTGAAATTTCTTACTTGTATCAGATTAGACAAGGAAGGCTACAAAGTATTGATCAATGCCTTGTTCGAGAGTACCGCATGGTATCCCACGTTTTGCGAGAAGATGTCAACAGTGATTTTTTTGAGGTTGCTGGAATCGATCACTTCAAACCTTTAAGGCATTTATCTTACTTTGAAAATGCTTTATCGAGACATTTCTTGATACAAGCTTTCTGAATGCAGGGTTGCAGGGCTATCTTGGTTGATAAGGATAAAAATCCAAAGGTTTTTGGGAAACTTCTTTTCTCGTTTTTCTCGTGAGCTGTTTCACGTCTTATCCTGTCAACTACGTTTGAATCACAAACATCAGCCGTTTTTGCAGTGGGAGCCTTCTAAACTGGAGATGATCAGTGACGAAATGGTGGACCATTTTTTCTCGAAAGTAGACGACGAAGAGTGGGAAGACCTAAAGCTTCCTCTTAGCCGTGATGTGGTCAATGCAAAGGCTGTTTCAAAGCTCTGAGGTGCCAAAACAAATCCAGGAATGAAGTGGGCAAATTTTTTATGTGATTATATGGGAAACCCATTTTTTTGCCCGTTCTTATGTGAGCATGCAACGCTAATTATGTCATGGTGCTCTTCAGGAAGCTGTGAGATGAGGATGTAAAGTAGTTAATTATATGATGCTCATCAGGAAGATGTGAGATGAGGATGTAAAATAATTGATTACACTCGGGAACAGTTTATAATAATAGAGAATTGTTAAAAGGCTGAATCTCTGCGTGTCAAAGGAAATACATGGAGAGCCTTATCCAGGGAGAAAAGAGTAGGAAAACCATCATAAGCTACATTTGAGGATGCTGTGTTAGCTGGCTGGCCTAACTTGGTCTTCGTCGTTGTCTGTTACATTACCAGTAAACCTTGCAAGAATAAGTACACGTCTGAAAATGCTAGAGTTGTCTACTATGATCCCTATCAAAGATGATTTGTTGAAAAACTGGGGAATAAATATGATCGCAGAGTACAAGTCATGGCAGACCAAAAATGTTCTCATTTATTCTGCAATTTCTTCTCTTGGTCATGCCTTTATGAGCTCAAAACAATGATCAGCTGAAACCAATCTTCTCCCTCATTGATATATTATTGCGAGGAATTATATCCGATCGATGATGAAGTTGAACAACACTTGTTCAAGTCCACCGCTTTTTATGCATTTCATCTTCGTAAAAGAATCTTAATTCCTACACACTTGTCATTTGATATCAACTAAAAGACTCCATTAACAGCAAAAAAACAAAACAGTATCCCATCATACAAACCCCGTTCGGCATCAGATGGAGGTACCCTTATACAGTTATACTATCTCTAGGTGACACAAGGGAGAATAGATACAAGCAGATGAACTCTCTTTGATGGATTTGTTTAACACTCCTACCCCCCCAAAAAAAGAATAAGAATAAAAAAAATGCAAGCACTTACATTTAACCAAGACCGTTTCATGTAGAAACTTCATATTCAAAATGATGCAACTATTATGGTTTTCAACCCATGCTTGTGTCAGTTATGAACCATCCAAACTGTCACATGGAGGTCAATTAGCCAAAACGTCCTGACTGCAAAGGCGAGTAGAATAAGGACTGCAGTAACATGTGTGTATAGCATAATCCATTTGCGAATGTTTAACAGCAGAATATGATAGCCTAGTGGTCGTCGTCTCTTTCAGAACTAGCAGTATCATATATGACCTCCATATAGTAGTTCAACATCTTCATGGTGAAACCAGGGAATCTATGAGTGCCCTCTGGTCGCATGTCGATCCTGATGAAGGGCCATTTCATTGTCTCGGCTGCTTCACATTCTTCGAAACCATCTCCTATCACACAGAATCGAACATTGGGCCCATCAAAACGCTCCTTAATCGACGAAAAGCACTGCAGCTTCCCCACTTCCCACGAGCTGTACACTGATAACAAATACGTTTCAGAAATGTGAGCAAAATTACAGCTACTCCCTCCATTCTGTATCAATAGTCCTATTTGGTTTTTCAAAATGAACTAGGTTGTAGGGTTTAGATCATTGTAAAAAACCAGATAGGACTATTAATATGGAAAGTAGGGAGTACGTACTAATCTCTAAAGCACCAACATGTTAATACTAAATAACGTTAGCAGCTAGAAGGTCACTAGTCATCATAATGATATATAGAGACTAAAATGCGAAGATATGAGACCAACAAACCATTTTCATGTGATATCAAGTCATCCAGCCGAAAGAGCAAACACTTGACCAGACTGGGAACCAAAGACCCAGAAGTAACCAAAACATTGACATTTTGGCTTCCTCTATCACTAGTTTCGGTGGTGCACTCTGCTGAATTACGCTTAGGAGCCAACACTTTCCTGCTGCAGGATTCCTCCAGGAGTACCCTAGCTGCATCATACACGTCCAAAATTAAAACACTACTTTTCTTTTGAAAAGTCAGCCTCATGCATTGTGGCATCAACTTTAGCCATTTCAAGAGCCCAGCACTAGTTTTTACTCAATCAAGTCCTATATTTCACAAGTTGTTTGAAGAACTAAGATACAACTATTGATGTTACATAAATTTGTAACAAGTTATGCATAACATGAAAGTTACATGCTAAGTTGGTGCCAATTTCAGTTCTAACAAAAGTTGCAGTCATCGCAATACCTGAAGAGAACCATTTATCTGTGTATGCATCGGTCAAATTATACAAATCATTCCAGATCTTTATCATCTCCTGATCAAGAAGGGTATGCAAACCCTGAAATACAAACAGACACTTGATTAATAACGTAACATGCTCATCATATGTATGCAGATAGCACTTAGCGTTTATCGATTAATAATCACCTAATGGATTCTCAATTTTCAATTAAAAAGCTCTAGTGTATAATGTACCTTTGAGTATTTCTCTGCTATAACACGGTGCCGATATGCTAATCTTCTCTTGTTGAGATCATTAAAAGGTGGTCCAAACCCATCATTACTAAAATCATAGTCTGAAAGATCCCGCCCATCATCATATTCCCTCAAAGCATTAAGACATGGCTCATTGTGATTTTCTATCTGCTTGATTGAAATCAGTCAAGACAATGTGACAACAATCTGGATGCATGATTGCCAGAAAAAATGGAAATATCTATTCAAAAGGTAAAGGTAGAAAAAACTCACTTGCTCATAAAAGAAAAACGTGTCACAGACATCCAAAATGTGTTTCTCCCAGGATTTTCCAATTTCCTTTCCTTTACCCATGTTTTTTACACCATTGAAAGCAGCTGCATAGCTGCCATTTAATAGCGACTTGAGCAATAGAAGGGTTTCATCCATGTCCCAGATGTACACATCCATCCCATTTGCAGCATCTTGAATAGTATTTCTCGAGTCTTTACCATGAGCCACAACAGAAACATCTGATGAATTATTCATCCGTCTACCACTGTACAATAAGCGACACACAAACAGAGAGGTGTGTAAGCATAAAATGTCATAGTATGAGATTGGCATAGTATTTTTCAATTTAAACGGCATATAACTTACTTTATTCAAGTTCTCTATCCTATCACCATATTAATTTCATCAATTAGTTTACACAGGATATGAACCGCCTGTAAGTGAAGTACCTAATTGTGTCAAGTATTAGAAATTACCATTCAGGAAAAAGCCGAATCCATAATATAAATGCATACGTACGCTATAAATTATTCTGTGCATATTGCCTCTCTGCTAATAGAAACTCCATTCTAGTTCATTTTGAAAAATGAAATGGGTCTAGTACTATGTAAAGGAGGGAGTCTGCAATATGAAGGGTTTTAGCAAATCCACGATCGAGGAGTAACTAAAACTTGTATGTATGATCGATGATGACACACCTGCAACAAGAAAGTTCTAAAAGAAACAAATGTTAAACCCTTTCTTTCAAGGCAATTTAAAAGAAATTTTGCCATTCTCATGATCGTACACCCAATTCAACGCCATGTTCCACTACAATGTTAAAAGTTGGACACTACATTGAACCTTCCAACTGACTGGAAGACATTTTAAAGATCAAAAGAACAAAGTCCGAAGTCTGAAAAATCTAATCGTCTATAAAATTTCCTGCTGATCAAATAGGAAAAGAATCTTCAATAGGTAAATATTTGAAGCGATAATTCTGGCTAATTAAATAAAACATCATTCGCCACTGAATTACCAAAAAATCATCACCAACTCACCTAATAGTCACAACCTCATCACACCCTCAGTAGCTAGCCCTTTTTCTCTCCTAAGCAAATAAATCCGCGGTTGGCTTCCTCTCGGTTAGACTTTCGTTTTCAGATCAACTAATATGTATATATTCAAATCGATCGTCCACATTAAGCAGATAATGGTAAGTTTATTCAATAAAATCGAAAAATTACCACCCAAAAGAGGAGAAACAAGCGATAAACCAAACCAGCTTGAAGAAAACTCAACACTGGAAATTTAAACATGTAGCAGATGAAGGCACAATCATCATTACCAGGAAAGATTGTACCGTCACAGATTCCTTCAGAGCCCAGATAATTTAGAGGATGTTGAAGATGAATCACAGAAGTGGGACGAATTTGCAAGTGGGTGGTGTTTGATTGCAACTAGCAAAGAAGAGCACAAGTGGCCTCCCTGTGAGGAGCCCTCTCCTCCTCAAAAGGGATGACTACTGTTGGCATTCATATGTCATGTCAGGGTTGAGTGAAGACAAGATGAGTCAGAACCTAACTACTGCTGACAATGGCAACGTCGTACATGATGAACCCAAATCTACGAGGAGCTAAAGCAGTCGCAGGAATCCAAGACGCCCGTGTGTGTCAGAGTCACATTGGAATTCGTTACAGTTACCCTTTGTTTTGTACTAATCTTGACAGTGGTCCATTGAGATGGGATGGAAATATTGGACTTCCATGGTCCCATGTGGAACTGGCAAGGGAGTCCACTTCCCCCCTTCATGCTGATCTGATCGTCCAGCTCTGCCAATTGAGTAATAGTGATCTCATTTTCGATATCAAAAATGAAAAAAAAAAGTGATTTCATCTTCAGTACTGATTGAAAAAAACTGATTAGAAAATACTAATGAAGAGTGAAGAAGATTGCATATGCAAATTTATTTTTCATATGAAAGATGCTGCACGCCATGTTGCCCAAAAAAGATGCTAGAGTCCATGCTAATCTGTCCATGTTATTGAATTGAGTTAAATATTTAAAATAACCCTTTCCAACCTGCTCCACCTTTTTGGAAACTTGGTTAACATGGTAGCGGAGTTGAATATTGAGCTTTTGGGAAGCTTTAATATTTAAGAAAAGTGATTCCACATTTACGAATCCCTGTGTTTCCTTTAGGGGTTTTTGTTTGTTTGTTTGGGGAGTTGGGGGTGGAGAATAGAAAATTCAGGCCATGAATCCCTGTATGCTTGACCATAATAGGCTATTTTATGTAAAAAAATACATTTCGGGCTGGAACACCGGATCCTTACACAACAGCGGATCTTTGTTAATTTAAAAATTACTCTTTAGGGCCGTTTGGATCCTGAAAAATCTATAACATCCACAGTGAAAAATCCACTTTCACTATTCATTTTCGGATTTTTCACTGTAGATGTTTTGAATTTTTCACGATCCAAAATGTGGGAGAATCCAGACTGGATATTGGATATCTACTGTAGCATCCATGTGGATTTTTACAAAGCTGGATATATAAAATATCCCGATGCTACAGTGTAGCAAAACATCCCATCTGGATGTTTTGCTTTTAATCACGCCCCAAACGGCCCCTTAGTTGTTCCCAATTTTTTTCGATAAAGCCAATACCTAAAAACAGTTGCGCAAGGCCACTAGCCATTTCAAGTTCTTCTACCAACTTCATCAGTTAATCATAATCAACTCAAGTTGATGGTAGCTCAATGTTAAATTCTTTCCTTTGTTGGCTTGGATAAGATCATCATGGGCCTCACTGAACAAACATATAAACACTTGTTCCGTGTTTCTTCCCCACCCCCAGCCCCTAAAAAAGGAAAAATAACACTTGATTTTTTTTTCTAATTAAAAAAATAACGATTGTTCCGTATCAGTTTCTTGTTGTTCTTGTTTGACAAACAAAGAAAATTGTGTTCCCCTGTTTTTTAAGCCGCCCATTGAAATTGTGTTTCAATCAAAATCTCGCCATGATTTTTTTGTTGGAAGAATAAGAAAAACAATCGAGGCATGGAAAATTTCAAGTGTAAGAAATTTAAATTTATACAGAAAGAGAGATTTTATTTTTTAGAGGCAGTTCAAACTTTCATAGATTGTAAAAAGCATTTGAGTGCCAAAAAAGGTATAGAAAGATAACTCTGAGCTGTACATTATATATTTTGACAAGAATGCAACAATTCCTTCCCAATGGAAAAGATGTACACTTTATACAATGTAAAGAACCTGACATGTTATACATACTTACATCACATTGCTGGTTGACAAAAATGGATAAACAAGAACAATACATGGAGTGGTAATGGATAGACTTATAAAACACAAGGTCATTTTTTGTAAAACACCCCCAGCAAACTCCATATGATCACTTCCGCCATTAACAGAGGTGCCAATTAGGACCAATACTCACGGTTTCAAGATATCTGTGTTCACACTTTTACTCTTCTTACGACGCTGGAATAATGATCGTAACCAAGACCAGAATCCTTTTTTCTTAATCAGGGCAGGGCCGGCATCCTTCTTAGCAACAAGATCAGCCATGTACTGAATAACAGCCTGATGACCAAAAGAGGGATAACAAGTTAAGTTATTTACATGAACAATTCTATCAAGTGCGATGAGTTCTGAGGGCAATGAATTTTGACTCTTCATGTTCTTCAGGCATTCAAAAGTGATAAAAAGTAGAGCCATCATATGCCTCATGAGATGATCATTTTCATCTCACTGACCCCATATAAAATGAATTGGGCAAGCAAGTGGATAGACCCATACCTGAGCTCCAAGTTTAACTATTTCTCTTGGTGGTACTTCGAGTGGAGTCTCATCTGCATGAAATACTTTCAACATCGACAGAAATCTGAATGATTCTGGAAGGAATCTAATTTGGTTGTTACTTATATCTATCTCTTCAAGCATTTCCAGATTGCCAATTGATCTAGGTAGTGACCTCAAGTCTGCAAAATTCCTCCCGATATTCAGTTTAACAAGACTTGTAGCAAAGCATAAACTTTCAGGAACGGACTCGAGTTCATTGAAGCTGACATCGAGTTCTCTAAGCTTGGACAGAGATCCCATCGTTGTCGGCAATCCTTTGACTCTGTTATAATGCAGTGTTAGCAATTCTAAATTTTCTAATTTACCAAGTGCTTCAGGAAGAGCTTTTAGCTGATTAAAGTCAAGTCTCAGCTCAACAAGCGAGATGCACAAGCCAATTGTATAGGGGAGTTCTTCAAGCTCATTCGTCTCAATGTTCAAGCTCTTTAAATTTGTGAGACTACCTATAGTCTCAGGGAGAAGGGATATCTGATTTGAACTCACATCAAGATAGGCTAGATTGACTAGGTTTCCAATTGAAGCAGGCAAAGATCGCAGTCGGTTTGCATGCAAGTCGAGATCAATTAAACTGGATAGCTCTCCAAATGAATCTGGAAGGTTTATAATTTGGTTTGAGTGGATATCAAGCTTTGTCAAACACTTGAGGTTGGCAATGGTAGATGGAAGAGCCATAAGTCGGTTTTCAGATAAATTCAGCTCAGTGATAGCAAACAGTTTGCCCAAGGACTGCGGCAGCCACTCAACCTGATCTACTAGTCTCCCTTGCAGATCAAGAACACCGGATCCTTTTTTTGCTGAAGCTTCGATCACACTTGCCACGTTCATTAGGCTCAGTTTCTCTGCATCTCCACCTATTAGACAGAAGTATTTGTTTACAGATGAACAGATGAGGCAAACAGCAAATAGGTGAGATTTGCACATGATCAGGTGCAATGTCTGATAACTTCTAGAAAAAACACTTTGAAATTTAAAGAAAATGTTAATTATAGAATTATCAAATTTGGACTTTGGATTGAAGAAAAAAAGTGAAAAACTAGTATTTTCACGAGCTAAGATACTGGATGAGTGTGAAAGTACTGTCGTTGGTAAATGCAGTCATATAGATGGTGTTTCAATCATAGTGAATCAATATTATTCAAAGAAATTTACAGATTATTTTTTCCTATTTTTCCAAGCATCTTCTTTAAGCTAAAAAAGAAAAGTTGGTGACTTGGTGTATTCCAAAGTACTATTTTTTCGATACAATCAAATCCACCTACGGAAGATCAAGGATTTTGCCTTTTTCTCAGTGAATGGAAAAAATATCTTAGAAAGTTTGGTATACCAAGATGAAACTTAATAAAGTTAATTTTTTCATATTGTCATAAATTACAATTCTAAGTGTCGATGAAATCAATTGGATGCTCATCAAAAACACAAGTTATGTCACTGAGGTACCCCAAAAAAAAGACAGAAAAAGATGAACAAGAAAGAAAAATAAGTACTTTTTTTTGTTCTTACCTGTACTGAAGCCAGCCTTGGCAGAAGAGCTGCGCAGTAATAACTTGGGCACTTCTTTCGTAGCTTCTTCTGTTTTCTGAATCAGGAAACTTCCGTCAGTGACAAAGCTTTTTTCCTCAGTAATAGAAACCGCTGGAAGACCCAAGTTAGCATCTTTCTCATCTTGGTCTTCTTCACCAGAGACCGAGTTGGAAGCCCTCTGTATGAGCTCATCAAAGACCTGAAGCCTCTTATTGAGCTCAATCACATGCAGGGCCTCCCTCCTCTGTTCTTCAGATTGCAAGAAAACCATGTTTTTCTTCACCTCTTTCAACACAAAGAACAAGTCTTCAGGGACATCCGGAGGCTTCTCCTGCTTGGAAATCTCCTCAAGTTTGCTTTGCTCTTCCATTTTTACAGACTTGACAACCACCTTAGCTGCATCAACCTCGTCTATGCTTGGCCTGGGCGGCAAAGATCTCACAATCCTCATGATCTCATGTACAACCTCCACAACAGCCGGCTGGTTCTGCTGTGAAGGCTTTGCCATGGCTCTTGTGCTGGTAAATGACTGGACAAGGGAAAAGATTTATGGTTTTGAGGTTTGTCTAAAGAGGAAGAGACAATACTCTCTTCTGCTAATATAAGCTTTGTATATATGGTGGAGCTTGGGTATGACCAAGATGCCATTGAGTCATCTGTTATCGTGGGATTCGCTGCTTTCAGAAGGAGCCATGTCAAGATGTATATGTAGCAGGATTACGCTCCCTACTAGTATGGGAATTTGGAAGTATATATTTGCAAGGAAATGCCTAGCTATAGGTTTACATCATCGGAAATAGTTAATATGCACTTGTAGAAAAAAGGTTAATATGCGCCTAATCGCATATGGAAAATATGCGTCAACTGCATAGATTTGAAGCCCGCTGCCCGATTGAAATCGGGTGGCTCGAAAGCGATCGGCATATGCTGACGAGCGTGCACCATGGGCATATTAACGGGACTTAATATTGTCAACCTCTTTTTTCCTGGATTGGTAATATTGTCTTAATAGTAGTTTAAGCTTTTCATTATAAAGTTGGAAGCAGTAGGTGCCCACCAAAGTTAAAAGTAATAAATGAATAGTGCATGGTTGCAGATTTAGATAAGAACCAATCCAGCTCATTGATTTGTTTTGTTTTTGTTGCTTTAACTCAGCTCATTGATAAGGCGGCAAAGTTCCGAAGTAGAAAATTTCATGCTTATTGCTTTTGTTTCTGGAAAATATATATGAAAAAAAGTAGTAAAAGATTTCACAAGGATCTTTGTGGACTTCTCTTTGTTTTTTAGGGAAACTACCTTCTAAAGAAGTACTATCCGTTAATTTATTGTTGATCTTTTACAATTCAATATTTAGTTGGTAGAAGAATCTCGTATTATTCCCAACAAACTTGCACTAAACAATGGATAAGTTTAATAAAATAGATTCAGTACAGAGGGTTTTAGTGACTAGCATATATTCTATAAGAAAGTTGTCTCTGCCCATAAGAAATGTCAAATAAACAATCAATCTTTGAGGCATGACAGGAAACTGAATGGTTAGGGGATATCTATATGTCAGCCTCAGTAAAAAAGTCAGCATTTGCAGTTCTAAGGAAATCATACAATGAGCTTGCCCATCTATCTGATGTTACTTCCAAGATATAGAGTCCTAACAAGAACAACTTGTATCTTAGATAAAGAAAACAGATTAGCTTGGTGCACAAATCCCTCTGACAGCATAGTCTACTACATAGACTTTACACTATTTAATCTGTTGTCATTTCTAAACTACGAGAAAGAAGTGTCATGAAAGCAACTCTCACGAGCCACACAAGCCATGGGATGTGTCCTATAAAATCATAAATTTCATACTATATTTTGCAGGCCATAGGATAAACATGTTTGACTAGGCTTTTCAAATATAGAAGTCCAAGTATAAAAATCGGGATTCATGTCGCAATTTTTTCGCATTTTCCATGGTATAAATTGGAAGCCTGACAGGTAGTCTTCATAGAAGAATAGGAAAAATGGCGACAGCTACATCAGGCATGACCAGAAACGTTGTATCAACATATCCTAGCATCAAGTCAATATCTTGAGCCCCAAAGTTCTACCATGCTCAATTTATTCTCCGGCAATATATTCATACTTATAAATTTTGACTCAACTAGATCCATCTTCTCTTTGAAAACTTAGACTTTCATGCCGATTACTTTGTCATTTGAACAGACAAAATTGATATTTGTATTTATGTGAATCAAGAAGATGAACTGATGTTGATAACCCTTGGCATTTTCACACTTGGGACCAGGGCAAGAGAGCCTTTGCAGCACTGAAATACATAAACATTTTTGTTTAGCGGATTCCCTTGTGATTTTCACCATAAGTTTTAACGGATTGAAACTGCCGCCTTATCCACTACAAGGAATCGGGATGATAGTGATACGGAGCCAGGGAGGAACAAATGATTTGGACCTCCTTGAAAGGTTTTACTTTCAATATCGTCTTGTATCACGAAGTTACTGGTAGGGGACTATGCAGCACATAGAAACTTGTAATTGATCTAATAATTTTTTTCTTGTATCGACTAATCTTGCTTAGGGGGGACAATTACTTTTTTAGTTAAGTGACATCTTTAGTTAATTACTTTTTTTAAGCATATTTTCTTAGTCAGTTGTTCAGATAATTGTTAGTTTAGTTAAGGATGCGTAGTCTCCCATCCCATATTGGTCGCCACCTCCACGCCCTTTAACATGCACAAGGGATACGGGCATTGTTGAAGGTAGGCACAACGTTTTCTGATTTTTTATTCTAATTTATAGCTACGGCCCAGGATCTAGGAATTGGGGGGAGTTTTCTAGGGAGAATGTACAAGAGAAGAGCCTCCTTCTCTCGAGAAGTTATTACCTGCGCGCCTCGCATGGGAACAGTGTGCTTATCACCAATGCATCACCCATTGGTGATGAGCACACTATTCACCCTGCGCGGTGCGTATCTAATAATTTTCCCCTTCTTTCCATGCCGAAGGCCAAAGCAGCCCCTAGTAGAGTGACTAGAGTCCCCTACCCCCTCTTACTCTTCCATGTCTCCTTCACTTCCATGAAGCTTCACCAATTGTTGATCCCCTAGAGATTTATGACGAACGCGTAAGTGCATGGACTGTCGAAATTCATAAATTGTGTATACGAAATGTGCAGTTCCATCTGCATCATCGTCCTTGGGGGCGGTGGCTTTGCCCACTTTTGCACTTTGTCACTCTCCTTTTATGTGCAAATTTGATAGCTATCTAGTTAGTTCAACAAATCCGTAAAGTGTACAGTTTGAAAATAGGGAAAAGTTTATATGAGGCCAATTTCATTTGTAGACATTGGATATTGATCTTACAAACATCTATATCGAACACACCTATCCCCTAATTTGACACACTCACTTAGCTACTGATTCGATATCCACCCACATATTGGAATTCGATGATCCAAAAGATTGACAACATACTCTTTATATGAGAGCGATCTCATGTAAATTGTCCTCTTGAAAATATTGGGAAAACTTCTAGTTTTATGATCAGTTTGGCTCTACGGTCACTTTGCACAAACACATACAAATCCTCTGGTGGTGAGCAATCTTAAGTTGTCCTCAACCCCTTGTTACGTTATGACTATGTACCCGAAACTAAAACACTGCACACCAAATCTGTACACCCACAGCCGTTTACACCCATGTTTCTATTTGACGGTGAAAGTCATTTTCACGTGGTCCTCTTTTCCACCATCCAACAATCGGAAGCTGATAACTGTACACCAATCGCATACACTAGTGCTTCTAATGGTCCAATGGACACTTAAAGTAGGCTTCACTATAGCAGAAAGTTGTATCGTCATTATATCGATATTGGGCTTCAACTGATAAAACGACAGTGTAATCTTGATTTTATAGTTTTTTTTAAAATATTGCCGATATATCAGCGGTACTTTTAAAAAAAATAAAAAAAACCAATTTTCCTATTTGTTTCCCATCTTATGCAAAGTGGAAGGATGAAGGTTAAAACACAAACACATATTTTGAATTATATACACATTTTTATGCATATTTTAAAATTTATGTTTGTCTAAATTAATATCACTCATTTTAAAAGTTATATTATGAAAATACATAGTAAAAACTAGTTTTAGACTACCCTATTTTTTTACACAATATCTCTAGTATATTTATGATATCCGATATGACATTCCTTGCGAGCCTGCTTTGCTTTTATGCAACGAAAACCCGTCACCTAACTGGTGTATAAGTTTGGTGTACAAATTCGATGTATAAATTTACCATCTTCCGTTAAACCCTACCTGTAAAAGGCCGGTTTTAAGCCCTTCCCACTAAACCCTGCTTCTCTCCCAGACAGCAGCCAGCCACACAGGTAAGCCACTCTGCTCCTCTCCCTCAAATTTCAAACAAGAATGCATGCAATCTCTGCACTTTCCTTCACTTCTCTATTGTTTTGCAATCTCCATTAGCTTGTTCCTTTGTTGTTTGGTGCTTATTATGCTTTGTATGCTCTCAAAATAATGCAGGAAGGTGTTCCAAGTGCAGAATGAGACCCCCAAGAGGTAAGGACATTTCTCTGCATTGCTTCTGGTGTTTTTTCCATTGTATATGTGCTCATTTGAAGTTCATCCTGTCTTTATGCTGATTGGTTTCTCCCTTATTTGGTTTTCGAAAAAGATCTAATTTTTCGCATGTCCGGATAAAAAAGATGGCGTTTTGATGAATTTTGTGTCCTGTTTCAGCTCACAACATGTCGAAGATGGTCGTTTGATCGTTCTTTTTGCTTTTCTAGATTAGACGAAGATGGTTGTGCATATTTTTTTGTCTTATAGGTGTTATATTTTGTGTGTTTCAGGCCGTGGTGGAGGTGGGTTCCGGGGGAGAAGTGATGGAGGTGGAGGGAGAGGCAGAGGAGGGCGAGGAGGGGGTGGCAGAGATGGTGGGAGAGGGCGTGGTGGCGGTGGTCGTGGTGGTGGCCGAGGTGGTGGTGGTAGGGGCCGTGGGGGTGGTCGTGGAGGTGGAATGAAGGGAGGGAGTAAAGTCATTGTGGAACCTCACCGTCATGATGGTGTATTTGTGGCGAAAGGCAAAGAAGATGCATTGGTTACGAAGAACGTGGTCACAGGAGAGTCTGTTTACGGTGAAAAGAGGATAGCAGTGCAGGTAATGAGCTTTTTTGCTCTAAGTTTTTTTTTTAAATTCTCTTTCTTTTTCACTCATTTTTTTGGGTTTGTATCATAATCATTGTAGATATATTCTCTAGCTGTGTGTTAAGTCGGGAATTAGATTTTCCTTAAGAGTGTCATGTGACACATTCAAAAAGTGTTATGGATGGTCGTGTATGCTCGTGATGCTTTGAAGTTACTATAATTTTTTTTTATTGTCTTACCTCTTTTTCTTCCGAAAATTAGGTTAAATGATAGTTTGGAATTACGAGTTCTCCTGGTTGGGTTTTATGTTTTCTTTGGTCGTGTATCCATTCGAAGATTATATTACCGATTGATGTGTTTATATGCATAAGACCATCAAAGCTGACTTGCTGCTTTCTCCCACTTTTCAGAATGAGGATGCAACGAAGGTTGAGTACAGGGTTTGGAATCCGTTTCGGTCAAAATTGGCTGCAGCAATCCTTGGTGGTGTTGACAATATATGGATTGTAAGTTTTTTTTTCTGTTAACATAATGATTAGCAACATGGATGTTTTTAAAGATTTTCATGTTATGCCATCAGCAGGTGGATCGAAATGCTTAATATCTTCAGCTGTTTTATGTTCCTGGGTTTCGAAGACAAACTAGTGCTACTTTGCCGAATCGCTTCTCTTTTGTTTTCCTATGGTGGAACTTATATTAGAGTACATAGGTTCTTCATTGCTCAGGCAATATCAGCTAAATCATTCTTTAATTTTTCCATAATTGTAGGCTCCTGGATCTAAGGTTTTATACCTAGGTGCTGCTTCTGGGACAACAGTCTCACACGTATCTGACATTGTGGGACCTGTAAGTTTCTCCAAAATGAATGTGTTTTGAGAAAAATTCTAGCTTCCAGGAGTAACACGTCTTTTCCCTGATGTTCTATAGACGGGGGTGGTTTATGCAGTCGAATTCTCCCACAGGAGTGGTAGAGATTTAGTCAACATGGCAAAAAAGCGTACGAATGTAATCCCCATTATTGAGGATGCTAGGCATCCAGCTAAATATCGGATGCTGGTTGGCATGGTAGACGTCATTTTTTCTGATGTTGCTCAGCCAGACCAGGTAATTAGATTGGTTGGTTACATGTACTTGATTCTTCCTTGTGTTATTGTGATCTTCTTTTGGAAGGTAACTTAATTGGATAACTTATGTTAAATATGCAAGACAAAGCTCTTTATTTAGAAATCATCTAATTTTCTTTTCTTTTTCCCTCGTTCAGGATCTTTATTTTCTTTGAATATGATTTTTTTTAAAGAATGATCACTTTATTTTTTACTTATTTTCCTTTTTATATCATTTCTGAAATGAGCATATGATGATAAATGCTCGGATTCCCCTTCGAGACTTCTGGGATGATGCAATGACGAGTTGCTGATGCAAATATGTTTTTACCTTTGCATTATTTTACAGTCTTAGTAGCAAGTAGATCTGGTGTGAAGATTTACCTTGACATTATTTTATACTCCCTCTGTCCTAAAATAACTGACATCCTAAAAAAGTGAACAGTGTTAATAACACTGCCCACTTTTTCAGGATGTCAGTTATTTTAGGACGGAGGGAGTACTATTGAATTTGTCTTTTCTTTTCCCTCATTCAGGTTTATTATTTTTTTGAATGTGACATTTTTGGGGGAATTTTGACTTTCATTTTTACTTTTTCCCTTTTTTTATCATTTCTGAAACAAGCATATGATGATAAATACTCGGATTCCCCTTCAAGACTTCTGGGATGATGCAATGACGAGTTGCTGATGCAAATATGTTTTTACCTTTGCATTATTTTACAGTCTTAGTAGCAAGTAGATCTGGTGTGAAGATTTACTTGCTGCTCCCTCCATCCTAAAATAACTGACATCCTAAAACAGTGGACAGTGTCTCCGTCCTAAAATAACTGACATCCTAAAACAGTGGACAGTGTTAGTAAATAACACTGTCCACTGTTTTAGGATGTCAGTTATTTTAGGACGGAGGGAGTACTATTGAATTTGTCTTTTCTTTTCCCTCATTCAGGTTTATTATTTTTTTAAATGTGACATTTTTTGGGGAATTTTGACTTTCATTTTGACTTTTTCCCTTTTTTTATCATTCCTGAAACAAGCATATGATGATAAATACTCGGATTCCCCTTCAAGACTTCTGGGATGATAAAATGCCGAGTTGCTGATGCGAATCAATATTTTTGTTTTTATCTAATGAATGTTATGTGAGTTGTTATAATTGGTTTTGGGAACTCCATGTTCACATTTTTTGAGGTGAACTAAAGATTGCACTGGCAGGTGTTATTTTTTTTTACATGAAATTGGAAATGTGTCTAAAAGCTGCACTTTGACTTTTAGATGGATTGTTATTTGGGAAAAGATTAAATGAGACCGGTCTCATGCTGCTTGTATGAGCCCAGTTAAAGTCACAGCCGTGGGATTGAGATCCAACGGTGCTTCCAATAAGCATATGTCTGCCCCCTATATTAAGGAGCACCTTCGGATCGAATTCCAATGCCTGAAATGCCTGGTCTCGTGCCCCTTATATCATCGGGACTCCTGTTATGTTACAAAATCTATATTATTGGAACTTTTTTCGTGAATGCTAAGAATGTGATGATAGCTAACTGGGATTCCTCTTTGAGACATCCTGGATTATACAATCTCTGAAACATGTTTGTTGATGCTTTTGTGTTAGTAGTTAATATGATTGTGATTTTATCTATTGATTTCTTTGTACACATCTCATTCTTAGTATTTCAGAATATTTATAAAGTATTTTATATGCATTCTAGTTTATTTCTGGCATCATGATTATTCTTCTGTCAAAACGTGCTGCTGTAAAATCTTCTATTTTATCGTGTGTTCTGTAGTTCTCTGACAAGGTCTTTACCCTATTGTAGCGTTATGTTGACAATCTGACAGTTTATAGTAAGGGCATGTGGTGCGGACACGGGGCCTATACGGGTTTACACTCGCCGGAATAGGACCCGTGCCCATTAGATTGCTTATTTTTCTGTTTACATATTTAGTGATTTCTATTTTCAGTATTTGAATTAAATTTGGAATTTTTCTTTGATTAGAAAAGCTTGATTCCCGTTTCTAATTTGGGCAAGCTTAATTTGTTGCTTGATTTAAGACTTTTGTAATGCCTATTTAATGGCTACTCCTCCATGAAATAAAGTACTTCAGTTTATGCAAAAGAAAATCTCGTTTTGATACCTCTGTGAAGGAGAAATCCCGTCGGTGCTGAATCCGACACCGGTGCCAAAGCCGGAAGCCGCTGGTGCCGAATCCAGTGGTGGGTTTTGGTGCCGATTCCAAAACCCCACCTTTGAACGTTCGTCGTCGTCGTTGTTGCCGCTTGCTTTCCCACCGACTGTTCATCTGATCCGCCAGGCGACATCTATTTCAGAGAACCGCCGCCGCCTTCAATCGCAGGAGCCGCCATCCCATAACCGTCTCCACTACCCCAGTGATGTACCCCGGAGAAGTATCGCCGTCGAAAGCTGTCGTCTTTTTCCAAATTTCATCGCCGTCACCACTAGTCCCGACGCCCCTTTCTGCCGAACAGAAATCAGGCTACTATCGCCGCGGCGTCATCGTCACCGCCATTCGAACCGGCTGCCCGCCTCTCTGGCCTACTTTTCCGGCCGCCGCCCTATTCATCGGAGCATCTCCTTCGAGCGCTCCGCCGAGGTCACAGTCGCCTTCGTGCTCGAGCTCTATCTCTTCGACCAAGTTGGTTCAGGTTCTGGACCAAGGGTTTACACCCGGTTCAGTTTATTCAACTTGAGAGAACCCGGCCTCAATAGTCACTCTGGACCACCGGCACAGTCTTGTTTGGGTTTCACTTTAGACGGGTCAGGCCATTTGGTTCGGGTTCCGGGTTCACCTGGGCGGACAAGTAAGTTGTCTTCTTCGCATCTTTGTGGTTTTATCGGTTTATCTAAAATATCATATTTGATCTGACATGCAAGTGCGTGGTAAACATTAATTCGACGTCAAGACTTTTAGTCCTAGCCTAAAACAGTTTCTCAACTGTTGCTACCCTTCAACCCTTTGAAATCAAATCTGAATTATTCGTAGCCATTTATATTAAATCCTTTATCTTGCCTGAGTAGGATTGCTAAAATTTAGAGTTTTCTTGACTTGTTTAAATTTTGTCGGATCTTAAGTTAGTTGTCCTGCAGCAGCATGTTTGGGCGAACAAAGCGTATTTGTTTGAAGCTGCTTTCCCTTCATCAAACCTCCTATCATGCTACTCTTGCTGTCATTTTCCGTTTTCCACCTAACCCTCCTAAGGAGATTCTGGCGGAAAGTGGCTGGAAGAGAAGCACTTCTCTTGCCCAAATGCACCCACCCTAAACCTGGCTTTGTCTTCGTGTTGCAAGTTCTTTTAGTATCTGACTAGTTTTTTATGCCTTTTTTTAGCAAGTTTCTTATCCTTGTCCTGAAGAATTTTTTTTCTACTGAGTTTTGATTTTTTTAGAATTCCTCTTTGCATATTAATCTTGTGTTGGCTGCAGATATATTATTGAAATTATTATCATCAAGCTGCTTCCCCTGATGTCGTCCACACTATTATATATGTTAACTTATGGTAGCTGATTGACAGTGTGCATCCAGTTCCTTTAATGTTTGTTTGAAAATTCTGATGAACTCATTTTTTTGCAGGCTAGAATATTAGCTCTAAATGCTTCGTATTTCTTGAAAAATGGAGGTCATTTTGTCATATCTATTAAGGTACTTTCTTGATTATAACTTGTGTGATAATATGATCTTCCCAGTGCCATTATGTGTCATGGGTCTCATTGCTTGAATTTATTTATTTGGATGGGAAGTTTGATATTGTTCTTCTGTTAAATCATTGCATAAATTGGGGTCAACTACTTCAGCTAGTGTTTTCATTTGTACATAATCTTTTTTCATAAATTATGCATCATTCGAGCAATTTTACGAGCAATTCTGCTGGGCTTGGCAACTTTGGATTGATGCATTTCCTTGGCTGGGGGAATTTAGTAGTTCAAATTTATGTATTTGCCAGTTATTTGTCATTTCATTGCCCATATGATACTACCCCGAGGCATAGCTCACTTTTTTTACTTGCAATCCTGTTTCTATGATGGTTTAGAAATTCTACCAAATGAGAGATAGGTGTTGATTTCGTTTGAACATTTTTTACCCAGGCCAACTGTATAGACTCTACGGTGCCTGCTGAGGCTGTATTTGCAAGTGAAGTGAAGAAGCTGCAGGCAGACCAATTCAAGCCTTCGGAACAGGTAACATTGGAGCCATTTGAGCGTGATCATGCGTGTGTTGTTGGTGGATATAGAATGCCTAAGAAGCAGAAACCTGCTGCATAGTAGGTTGTCTGGCTGTAATCTATCATTTCTGTGATTGGCATGTGGCAGGTCTTGTTTGTGATCTAATTTCTTACTGAAATGTAAGTTAAAAATCTTTCTTAAATTGTAAGATGTTTTGAAGAAATTTTGATTTTTTTGGAGCTAGGTATATGATTTTACCTCCCCTCCCCCTCCCTGCCCCCAACTTCTGTGACATACTGTTGCCCTCTGTCATATGGAGATTGAAGAATTAGACATCATTCTATATCCTTTTAACATTGCTTGGATTTAGCAAAAATCAGTAGCTTAAAAGATATTTTCTTACATAGAAACTATAAATTCCTTGGGTAAGTTCTTCGCAAAGATGATACTCATGCATTACCCAAACTGTCCTATCATATCACCTGCAGGAGCTCTCCCCCTATAAAATACAAGGCTTTTCTTCATCCCCGTGACAGAAGTTTGGCAGACAATTTTCTTATCCTTTCCAGTAGCTTTCCAATAGCCAGCTGCAGTTGCTCTGTTAGTTCTTGAGCCATTTGGGTACTTCCTGTCGCGGGGGCAGAAGAAAAACCACTCCATATCCCTTTTGGTAAGAAATGACTTGCCTGCAATCCCATTTGAGTTGAACTTCTATAAATTATTGTTTCACTTGTAACAATTACCAATAAATGTTCATAATTTTAACTCGAAGATAATCAAAACTGCATAGTAGAATTTCAATAACAAGTTCCACCTTTTTTTGTCCTTGGAAAGATAATATAGTTAGGGAAAAGTTTAAATGAGATCGCTCTCATATTGCTTATATGAGGCCACTTTGAATCGTAGCCGTTGGATCTTGATCTGACGGCTACAAATATCCATAATGATCTCACCCACTCTTTGATGTGACACACTCACCTACCCACTGATTTGATATTCACCCTCCGATCGAAATCTAACGGCAATAAATATTGGCCTCATGCTCCTTATATGAGAACGATCTCATGTAAACTTATCTCATATAGTTATCATCATCCTTTTCAAGTATATAAATCTTATAGTTACTCTATTTGTAGAAGAACACTATTATGGACTTTGAGATGTAATTGAAATTTGAAGGGTTGTCTAAAATGATACATGTAATATACCTGGTAAATCCCATGGATCAAACTTATATAAATCCACCTCTGGAATAACTTCAAGCTCAATCTTGAGACCATCCACTTTTCTCTTCAGGTACTCCCTACTCATCAGTTGGGTGGAACCGGAAACCAGGAGGCAGTGACATCCCACCCATTCTTAAATTCCCACTAAAAAAATAAAATAAAAAGAAGATATTAAAGTCTTTGCTACAATAAAAGCTAAAATATACAGAAGTTATTATCATCAAAACAAGAAAACAAACTGTATCTGATGAGAAAACTCTGTTGAAAATTTGGAAGATCCAATAGTAAAACCCTTTGACAAGGTAAACTTTCCTTGACACTGAGCTGAACTTTCCGTGATGGTTGATCAGAATTATCATTCTTCCGAAGCCCAAAGCTTATCAGAGAACAAGCTTGAGCAACCGGAACAAAATGGACTATAGAGAGACTGAATTAAACAACAGAAGTCAAGAAACAAGAGAACCTCTAACTTTTTTAGGAATAAAAAGGCATTAATGCGAAGTTATAGGAGTATACGAAGCTTCATATAGGAAACAGGAAGAGATAGTTCACGTCCACCAGATGGGGGTGATGGCTTTATATAGTAGAGCTGCCATTGAAGCTTTTCCACACCAAAAGTTGGAGAGATCGTGTGAAACCATTAGTCTAAAAAAGAGTCCACATTTCCTGCCAGGTAATATAAGGACCGTTAGAGAAGGGGCGGCCCATTAGCTTCCTTCGAAAATGACACTCACTCCGTCCGGAATTAGTATATACATTCCAAAAACACCATAGGTCTGGAGTATATACGTAGTAGACACCATAGATACAATTGTATAAGATTCGTCCGAAAGCGTGTGAACTGATCATTAAGTTATTATGACGTAGCGCATAATGTTTGATCCGTAATGTCCCTCATTTAAATTAATTAAAAAGAAATTTTGGGATTATAGTGCATATAGATAATTAACAAATCAGTAGATATTTTATATTGTCTACATTTGAGAAAATTCTCATTTTTATTGGACCATTAAGCCCATAATAAAGTCACATGACTTCTTCTCCCTTATATCCCGTCCAACTCGTATGCTCGTTCATGAATCAAATCCAAGTCAATCCTTCAAAGTCTCTTCCAATTTTCGAAAGAGGAAGTCACATGATTTGGCAAAATGTATACAGTATTTTGGACCAATGAATATTTTTAAATATATATAGTATTTTAGAAAGGAGGGAGTATACTATTACTAATATAATATAGAGTCAATTGTATGATAACATAGTATTATGACATTTTATTACCCAAATGCTAATATTTTTTGTATTTTCTACCCTATCGCTATTATTTACACACACTCTCTCCTCCACCTGATCACAAAGTCTCCCTTTATTAAATTAAGGGGCCGTTTGGGGCATGAAAAATAAAAAACATCCATTCCAAAAAATCCACCAACAAGGGATTTTTATTGGGGATTTTTCATGATACAGCCCCTAACATATAGGTAGATTACATAGAAAAAACATCGCTTCCCCACTCAAGGGAATGTTTAAAATTTCAATTTTCGGTCCTTAACAGAAGGGATCCTACGAAATTCCCTATGAATTAGAGCCTTTAAAAATTCGTCTCTAGAAACTATTTATTACCCACATTTCTCTTTGCGTCGTAATCTGAAGCAAGTTTAGCCAACTACGTTGAAAGAGAAGGAACGAACAAAGTCTGCCAGAGCCAAAAAAGGCCTCCTGCCCCTCCTCCAAGGTTGAACAATCATTGAAGAAGGTAGCAGCGACGGTGCAGTGGCCACAAGTACTTTTGTTTCCACACCATTCTTCTTTGTTCCAACAAAACGTTTTCCAAGAGGCGTTGGTCCATGTTAAGCTCTTTTTCTTTCCAAATTCTCAGTCGTCCACATCTCAAAGTGAAATAGACATTTGAGAGATGCAATGCAATGCAAGAGCTAGCAAGTTGGCTTGGTACTTTTGGTACTGCATGCCAAGGATTGTATATGTGTTTTAGCTCCTTTTTCTCAAGCCCACACGCCTTTCGCCTCTTATCTAGGCCACTTAATGGAGCTTCAAGGCCACTAAGCTCTTATTAGGCTGATACTTGTACTACATTCGTCTCATATTAATAGCTCCATTTGGGATATAAACTGGACTAAAATTAGTTCACTTTGAAAGCCCAAATGGAGTTATTAATGTGCGACGAAGGGAGTATTTGCTTGTCGGGTAAGTAGTAGTCATATTTCATTGGTTACTAGCCACCATTTTTTTCTGAGGTTATCTTAATTTTACTTGTTAGATTGGATACATGGATGAGATTTCATAATTGGTGTTCTAACGTGCGTTCGATCTTAATAGCTTGCAATCAATTTCTCAGATTTCTAATTTGACTCACATGTCCTCAAGGACACAGATTGAGCCTAAAATCCTGAAAAAAAATGATGGGACCAAGTTTAGTGGTGATTACACCTACAATTGGGTCGATCTCTAGATTGCTTGCAATCCAGGTAAGAATTGTTGTCGCTCCAAGTTGGATCCTCTAATTTCCTCTTCCTTCCTTTCAAATTCAAAGCTCAATCAATATTTTTTGCCTAAAAAGATTGATACTCCCACCCTTCCTCTTCACCAGATATTAGTTGTAGGAAAACCGTCGAGATAGGATAAAGCATGGACACAAGATTTTCATCTAAACCCTAACAGAGTGTAGTCAATCGGGATTTTTCAATCCACATGGGTGAATTCTCAATATGGCGTTAGTAACCTAAGATTTTGAATACTAATATTTGAGTCTAGCATTAGTCATTTAGTTCATTTTAGTGGATTCTTAATATGATGTTAGTGGATATAATATTATAATAAGATATTACTAATATGTCGTTAGTCAAAATAATAAAGAATTTTAGGGTTGGGAGATTTCAATCTCATTTTTAAATATAAGTATATATAGAGCCGTCAACTTTCAATACCTCCTTAAGAGGTTGGGATTCTTGCCATATTCTCCTTCCTAGATGGCCTCAGTTCTCTTCTGCAACTCCTTCTCTCCGTATAAAAATAATTATTTTTTTATACTTCAATGGTTAATATACGTAAAATTTTTATTTTTTTGCCTTTTCATGATGACAAATTTTATTTTTTATGCTAAATTTTGTTTGCTAGTAAAGGGGGTAGTTGGAAGGCTATTATGAAAGGCTTCCTATTATGAAAGGCTTGAGTCCCTACATCAAAGTTAATTAACCTATTGGCACGATCAGTCAAGGGGGGTAGTTGGACAAACCTAAACTCATGTCATGATGATAAGAAACATAGTTTTAAAAATTAGACCAATCAAAGATTCTGACTAGATTCATGGTTATTTTATATGAAAAAAAAAGATTCATGGTTGTTTGACATGGAAAACTAGATTTAATTAAATTTTTAAACTTGATTAACACATGAATAAGCATCTAGCAGAACCCAGTCATGTCATGATTAATTTTGTATGATCCAATTTTATCAAATTTTGAGTTCGAAACTTATTTGTCCCACAAATTCTTCGATTTAGGATTAGAAATCCTAAAAAATTATGCAATCCAACACTCAAAATCCTAACATATATTTCAAATATGTAATATGTGATTGAAAATATATTATTCTAGAGTACTGGATTGGAGTCTTGGATTTCGATCTTGTATTCTCCAATCCAGAATGACTACCCCCGTTTTTTTTTCTTTCTAAGAAACTAGGGGTGAATAAAGTGCTTTAAATGTTCCCTGTTGTGTATTTAACCAAAATTCGTAAGTTGCCCTCTCTAACCAAAAAAATGCTTTTCCATTATTTTTATGGACTTAGCGAGTCTCCGATGATATTGGATGAAGCAAAGTATAAGTACGATGGTCCTTTTGAACAACTTTGTCAAAATATAAAAATAAAGTATACAAAAAATATAACAACAAAGGCGACATCAAGTGGCGACATTAAATTTATCAAATAAATGAACCAAAAAAATCAGAATTAAAACAACGCGAGATTTAAGCATTTTAAGTGGTCCTTTTGAACAACTTTGTCCACATTGCAATGCTTGCTTGCAAATACGATGGTCCTCGTCAAAAACCAAAAAAAAAATGGTTCTTTGTCGTCAAAATAACCACAAAGGCCCAGCAACTGCTCCCAACCAAAGATCTGGTGTCCTTTTCTTTTTGGCGACAAAGACTGGGGACCTTTTTCTTCCTAATTATATTGACTGCCTAGAGCTATAGGAAACATTATTTTTTTAGGGGACCCTACAGGAAAAAGAATGTCATGTATAAGCTGCTCCATATAACTTCCTCCCTCCCACTTTGATAGTCCGATTTGGTCTTTCAAATGAACTAAGCGTCCCGTTTAGATAATTGGACCGTATACAAAGATATCAATAATGAACTATACGTTGGATTAATAATATAAAATTAACTTTAAATATACCAAAAACTTAGATGGAGTTAATAAAAAAAAATTTAACTTTACTCTCTTACAAAAGAGGTACCCAAAATAAGCCTAAACGGCGAGTAAAATCCATGTCGCTGACCTCAAATAGTTGAAAAAATGCACTACTTGATTATGATTATGATTATGACTTTAAACATACAGTCATCAATTCTACAGCGTGCCAACAAATTCTTTTAACAAAAAAACAAACACACATAATATAGCAGTTTCTGCAACAAAAGAAACAACTCCCTGAGCGAACTTTGCAGGCAGAAGCACAACCACAGGTTGTAAGTTACCAGATCCCTAGAACCTAGGATAAATGGAGCTAAATTCGTTAACAGTTCGATTTGGGTTTGTCTAAAGGGACTTGATGAGGTTCTTAGGAAGTTTAGATTCTAATGAATAAATGGGCCAAGGCTGGGAAGACACATACCTGAGTTTTTGCAATATTGACAGTGGCAGGCAATAATGCAGTCCTCAAATGCCCTGTCAAGGTTTTGATTGCAAACTATGCTTGTGAAGAGCAAGAAAAAACTGATTCAAGACATCGAGATCATATAGTCACACATTGTGATCCGTACCGACGTTCACAGAGCCTACCTCAACAGCTTAAATGAAAGTTATGTCCCCGGATCTCTCACAATTTAATAGATATAAATACTCTGCTGTTTACATGTTTCTATATTGCTGCGCCATTCACCTTCAGTAAAAGCCAACTGCCTAAGCTTCTCTGCGCATGGCTCATTTTGATTGTCCTCGAGATGCAGGCTGCACACAACTTGAAGTTTGTTGCTACGCTTTATTTTCTGTCAACTACCAAGAAAGAAGGAACAATTTTTCTACTGTAACCAAGTTTTGTTAAGGGTCTTAAAAAAATCGGGCCTCCTTAAAAGTTCTTTCATGCAAGTACAGATACGGTTTGCAGCCAGTTCCAGAAAAAAAAGATACTGAAGATCAGTAACAATTTACCTTTTTCCGAGGTCTGGTAATGACAGGAAAAAAAGAAGGAAAAACAAAACTTTTATATGACAGCCCCCGCCTTTAGGCCTCCCACAAAAAAATCCCTTCCAAAGAGAAAATCCGCTTCTTACTTGTTAAAAAAGCAGTCTTCATTTTGTCGTTTGGTAACAATCCAGATTCATGTTTGAAACTATAGCTCCAGCAACAATCAGCTCCCAAGCAGTTGTTAGCTGCGACACATCCATGCATCTGAAGGTTGATGCTCATGACAAATGTAATCAAAGAATGTTTGCAGAATCTAATAATGGTAAAGATTTCATCTTAGTCTGCAACACGCTCAGCTACAAGTAGTAGGCAAGTCACTTGTATCTAAAAGAACAGCTGACAGAATCAACATTCTGAAGAGCCTCATAAGTATTTCCCTGATGATTTCCAAATTCTTCCCTCCAATGATATAACCATAACAGTGACATCGTCATGGTATTTTCTACGATCCCCTTGTGGAATATCTAATAATTCATGGAAATCCATGCCTGAAAGTAATAGAGAAAATAACAGGTCAATAAATTGTGCTAACAGTTTCCAATAGTAAAAGACCGAGTGTCTTATCCTTGCGCATAAATTATTACAAACAACAATAGGCAATATGGTGTCTGATGAAGCAATGTTATTATTCTTAATAGCTCCATTTCCAACTGATGAAGCATATCCAATGCATCGTGCTTGAAGTTATTAATCATAAAGTTTTTCATACGTTCTACTGTGAAACAAAATGGTAAACAGAATCCTTCACTTTCTTCCTTTAAAACTAAAGGCGCCTATTGGGACCTACTTTTCCTTCTCTCATTTCCAGCATTAGGCCCAGAATTCTTCCCACCAATAACACAACAAGCAGACATCACTTTATGCTACCAATTCTAAAACTGTAAGATTTCACAAGAAGTCAATTGCAGCATTGTGTGTCAGTTAAAAAACCTTATTGCTTACATGGGGAACTTACCCACCAGATTATGCACAAAAATCACAAACCCTTAAAAAGAAAAAAAAGAAAAAGATGGTGACCAATTATTAGACATAATTTGTCTAATAAATTACCATTATTCATCTGCAACCATACTCAACATTAACAATTATCAAGCTATCAGCATTTCATCATTTTCCTGAATTCTTTTGGACTAAATCAACATATACCCACAAGAAAGAGGAGAGAGGACATCGGTACTCATGCACACTGCAGACCAACTCCTAATTACAGGTGAGTAGTTTTTTTTTTTTTATAAAACCACAAACAGGTATCTGAGGTAGGCCAAAAAAACAATTACCAGCTTTCTTAGCAGCACGAATGAGAAGCTCTTCAATTAAGTGCTGTGCAGGGTCCCCATCTGGAAACTTCTCCATGAAGTTTTCAACATAAGATACTGCCTCCTGGTTGGTCAAGTATTGATAAAGTCCATCTGACGAGAGAATCAAAAACTGGTCATTTGGACCAAGCTTATGATGACAGAGAGAGGGTATACATGATATATATGGTGCTGTTCCGATATAATCATTCCTAAACATTTCAAGGAGGACATTATTCCACTTGGGCTGCAGAAATATTTGAATGAGAGTTTATTAGATCACAACAATGTAAAGATCCAAGTTAAAAACAAAATATCATGCATGCATTCTTTCTTCCTATCGACCAATTTAAAGCTCTTCCACAAGGAAAAGTAACTACAATGGTGAAAATCGGCATAACTTATCGCACATACCTGTTTAAGAAATCCAGCCCCAAATGCTCTCGTCACCTTGAGGCGACCTTTCACCCTATCATTCACAATGCATTGACTGTCATCTGGGTGTTCTTGTTTAATTCTTAATACTTCCTGCACAATATTTACTCCATCAATAAACTAGCATCCACTATCCATAAGAATCAATTATGTTACCAACAGAACACAGTTAAACCTTACTTCTTCGATGCTAGTGCTGTGATCAGTAGATAGCTGCAATGCAGCTAACCTCACTGTTTGATCAGGGCAATCCATCGTCTCAACAATGCCCTCCACTTCCGACATGCCATTACCGAATCTCTCCATTTCAACAGCCGAATCAATCTCCTGTGGCTGATACTGTGCAACAATTGCACGACTATCACCAATATTCATCACATACACATCTTCGTCTCTCATCAGCACAACCAACAAACAGGAGCCCATCAAAGCCAGCTCCGGATTGCGATCAATGAACTTATCAGTCATCTCCAAGTAAGCAACTTCAGTTGCCTCAAGCCCACGGGACAGTGCCCTCAGAACATCATCATGATCTATAGGACCTGCCTTATACTTCCGAAAGCTCTGCCCCAGTCTCTCCTTGTTCTCCTCCAAGCTCTCCCGCTCCTTGACCCGACTAGGCGGCGCGTATCTGAAATTCAGGAACGAAGGAGTTCTTCGTTTGGGAGGCATGTGAATGCAATTAATCGAGAATGCGAATCGCTTGGACCCAGATAGGTCCAAGCCCTCGTCCTCCTCGGCCGCTTCGGCGAGGAGCTCCCAGAGGGTCTTTCCCCTCTTGCAACCCGTCTGATCGGATTCAAACGTTACTCTTTTCACCGAATCTCGGTCACATTCGGGCAACACGCCATTGTTATCGCCAGCAATAACTAATGAAGCTTGTGAAGAAGCATTTTGTGTGGTAGATTCATCATCCCAAAATAGGCCTTGAAGCTCATTAAAGACGGAGCGATAGAGATTACCCATGAGGAACTCCGGCGCGTCGGGGCCATTGAAGCCGTCGTAGATCCCCACAAAGAGCCACCGGTGGTCCTCCGAGACGACGACGTGAACACGGTCCTCCCCGGCCTTCCCGTGCGCCCACTGCACATTCTCCCCAAACTCCGCCGCATCGCTCGCCTTAGTCGCCGCGCTCTCCGCCGGATGCTGCTGCTGCTGCTGGTGGTCTTTCCTCCCTCCGCCACCCAACGTACGGATGGGCACGACGGAGAAGCTCCGGTAGAGAGACTTCCGCGAGAAGCTCCGCCTGTGGCGGCGCCGCTTTTTGAGGAGATGCGGATCCACGGCGCCGCTGTTAAGCGGGGCGGAGAAGGGGATGGAAGAGGTAGCGGCGGAGGCGGAGTCAGTGTCGAGGGGGCCGGAGAGGGCGCCGCGCTCGATGGGGCCGGAAAGGAATAAGCCGGCGGAGGCGGAGGAGCGATCGAGGGGGCCGGAGGCGGGAGGGACAGGGAGGAGAGGGACGACGCCGAAGTTTGAGCTGCTCTCGAAGGGCTTGGGGTCGTCGTCGTTGGGGAAGGGCAGGACGGAGCGGGGGATAGCGGAGTTGGCGGAGACGGAGGCGCCGGAGATGGAGCGGAAGCGGGAGGAGTGGTGGGAAGGGGAGTGGTGGGAGACGTAGCAGAAGGAGTGGCCGAGCGTCTCGTCGAGAGGCTCGGAGAAGGTGGATAGATCCGGCCGGGCTCCGGCAGGGCGGAGCCAGGCGGAGGAGGTGCGGAGGAGGCAGGAGAGGCCACTTCCCATCCTCTTCTCATCTCATAATGGCCATGGCCCCCCCTTCGGTCCTTCTTCTTCTTTACTTTCGCGTTTTTCTGTTCTATTTTTTGTTGGGGGGGGGGGGGGGGGGGGGAGGTTCAGCTCGCTTGCCCGAAGGAAGGGGTTTTGGTTCTGCTTGTTGAGCTAGAGCTACTGTTGTTGTTCTGCAGAGTCTTGCCGCTGCTGCTGCTGATGCTGATGCAGAGGGAGAGCTCGAAACATCATCTTGGACTTTGCGGGGCTAAAAAGTCGTAATCGTCGAGAAAAAGAAAAGCATTTTCTTCTTCTTCTCTCTCTCTCCAGTCTTCTCCCTTAATTAATCTTTGTTTAGTTTAAATGGCATGGGGTTTGAATTTCCGATAGAAAGGGTTGGGCAGCCGACTTCTCATAGCACACTGTATCCCACAACCAATTTCTTCATGTATGGCTACACAAATCACTTAAATCCGAACGTAATCGAGATATAATCCTTGTGGGTGGCCAATAAATCAGAATATAATCGGGGATATGCATCAATTACATCAATTTGCATTCTGGAGGTGTGTGAATGGGAGTATGGGACATGGGATAATTTACAGGGTAAGAAGAAGGTAGATTCAATAGGGGAGTGGCAGTGGGAACAAGAAAGGGAAAAAAAAGGTAGATTGGAGAATGATTACAAATAAGGGTAAGATGGTTGATTTTGATTAGGAATATTGATCTTTAATGGGTCAATTTTAAAATTAATCCTTGGTCTATTGTAAAAAAGGGAAAGGTTAAAATGATATTGTTCCTATATAGGTTGATAAGTTAGAGTAATTTTGAGCTTTTAGATCAAGATCTGATGGCGATGATGATTTACACTTTTCTATTAGTGATTTGATATTCACCGTTAGATCTTGATCTGATGGATAAAGATGACTTGGCTCATACAAGCTATATGAGAATGATCTTATGTAAACGGATCTCTATCAAAAAAATAAAGATATTGACGGGACATGAGTCAAAACGACATCAGAATTGGTCCACCGGGAAGGTTATTCCAACATTGACTAATTAGATCATAAACCTGCACTAATACCACAAATTAGTGTCTCTTTCCTCCCCATTTTTCTTTTCTGACTAATTTTTTGGCGCTTTATTGCGTTTACATTTGAGGGGGTTGGGAGGGAATTTTGGCATTGAATACGTTAGCCCGTGATGGTCAAAATCAAGAAACGAAGACCCTTTTTCAAAAACCATTTTTTTTTAATTTGTTTATTTATTGTAATGCTGGAGACGTGAAACGAATTTCTTGAACCCAATACCCTTCCTGCAAGTCAATGGCTCAATCCCCGCACCCCCCTCGTTTCCATTTCTTTAACTTCTATAAAAGCAAAAGCGACAAAAGCTACCCTCAGTCTCATGTCCACTCAATTTACCATACTCTCTTTCATAATGTCACATGGCCTATTCCCCCCCCCCCCCCCCTTTTTTTTTTGTTATTAGGGGTGTCCGAGTTCGGACCTGACTAGAATGGGTAGGGCAACATGACTCTTAGGTGCACCAAAGCCCTTGGGCACGTACAAAGCCAACCCATCAGCACTAGGTAAATCGGAATGTAATCCGAAGTGGGTGGCTAAGAGCATGGATTTGAACTCAAGACCTCCGATTCAGAGAAGCGTGTCGATTTGAGTCCCTCAATTTGGTTGGCAATTACCACATGATTAAGGACATTGTTTGAAGTTGTTAATTAGAGACTTTGGACAACTTTGTTTACTCCCATGGAGTTAATGGGGTTAGCTTAACCACGGAGTAATCAAACTAGCAAAATGGTAATGAAGGGGCGGATCCACCTGGTGTCAGCAAGTCAATGAGAAGGGGTCCAACCCAAAGACCTAAAACCTGATCACCAGACCCCTCTCGTCTGTCCCTCTTTGTTTATTTCCTTTTCGTCGGCACGGCACGTAGTTGGGTCATCCTAACTTTGTATTGGTTGTTTTAATTAATGAGCCACCACTAATGACTAAACTATATCTTATTAGTTGAATGCAAACGTAAATCTAGACCATTATTGTTTTTTGAATCCACCTTCCCCTGGCTGACCCTTGGTGGGTTAGCTGTGGCTCATTTTTTGAAAGGGGGGTTTGTTTCCAAGTTCCAACAGATCAACTGAGACAAGCTTTACCAGATAAAGATATTGGACACATGTCCAGATTTTGACCAGATGCACCAAAGGCCAGGCAGAGGAGGTAAGACACATGGGAGACGATGGCCTCTGTAGGTGAACTGATTCCTGCTTAGTGATGACAAACTGAGATGGTCAGCTTGCTTATTCCAGCTACCAGCCAAGCAAGTCACACAGTAGGACACAGTGTAAGGTACGTGGACGTAGCATGGAGAGGTGCCCCTGTAGATCTTCTATCAGATGGGCCAATGTGAATCATATCGGTCAACATGACAGTTGAGCAAAAGTCCATCCGACAAGGTCATCTGGGTCCATTTCATTGCCTTTCTTTTATTGTTTCTGCTTTTGCAGAGAGGCCCCCCACCTCATTACAAAGTGCCAAACCTGGCTTCACTCATGGGTCGTCTTCTCCTCCTCCTCAGTCCTTGCTATCATCTAGGATCATCCTCTTCATGGAGTAGGTTGCAGATGGAAGGGGAAAGTTGGGGAAACGTGAGCAGCCACCTGATGGGGGTGAAAAATTGACTGATTTTTTTCTATGCACGTCAGCAATTGATTGAACTCTTTGGATGGATTCACACCGCCCAGATTCTCACAGTGCGCCTGCTTGCACTATTTAGTCAACTTAATAATACATAGCTGATGTTACATAGGTGATGTTAATGTTCAGGAATCGAAAATAATGTCAAACATCACAACTGGCCGGCTCTTATGTCTCTATCCAGTCTATCAGCGTTTAGTGTCCCAGGTAGCTCCCGGAAGCCTTCGTTGAATATTGAGAATGCACTGCACATGTTTTCATATAAGAGAACTCTTCAGTGCTGATCCAGGGCTAGAACGAAAAGGGGGGGCTATAAAAAAAGTCAATTTGAGAAATAACGACGAGAACAAGTTAAGAATTGTTGGGTCTGAGTTGGTGGGTTTTCCTTTTCCCAAGACACGAGTTTCCTTCATCTAACAGTTAAGAAGTGTTTTAGGTGAACTATATGACTAATGCCAAAAAAAAGGTGAACTATATGACAATACCTGAGATCACCTTGCTGTCGGTGTCCAAGATTTATAAGTATCATAGCAAACCCAGTTCCAAGTATCTGTAGCAATGCATAAAAAATTAACCAATATCAACCAGAGCCCAAAATACAGTGATCATAAGTTATTTAACGGGAAAAAAGATCGAGGTATAAAGAACTCACGTATAATGGTCCCAAGTCATATTTGTGTGAGATTGGCGCCAGTATAAACCACATGACAATGAGAGCCCATCCTTTCAGACTGATTGAGAAAAGTGCCATCAACACGACATCTATCAGTAATGCAAACAACAGTCATTCAAAATGCACAGCTGCCTTGCAAGGAAGAACTAAATTTCAAACAGTGCTCACCAGGAAGCCGTAGCTTATTTTGAAGGAATGTAAACAACTTCGTCTTCCACCAGCGTGTTGATTCAGGTATTCTGAATCGCTGGACATACCAACGAAATTTAATTACTCAAAACACATGAAGGAACAAGTGTGAAGTATGTGGCAAAAATTTGAGAGATAAGAAAATAATAGTCATGCATATTATTGGAAATTATGATGTTGATGCCAACCAGATCATCGTCATCATCATCCTCCCGAAGGTGGTCAGCAGGCGGCTTTGGTGCAACAGCTACCATTATGAAGTCTGTAAACCACAAAAAAAACGTTTTAAAATTACCATATGGCAAGTAGCTTACGGATAAAACGGTCAAACTGCCTACTTGGAAAGAGGCCCACACTATTGTTGAATT
The DNA here is from genome assembly GCA_039654745.1 of Houttuynia cordata. Taxonomy (NCBI): domain Eukaryota; kingdom Viridiplantae; phylum Streptophyta; class Magnoliopsida; order Piperales; family Saururaceae; genus Houttuynia; species Houttuynia cordata. Next base: position 30,908,378 of record CM077505.1, on the reverse strand, counting down.
CAAAAAATTCTAGATAAATCTTCACTAAGGTTCTTACCATAAGTTCCTACCTAGCTAGAATCTCGATTTCATCAACATGAAAGCTATAAAGAACACATACTTGGGAAAAAGAAGCTATTTTACAAAAATGTAATAAGATATGGATTTGAATATCATTATAAACAAACCTAATTTATTGACTATTGGGAGATCTAAATGCCAATATCAGTGAATAACATACACTGAAACATTGGGAGAAAATCCTGCGTAGAGTCCTTGCAAGAAGATTAAATTCTTGGTGTCATCATTAAATGTGTAATACCACACATTAAGCTTGGACAATTGACAAAGCTCAATAAAAGTAGTCGACACCCAAGAGCTGAAAACCAGCCTACGGAAAGGAATAATACATACAAAACTTCATCTTGACATCAGTGATTTATTAAATGCCATCAACTACAAATTGTGTGCCTCCCTCTATTCATGCACAGTGCCTATATTCAATCCATGTGGGACAATTAAATTCTTTTACTGCATATCCGTCTGCCTAAAGTCAGCCACAAGCTTCATCTTGCAGGTACAAGCATCAACTAGCATACACTCAGAACCACTCTTATGTTCCCTACGTGTAGTTTATTTCATGAGTTAATGAGGCCATGTGGACCGTAGCTATAGGAATAGTTTATTTCGTTACTTATGTCTTTACGGCCCATAAGGCCCATCAGCTTCTGGCTTAGTGCCTGTGTCCTATTTGGATTATGAATAAATTAAACCCTAGTTTCTCACCTCTTTCTTCTCTATTCTCATCCCCCTTCCCTGCTCTTAACCGCCGGCTATTGTGCATCCATCTAGGGTGCACAACACTGGTATCAGAGCAATCGACTCCTGACTTTTGACGATATGGCTCGAAAGAAGACTACGGACACTACAGAGGGTCCCTCGACCCAATCTGACGAGGAGGCGCCAACTGGCCAAGCCCAGGCCGCCCCCTCTACAGCCATGGATCCGGTCTTGCTCAAGGCCCCGGCAGACATCTCGGCAACCATGCAATCTATGCAGTCCATGCAACAGACTATGCTTGAGCACATGACAGTGCGGACACCACCACCGACAGCTTGGAGGGATCACCAGCAAACCGCCGGCCAGCAAGGGTCTTCCTCCGCGGCTGCACAGGGTTCTCCTCTGCAGACTCCTTCCTTCCCAGAGTACTCTTCTGCTCATCTGCACGGGCCTCCTTTACAACACTCAGCGTTGCAAGGCCAGTCCCTTGCAGCAGCGCAGGGTGCTCTTCATCAGCAAGATCGTGCCTTTCCTACCTCAGGGCCGCTGGGCTCTTTTGATCCGACCAATATCTTGCCGCTAGGGGCAGCTGGCACACATCTTCGTGCTTTTCCCCTTCAGACCGCCATGCCTCACCAAGCACGGATGGATGTGCCACCCTATGGGCCAGCCTTTGGAGGAACGACATACCATGGCTTCACGGACTTCGCGACAAGTAATTCATATGCCTCGCTTCATGATGCCTCCGGCCGGCTGTCGGCTGAACCGCGCTTGGCCCGACTACAGTTTCCTAAGTATAGTGGAGAGGATAGCCCTATTGATTGGATTTATCAAACTAATAAATTTTTTGAGTATCATGGCACACAATCAGAAATTGATAAATTGCGAATCGCCGCCTTCCATATGACGGGTGACGCATTAGTCTGGTTTTAATATTTTGAGCGGGATTTGATTAATCCTACATGGGCTGATTTTGTGGATGAATTATGCGTGCAATTCGAGCTGAATGATTATGCTAATTTTAATGAATTGCTGGCATCTCTCCGTCAAACTTCCACGGTGCGCGCCTATCATCAAGAGTTTATGCGCATCGCTAATCGGCTGCCTAATTGGGATCAGGTGGCATTAGTGGGGGCCTTCATGCATGGCTTGCGGGTTGATATTGCGGACAAAATCCGTCAGTTCCAGCCTAAATTCATGAAGGATATCATTAGGCATACTCGAGTTGCGAAAGAACGGTTAAACCGGCAAAGGCGTGTGGTCCGGCCATTCTTTCGGCCCCCTCCAAGACTTTCGGGCCCTCGGCCAGCTCCAACCAATGGGGCGGCAATCAGCTTTAGAACCGGACCACCAGTAGCACCTGTTATGAATCCTCCTATCCGCAGGCTGTCCCAGGCCCAGATGGACGAGAAACGGGCCAAAGGTCTTTCCTTTAACTGTGATGAGCGTTTCGTTCCCAGGCACCGTTGTCGCACGCCGCCAACGGCTTTCATTCTGGAAGAGTCCTGCCCTGAGAGGGACGAGATCCCCGAACAGCCGATTGAGTAAGGTTATGTTGATTCTACGGCTAAGATCTCATTTTATGTTTTTTCGGGACAATACATGCCTCACACTATGCGAGTGCAATCACTTAAAATGCCAGCCCGTAGCTATTTTGATTGATAGTGGGAGTACCTACAATTTTATTAATGACAGGGTAACGCAACGTCTGGGCTGCCACATTGCTCACACATGTGCTTTTGACGTCATTATTGGTGATGGTACACACATGCGCAGTAAGGGACTACGCCCGCGTGTCCCTTTGTATATTCAAGGTTATGACTTTGTTGTGAATCTTCATCTATTACCAACAAAAGGGGCTGATATTGTATTGGGGGTCTAGTGGCTTCAAGAGCTTGGGGACGTGGTATGGAATTTCAAAGACTTGGTCATGTCCTTTGGGGGTGGCTGATCAGCAGGTTCGACTACCGGGGTCACTTCCCGGAACCCTTCAATCGGCCCAGGCCGTGGGTTCCTTATTTCGACACTCGGCCCATGGATTTTTGCTGCAGTTAATGACCGTATCCAACATGGATCAGCCAGTTCTACCGGCCGACTTGACAGCCCTCCTGGCTTACTATGTGTCCCTCTTTGGGGAGCCATCGGGATTACCTCCTCCGCGTGGGCACGACCATCAGATTCCTATTCTTCCAGGATCAAGCTCCGCTAATGTTTGGCCCTACCATCACCCCATGTGCAGAAAGCTGAGATCGAGTGCCTAGCAGCTGAAATGCTTGAGGCAGGTATCATTCGTACCAGTTCTAGCTCTTATTCTTCTCCGGTATTGCTGGTCTAAAAGAAAGATGGGACTTGCCGATTTTGCGTGGATTATCATGCTTTAAATGCCATCACACTGAAGGACAAGTATCCCATTCCTGTCATTGAGGAGCTTCTCGACGAATTGTCAGGTGCGAAATACTTCTCTAAGCTTGACTTACGTTCTGGTTATCATCAGATACGGATGCACCCAGCTGATATCCACAAGACAGCTTTTCGTACACATGACGGTCATTATGAGTTCCATGTTATGCCCTTTGGTTTGACTAATGCGCCGGCCACCTTTCAAAGTTTGATGAATGACATTTTTCGGCCTCTCTTGCGCCAGTTCATATTGGTCTTTTTTTATGATATATTGGTATATAGTGCCTCATGGGAAGATCATATCTGCCATCAACGGTCAGTTTTTGACATCTTGGCCAGCCACTCTCTTCTGTTGAAACGGTCGAAATGTTCTTTTGGCCAGCCTCAGATTGATTATTTGGACCATATTATTGCGGAACATGGAGTTTCTACTGTTCTGGCCAAGGTGGACGCCATGCTCGATTGACCCACTCCTAAATCACTGAAGGCCTTACGTGGATTTCTTGGGCTGACGGGCTACTATCAGCGCTTTATTGCCCATTATGGTACTCTGGCCGCACCCCTTACTGCCTTGCTGAAGGCCGGGGCCTTCCAATGGAGTCCTGCAGCTCAGGTGGCCTTCGACACTATGAAACAGGCTATGTCTACCATCCCAGTCCTGGCCTTGCCAGATTTTTCCTAGCCATTTATGGTAGAAACTGATGCTTCTGATAGTGGACTGGGAGTTGTCCTTCTACAGGTTGAGCGGCCCATTGCCTTCTTTAGCAAGGCCTTATTAGGGCACTCCCTCCTTTTGTTGGCCTACGAACGTGAGATGCTTGCTATTATGCACGCCATTACGAAATGGCGTCCATATCTATTGGGTCACCACTTTATTATTCAGACGGACCATCAACCTTTGAAGTATTTTCATGGACCGCTCAACCTGCACAGCAACGTTGGGTAACTAAGCTTATGGGCTATGATTATGATATGGTTTATAAACGGGGGTCCGACAATACCGTGGCCGACGCTCTATCCAGGCGAGATGCAGAGGTGGCCCTCATGGGCCTATCCGTCCCTACCTTTCCCTTTATGTCCGACTTGCTTCAGACTTACCAGGATGTACCTGGGCCGTGGACATCTTACAGCGACTCCGGGCTGATCCGACGTGCTTACCCTCTTTTGTTTTGCAGGGTGATTATATTTTGTGGAAGCAGCGGTTATGGGTTCCTCCGAGCCCAGCACTCCGGCAAACTATTATCTCCTTTAATGACACTCCTAGTGCTGGTCACGAAGGCTCATTCCGCACCTACAAGCGTGTGAGTTAGAATTTCCTTTGGCGCGGAATAAAAAAGGCGGTCCATTCGTATGTGGCGGCCTGTGATGTTTGTCAGCGCGTCAAGGCATCTACTACTACTCCAGCCGGCCTTCTGCAACCCCTCCCTATTCCTGATCGTGTATGGGAGGATGTCTCCATGGATTTTATTGAGGCTCTACCTGCGGTCCAAGGTAAATCAGTTATCCTTGTGGTCGTGGATCGCCTATCTAAATATGCTCACTTTTACGCTCTTGGTCACCCCTCTACGGCTAAAGTAGTAGCTGAAATTTATGTTCGAGAAGTGGCCAAGTTGAATGGCATGCCACAGACGATTGTGTCGGATCGGGATAAAATATTTGTCTCTCTTTTCTGGCGAGAGTTCTTTGTCTTGCAGGATACTAAGTTGCACATGAGTACCGCCTATCATCCACAAAGTGATGGACAAACGGAGGTCGTCAACCGTTGCCTGGAATAGTACCTTTGTTTTGCCATAGTGGAGCCTCGTCGGTGGCTCCAACTTCTTCCCTGGGTTGAATGGTCATACAATACTTCTTATCATACATCTACAGGATTCACTCCTTTCGTGGTGGTTTATGGCCGACCTCTGCCTACAGTGATCCGGTACTTGCCTTTTTAGTTCTTCTGTGAGCGAGGTGGACTATGCTCTCCAGGCGCGGGATGAAGTCCTGCGTCAGCTTAAGGCTAACCTCACAGCTGCCCAGAACCGGATGAAGCAGGTATATGATCGCTCTCATATGGATCGGGAGTTCTCAGTTGGGGATATGGTTTATGTTAATCTCTTGCCCCATCGGAAATATTCTCTGGCGGCCGTTGCTTCCGCCAAATTGGCACATCGGTTTCATGGTCCTTATCAGGTGTTGGAACATATCGGGCTGGTTGCTTATCGTATGCAGTTGCCACCTACTTCCCAGGTCCATCCGATTTTTCATGTGTCCCACCTTCGGCGATTTGTGGGGGATCCTTCTCGCCTTTCTAGTGAGGTGCCTACGCCGTTACTCCTTCCGTTGAATCCTCCTGACCTTCCTTCATCTATATTGGATTGTCATCAGGTTCGCCGCTCGGGTCGATTAGTGACCGAGGTGCTGGTTGCTTGGCATGTCCATTCATTGGACGATGTGACGTGGGAGTTGGAGAACGAGTTTTATGCTCGATTTCCTACCTTTGCGCCTTGAGGATAAGGCTATAGTAGAGCGTGGTGGAATGTTATGTTCCCTACGTGTAGTTTATTTCATGAGTTAATAAGGCCATGTGGGTCGTAGCTATAGGAATAGTTTATTTCGTTACTTATGTCTTTATGGCCCATAAGGCCCATCAGCTTCTGGCTTAGTGCCTATACGTAGGGGACGCCCTATCCTATTTGGATTATGAATGAATTAAACCCTAGTTTCTCACCTCATTCTTCTCTATTCTCATCCCCCTTCCCTGCTCTTAGCCGCCGGCTATTGTGCATCCATCTAGGGTGCACAACAGCCACTTGATAACAACTGGAGCAGACTCTTTTAAGCCATCTTAGACTAAAAGTCAGAAGAGGTTCTAGAAGCTATCTAATCATATATCACTTACATATCTCTACATGCACTCAATTCTTAATCTTCTAAACCATGGTGTAATACCAACTGTAGCTTGAGAAGGTAATGGTTAGGTAAAAGGTATATTGATAAAGAATCTACAGGAACACTGAACAGAGTGAATACTAACTACCTTAAAGGTTTTGGCCACTCAACTTGTTTATCACAAGCTTATATGGAAGTCTCTGTCCAACTCAAGTATTAAGTTTGTGATTCAATAGCATACAATGATATTATGCGACAAACACAAACTAACATCTGCAACTCTTTTTATAGATACACATTATCCATGTCATCACACAGAATGACAGAACTAACCTTAAAGAACAGGTAATTCATGTAAGAGAATCAATTTTTAGCCCATTTTCTCCATCCAGATCACAAATCATTCAAACATCAGCAAGGATTTGCTTGCCATATGACTCAAAAGAGATAATTAACACAATATCACAAACTACGGATACTATGTTGTGCACATCAATCACATTCCCTATATTTAACCATGAAATCTACCTTACAAATCTTCAATCCACCTATTAATTTTCGATAAAACAATCCAAGAAGAACATCCAAATTTACCTCCTTCCTTGACTGTTTGGTAAACGTCCTGCCCACTTTCCTTATCACGCAACGTCTTCCCTCTCAAAACAAGCTTCACTTGCTCCAATGGAAATTCTCTATCTTCCGCAATTAACCTCCTCAAATCGCCCACCTGATCACCCCTCAAAACCAGCGACCAAAATCCATATCAAATTCAACAAAAAAACAGCTTCTCTACAATTACTCCGCCCAAACCCAACTCAAATTAAGCTTGAATTACAATACCTTGATGTAAGAAGGCACGCAGAGGCGCGAGGGACGAGAAGGGCCGACGGTTTTGAGGGTAATCTCCACTTCGGCCATTGTCCACCTCCTCCTCCTCCTCCTCCTCCTGGAGCTTTCACACCACGAAAACTCCAAATTCGAAAAGCTCCGTGCTTTATAGGGTTTGCCGCACAGGAGAACACCAAAAAAGCTTCAAAATTCGATCTTGAATCAGATTAAGGAGCCAAATTTGAGATCAAAGATCGTAGCTTTTGGAAGTTACTTCGGTTTGGCCTTTGAGCTTTGGCTTCCAAGTTCCAGGCCAGGAAGGAGCAGGCTGCGTCTGCTTATTGGGCTTTATGGGCTCTGAGAATATGGGCCCAAGTGCTAATCCTAAATTAGGAAAGCCCATCGGCCCAGAGGCTGAGGCTTAATTGTGGGACCCACACAGGCTTCCCGCCGTCAAAAAGGGAGAGATTGTTCGATGCACATGGCGGGCTACGTGGGATTTGCGCTCACGGACAAGAACCGTCCATCTTGAAGATCAATGGCACACACACCTGTCGATTAAGCTCAAGCGCAAATTGCATATAGCACGCACATATGATGCTCTTGTGCAAGGCCTCGAAAGAACCACATTGATCCATCGTACTCTTCATTTTTTCCAGACTCAAGCTTATAAGAATGACAATCTATATTGGCATATGCCTCTATTAAAACTATCATGTCATAAAAATTTAGCAAGGCCTCTCAAAGGGCACAGGAAGGACGTTATCTGCCACTGGACAAGTCGTGCATATGGAAACAGAATAAGCAATCTATCAATGATAATGCTCTTACACAAAAGCAATTCACAACATTGGCGTACTAATTGTATAGAAATCTTACTTATATGGAGATATCTATGGGAAAAACAAGACTAGGGGGAAAATAATCACTGCACTTCTAGAGGCTCTTGGAAATGCCAATAACTTTCTAGCAACTGCCACGAGTATCTCCGATTTTTGGCTATGACCAGCTAAACATGAGTTTTTTTCCATATTATCTTGCGCTAACTTTTAGATTCCCATATTATCTGGTTTTTTTCGTGAAATCCCATATGACCTAGAATCGGCACCTAGACTACCAAAAATGCCCTTCTTTTACGTTTTTTATATCTTTTGTATCCGAAATGCTTCATTCTTCCTAAAATTAGGGATTTACAGGAGCATCAAGTTGGGGAAGAAGACATTCACGGTTCAAATCACTCCCGGCACTGTCCAACCCGAAAAAAATATAATTTCATGCCGAAAAACTGTAAAATCAGCGAAAAATGTTAGAAAAAATCTACGATGAAGGTATTTTATTATAAGCGCAGCGGAGAAGCCCTCCCAACTACAAAAATTGAGATCTACATGTAAAGAAACACATATAAAGGTCATCCATTAGTTTTCGACCGCTCCTAAATATGAAATAAAATGATAAAATGGGTAAAAGTGTGATATACTCATCGGCAAGCGACAAATTCAATTTATATATCTTTCCATGTCCTAATGAAGTGGAAGAGGGGAAAAAATAAGGAAGAATACAAAAAAAGGGTAAAAACGGATAAACAATAAGCGAGTTATAACATTTTAAAATTTTTAATAAAATCGTGTCGTCGAGTACACGACTTGAATTCAAGTCATGTATTTTTTACACTATTTTACTGCAATTTTTAAAATATCATAACTCGCTCGTTTTTTATCCGTTTTTGCCCTTTTTTTTTCGTTCTTCCTTATTTTTCATCCTCTTCCACCTCATGAAGATAAATTACGATGAAAAAATAAGAAAAAATAAGAAGAAAGAAGAAAGTGGAAACATTTGACGTCCGGAGCTTCGCCAGAAAACTTCCACTTTCTTTTTTTTTTCATCCTAATATATCTTCATGAGGTGGAAGAGGAGGAAAAATAAGGTAAAACGCAAAAAAAAGGTAAAAACGGATAAAAATGAGCGAGTTATGATATTTTAAAAATTGCAGTAAAATCGTGTCGTCGAAGACACGACTTGAATTTTTGTAGTTTAGGATCTCTGTAACTAGCTTTCCAAGATAGAAGAGTTTAGTATAGCTGGCTTCAGCTTGACGACCGAATTCGGATTGCGGGGAGACTGGAGCACTGAAATTGCACGAGTTTTTGCATAACTCATAAAAAATCGCAGGGAAACAAAGAGAGGTCTTTGTCACTTCGGATTTAACATGAGCCTTTTCTTCTTCTAACAAATGATGACATGAGGCTAAACTTGCACTTCTTTTGTAGTAGTGTTACAAATAGTATAGTTTGAAACAGAGAAGCCTTCGGAGAGTGGAGAAGGCCATATTGGTGTGAATGAAATATTTGGATACTGATTTTAGGGAGCTTCATGCCCGATTCATCAAGCACCAGCGACATTTCTGTTTGGATGTGGGATTTGCTCCGGGTGGCAATGAAGCAAAATTTCAGCTCCATGTCATTCAGTTGTCAAAAAAATACATTGTTTCAGACATTGTGTCAACTAGACACCAATACAAATGCTCGACTCGGATTAAATGTTCTTGTATCTGTTGGGGGAAGCTCCTGGACCTTTAGTTGAGTCTCCAGATGTAAGGACTCTCACCTTTGAACCGGTTTATTTTAATTTTAATTATCGGTTATCTTGTTGTTTAAGTGTTTTACAATTTAACTCGGTTGTTTTTTAAAAATAAATGAGTTTATAAAGGTTTTAAGCAAAATCAACTTCACAAACATGAGTTTTAAGTGGTTTTGGATCAAACCGGCATTTTTGGGATTTTTCTGATTTTTCACTAATTTTCTAAAAATTAGGGTTTGAGGGGACCCCTGCAGGCCCCGCTGTCCAAAATTAGATTTTTTGTGACCAAAATGCCTCAGATATTAAATAAAGTTATTATAAAAAATTTTAGAATTTTTTGGACTTAATTTTGGATTAAAATAACCAAATTTTCCAATTTTAGCCAAAAACCCTATTTCTACCCCACATTTTACTTAGGGTTACCCCAACTTTTTCTGTAAAAGGAAAGTGCTATGCCCTTTCCCAATTTGGGAATAGGTTTGGCTGAGAGATTAGGAGCATCTTTCCCCCATTGCTTGAAAAGGAAAAGATTAAAGGTATTTAGCCTAATCCTTGCTTATTTTTTTTAAAGTTTTCTTAATCATTCCTTAATCTTGATTTTTCCATTGTTTCAATCCATTTTAAAAGCATAAAAATCACTGTTTTATATCTCTTCTTCAAGCCCTAATCTTCAAAATCTTGTTTTTATGCTTCCAAAGCCCTAGATCTAAGATTTTCTTTTAGTATTCAAAGCTAAATCGAGATTAGTAGTGTATTAACTTAAAAATCGTCTTTTTGGAATGTGTTGGAGGTGAGTGAACGTTCATTCTAATCAAGTCAAGGTAATGGTGTTGTGATTCTATTAGGATTAGCCTACTCCTATGTCAATTAAGACTATAGATTAGGGTCTATCCTATGTTAATTAGGATTATGGCTTAAGAACCTATAAATATGTAAAGGGGTCTTCCCTAATGGATTACCAAATCAATGATCAATGTCATAGCTTATTTTCTAGTTTAGTTATTAGTCTTTCTTAGTCTTAATCCTAATTTTCTCCCCTTTCTTCTACGATGGATTCCTATGTAGATGACGTTCTACATCAAATGGATTCTTCAATTTCAGCTTTGGGTAGTGAAGAGTTTATTTTAATTGTTTTTATTAAATAAGTGTTCTTGTTTAGGGCTCTAATGGTGGATTTAATAAATACTAATTTTTTGCTATGATTTCTTGGGGTTTCATCTTATAATGATATGTGGATATGTTTTGGAATGTTTGATGATTTTTTGTTAATGTTTGAGGCATGTATTAAGCTTTCAATATGTGTTAATGGAGTCTCGGTTTTTGAAAATTTAAAAATGGAAGAGATGACCCGCGATCAATCGCTTTCTCGGTTTGTCTTTGTAGCCCTATTTTCAAATGATCATAACTTTTTACTCCGAACTCCAAATTGTGTGTGGTCAGTGGCATTGGAAAGCTGGCTTCTTAAAATTTAACATGAGCTTTGAATCAATACAATCAGAGATCTATAAGCTAAGTTATGAAGATTCAAACATTAAAGTCACTTTTTACCTCATTTCTGCATCTTACTCTTATTTTCCTACAAAAACCAAAAATTGCATTAAAGTATCACTAATTCTAATCAAACACCAACCTAAACATATGTTAAAGGGCTTATAAAATTCATAATTCATGTGTAGGTCATATGGCTTATAAGTAATTGAGTTGATTCATGTTATGGTTTATTGTATGGTAAAAGAGAATGCTTATAGGAGTAAGCCTTCAACTCTACATGGATGGATTTAAGCTTGATGGTAGAAATTGCTTTGATGTCAGTTTGGAATCGTTATTTGTGGAAGGTATTTAAGCATGCAAATATTGCTCAATGAGTTTATGTTGAAGCATGAATCATGTTATTAGAATATGCATGAGTATACACACACATGAGAATCTATTATGAGATTTTAGTTGTTTATGCTTTGATTATGATGCATGAGGGGATGGATTGGGAGCACGTTCCATGTGTTGGAACCCACAAAGGATTGCTCACGGATGTATCATGATAGCATGCATCATATATCAGACTTCATGGATAAAGATTTATCATTGTTTAAACGGAATTGATCGATTGTATGCAATGTGTGAGATTGTATGCCAGATTAATCGATCGATGGATTAATCGAAACTTGGTTAGTCCGAAAGGATATGTTTTTGGTTTCATTCCCTCCTAGAACAGGTTCACTCCTCAGGTTGAGTTTGATTGAGATATATGGGGGGTGAGGGATGAACTCGCCTTACAGAGATTTGAGATGTCAAAAACCGGACACTGAGCACCCAGGTGGTAGGCTCTTGTGCACCAGCTACCACATGTTCTAGTTTCTCTGTGAAGAGATTCGGGCTCTCCCCCACCGCAGGAGACTACCCAGGGCGAACACACCTACTCTAGTTTCTCTATGTGAGATTCGGGCATCCTTGGCCAGGATTATCTAGGGCGAGCAGCTTGTTGTGATTGACAACCCCCTTTGTTCCTGTGTAGGAACCGGACCATGATACGCCTTCGTGGCCTTGATTGCGTCCCGCCTTCATGGCAATATTGTGTTACTCCTTGATGGAGGCATTCACCATTGTGATGATACATGCTTATTGCGATGTTATGCATGATTATACCATGTGTTGGTTACTTTGGACATGCATGGTGAATTTATGAGATATGAATGCATGATTGTACCAGGTGATAGTTATATTGGACATGCAGGGTGAATTTATGAGATATGAATGCATGATTGTACCATGTGTTGATTACTTTGGACATGCAAGGTGAATTTATGAGATATGAATGCCTAATCAAGATGGAAGCATGAGAATGAGATATCTTTACGCAGGATTATGTGTTATGAATACATGATATGGGAGTATGTGAATAAGATATGGTTATGCAGGTGTATGTGTTATACAAGCATGACTAGATAATAGGATAATCATGTCGATTATGGATCTATTGCTATGTTATAATGTCGTATGATTTTTTATTATTGCCGATTGTAGTTAAAACCATTACCGAGTTTTATACTCACCCCTCTTTCGTTGTTTTGTTTTGGGGTTGTGTGGTGTGACACGCAGATGAATAAGTGATCGTTTAAAATTAAAACCCTTGCAAGTGCACAGGCAATTGTACTACAGCGAGTATTAAGAAGGGTTGTCGAACCTCAGGGACGGTGAATACTTTACTAAATTCAAGAGAAGAAAGTTGCAGTTTTTGTTTAATCTAAATAAAGTTATGAACTTTAACTACTAAGCTGAGTTTTAATCAATGCAGAGAATTATCAAGGCAATGAATCCATCACTAGACATGCAATTACTACTCTAAATTATTATTAAGCATACATTGACATGATATGGTAATTCGTGTTCTTGATCGGACACATGAATTACTAATGAATTCACTAATATTCTTGATCGGATATGAAAGTTCATCCATTATTGTGTAATCAATCCTATCCTTGATCGGGCATAAAATCAATCACAATATCTAATTTCATTCATAATCAATCAAGCCTATGATCAAGCACTCAAAAGAAACTCATGAAATCGCAATAAGCATGAATCATAATCAACTTTATAAAATTAAACTATCAAGAGTAGTAATACACATCTAGGGCTTCATCAATCCTTGACGAGGAATTTAGTTACACATAGAAAGAGAGAAAAGAAAAGCCTGTTTATGTAGATCCATCGTCATGAATCCTTCTTCTTCTTTGCTCCAAAAGACTCATTCTCTTGCTCATTTCTAGCCTCCAATAAAGCTCTAGATTCTCCAAAGTTTGGTCTCCAAGATTGCCCAAAACGTTCTCCCATAAGGCCTATTTATAAGCGTGAAGAGAAACCACGAAGTTCCCTTCCAAATCCGAGTCGAAATAGGTCTTATTTCGGTTTCCCGCACACGGCGATCGATCGCTCCGTATTGCCGATCGTTCGCCTACTGATCGATCGCAATTCCTTCGTTATTTTCCTCTGATTGATCACTTTGCCGATCGACGGAGTATGATACCTGTCACGCCCCGCGCACCGCCCGACCCGACCCGAACCCGGTTCATGGGCCGAATGATGTGCGGGGGCGACGTTATGTCGGACAAAGCGGAAGACTTACACCCATATACGGGCGATAACATAATTTTGGAATTTCGCGCCACTTTGTGTAAGAGTAAAAAGTAAAAATTCAACGAGGTATAAAGTCTAGAATATCAACAAGTCTTACACCCACAATTAGATAAAGTCCGGAGCCATACACGCGGCTCGGATAACAGGTCTAAATAGTCTGAAATATAACACGACATCTACTGTAATCTCATGACAATAGAGAGTACGATGACACAACACTAATCATCTTGCTCAAACTAATCCCATACTCCTTCTGGTCGCTCCTCGAAGAGAGGATCCTGTGCGTCTGCGTGTCGCACCACGCAGCCCCAAAACAAAACAAGGAAGAGGGGTGAGTATAAAACTCAGTAATGGTTTTCAAGACACATCGGAAATCCACAAGAAACATCAAAGCATGAAAGTTCATCAAACAATATACGTAATACACGTGATAATACCGTCTAAATCATACGTCCATCTCACAACATCTTATACCATGGAATTTTATCAACATACCTATTGAACATGCATACCCGTCATAAGACGATACATAATAATATCTCAACCACAAACTGTCTAAACATGCATTCCTGTGGTATGAATCTCATACAACATGGTACACAATCATACCTATATAACATGATCCACCCACCCATCCATCATGTCACATGTGGAGCATCTACATGGTACATAATCATGCATTTATATGAACATACACTCACCCTTCACGATACACGTGGAATCTACAAGATACACAATCATTCATAGCATTCATAATAATGCATTAATATAATGGTGAATGCCTCCATCAAGGAGTAAGCACAATATCTTTGGGACACAATCAAGCCTAAGAAGGCGTATCATGGTCCGGTTTCCTCGCTGGAAACAAGGGGGTGTCGTATACCCCAAAGTCTGTTCGCCCTGGACAGCCCTGGCCAAGGGTGCCCGAATTGTACACAACGAAACTAGAACAGGTGTGTTCGCCCTGGGTAGTCTCCTGTGGTGGGGGAGATCCTAGAACACATGTGGTAGGGGGTGCACAAGCCTACCACCGGGAATACTCATGTCCCGTACGACTAATCTCAATAGTATCAACCGCAAGGCGAGTACGAAACACGCCCCTCATATCATCCATCAAACTCAACCCGGGGAGTGTCCGTGATCCACGAAGAACCAAATCGAAAACGTGTCCTTTCGGACCAACTAAGTTCGATAATTCTCCGATCGATTAACCCGGCAAGCAATTACATCCTTCGCATACAATCGATCAACACCGATGAAGACACGGTAAAATCTCATTCATGAAGTCCGATTTATGATGCATGCTCTCAGGATACATACGTGAGCAAATCCTACGTGGGTGCCAACACATGAAACATGCTCTCAACCCATTCCCACATGCATCATAATCAAGGTATAATTACAATCTCATGGTAAATCCTCATGCGTGTGTGTAGTCATGCATATCCTAATCACATGATTCATACTTATCATAACTCATAGTGTCATATTCATATGTTGAAAACTCGTTTAAGTACTGATCATAATCCCAAAATCATGGTGAAAACTACCGTAAAAACATAACTTTACTTGCATGAACTCGACAACATTCCTACAAGCATACTCACATTTATTTTCTATAATCCAACATACATAAGGTATTATATCATCATTTCTACATATCACGTAGCCTCATTAACTCATAATATACTTCTCATGTCATTAAGTGAAGTAATCATGGAAAAAAAAATGCAAAATTTCTAAAACCCATTTAACTGTAAATTTTCGAACATTACTGAGTTTATTAGAATTTTTTAAAAGTTACTAAGTTATATATAATTGCGAACAGTAAAGAACAATTACATGTACCTCAGTAAAGTTCAATAATTCCAAAACACTCAGTACATCCTCATTTCGAAAATTAAACCGAAACACCATTTTCATAACTTCAAACATCAAATCGAAGCATCAAACAATATCCAAATTACACCAAACTTTCCAGAAATCCTATTTAGACCATCACAAATCAAAACCCAAAGAAAAGAAAGCATGAGATTAAGGAAAACTAATCTTACCATTAGAGACCTAAAAATGAATAAACCCCTTCAAAATACATTCATTAAAACAAGATTTACACTACCCAAGTTGAGATTAAAGAACCCATTACCTTGATTTGGATGACCACGAAGTCCAACACCTTAATCACCTTGAAGAAAATATAAATCCATTGTTAATACTCTACTAATCGCGATTAAGCTTGAAAACCCAAAATAGACCTTAAATCTAGGGCTTTTAATCATATAAAAACGAAATTTGAAGCTTAGGGTTTGAAGATACATATTAAAACAGAGATTTTTATCCTTCAAATGCTTTGAAATCATTTGGAAAATCAAGGTTTTGAGTAAAGATTATTGAAAAATCAAATGAAAATGAAAGATTAAGCATAGATTAGCATACCTTAACTCCTTTCCTCTTTTGGAAATGGGGAAAGAAGCTGCTGCTCCAAGCCAAAACCCTTTCCCAAAATGGGGAGGGCGCAACCCTTTCTTTTTATAGAAAGTTTTGGGGTAAACGTAGGTAAAAAATGGGGTAAAATGAGCAATTTTAGCTAAAAATGGATAATTTAGCGATTTTAATACCAAATTAAGCTCAGAAAATTCTGAAAATTTTTATAACGACTTTGTTTAATGTCTGGGGCTTTTTGGTCACAAAACCTAATTTCGTCGGTGGGGCCCGCCGGGGGTCCCGTCAAACCCTAATTTTCGGGAAAATAGGTAAAAATCAGGAAAAATTCTAAAAATTAAGATTTGATTCTAAATCACTTAAAACTCATTTATGTGAAGTTGTTTTTGATTGAAACCTTTGAAAACCATTTTTATTTTCGAAATCAACCGAATTTAATCTGAAAGTGCTTAAACCACACGATAATCCACGTTTAACAAAAATAAACCGGTTTTTAAAGTGAGGGTCTTTACAATACCGATCGATCTTAGTTACTGTCTTGCACAATTGAAAAATTCCAGTAGATACGATCGATCGTTTTTAGGTCCGATCGATCATTGTCTTCAATACACTGCTTTTGCGGCTCTGGCGATCGATCGTGGTTACTGTTTATGAATTTTAAATGGCTATAACTTTTTGCTCCAAACTCCGAATTGTGCGTAGTTGGTGGCATTGGAAAGCTGACTTCTTAATCTTTAACATGAAGCTTGAATCAGTCCAATCCGACATTTGTACACGAAGTTATGATAATTTAACCATTCGAGTTACTTTTCACCTCATTTCTATGTATTACTCTTGTTTCCTACAAAAACCAAAAACTATATTAAAGTAGTAATAATTCTAATCAAACACTAGCATAATCATAAGTTTAGGAGATAATAAAATGTATATTTTATGTATAGATCAACAAGATACTCTCTTTAAGGAGCGATCGTAGAGAGAGCGGGATTAGGTGTGGATGCCTTGGACTTGGTTTAGTTTATCTCTTTTGAGTTGTTATATTATTGTATGATGAGACTTGTGACTAATACTTATGGACTCTTTGTTTCGAGCCCGGTTTGATGGCTCATGTTTGTAGTTGTGGGTTTAATGACTTGTCGAGTTATTTTGAGTTAAACTCCACTTTTATTCTTCTTATTTACTCTTGCTCAAAATTGTTAGCGTAACTCTATTAGTGAGACCGCCCGTATGAGGGGCATAAGTCTTCCGCTATATCTCGTTAACGTTGCCCCCATGTGTCGGTTCGACTCTTGAACCGTATCCGGTTCAGATCAGGTGGTGCCCGGGGCGTGGCACCAGTAATTGCGTCAGAAGCCTCATGTGTAACAGAGAATGAAGATCATGTGCTTTTGATGATTTTAAGGAAAAAAACAGGTAAGTTTAACATGACACTTCTCAAAAATCATATGCGCAACTATAAATAAACATTCGTAAAAAAATAATTAGGATGAAGGATACCATAAGATCAATATTTAGCTTATTAGCTCTGTTATCTAGACCGTCGGGGAATGTTCAACAAAACAAAATAGACCAAAGACATAATCTGAGCCTCGTATGTTCTCTTAAAGAACAAAAACGTTGGTACTATACAAGAGATTTACCTAACTATTTTCCGGGTGTTCAAGGTTCGTCCTAATTTTAATACACGACTTGAATTTAAATCATCTACTCGATGACATAATTTTATTGTAATTTTTAAAATATCATAACTCGCTTATTTTTTTTATCCATTTTTGCCCCCTTTTTTTGTTCTTCCTTATTTTTCCTCCTATTCTACCCTATGAAGATATATTAGGATGAAAAAAGAAGAAAAAATAAGAAAAAAAATAAAGTGAAAGCTTTTCGGAGAAGCTTTGGACGTCGAATGCTTCCACTTTCTTCTTTCTTCTTATTTTTTCTTCTTTTTTCATCCTAATATATCTTCATGAAGTGGAAGATGATGAAAAATAAGGAAGAACATAAAAAAAAGTGGGCAAAAATGGATAAAAAATGAGCAAGTTATGATATTTTAAAAATTGCAGTAAAATCATGTAGAAAAATACACGACTTAAATTCAAGTCGTATACTCTACGACACGATTTTACAAAAAATTTTAAAATATCATAACTCGCTCGTTTTTTATCTATTTTTGCCCTTTTTTTGCGTTCTTCCTTATTTTTCCTCCTCTTCCACTTCATTAGGATCACAGAAAGATATATAAATTGAACTTGTCGCTTGCCGACGAGTATTTTACACTTTTGCCCATTTTAATCCTCTTTTTAATGTCTAGGAGCAGTCGAACACTAATGGGTGACCTTTATATGTGTTTCTTTACATGTAGATCTCAATTTTTGTAGTTGGGCAGGCTTCTCCGCTGCTCTTATATCAAAATCCATTCATCATAGATTTTTTTTCTCGTCTTTCCCGCTGATTTTGTTATTTTTTGGGATGAAATTTTATTTTTTCCGGGTTGGACGACGCCGACGGTGATTTGAACTGCGACGATGGACGGACCTTTGCCGGAATGTCTTCTTCCCCAACTGGATGCTCTTATAAATCCTTAATTTTTGGAAGAAGGAAGACTTATGTTACATTTTGGGAAGAATGGCATTTTGAATAGTTTTTAGGTCATATGGAAGAAACAAAGAGATTCTGGATAATAATAGATAACGAGAGTTGGCGCTCTAAAAAGCTCAGCTAAACACCCTCGCTCTAATAGTCATCCTTTCCAATGTCCCAGAATTCTTGTGTAATAACCTAACTAGCTCAATATCACGCTTGTGTAAATCCATAAATTTTTCAATTCCAGGATGCTTGTAGTTCTTTTTCCAAAAGAAGTCTACTACAAGAAAATCATTTATCTCAATTGTCTTGAGATTTTGAAGATGGCCAGAGAAAGAACGGTCCATCAAAGTCCAACATTCTTCTTCGATATTCTCCTGAAAAAGGAGTGCACAAAACCAGCTTTATCACTGATGCTTAAATATTAGTAAAAAACTGCCAAGGTATTTTGTTAATGTATTACCTCAATCATATATTGGGCTCTCTAATTTCATACCACACTGTATCTTGAAAGTAATCCATGATGCACTCGATGTATTTGTGTGAAGGATTGTTAACCTTATCAACGTGATTCATCAAACTAAGATTTATTGTCACTTGTCAGAGCATCAACACAAGGAAAATTTTCAAACAAACGTGTGAGTCCTGGTAGCTCACAACACTTCAAGAATGATAGCTTCAAAAGCAGAAATATCACATTGAAGGGTGGAATCCTTGACTGTCTATCTTACTCGCGGAGATTACCGTCATATGCAAAAACAAGTGCAAAGAGAAAAAAGGTTACAACATTGAAGTAACACAAATAAGAAACTAAGAATAGCTAAAACAGCAAAAAAAATTTCATGAAAGGTATGGGCATGATGCAAATTAGAATACGAGAAGAGATATACCTGAATGCACAAGCCTAACGCAATTAAGACGAGAGAGAAGCTTGAGTAGGACAGGTAAATCACAACCATTATACGTAGATTAAATTTGGCACCGGCGAGAGAAGACAAGTTTCTCAAATCGTACTCACATCTTAAGCCTCCTACAAACCCCAAGGACAAGGCAAGAGGTACATCAAGAAACAAATTATTCCAGCTGATGCAATCTTGAATGATGACATTCCGAACACTCAGATTGGAGATAGAGAAATACAGTGGTCGTCAGTGTTGCAATCCTTTACATGCAGTTCCTCAAGCACTGGGCAAGCAGAAGTCCACTTCTAGACCATTTGCTAAGTTGACTTGACAAAGTTTAAGACTTTAAGTGAATTCAAGCATATTGAATCTCGCAATCCAACTTCACAATAAGAAACTAACAGATTCTTCAAATGAATGTTGCAAAAAAAGATAGTTTGGTACCCTGTATAACTTCCATTCCATGCCTGAGTAGGTCTTCGCATCATAGCAAAATCCTAATGATAAATCTTCAACATCATGATTGATTGAAAGTTCTACCCATAAGTCAACTTGATTGGAATAGGCCTCATCATAATCAGTATAAACACTGAATTCGTTAACCTTTAAGCCCCAAGAGAGTCTTACCACACTGTCCACGAACTTATGATTTATCTCATCATGTGGCCCACTAAATCTGAGAACAGGGAGAAGTTCCATAAGTTTCTCCTCTTTCTTGATAAGAAGTGAGTGCGAACTGCCTATATGATATCCAAGTGAGAATATTAGCAATGTAGTATAGCAGAGTGTAGATGATTATAATACCTATGATCTGCATAGGGATTGAAATGCAATAGCAAGAGAGCAGAGGTAAATATAATTGATCTCGACTGCAAATGGCTTTATCAAGTGTCGATATATAGAAGCTCATAAGCAAAGTTACCCAGACGTAAATTTGTAGTAATACACTACTACTATTATTACTGAACTTGCATTGCAATTTGTATATGTCTAGTCTAGTAAACAAATAAAAAACTCTAATCAAGAACTCAAATGTAACCTTCACATGATTGTGTTTAAATTCCTAAGAATATAGGTACATGAAAATGATTCCATCACATGGTAAAAGAGAAAATGAATCTCAAAGGTGGTTATGGAGAAACAAAAAAATGCCCTTTCTCCATGGTTACAAATGTAAGAGCACAAATTGCATTTGAAAAGTACCCAGACCGCAGAACAAACAACCGGCCAAGGCCCTTTGTCCGTGGTTATGTCCGTAGATTGGCGGACAAAAAATTCGGTCGAACATGGCTCGGACGTCGGACAATGGACGTCAAATAGCAACTCTAGGTAGGGCTGTCAATTTTGCCCGATAGCCCGATGGCCCGACCCTACCCGACCCGCAAAAGAGCGGGCAAGGGCTTGAATTTTGAGGCCACGGGTAGGGCTCGGGCCTCAAAATCCATCCCTTGGGTCAGGTAGGGTCGGGCCCGGGCCTGGCTAGAAAAAGCCCGAAAGCCGGGTGAGTCGGGCCGGGTCACAGGTGATATAAAAAAAAAAAACCTA
Organism: Houttuynia cordata; assembly: GCA_039654745.1. Classification (NCBI taxonomy): domain Eukaryota; kingdom Viridiplantae; phylum Streptophyta; class Magnoliopsida; order Piperales; family Saururaceae; genus Houttuynia; species Houttuynia cordata. The sequence goes on along the minus strand of CM077505.1, from coordinate 30,887,337 downwards.
AACCTAACTCTCCCCAACCTCTCTCTCCCCGACCGCCGCTCTCCCCCGATCGGCGACCGCCGCCGCTCTCCCGCGAGGCCGCGACTTCTCTCTCCCCGGCGACTTGCCGCTCTCCCCCGATCGGCGACCTCTCTCTCCCCCCGACCGCGCTCTCTCCCCGACTTCTCTCTCCCCGACCGCTGCTCTCCCCCAATCCCCGACCGCCGCTCTCCCCCGATCGGCAACCGCAGCTCTCCCGCGACCTCTCTCTCCCCCGACGACTGCCACTCTCCCCCGATCGGCGACCTCTTTCTCTCCCCGACCGCCGCTCTCCCCCCCTCTCTCTCTCCCCCGTCCGGCGCTCTCCCCGTTCGGCGACCGGCGCTCCCCCCGTCCGGCGACCGCCGCTCTCCCCCGACCGGTGCTTTCTCCCCCGATCGGCGACCGACTGACAGTTCTGACCTCTCTCTCCCCCGATTTTGTGCGAGTTCTGAGCCTCTCCCTCGACGGCCGCCGTCTCCTCTGCCGGTGACAGTAACATCTCCTAAACTGTTATCTTTGTTATCTGTTGCCTGTAAATTGCCTAAACTGTTCTCTTTGTTATCTGTTATCTCCTAAATTGCCTATAATACTTGTTAATGAGTACTTGATTTCTGTTATCTTTGTTATCTGTTATCTATAAATTGCCTAAACTTGTTATCTTTGTTATCTGTTATCTATAAATTGCCTCAACTTGTTATCTTTGTTATCTGTTATCTTTGTTATCTGTTGCTTGTAAATTGCCTATAATACCGGTTATCTTTGTTATTTGTTATCTCCTAAATTGCCTATAGTTCTTTTTGTTATCTTTATTTAGTAGTGCTAAATAGAGTGAGATGAATGTTGCTGATTGGTTGCCCCATCTGCAACAATTAAGAGAGCAAAAGTGCATAGAGTTGGTGGGTGAGAGCCTAGAATTCATTCCTTCTTATTCATGTTTGGCATGTACTTTTTTGGTGAATGATTAGCTGTTCGAATTGTTGTTGGACAGGTTGGGAGATGGAAAAAACCTATTGCAGAAAGAGCTCGCCTGCCTATTTCTAAAATTGGTATTTCCCTCGAATTATTATTTTTTTAGAATTGAATATTGAACTACTTGACTATCATGGTGCTAGTTGTTGCTATCTAGGATCGATGTTTATTAGTTGTTGACTATCTAGGATCGATGTTTGTTAGTTGTTGCTATCTAGGATCGATGTTTGTTAGTTGTTGCTATCTAGGATCGATGTTTGTTAGTTGTGGCTATCTAGGATAGATGTTTGTTAGTTATTGCTATCTAGGATCGATGTTTGTTAGTTGTGGCTATCTAGAATTGATGTTTGTTAGTTGTTGCTATCTAGGATCGATGTTTGTTAGTTGTTGCTATCTAGGATCGATGTTTGTTAGTTGTTGCTATCTTTAGGATCGATGTTTGTTAGTTGTTGCTATTTAGGATCGATGTTTGTTAGTTGTTGCTATCTAGGATCGATGTTTGTTAGTTGTGGATATTAGGATTGTTACATGTGCTTGTTATAATATTCTTTATTATGCTTATTGTTTATTTTGACACTAGGACCAACCAAATATAAAAATTATCATATTTAAATGTGTCCATCGTCTCATTTTGGCATTAAATCGTGTATAGTTTGTAATATATCATACTTGCGTTCTTTTAGGTTCTCCAAAAGCCCGAAAAGCCCGAAGCCAGACCCTAGCCCGACTAGGGTTAGGGTCGGGCTTAATTTTAGAGGTCAGCTTAGGGCTAGGGTCGGGCTAGGGCCAGGGTTAAGTTTGTTAGGGCTAGGGCCAGGGCCAACCTCTGGCCCGCAAAAGCCCGACCCGTTGACAGCCCTAGCTCTAGGCTTAACATGGGACCCACACAAGCTTCCCGCCGAGAAGGATTCAAAGAAGATGAACTTACATGCTCTTGAAACACCGTTGATTTTTAAGGTCTATTTGATTCGCCGTCTAAAGATCTATATCGCTGACCCTAAATAGTTAAAAAAATGCGTTATTTAATTATGATTATGATTCGCATTCGAAAGACTATGCCTAATAAAGAATTTCCTAGGCCACCACAAGGTGGGCCTCGTGGGAGGAGGGAGATAATGAATGAAGGGACAAAACAGGATGAGGCTTTCTATCGCAACGCCCACCAATCGTCTCTGTCTCTCCTTTCCTCCTTTCCTCTGTTTTTGAGCTTTTACATAGGCAAAGAGCTAAGACGAGAGAGAAACAAGAGATAAAGCAAAAGAATGGCATTGAGAATGTGGGCATCTTCAACAGCCAATGCTCTCAAGCTCTCTGCATCTCATGTCAAGCCATCTTCCCCACCCTTTTCTCTCTCCAGATGCTTCTCCTCTGGTCAGTTCACCTTTCTTTTCTACAAGTTTCTGCCAACAGTTTTTAGTTCATTTCAAAAAAACTGTATCGAATAAAAGTGACTGGAGGGAGTATATTGAATTGTTTGGCTAAATTTTTTGATTGATATTGTTACTCATAAAGTTTGTTTCCATGTTTTTTTGCCCATGTTTTTACATTTAGACATTTTGTTAGAAAGAATGAACTGGAAACAAAGAATGGTGAGTGGACATTTTCAAAATTATGGTTCCTCTGTATGGCCTTGTGCAGTTCTAGATGGATTGAAGTATGCTACTTCCCATGAATGGGTGAAACATGAAGGATCCGTGGCTACGGTTGGTATCACTGACCATGCTCAGGTATATTATGTTTTCATTTCTACTTCTTCATTGTTTCAGGGTTTTAAATGGCATCAACATTCCCCATTACAGTTTTCGCATTTGCATCTTTACGTGCCCGAACATATGTGCTGTAATTCTCACTATGGCATTTACTTTTGGTCTACTTCAATTTCATAATTCAGCATTTAGGAAGAACCTTATACACCTTTGAATCTCATGTATCATGCTTTATTCACTAAAGGATCATCTAGGGGAGGTCGTCTTTGTGGAGCTGCCGGAAGCTGGAACTTCCGTCAGCAAAGGAAGCAGCTTTGGAGCTGTGGAGAGTGTGAAGGCCACCAGTGATGTTAATTCTCCCATTTCTGGTGAGGTTATTGAGGTCAACACTAAGCTCACTGAATCACCTGGAGTGGTAATTCCATCTCCTTGCCCCCTCTTCTATTTAAATTCGGCCATGATTACATATCACTAATTTTACTAATTTAACCATTTTACATCTAGAATTAGAATGGTAGAGTTTATTATTATAGTTTTCAAGAAATTTTTTTCATTATGTGATCTGTAGATTAACTCAAGTCCATATGAGGACGGATGGATGATTAAGGTGAAACCCAGTAGCCCAACAGAACTGGATGCATTGATGGGATCAAAAGAGTACACCAAATTCTGTGAGGAAGAAGATGCTGCTCATTAGAAACAAATGCTTTAAGACTGTATCACTGGCTTCCTCTCTGTAGATTTTCTGCCTCATGAGGCTATGAAGAATCAGTAGCACTTAAATTAGAACTTTTTTGGTACAAGCCTTTAATTAGAATTGGTTGGAAAGTTTATAGGCTCAATTAACTCTTCTCTGCCTTTTCTCTATCTCTTCTTTCTCGTCTTATTTTCTTTCAAAGAGAGTTCACTTCCTGCTAAGTCCTACCTCACTTCCTGCTAGGTCATGCCTGACAATAGATGATGCATTTGGGGCTGGCCTTTCATGCTAATTACTTGCTATCTCTGCACAACCTTCTCTTCTTGTTTTCTGTCAATATTGAAGATTGATCATACAGATAAAGGCATCTTCGACCCAAGACAAATTGCTTGAAAGTCCAAAAAATGTTTTCTCAATCTAGTTTTAACACAAAATGTAGCAGCCATCACCCACTCTTTTTCTTTGAAGCTCAGCCGACAGCTATTCAAACTTTCACCTAAAGTGAGTTTAAGTTACACTAATCATTATGGAAATAAAGGTTTGAGAACTTTTGAGCAACATAGGCCTTCTTCATTTCTTACCACTTTCAACTTGTTCCTATATTGCATTTCACCATTTTATGTGAAAAACAATTTTATTAGAATATACAAGCAAAAATGGGATCCGCCCATCATGATAAGCATTCTAGATGAGAAAACTCCAGCTACTTTGACAGTATGAAGAACACTGTGTAAGAAAACTAAAACATGTAATTTGTGTTATTCTTTTGATAAAATACTCAAAGCTTAATAACTCTCGCAAGGCAGTTGTCTTTCGGCCGGTGATGTGGTAAGTACCTAACTTGGCAGTCTGGATTGCTCCTTTTAAGCCTGTAAGATAGGCGAGTTATTTCCAATTCAATGAGGTGCAAAATAATGAAATTTCCAAGTAAAGAGGCAGGGCATATAAACATAGAACTTACTGATAACCTAGAAGAAAGTAGTGGAGAAAAATAGATATCTCGAGCTTGGCCAAATCATTTCCAGGGCATGTCCTGTTTCCTAATCCAAAGGGAATGAATGCACCTGCTTTTGGTGTATGTCTCTGAAAACATTAAAAAATAAGTTTCAGAGGTGATCTTATAAATTCAAGACTCAACAAGATCCAAATACTTACATCCCATCTCTCTGGGTTGAACGCTTTCGGTTGAGGGTAAACTTCAGAATCCATGTGAATATTCCTGAACCAGACTTGCACTTTCCAATCTTTAGGAATGATAAAACCTGATACAAGATGACCATGTTGTCATATATAGCCACTTTTCTAGTAAACTTTACCAATCAATTGAAAGATCGTAGTGAAAATTATCATACCATCGATATCTACATCTCTAAGTGCTCGTCTGAAAACCACAGATGAAATATTAATCACGCGTAAAGTTTCATCAATTACCTTCAAGATACAAACAATAAATTGTTTCAAGGTAAAATTTATTTGAATACTCTGTCTGAAACTAAATGAGGATGACAAAGATGTATACTTTTGAGAGATAGTCCATTTGTCTAAACTCTTTGACTGATACTCCTTTTTGTGTTGCTGGTCTTTTTCGTATAATCTCCTCTTGCTCTGCCTGCACAATGAGTGGAAAGAAGTTAAAACTTTATACAAGTTGGATTAACGAATTGTGGAACTTGTTGTTGTTAAAAAACCAGGATCAACCTTTGCTTTCTCGAAAAATTGCTGATGTTCTTGGAGGAAGACAGTTGCCCACATGGTGATGTGGCCTGAAGATTCATGACCAGCATTCAGATACATTATCAAAATATCAATAATCTCCTCGTCAGTCAGCTTTCTGCCACTGTCATCTTCAACCTCTATAAGAGCATCCATCATGTCCTTCTTTGCCAATGGAGCTTCTACTGCCATCTTCTCCCTTCTCCTATTAAGAACATCCTGAAGAATTGCAACCAGCTTTTTTCTAGCCTGTCAGCAAAAAAACAGCAATGTTCAATGACCAAAGAATGTAAGAGGACCTCATTTTTATAAGTATAAGATAACCAAGTTTCTCAAAAGCTCGAGCTGATAGGAAAGGGCCATTTTTAATATACAACTCAAATCAACAATTTTAAGCTAAACCATACCACTTCAGATTTCACCAAAAACTGTACCAATGGAAATTTTTTATTGCAACAAATGAGAAGCATTGTAACTCACCTTTAGAGCCCCGTGGTAAGCAAATCCAGGGACATTTATGGCCATGGCTCTAACTCCAGAGTTTAAAGTTGTGTATTCCCTCTCCAAGCCATTCATCACTGGATCACCCTCAGAACCGAGGAATATATACGTAATGATCCTGAAAGTAAGCCTTCTAACCTCTGTCAAGAACTCAATCTCCCCCATTCCAGCCCATTGGTCCAAGGCTGTTATGACTGTAGCTTCAATGAACTTGAGATAGACAGAGAGGGCCTCATGACCATTGACAGGCCCTGCAGTCAGCCTACGAAGCCACTTGTGCTCTTCATACGAAATCCCAATGAATGACTTCCTTCCCATGAGCTCACATGCAGATTTCGGCCAACCGGGCATGAAGTTCTCCTCGTCCATTAGCACTTGCCTGCAAGTTTCTGGAATTGTCACCAGGATTGTGGGGCTACCAAACATAAACGTTTTGTATATTCCGATACGTGAGAATCTGCAGTTACATGCAGAAGTGGTTATGGTTAAACACATAAACTAAGTACAAATTGTTTATGAAATATAGTATATGCAAAAGTGGTTCTGGTTAGACACTTAAGTCCAAATTGTTTATAAGAACGTCTATACAGAAGCCGTTATGGTTAAACTAAGGGGTTGTTTGGCTCCCCTTGTTTCAAACAAAATATGCTTAAAGGCCCTTAAACGAAGAAAACAGTCGATGGGACATATTGACTTGGACAATAAACCCTGAAGTAAATCCTTTATTACTTAAAAGAGATTGGCAAGTAGCCCTTAAAGTCTATTCCGATTGAGATCGTTCTTATATAAGGAGCATGAGATTAATCTTTTGGGTTGTTAGTTTTCGATCCAAGCATGGGTATCAAATCAGTGACTAGGTGAATGTATCAAATCAGTAGTTAGGTGAGTTCCTTGTGGCTGTTTATAGCCGTCAGATCAAAATCTAGTGACTATAAATTGAATTGACCTCATATCAGCTATATAAGAGCGGATCTCATTTAAACTTTTCCTAGAGGAGGAAAAAATACTGAGTACCCCAAGCATGCCACGTAATCTTTGCGCCTAGCCAATGATATCCCACATAAATTATGCCTGTGGGCTACTTCTGGCATCTCACGTGGAATGTCAGAAGCAGCGATGCCAAAATAGCCCCCCTGAAATGTAAAAAACTGGCCCTAAGCTCCTGCATGGGGAGTTTTCATTGGCCTGGCACTAAGCCTATGTGGCACATCCCACACACAATAATTTCTCCTACAAAAGATAAATTGTGGCACAAACAAGTCTGCATTTGTTGTCATGAAAAAACGTATGCATTTGTTAAGAGACTAGCATAACAGCAAATGTCTTTTGACTATTTTCTATACAATTTGGTGTCGGCTATCCAAATAAAATCCCATGCCTACTACTCCCTACATCCGTAATTATTATTAACACATCAAAATGATATAAAATTAATTCGTTTGAAAAAACCTTATGTTAATAATTCTGGACGGACGAAGGGAGTATACTTTGAAGTTGACTCATAGGAAAGCAAGGAAAAGAAACATATATATATATGTGGTTGGTTTGCATAGTTTACCTGTGTTATACTAAACAAAAGCAAAGTTTGATTCCTCATAAGATGCTCTTTATTGTGAGAACCAGTAAAGCGTTGAAACTTGGTCGAGTTTTAACGCTACTTGTGGAAGAATACAGCAGATATACTTCATAAAGTTCATATCCAGACAAGAGGAGCAACAAAAGCATCGAAATGAGCCCGACCTCAGTGCAGGACATGAAATCGGACAAAAAACTGGCCGGTCCATCAATATCAAGAACCATGTAAAGCTAGGATTAAGAAAAGAGAAAGAGGCCACCAAATGGGTCACTTGGGGGTCACAGTGTCTGTGAAGTGTGAACCTCACATACCCAAAGTGACCAAATCACCAAAACCAACTTACAAAGCGACCATCCTTTTTATCTCCTACTTATAGGACACAAACGCAACAGCAGGTCACAGTCACTTTGACACTATTCAACCCCCAGAGGCCGAGAAGTTATTAGGCCAGAGGCCAAAGCTTGCTTGATCGGACGGCCAATACTGTACAAGGAGTAGGACCCATGCAACTTTTTCCTAGTAAAAGTTGCAGTGTACTCAGACTGACCTCTAGTTTTATATCAGAGAGATTTTGCTACATCTATCTAGCGTCCTAAAGACATCCAAATGCGCTCATTTTAGTAGAATTTGTATGGAAAAAGGAAGCCATGAAAGAACAAACCAAAGGTTTGTCACTTTGTGATCTTTGTAAATTCCGCAGCTGACAAAACAGAAGAGGAGAAGGAGACGGGCCATGAGATGAGGATCCCTGTCTGGATTTTGGGCCCATAGACCATCAAAACTGTCAGCTCATCCTGACCATTGGTCTCCACAAGGATATGAGGCCACTCTTGTGTCACTGTGATAGACTCTCTTGGATCATCATCCCTAAGCCACTATACAGAATACAGACTACAGATGGGATTAGAATGTCCATGAGTCCTCTGTTGGGAGAGATGAAAGAAAAGCTCCAACATCACTTCCATGGAGCAGTTTGTTCAAAAGGACCCATTTCGTTTCAGCCACTAAAACTGACAAAAACTGCCGCAAATTGCCTTTTCAAAAACAGATAAGGATGTCTCCGTCGTTTTTCAGTTTGATGATCCATCTAAAAATCTTCAAACACATAACACTCTCACTTCTTCCTCCTCCCTCCCCTGTTCTAATGCATTGATGGCAAAAACATAAACAATCTTGACAAGCAAAAGAAACTAAAAACAAGAATACCAACCTCTTGACAAAGCCTTCAATGAAAGAATCAGGTTCTCCAGACTTGAAGGCTCTCAAGAAGGACCACATGTTTCCAATCAGAGGCCAGCCCATGTCCCCTGGAGGCAACATGCATCGTTTCTCCCCCAGCCCAGCCTCATAAATCCACTCGTTTACCCTCCTCAGCACCATGTACAGACAGCCCAAGCTGCCTACTCCAATTGACAGGAGCAGAGCAAGGCCAGCAAAATCCATGGCAAATGGTTTTCTCAGGCTGCTAACAGGCTATGTGATCTCTGCTGCAGGCTGCAGAGTCATTCAGTACGTAAGCTGCTCACAGGCAAAGTATAGAATGCTTTATGAGGAAGCAAGCATAAGCTGCCTGGACTTAAATAGAGAGACGTGAGTGGCTTTAAACAAAGGCTCTGTGGTGCCTTCTCCTCCTCCTCCTCCTTTGCTGCCGGCCTAGTTTTTATTGGGCTTGTCGTTTTCCAAATTGAGCTGATTCTCTGCTTGAATAGCAGCCAACAGAATGGAAAAATTGGTAGGCTCATGCTTCCTTCCACCTCCATGCACCGTGGTTTGCAAGTGGCTCCAGGATGGCTCAATTTGGAATTTCTTTTGTATGTGTTTATCCATGAATATCGTTGGTAGAATTAAATATGCGCTGTGCCTCATGCGGCAAGCCGTCGAATCTCTAGTAAATGGTTAACACATTATTCAAAACAGTCTGATCCTTGTATTACTATTTGTTGTCGGAGGTGATTCAAACCCGCTAGCCCCTTATATTAACACGAAGGGGATGCTTTGAGAGTTATTCAATGGCTAGCTAGCTGCAGTGAAGGATGATGTTTTGACGGGATCGAAGCAATGGCGTGACCATATCTAGGGAAGCTTGACGACCATAGTGTTCAAGCATGTTTACAGGGAGGCCAATGGTGCTGCGCATTAGTTGGTAAATCAGGCTGTTAAAAGTGGAGAGTTTAAAAGGTGGTGTGACTGTATTCCTCTGTGTCTTGGGGAAATAGTAGCTTTAGATCGATGTAACTCTATTTGAGCCTGTTTTTAGGCCTTGTTAATCAAAAAAATATGCGCCATTTTCCAGATTAGAGGACAAATGGTATTAACTAATTGAATTAATCTTGTAAGTAGTTAGGAATTCCCATAAATCTATAGCAAATAGATAATAAACAACCTTATGTAATTAGTAATAATATAAATGGTGCAGCCTTTATAAAAAAAATACCCTTATTAGTTATCTTCTTCCAAAATTCTCTTATTAGTCATCTTCATAATTGATAACCTTAATCCTAATAAATAAGTAATTGAAACTCAAATTCAACCGAGATTTCCACGTCAGAGGACATACTGATGTTAATCAATTGAATTACTCATGTAAGTGGTTAGGAATCTCCATATGTTTATAACAAATTGTAATAAAGAACCCTAATAATGATAATTGATACTAATATAAAATCTGCAGTCCTTATAAAAAAATATTCTTATTATGGGAGTATGATAATCTCCATATTCCATGCCAAAGTGTGGACATTTTATTTCCTTTTTTTTAGTGACGGGAGTATGTTTATTGATATCACTTGCATTAAATTGATCACATTATTTTCTTTTCAAGGGATTTGGGGATCAAGCTGCGTGAAGATATAATTACCAAGAAGGATTCTACCCGCTTGGCAAATGTGAATCTTATGATAGTTCTATAGTAAAATAGAGTCGATTGCATGATAAGCCAGAATTATGAGATTGTAATATTTTTGTATTCTTTATCTTATTTAGATGTTTCCTTCTCTCTCTGCCTGATACTCAAATGCCCTTTCTTTTTCTTGGCACTATAATTGATCACATTATTGTAAGCATGTTAATGTAGGTTTATCTCATAAGGAATGTCAAAAATTAAATTTTGCTCTCTGTTGTCCACCTACCCGGGATTATATCTTCATTTACTCAATGTATATATTGACGAAGGGAGTGAGGGCGGGATAAGGTGATCTAAGAGGCCGGTTGCCCTGCCCTTTCTAGTTAGGCGTAAGAGTAGGATACTCCCTATCCATCCAAAAAATATGGGTGAAGTCCTTTCTTTTGCATCCAAAAAGGTAAAATTAAGCTTATTTCTCAGCCACATAGGACTTTCCCACTGGTGGGTTCACTGTGGCATAAATAATCATGTCCCGCACTTCATCTATCTTTAAGGACGAAGGGAATAGTTCATATGTTTGTGGCATATTCAAGAATATCAGCAGGATGCATGACAATTTGGCGGCTTGCATGTAAAGAGAGGGTGATCGGGTAATTCAAAATCCACTTTCCCTTCTATTAAAAGCAGCCATGCGATCAAAATCGTGCATCCTAAAAGTGCTCGTGCGCACACACTTTTAGTTAACTGATGAAGCCCCACACCCAGGATTATATCTTGATAACTTGATTTGTTATTAAATATTACTGCTGCTACTGTATTAAGGATGAACTGTGTGCACTTTTTACAAAGATGATAATAAAGGAGAAGAGTTTATGATCGAATCAAGCGAAACACTTTGTCCTTAAGACAGAATTCGCCCTCCCTACGGTGCTTAGGACTCTTGGGCGTCTGCCTCCCAGGATAAGACGATCAACCACGTACTGTAGGAGCACTCCAAACAGCACGCGCAGCGAACCACAAATGTGTAATGCTTTCACAGAAAGAAGAGAGGAGAAAGAAGAAGATGCAGGAAAAAATCCGTACTGAAAAACCCGTTTTTTACAAGCTTTATAGAAATCCCGTTGAAAACACACCGTTTCCCGTTAAAGCCCGTTGAAACCCTTTCCCGTTAAACGGACGTGTCCGTCTGTTAACGGTCATAATAAAACGGACCCGTTTTGGTTGAACCAAAATAAATTAGAAAACCAAAAAATTGAATTTGTCCCAAAATAATATTTTCATGTTGACCCAACCCGACCCGACCCGACCGCGCGTGCGAACCGAGCCGGACGGACGGCGGCGGCGCGCGCGTGTGGGTTAGCCCACCTAGGTGCATGGGTCCAACATCTCTCTCCCCTATAAAAGTGGGGTGGCCCTTGGGCCTAACTTATAAGGCCAACCTTGGACCTTATATACCATCCACAACCCATTTTTGGTGTGGATGTGGGACTATTCATCCTTCACCCAATTCACTCATTCATCTCATAGTAAGTGGGTTTTAAACATAGGTTAGTTCTCTCTCTTTAATACCCAATTGTGGGTTATAACTAACACCCACTTCTAACATGATTTAAATGGCCGAGGGTATTGGCCGCAGGATCCGATGCTTTAAGAAGCCGGGTTGCCCTTCCCCTTCAAGGTCGGATCCTAAGGACTTGGACACCCCTCGTAATTGAAAAATAAACGACTGATGAAGATAATAGACACTCAGTTTCATTGAGCATCAAGTGTCATGTTTAGAGGCTTTTGCCCAAGCATGGGATGTGTTCCCCCGTGGGGCTACAACAAGATGGTTACATGGATAGATTATTGTGGGCATGTGTGCTCGGAATAATTAGAGATGCTTTGGAAATCGAGGTAATGAGGACGATTTGCAGCCCGACATGCCAATAATGGGTGTGCGTAGGAAGATCTCAGTTATATCATCTGATTAGCCTTTTTAAGAAGTGATATATAGCATACAACCTGATAAAGGACATGGCTATTTATCTACCACGTGATTAATTAGGCCGTTTATGATGTACCACCAATGGATAGATTGTTACTTGTCACTTGATTAAGCAGCTAGATCATGACCTAAAACATGATCAACCATGTTGTGAGCACGACATACAAATAATTTTAGGTGTTTGCCTAAGGAGGCCAAGGTGTCTAGCTAGGTTCTGTAACTTTTGTTAATGACATTGCAACAAGTGTTAAGATGAAAGGTAGGGCTTGAGGGCCCAAGTCTTGTTGGCGCAAACTAGTCGAACTCAGTGAAAATCCAATCCAAAGTTGGCCTTTCCATCTTGAAAAGATTTTTGTAACAAAAAGAAAATGCTAACAGAATGATTGTAGAAGATACACCAGGTAAGAAAACTAAATTTCTCAACAATATTGCCAATTTTGTGAACCTTTTTCTGCTCCTGTGATTGCAATGGTTGTACACTGACATGAGATGATGGATGGTGCCCACAAGTCGGGGTCGTTACCATTTTGGTGAGCCATTGTTTTTTACAAGCCTCATTCACTCTCTCTGGACCCATACCCCAATCATCCCTGTAGGCTATAGCTGCCTCCACCTCTTACAAGAAAAAAAAAAGAAGATACCATGTAGTCCATCACTACAAAAATCTGGAAATGCCAAAACTTGGACATTGCTTGAGGCAAATGGAAGCAGGCCAAGCCTCCATAATCGACTTCTCTAGTGCTGAGCTAAGCTTGGTACAAAGGGAAAAGGTTTCTTGATACCAGTTTTTTAGTGCTGGACTCGTCTTGATAAACAACACTTGGGAAGGTGGAGATGGTCTCCTTTCTGCTTTGTTTGTGATAAAAGGGATGAATGCAATTGGTGGAACTCAACCAACCACACTGAAGAAGGAGAAATAGAAGAAGTTCCCGTCCATCTCATTTCATTGCCTGCGTCTATGACCTCTCTTCCTTCTCCAAACTTGATTGTCCTTATCTGTCTGAATCTCTTCTTCGTGTTCAACTGTTCATATACGACGCATCTACTACTGACCCACCAACTCTTATTTTCCTTTCTCTATTTTAGATAGCCTACTTCAAACAACTAATCTTGTCGAGTTCCCATGTTCCAAAAGTGGGAGAGACTGTACAATACATGAGCAGTGATGCGATGGGCATGTGAACAACTCTGTGCACTCCTACTGGACACCTTATCAGTTGGGCTCAATTCCAAATAGTTCGTATCATCATGTGGCCCATCCGCTCCTCTTTATCTCTACCCCTTTCCCTTTGGGTGATAATTAGTGGCACTCCAAAATTTCCAGGTAACGCCCACTTTCATAAGAAGGTTGGAAAAAATTCATGTTTTCTAGCATGCTCATCAACACTTCAATGTTACATTTTTTAGATGTCAACCAACAAAAATTTCACTATTTAATAGTGGCATTCCACTAAAAAAAAATGTTCCACTATCTTAGCAGTAGGGGGCCACCATACTGTCAGGATCCTCAATATTTGACAGTGAAGTCCTACCAACAAAATCATGAATCAAAATAGTGGTGTTACTGGTAAAAAAAAAAATTGGGTTCTACTGAGACGTGTTGTTAGTGAAAAAAAATTGGGGTGCTGAAAAGCATCACCCTTTCCCTTTTTTTTTTCGTTAATACTTTTCTAACTCAAAATGAGAGAGAACCAGTTAGTACTAAAAAACACGAGAACCTGTTGGAATGACACATGACTGCGAACTTGTGGTGTTAACTGTATTGTATCGTCTTGGAAGGTCTTTTCAATTTAAAATAAAACCTGAAGGCATTCCTATAATGCATGTACATCTTTTAAAAGTTCTGCTAATTATTAAATAAATTGAGACTGAACAAGCCTTAAACTTTTATATCATTTGGTGGACACAGTTTGGTCTGACTGGGTCGTCACCTCGTCATTCTTCATGAATTGAGTATCTGCATACCGGAATGAAAAGGAGGAAGAGGACAGAAAGCGTGAATCCAAAATACCACTTAATCTTTCCGCTAAGCATCATGCTATGCCCATATACAAACACAAAAGAGGAATGTGGCTTTTCCCCTTCTTCCTTGATCGATTTGAGCAGCCAATCTTGTCCGGCTCTGTGCTAAAAAGCAAATTACTTTTCAAATCAAAGACTGGAAAAGGAAGATTGCTGTCTGTGAGCAATCTTTCCACCGACAAAGTTGATGAGAAACTTCACATTTGTGATTCAGTCCGTACAAGATTGATAGTAAAATGGGATAATGGATTCGACACTAGAAGGTTTTTGAGTTCTACATCAACTATTACGACTAATATCGGGTGCTCGATGTATTTGTGGGTTGTAATAAATTTGTTGCACCATGGTTGTTTACATAGACGATGAAGAATAAGCGTGGTGTGGTTTTCATATGCAGTTTGACTAGCGAGCTAAGAGGATAAATCAATGCACATGTCCAACAGCCCAACTCAATCTTATGTATACAACTTGCTCTTAGAAGTTCATAGCAACATATAGTAAGCAAAAAGAATTGGATAGAACCATTAGCGACGGCTGGTCACTGGATTGGGGGTCCCATCCGAGTAATAGAGCCCTCCATGAAGACTCGTGATTCGCAAGACAGATCATTCATAAAAATTGAAGCAAAAGCTTCACAAATAAGCAGTGAATGAGCCACGCATCAGAACTGGTCCAATTAGGATAAAACTGTGAGATCTCTGTTCCTACGGCGAAGCAGGTATTTTGGTTAGAGCGCACTACGAATGCTTATGTGAATGTGCCTCGGTGCCTGTACTATTATTTTTCATGTACTTCTCCGCACATCATCGGTAGGGCAAGCGGAACTGGGCAGGTATCGAAGATTTGGGCAAAAGTTTGTACACAGTTGTGGACCAAAGAGTAAAAAATTTGTTTGTGCCGCGGGTGTTGAACGATCTACTCCACACATGTGTAGGCTTAAAAGGCTAGGGCTAGGGCTGGGCAAATGGAAACCCAGATAAATGGCTGTGAAGAACAAAATATAGATAAGAAAAACAAAAAAAAATAGATCAAGAAATAAAAACAGAATATTGATCAAGATAATGTATCATGTCAGACAGAAAGATAATTCCTATTAAATTTTGAATAGATGTGGCACGCTACCATAATAACTGATTACACTAAATATATATTTTTTAATGTGAGATTACACTACTACTTTTGAGTTTTTATGCAAGCGTCATGTCTTATAATGTTTCTTGCTTTTTTTTTTTCCGATTGGGTCTTATAATGTCTCTTAGGATCTGATGCATCTCTCTTTCAAAATAATGTAAGTTTTCATGTTCTTTAATTATATAAAAAAAAGTTCTCATGTTCTTTTCCTCTGGTCAATGTCAAATGGCAACTTAGATGCTACGTGTATAGGGAAAAAATAGAATGTATTTTGTAACTTGAAAAATATGACTAAATAACTCAAAGTGTATGTTATACTGCCACCAAAACTGAACAAGTGAGGGTAATAAGGACATTGATAATCATGCTGAAATACATATCTTGCTCATAACAAATAGCATTGACTAAATATTCTAATCTTACCTATAATTTGGGGCCAAGGTAGGACAAATCTGATCTGACCGTACACAGACCCGCAATCCTGGACAAGTAGATATGGATCACGATTCAGAACACAAATGAACTGGCCCGCACATGGACCAGTTTCAAGCTGAAAGCCAGAAGCAGAAGGCAGTGCTTGTCGAAAGAGTAAAATGAATTTTACAAACACAGGACATCAATCTGTACCTTCGGCGATATTCCAATTCCTCTTGACAGTGCCCCACTATCAGTGTGGCTACCCGCTACCTGCTAAGTCAGCAAAACAATAACATAATTGGCAGACATCTGCAAGCGCATTCAGCTGATTGAAGTACTGAAGTAATATGTGAATCCGACCATCTAAAGAGATCACCTTTATCTCATGTTTTCAATAGTATCGGTATACCATCAAATAGTTACTTTCCAGTTTTGCTTGTCTCATATATACAATAGGAAACATTAATTAAATCATTCCCAACAGACCACGAGAACGTAAATTATCTCCCCAGCACATTCTGGGGGAGATATCAAACAGAAACACTCTCATAACCAAAGGTTTTCCATTCACTTTGTCAAAGCTCTTTTATAAGAACTCAAGCAAGTGTGTAAACATGTTACGGCGACAAATTGTGAAACTTTGAGAAAGAACATATTGTGAAATGTTAAATTATCAAGTCTACCCGTTTTCTCCATGTTGATATGAAACAACCAATTTAACGTTACCCACTTAATAATTGACATAAAAGCAAGATATAATAACATTAAGAACAAAAAGGAAATTCTGCTACGTATAAATGTTTACAATTAGTACTATATAACAAACTCCTCAATACATTATTTCATACCACATTAAACATTCCCCATCCATAGCAATTTTTTTCTCGGGAAAACAATCTGATAGTAACTGATACCGGCATATGCTTCAAAATAACCTAAAGACAAAATGACAAGAGAAGATGGATATTCAGAAACATTCCTTGTGTATAACCAATGAAACAGAGTTGTGAAGGCGTACCATTACTGCCTAAAATTTTCTTTGCAATAACAAGTCATTATCTATTTTTGGATCGGTATAACACATCATTATCTTGTCTTACACAATCTTGTACCCTCATGGATTTATATGTGGGATCATCTGTTGTGACTTCACCACCAAGTGACTAACATGGATTAAAGGTTTGCAACACAACAGGCGCATGCACCTTTTTTTATGGTAACAGACATACAGAATAAAAAACTTTAATTACAGCACAGATTATGACAATGCACAGAAGTTCTTCAACCCAGAGGCCATTTTCTGAATAACAAAAAGAAAAAAGAAAAATATCAGAGGTTACAGGATGCAAAGGCTACATGCTAGGAATTTCTGGTGACTTCGGTGAGGTCCCTTTCATATCAGGCGATGGAGTGGAAGCAATCGAGATCAGTTTGGACCTATAATGTTCCTCTCCATGACGATTCATGCCAATGCCATTCACAACAGGAAGGTTGCCAGGCTGCAATACTGAAGCAGGAAGATTGTCTGGAAGAGTCTGAGATATTGCTATAAGAGATTCACGAACCTGTTCAGGAGAAACCTCTTTACACAGCTTTTTGCTCTCCATGGAATTATAATATCTTACACTGCAAATATCAAATTCATGTCTGAGGAAAAAATAACTAGAAACTAACATTTCATGCACACTAATCAGTACTAGAATTATGAATGCAAGTGTGCCAAACATCACAGTTCAATACCTAAAAACTATGCTCAAGACGATGGTCAAATACAGGATATTTTATAGACAGATAAAAATCTCTTTCTAAAGTATGTCTAGAAGCATGAGGCCTGGACTGCAACATGACCTACATCTTTTAACCGCTCCTATAATAGAAATTAGAAGTAAAAGCTATTGCAACATTCATATTCCATTCATTGCATCTATCAGCATTGGCAGCGATATTGAGCCACAAGAGCTCTATGCTATTGTGAATTACTTAAATTGTTACAAGTTAAGGCAACAATAGACCTATACGACACTTCCAAAAAATGTGTTCATCATGAATGATGCAACTATATAGAGTCCTGACATGGTATATCGGTTAATATTAAAATATTAAAACTAAAAAGCAAACTCCCTCCATCCAATTTTACTTGTCTGGATTAGATAACCAAAATGAAGTGATTTTAGTTCATCTTGATTTTCAAATCCAGACAGATAATATTAAATGAAGGAAGTATAACTTTTTGTGATGGTCTCATTCATCTTTATTATACAGAATGAACGCAAGAAGAATGCACATTTATAAACTAATAAACAGTATAAAAGAAAACACCTAATGATTGAAGATCCCTCACTGTTTCCACCTTAAGAAGAAAATGTTAAATAACATAACTCAAACCAGAGAACGGAGGCCTCCAACTCTGCTTTTTTTTTTTTGGGTAAATGGCCTCCAACTCTGTTTCACAAGCGAGAGAATGAGCAGTCATAGTGGCTCCAAGATACTCATGGTGTGCCTCCCCATTGAATATCCCCACAAATATTAAGTTATCTTAGTCAAACATTGCACAACTGATTGCACTATTGACCCACAATTTTCTTTCTTTTCTAACAACTTTCCACTGTTCTACAACTCATAAGGCCACAAAGAAGACTCTTCCCCAGCGCAAAAATTCAAAGTGTCACAAAAAAAGACACTTTGCCTCACACAGCCCTCCAGTATTGAATCCTACATCTCAATACAGAAAAAAAAAAAACAACCAAAGCGCATTTTCTCAGAAAGAAGTGTTCAACCCGATTGGCAATTTTGAATTTCATGATATTGCAATGATAACGTAGAGTCGATTGTATGATAACATAGAATTATGACACTGTACTACCCAAACACTAATATTATTTGTATTTTCTATCTTATTTTGGATGTTTCACTCTCTCTCAAAACGCCCCTAGATTCTAACACATACCAAATTGAATAAATTCCATACTCTTCAAGGGCAGTATATTTCTCAATCAGACCATAGTTCTATTAACACTCAAGCATATAGCATCCAAGAACAACAAGTAAACAAACAGTGGACAAAAACTAGGGTCATCCTAATTAAACCAAAAAACAGGAACAAAAAATTGTTCAGACAAAAGAAAAAGAGTGGATAATCCTCCAACCAAGTACCTGGAGGAGATGAATACAATAAAAATCGAATCGGGGAAGATGATTCGCACAAGGAAATCGCCGGCGTTGACCGATTCTTGGTCTGTCCGAACTTCTGAAATCTCTAGAACTTGGTTGGTCAAATCGTCCAGTCATGATGTCAGATGGCATCCTAATTGCAGAGAATTTGGAGGCCCAAAGTCCAAATCCAACTACGGCCCATATAGCTTTTGCATCGGTGGTATATGGGCTTGTGCCTGTTGCCCAGTGACCGTGTCAGATCAGAATAGGCATGATGAAATTATTTTATAGCTCTAAAATCTCAATCCAACTAAAAGGCCCATTTCAGTCTTAATTTACTAGTCAAATCTCATGTGCAGGATGCACGTGCAACAAATAAACTAAGAAATCCAATTTGATTTTTTCTTCTAATTGGTGTTTGAACATGTTTGAATATAGTTTTTTTATAACTAGGGATGTCGGAGTCTTTAGGACCCAACTAGTAGGGGCAGGGCAACCGACCTCTTAGAGCACCGTATGCCGTCGCCAATCCCGGCCCATATAACATACGCTTAAATCAGGAATATAATTCCTGTGAGTGGCCAAAAGAGTGGGGGTTCGAATGTTTGGATATAATTACACATACCAAAATCGTTATAAGTTCTATCTCAACAGTATACTACTTAAAATTGTCCGCTCCACCCCTTTTACTTTTAATAGTCATTTAGAGTTCTGTTAGAGAAAAATGGTAAATGATGATGTTCAATTAAGCATGTTGCTTATATCCCTAATCAAGTATAAATCCAAGTACCAAAAAAAATCTAAGTATATACCCAATATCCAGTGTACGCCGATAACCAAAATAGCAAGTCTCACTAACATTTGTGAAATGTTGCCTTTCATGCCACATACTGTTTGACACATACTCCACTACTCGGTCCCTCACTATTTTAAGGACGCACGGGCTATTGCCTTGACTCTCTGTTAACTTAACGTACTACATGTGATATTCATGTGACTGGTGATGATAAAATTGTAGTAATATTCTAGCTAAAAGGGTCCTGATGACGATAAAATTGTAGTCAATCTTTCTTACTTAGTAGGACAAGCACAATCTTAGATGTTGGTTGATGATGTTTAAGGAGGAGCAGCCAAAGGGTGCATATTGGATAATCACTTCAGATCATATAATACAATGCCACTTTCCAAACACAAATATCTTGACACTTCCCCTTTCCATCTAAACCTTCCTCACTCAAATTAACATGCATATATATGGACATTGGTAGACTACCAATCACCAAAACTTCTCCCAGTCTTTTCTAGCATTCAAAGCTAACTTCTCAATATAGACACATGTGGATGTATGTTGGAAACCGGAAGAAGTTAGCAGTTGCAACAAGGACATATGTCCAGTGCCCACCTACCGGTACACCCATAATTATTGACTCTCCTTATTTATCTAAGTTCGGATCATGAAGCAAACTCATAATCTCATGGCCAGAAGAACAAGGACATATGTCAAGCTGCCCTCAAACCCTGGAAGTCATTTGCTTCTTTGTTTTGTACAAGCTAGCTACTC
This sequence comes from Houttuynia cordata, assembly GCA_039654745.1. Taxonomy (NCBI): domain Eukaryota; kingdom Viridiplantae; phylum Streptophyta; class Magnoliopsida; order Piperales; family Saururaceae; genus Houttuynia; species Houttuynia cordata. Next base: position 30,867,041 of record CM077505.1, on the reverse strand, counting down.
TCATTGCTTGACCACATCTAAACATGTAAGGTCGATCTCACAAGAGTGTTTGATCATGTCGGATAATCAAACAAGTGCAATCCACGTAAGTGACATGTATGAAGAGGCAAAGGCTCTCTGCCAAAATTGTGACCAAGAGTTTGTACTTGGCTTTTGCCATCTGATGAACCTCAACCACGAGTTCTTGGGGCACCAAACAAGTTGCATATTCCTAGCTAAAGTTTTAAACCAAAAGGTAAAATCATTTCTAGGGTTCAGATTCTATTCTAAGATGGAACACATCACTGGAAATGCTATCAAGAGTAATGTGTTCAACTCAATTATCCACCCAACTTGATATCTTCATCCCACTTTACCCCATCACATTCGTCACTAACAATCACCAGAATGTCTGAGTGGCACCAGTATGAAAAAGATGTATTACTTGAGTGAGTAGCATCTGACGGTCTAAGTATTAGAAGGAAAAACACAACCAACTTGACATAAAAATGTTCGATTACAGGAGCAAAGCCTCGGCTTAAGTCACCGTTAGCACCAAATGGCATTCTTTAAAAAGGCACCAAAAAAGAAGTAACCCTAATGCAGCAGTATAATGTTGATTTTATGGATATTCCTACTTGTATTCCTCCATTATTAAGTTCATCAATTTCCCCAAAATAGTTATCTAATTAAATCAGTCATCTGGTTTGAGGGGATCAAAGGGGTCAGGAGGAGCCTTACCTGGTCAAGCATCATTGTTTCATATGCTCCTTGGGCCATGAAGAACTAAGAATCACTTTTTCTATTTTCTGCCTGAAACCTCATGTTTGGTACTTGTGGGTATGTTGGAAAAATGGGCAATTTGGTCCTTGGTCCTGACACCTGATCACCTGTGACTCACATGAATTTCTTGGTCCTAATGGGATCAAGTTGGTGATGTAACAAGACAAGCATAAGTGGTTGCATTATAGTGCGCTTTCTCATGAAGAGTTTTGAGGGGAATATAGGTTTCTGTTTAAGCCACTAGCTAAAGCTGGTCAGTTGTCTGTATATACAATTGCATAACGGCTAGGCAGCCTTTTTTTTTTTTTTTTTTGATAATGAGGGGTGTCCAAGGCCTTAGGGCCAGGGCAACTGACCTCTTAGAGCACCGTATCATACCGCCAATCCACTCGGTGCTTACACATGCTATGCACATGTTGAAGGCAAGCGGGTCAATCAGCATGCTTACATGCATTGCTCTTATTACCAATGTGCTCTAGATTTTATTATTGTGGTCAAGACTCAAGGCCACGTTCAAAACATCCGATCAACAACTGTTTGGATGTTGAGACTTCTAGTAAGCATAATTCAATTATTTCTGCAATGCAAATGCAATTATTTGAGAATGACTAAGCAAGGAAGAAGTCTTGGCATTTAAGATGATGAAGATTGCGTGCATGGCACTGCATAGTCATTAACTTAAGTAGTTGACGTGCTTATAAACTTGTTATTGGTGTCTCCATAATGTGTAGTTCAGATATATAGCATCTGCTCAGTTGATGTCTTGTGTAGATTACATAAAGGGCTGTGGCAAACAAAAATTAGGTAAAGCACTTAGGAGCCACTGACTCACTTCTAGAAGACTTGATTGAAGACTGCCTAATTCCCAATCGATAAAAATAAGACGACTGTTTGAGTCTTAATTAAACATGGGCACTTACTGTTGGCCATTACACAAAGAAACAAAACAAAGTTAAGTCCCCAAAATGTTCTCCCAAGAAATCCAAGAAAGATTTGCAAATCGTCTGTGATCATGTTCCCCAGAAGCAACCGCATTAAGTGCCTTCTTTCGATACTAATCAAACAATTGGAGACAGCTAATTGGAGATGATCACAGAGAACTCAAATAAAGTCTGTGTCCATGTTTTGTTTGCCTATCCAATTTAGGTTCAATGCCAATTCTCACCCCTCTCAAAGATCATGTGTATCTACGACAGTAAACAACTTATAAGAATGTCATCAGGGCAGTCCTTAGTGCTGTGTGCCATCACAACTATTGTTAAAATTTTGGTTGCCAAGCAAATATCTATTATTAAGATTTTTTATGGAGCCATCGCAATTAACTAAAACAATAAACTACAAAACTTTATGTCATAGTCAGAAAGGCGACCTAATATTATACCTTACCAATCGCCTTTGTAACACATCATCGCCGTTAGGACAGACAGACAACAGGTGATCCACCAGCATTACATAATCCACCAACACAAGGAGACTTCAAAAGTAGGATCTTGCCTTTGCTGACTTAGGGCAAAAACTCCTCAAATGGAGCTCGTTTCCACAGTGCAACATGCTAGAAGACAATGCAAGACTAGACTTGTGGCGGCCACATTAGAACTTTCCCTAGTTGGTGACTATGCTGGAAATAGTTCTATACTAGGGAGACACAGTGCTAAGTTTGGGCTCATCCAAATTGATTTAAACTAGGATTAGAGAGCCACCGACGGCTCCGACCAATCACTTAAACTTCACCTTGTTAGGATATTTTACACCAAAATCAGCCAAGTATCTCTCCTTGAGCAATGAATATACTTGACCAAGATGTCTAGTGTGGAGCTAAAAGGTGATATATAATATATGAACAGTAAAAATATGAATAGGGTGATGGTAGGTTAGCTAATGATGATAATGGGGGCCAATGGACCTAAAGTGACATGAAAGATAATGACTTATCCCTGAATCTGTCCACCTCAGTCAAATTTGGACCCCAGCCATTGACATGGACCTCTAATTTTGGGCACTAGTGGGATCCGACACGCTTACCACAAAGCCCACGAGCTCAAAATGTGGGGCGAAAGGGCCTGTTGTAGGTGATAAACAAAAAAATTAGGATCTGTCTTTCTACTTATTATACTATGGTCATGTTTGGGGGATGTGACGAATTCATTTCAGGGTCCATGCATGGACAAACAAGGCCAGATCAGAGCTGGACTGGGGAGACAAAATGTCTGCGGTTTTGATAAGCCGTGCAGAAACAGAATACGAGCTCTTGCTTCTCACCAATAGAGTGCTGATCTTCAACTGGTTACAGCTGGTTACAACTAGAAGCAAATTTCACTTTTTGATGAACAGCAGCCATTTCAGAGTTGGTGACAACCGTCATTTGATGTTTTTTTCTTTGTTTCCTGGCATGGGAAGTGATTGAATGTCATGGGTTTTCTAGTTCTTGTTCTTATTGATCATCAACATTTGGAAGTTTGAATAACTGATGATCAAAACCAGCTCAAAGTCTTACTATCTTATCTGGTTGAGTAAGCATGAATAGTGACAAGTTTCCTTTTGCCGTTTTTTTCCACTGAAATTTGAAGTATCATTTCTTTTGTTGAGAAGTCAGAAAGAGCAAAATGCTTTAAACCAACAAGCGTATTATCCTTACCCTGAACGAATTTTTTTCCTTTCACCGTTATTCATGACCTCCTTTGGAATCGTGTGCCAAATAATAGAAAGAATAGAGGAAAAGAAAGAAATAATTGGAGGCAAGAAGAATAATGTGGTTTATTTCGAATTTGCACAACCAAATAGAACCAGTTGCACTTTATCCTAATCTTGGTCCCAGGTTGTGTTTTAGTGGGATAAACTTTTCAAATTTCTCCTATTATGCGTTATGAAAAATGTCAAACTTAGCCCACAAACATACATTACCAATTAATGTGTTTGCTGGCTATTTGGACTAATATGATTATGATCAGCATCAATCATTAATCATCTCCAGAAATGGTTTTCCTAATGTGGCTGATTTGTGTTTATCACTGCTGGTTCAAAGAACTCCACAGTCCACAAGCAAACTTTATACTGCACTTCACGTATAAACTCCGAGATCGATTAACCGAAACAGATATGGACTTAGAAGGCTGAAAACAATAATTTGAACACAAAATTTGGCTAATATGGAAAAATGAGAGAGAGATCATTCTCTTCTTTTCTCTTTAATGACAACTTTTAAATGGAAGCCGGATGATCTAATGCATGCCCTGGAAGACAACCTTGGATCTTTGAAAGAGACCCCTCACCCCTCCCACTGTCACCTTCCAGTCCAATGTACCCAGCCAAGAAAAAAGAAGAGCAACCTTTTCCTCCTAGCAAATTGCTGCAGCCTGTAGCATCCCTACTGTGGATAATTTGGTCATGTGGGTCCCCTCCCTTTTTCCCTCACAAAATCTCAGCCGTCCACGCAACAGCCCCCCTTGTCTATATATATGGCGCCATGTTTCCTCTTGTTCCTCAACGTCCAATATCTCCTCCCCGCTTCCTCTCTAATTCCCTCTTCCTATATCTTCTTGGTAGCTTCGCAATTTCGATATTGTCTATCTCCTTGTGGCAGCTGGTTGTAAGCTCACTTGCAGGCAGAAATGGCCTATCCCCACGACTCAAATAGGGTTAGTGGTTGATCTATTCTTCCATGACACGACAAGCTTATACACATCTGCATGGCGTGTTGTGCTCTATTGTTTTCCTTACTAGTTATTGTTCTTTGGTAAAGTTGTACAAAGAAATGGGAATTAGCTAGACTGATGCTAGAGATTCTAATATGTACACATTCTTACGTGCTAACGGTGTGAGCTTTCTCTTCAGCAGGAGGAGATGATGATTGAACTGAGCGGAGCCAAAGTGAAAGAAGGCAAGCAAGTAGAAGAAGAGTTCACACAAGATGGGTCTGTGGACAGACATGGACGGCCAGCAATCAGAGGAAGAAGTGGAGGATGGGAAGCTGGAATCCTTATTCTCGGTATCAATCAATACCTCGCTACATAGTAATCTTAGCAATATGCACAAGATAACATTGCACATGCATATATGGTCACACTAGCTAGTTAACAAGAAATTTGATAGAGGTTGAAGATGCACATGCAGTGGTAGATAACAAGCACTTGATAGGAAAAGCTAATCAGGTTAATCTCAGGAGCTGACAAACAACTTTAAAAGATCTCCCTTTTCTTTTCTCCCTTTTTGTTTTGATGGGGTAGTTAAACATTCTTTTCGTACTCTCCATGTTTGGCTCCTCCAAATCATCGTTTCAAGGCATAGATCAGAGTCGGATAGCCAAAAAAAAAAAATTGAATTCATCCCGATTGGATGCTCAACACGATAACGCAACAATAAATGTTTTTCCTCTTTATGCTAGCAGTACTGCTCATGAAAAGACAAAAAACAAGAGAGTGGGCTTCCCACGGAAACTAGCCAGAGCTCCATTTTTGCTGGCTAGTTACATGAAGTGACCACGCCATGGTTGCTAGAAAAGAGTCACCAGACCAAAGTGGCCCGCGCATAGATGGTAGCCTAACTCCTGCATTAGCTTAGCCCTTGTCATCTCATTTACATGTGCCCCCTCCCCCAAAAGACAGGATCCAAGAAGCTTCCTTTTTTTGTTCCCAATTTCCTTTTGCCCTGTATTACTAGTATTCCAGCATCTTGAAAAGTGGTTTGTTTGGGCGCATGGAAACAGTGAACCAAGGGCTGGCCACGCTCGCATTCTTTGGAGTTGGGGTGAACCTGGTGCTCTTCCTCACCAGAGTTATTCAGCAAGACAACGCCGACGCTGCCAACAACGTGAGCAAATGGACTGGCACCGTCTACATCTTCTCCCTCGTTGGTGCCTTCCTCAGTGACTCCTACTGGGGACGATACAAGACCTGTGCCATCTTCCAGGCCATCTTTGTGGTGGTAAGTGATCGTTTAATCCAAAATTGAATTGTCATGCGCAAAACATCATTTGTATGATCTCATGGGACTCTGGGACCATCCTAGTCAATATGCATAGTGCCCATGTGTTTTTTTGTCACAAGGGTGTCCCAATCCCTTACTAGAATGGGCAGGGCATTTGGCCTCTTAGAGCACCGTATCCGGCCGCCAATCTCCTCGGGCAGGTGCAAGCCCGCCCAGGAAGCATGTCATGGTCATCCCACCAAATTCATTTGATAGTAGAACTCATGACAGTTTTGGCACTTAAATTGGTTTATCACACAAAGCCTAATTTGGTATTGCTTTGAATTTTGATGTGGCTGCAGGGATTGGTGTTGCTTTCCCTAGCATCTTACCTCTTCCTCATCAAACCGGCTGGCTGTGGGGACAGGCTCACCCGATGCGGGCCACACTCCAATATGGAGATGGGGGTGTTCTATTTGTCCATCTACATGATTGCATTGGGGAACGGCGGATACCAGCCGTCGATCGCAACGTTCGGTGCAGATCAGTTTGACGAGGAGGACTCAAAGGAGGGCCACTCCAAAGTGGCCTTCTTCAGCTTCTTCTACTTGGCTCTCAACATGGGCTCCCTCTTCTCCAACACCATCCTGGACTATTTTGAGGATGGGGGGATGTGGGCCTTGGGATTTTGGGCCTCTGCAGGATCAGCCTTCCTGGCTTTACTCCTCTTTCTATGTGGAACCCCCAGGTATAGGCACTTCAAACCTGGTGGGAACCCCCTCCCCAGGGTCAGCCAAGTAGTTGTTGCTGCAGCGAAGAAATGGAAGGTGGAGATGCCACCACATGGTGAAGATCTGCACGAGGTCCAGGGCAAGGAAATTGATTCCAGAGGAAGAAAGATGCTGCACACCCAAGGCTTTAAGTAAGCAACAAAGCTTGGCTACTTATAATGTCGTCAAGATTTTCTTCCCTAGAGTCTCCTTAGTATGTGCCCGGTGCATCTCAATCAGACTGCTCATGTTGCACAGTGCACGCGTCGTCAGATGCATCACATGCATATTAACTTGTTCCTTTTTAACCAAGCTTAGCATTTAGAAACATTTTAGCTGCTAGTATGTTTAAGTGCACTTTGTTCCCACATTAAGACGTTATTTTTTGTGTTCAGGTTCTTGGACAAGGCTGCAGTGATCACATCGAAGGATGTAAGCAAGGAGCAAGAGCAGGTCCCAGACCCCTGGCGCCTCTGCTCTGTCACTCAAGTGGAGGAAGTGAAATGCATACTGAGACTCCTCCCAATTTGGCTCTGCACCATACTCTACTCTGTGGTGTTCACTCAAATGGCCTCCCTCTTCGTGGAACAAGGAGCTGCCATGCGCACGACCGTCTCAAACTTCAGAATCCCACCCGCAAGCATGTCAGCATTTGACATTGTGAGTGTTGCAGCCTTCATCCTCCTCTACAAAAGGCTGATCAATCCAATTGTCCATAGTATTAGGAAGAAAGGCCTCACAGAGTTGGAGAGAATGGGAGTTGGGATCATTATTGCCATATTAGCCATGCTCTCTGCCGGGACTGTGGAGATATACAGGCTAAAGTATGCTGATGCTAATTGCCGGCAATGTCAAGAGTCCAGCTCCCTCAGCATCATGTGGCAAATCCCTCAGTACACATTGATTGGTGCTTCTGAGGTGTTCATGTACGTTGGTCAGCTGGAGTTCTTCAATGGGCAGGCCCCTGATGGACTGAAAAGCTTTGGGAGTGCCCTCTGCATGACCTCCATCTCACTGGGGAACTATGTGAGCAGCTTGCTTGTGAGCATAGTGATGGAGATCACCACAGATGATGACAGGCCTGGTTGGATCCCTGGGAACCTTAATAAGGGTCATTTGGACAGGTTCTACTTCCTCCTGGCTATATTGACTAGTGTCGACTTTGTTATCTACGTTGCTTGTGCTAAGTGGTACAAGTGCATCAAGCGTGAGAGCAGGAATGGAGCAGTGCAGGATGATGAGGTAGGGGATGGTGTACAAGTCTAGAACATCTAAAGTTTGGGATATATATATGCTGATTTCCTCTTTTTGATGGAGAGGATGTACAAAGGTGAGTGGCTTCATTCGATTCTCATTCCCAAGCCAGACTAATGTATGCACTTGAAAATTTATGTACCAAAAAATTATCCATGACTTGTATCATTAGGGGTAGAAGATGTACAGACCCCCACTTCAAGGATCCATTCTCTCATCTTCTAGGTATATGGGAGGGGCATGCCTTGCATTCCCAAGTTTCAGTGTTCTGTTCCCTACTAGCCACGCCTTTTTATCTTATCTCATATGCAGATGGTGGGAATTGTTTTGAATATGTAGTACTCCTTCCATCCCGTATTAACTGTCTGGATTTGAGAAAAAAATTCCCTCATGTTATCCTTCTCATAGTAATTAGTGGATGGAGTAAAAAGGATTGACAGATGGAGTGTCCGATTAATTGAGTGGCATTATAAATCTCCTTTTTTTTCCAAATGTGGATAACTAATGTGGGACGGAGGGAGTTAGAATGGATTATTGTTTTGATGCACAACAACTTGGAAATCACCCAACCATTTCAATGTTGTGCGTGTGAGTGATCGGTGTAAACGCTTCTGCTTACTAATAATCATGCCATTTTATTCCACTAAAACCACAACTTAACGAAATCATGCTTTCTATATGTAGTGGCCAAACTGGTCTGTGCCTTCAGCCCAATTGATGGGGCTCCATATATCAAGGCGGTCTTGGATAGACTCGCAGGCCCAAGGATCCGGATTCCGGGCCTTACTTGATGGAAGTTCGTGATTAACAGAATAACATGTGGAATGTAAAGGGGTCTAAACGAGCCGAGTTGAACCGAGTTTGGACATGGCTCAGTTCGAGCTCAAAATTTGAAATTTTGGCTCAAGCTCGGCTCGGCTCATAAGAAGGTCGTACCTCCCAGCTCGGGCTCGACTAGTTAATATTTCTATAGCTCGGCTCAAGCTCAAGCTCGAGCTCAAGTGCCTACTACATGGAAGCTCAGCTCAGGCTTAACCCATGCCCGAATTTTTTTTATTTTACAAATACATTTATCATATATATGCATGTGTATAAGATAATGTGTAGCGACCGTAAATTTTATAATAATAAAGTGAAATTTTATTACTCAAAGGGAGAAATTTTGAATTCTAGAAAACTCTTTAAAATTGAAAATTTAAAGTTTTTCCGTCAGACCGATCGATCGCTTTTGTATGGCATCGATCGCAGCTGAATTCACGTTTTTCGAGGCAATCCGTTGGAGAACCTCTTGGGCTGATTTTGGGGGATCTTTGGAGGACATGTCTCACCTAATTAGCCCTATTCAACGGATTTTCATCTTGGTAAGTGTTTCAAATTGAAAACCCTAATTACTAGCTAATTGACAATCTATTTAAATAGAGAATTAGTTATGGTAAAGAATGAGATTTTTTTGGGAGATTGTGAACGTGATTGGGATGAGATTATGGCCCTTTCCATGTGAGTGAAGGATGCCATATGTCAAGGAAATAAAATAGGAATAACTATTTTCAATTGAGATTTTTACTTGAAATCGGTTTGGTAACTAAGTGATTTGGTCAAAGATACTTACCAACCAAGGTGTGAATCTGTTGGGATGGATTGATCACATCCCTAACTGAGGGATTCACCTTTATTACTTGTGGATTGTGGCCCTTGGATGAGGGTTTGATCAATGGTGGAGGTTTGCCCTAAAAATTTAAGCCTTTTCTATTTAAACCCACCATAAGAGAGGCCGGCACACTTTTTGGTGAGCTTTGGAGAACGTGCCAGTAAGAGGGAAGAGCAACTAGCCTCCTCCTTTGTTCGTCCAAGGTGGAGGTGTATCCGTCGGTGGTTTTTGTGGTGCTTGCGCGAAGAAGAAGAGTCTCAAGATCGAGTAGAAACCGATTTACGATTTTTGGGTATCAGTTTCCACAAGGTAGGATAATCTTTTACTACAATTCATTTCTCTAATTTTTGTATGATCATGAGTATATGATGTTGCTGATTTCATATTCTACAGCATGTTCTATTTACATGTCTTACCATCGTTGTTAATGCGATGAAAGTTATATGCTTTAGTTTGCATGCTCTAATGTATTTGATCACACGCGCATGCCAATACTTCTCGTTCCATGCCTAGATGACATCCCCACTCCACTCGACTTGAAAAGATATGTTCTTTATGCTCTGTGAATTGTATATGACATCTGTCCAGATTTAGTTGTCCAATTTCTTTGATGGTTGTGCATCATGTTGATTGTAAGCATAACCGATTGCCTAAAATCGGAGTGATCCTTTGTCATACATCTTTAAAATGTGATCAAAGTACCTATCTAAGTCTCTGATGTTGTAAAGTTGTAATCTTTAAGTCAGAGTTCAGCATGATAGAATGTTTGTATGTCTAAGTTTAGGTGTCCTAATTATGATTACATAAGACTATCATACTAGAATGCACGTTAGCAAATCGAGTAATGTATCTAAGTACTTACTATGCTAAATAATGAATTAATTAGTACAAAATTTATAAGAGTCTCTCTGTCATATTGAATGGGGTCTGACATCATGTCAGTATGTTCCTGTTCACAACAGTGTCCGAGAATACATGGCACATTTGGTATAAAGTGAGCAATGAATTAAGTGAAGGGAATCACTAATCGGGTTATGAATGTGTATTAGAAAATTAATTAATTCAATGAGTTTCAGAACTATTTGGGTTCTGTAAAAGTTATTAAGAAGGTTAAGATAATGTCAGAAAGGGTCATTAAGGAATTAATTAAGTTTGTAACAACAGTTAATTAGTATAACTTAAGTTAATTGTTCTCGGCCAGGACTGGTCCTGCACCGGTGAACCCTAATCGAAAAATGATAACTAATTGTACAAAAATCTAAAAATTATGCTGTCTGTCAGGTTGTAAACTAGACTCCCAGGGTATATGTAATCAAAATTTTAGAGGTTGATTCGATCTGTACAAAAAGTGGTGGTCGTTTGAAGTGGACTATTCTGTTTGGGACAGCACACTATTTTGGGTCTAAAAACCCTAAACCGTAATAATGCTATTAATTGTGAATTAAAGTAGTAATTAAACCACTAATTAAAAGTGATAAGACCTCTAAAGCTTTTGTAACAGTTTACTTTTTGGTCTTAGAGCTGAGAACATCTGTCCATAATTAAGTGTCCTTTGTGTCTCTTATCTTGAACATGCCTCATTGCTTGATCTGTATTTAATGTCTATGGTATGATCCATTATGGACATGTCATTCAATCGTTTCAGTGTCGGGGATTGTCAACTCTAGGGCTAGGTACGGTGAAGGTGGCAGAGCGTGATCTTTGATGAATCTTGTGGCGTATCTCGTTGATGAGTCATTTTGTCGGGTCTCAGTTGAGTTCCCAGACTTAATTGTTTCAAGATATTGAACACTCCTTTATGAGTCAATTTGAGTTTTGTTCAAACATAGTCTTGCACTCCTACGAAGAGTCAAATTTAGAATGTCATGTTTCAAGCCTCTTAATGAGATGGCTTAGATATATTCAGTATCACTCGGTTGAAATATTTGTTTCTCCGCTAAGAGTCATTTATGAGAACTCTTAGTTGGAATCATAGTATGCTCATGAGCCATAGCTAGACCCATAGTGGTCTCAGATTTATTGAACCTCTATAGTTCAGCCGATGACGGCAATCACGTGCGCTTTAGATTGTATGACATTACGGAAGGTCTGCAATCTCCGCCCATTGTGCCCGTAAGCACCGATGGGGCTAGCATCCCTAGACGCATGGCCGGGTTCCTCTGTAGAACCTCTAGGATGTTCTGGTATTGATGTCCATAGGGGAAGTGGACAGAGCTGAGAGCAGAAATTGTTATCTCCAACCCTTTTGACGTTTGGAGCAGATACTCTTGTGACATTTCCTTACTCTTTGTAAGCTTGGAATCCTATTTAACCTCCCTTGACCTTTGAGAGTCTCGGATGATGATTAGTTCCTAGTAAGCGAAATGCATAATTGCTGATCCTGAGTAAATTTGTACTTGTCTTTAATCTTTGAATCTTGTTGCATTTGAATTATTATTCTTTTGTGGGTTTTCTTGTATCATACTGGGTATTTCCTACGGAATACTCATGCATCCTCTGATGCAGAGATTAAGCTGGAACGGAAGTGATCAACTAATGCTGAAAGTGGTGTTGGGCGTTGAAGTCAGAAGACAAGTTATCTTTAATTTATTATTTATGTTGATGATTGTGGACTTGCGGCCTGTGTGCCATTTTATTTTATTTTATTTTATTTTTAGTTGTGGAGATTTGTCGAATAATGTAATAATTAAATTAGACTTCTTTTTGTTATTCTATATCATGTGCGTGGATATGGTTTAAGTCTTATCGATCCAGTATGACCCAAGTATGTTATTGGGTATGTGATGATTCGAGTATTCGGTCCGTCCTATATTTCTACCCTTATAACCTTAATTGGATTATCGCTTCCGCGTATTTTGGGGTTGTGGAATTTGGGGCGTGACATAATGAATTAAACCCGAGCCGAGTTCTAGCCAAGCAGTGAGCTTTGTTTGAGCCGAGTCTAAACGAGTCAACCTGCTTCATGTACTATTGTGCTCGAGCTCGGCTTGTAATAACACAAACTCAAGCCGGAGCATAGCTTTACACGAGCCAAGCCAAATTTTAAGCTGATCTGAGCGTAATCAGATCAGCTCGCGAGCCGGCTCGACCCACTGACACAATGCGAAGAAAACATGTGCAATGTTTTTCTCATTTCCTTTCTGTTCCATTCAAGTCAGCCTAAAGTTACTCAAAGATACGTCCAATTCCAACTCTCTCTTTATGGATGCCAAGGAGGATGAGTCACCAAAATGGACTTAATTAGTCTCATAATCTGTATGGAAGGACCCCGATGGTGCACTCTTTCTAAGCCTGGTACTTTCTTACGACGTTCTATGATGTGTCCATCTTCCGAGAGACGGTTCCTTTCGAACTCATACCCGTCCAACGAAGCTCATCGGGATTGGAACATTATATGCCTAATTTTGATCCCACAAGGCCAATAAATTTTACTCATTTTACAATGTAGACGAGCTCTATTGGACGGATGAAGTAGAAATTAGGAAAGCCCCTCACGCCAAAGTGGCGGCTGCTTACATGAACTGAACACCGACATATATGATTAGGTCCAAAAACCTCTCACGTATCTTCTCCCGTCGTACATGTTCCTCTGCTTTTGCCCTTTCGGCGTTCCTCATTCCAGCTCTCTAACGTGTACGTCAAAGTATTTGGAAACTCATTGATCAGGAAGAGAGTGTGGAAACTAAAAAAATCACATAGTAGATAGTTTGAAAATCTAGCATTTAGACACTGTCATGACAATGTGTGTAACATAGATTCTGCATAATTATAGCATTGATTCTACATTGCCAATTTGTCATACAATCGAGTAAGGCATGTTTCCAATCTAGCAATCAGGTAGCTACACCATTTCTAAGGGGCCGTTTGGGGCGTGATTAAAAGCAAAACATCCAGATGGGATGTTTTGCTACACTGTAGCATCTGGATATTTTATATATCCAGCTGAAACTCCTCCTGAGGTGTTTCAGCTGGATGTAAAAATCCACATGGATGCTACAGTATATATCCAACATCTAGTCTGGATATTTTTGTAATAATCACGCCCCAAACGGCCCCTAAATAGTCATGTCATACCACCTGTTTCCAAGTCTCTTGAAGATTTTTTACTTGTATGATGTAATCTATGCTTTCTTTTGTATGACATAATCTCGATAATTTGGCCTTTCCCAAAGAGGGCGTCTAGCGTGATCGAGTTTGGGGACCAGATTGCAGGACCCCATGTTGGTCCCCAAACTCGGTTAGCAAAATATTTTCCTTTTCCCAAATGAGAAATTATCGAGTGCGTCGGGCAAGCCACATCGGCATTTGCATGCCGCCACTGAAAGGCCCTTATGCAGGAGAAATTATCGGGCACAATAGCCTGACCACATCAGGTTTAAGCCAAGGCACCAAGGAGCTATATGTGCGCGCTCTAACTGTTTGGCACCCAAAAAATATGTTTCATCGTTCTCTTGGTTGTTTCTAGTATCCCTTAGTATTTTGTTGGGAAAAAAGACAAATCTCATGTCCTATAACCCATACCTTTTCCCATGCCCAAGGCGATAGCGATTAGGGGTGCGTTTGGTTAGTGAAAAAAAGCAAATTTTCACCCCAAAAGGTAAAAATTTTCAACTATCAGGGTGAAAAGTGTTTGGAAGTTGAAAGGTTGAAAAATGGTCGGTGATGGTAAAAGGTAAAAATTTTCACTTTTTTACCTTTCAGGCCTGAAAGGTGTTTGTTTGCTGAAAGGCTAAAAACTGGCCCTGAAAGGTGACAATTTTTCACCTTTCACCCTGAAAGGATGATTTTCACCAAAGTGAGAATTAGGCCGACGAATCAATCGTCGCACCTCTTCAACGAAAAATCAAGCCCAGATGTTCGTCCCCCCTGGTGAGTACTCCCACCCCAATGGTGCCCTATTGAGCCGAGAGAGTTTGTGCCCCTGTCCCCGCCGCCGCTCGTTGAGCCCCCCAGTCGCCGCCGCTGATTGAGGCCCCCACCTCGTCACCGCCGCCCCGTTGAGCTGAGGGAACTCGTGTCCACCCCTCTCGGGCAACTGCTCGGGTCATCCAAAGCCAGTCACCCCAGTGTTTGCCCCAACGCCTCCGCTGCCGCACTATTAAGCCGAGAGACTCTCCCTCCCCGTCATATCTCCCTCATTTTTAGTCCGTTTTCGGAAATTTTTTCATCATTACAAGAAATTGCACTAAAAATGAGAAAGAATGAAAAAAAATGGGTCAAGATAGATTAGAAATGAATAAGATACGTATCGTTGAAATTTGTCTAATTAAAAAATTTATCATGTAATCGGTTACACGATAATCAGTGCTATAGTGTAATCAATTACATGATAGACAGTGTTATAGTATAATCAGTTACACGATAACCAGTGATATAGTATAATCGATTAGAAGATAGATCAAAGTAATACGATGGTCACCAACCCTCAGCATGAGTTACGCGATGTTTACCGTTACTCAAATGTCTGAACGAAAATTAGTGATCCGAATAACATTTCCTCCCAATTGGTAGGAAAGAACACAAAAGAAGTTTGAAAGGGAGGACTTTTGAGCTCCAATATATGAATAACAAGGGGCTGTTTGGATAGTGAAAGAGGGCTGAATTCACTGTCAATTCAGCCCTCTTTCACCTGAAAGAGAGTGAAACAGGTTTGTGTGGTGAATTTCAGGTGAATTGAAAAATTCACCTGAAAGAACAAATTCAGGTGAAAGAGCACTTTCAGACTTTCACCTGAAAGTGAATTCAATTCATCTGCAAAAATACAAATCTGCCCTCATTATGATTCATGAACAGTATTCCCTCCATCCCAAATTTGTACCAAGATTTAATTTTCCAAATTAAACTAAAATTAATCCATTTTAGAAAATTATATGGTATTACTAATGTTGGACGGAGTGTAAAAAAGAGGTCATGTAGGGGTAAAATGGTCAAAATGTAAAAAATTACTTACTGTTTCACATTCACTATCCAAACACATGACCAATTATATTCATCTTAAAAATTTCACTATCCAAACGAATTTCACATTCATCATGAAAGCCAATGAATTTTTTCACCTGAATTTGATTTCACATTCATGACTCTTTCACTATCCAAACAGCCCCCAAGAGTGACAATTAGGCAATAAATCTGCAAAACCGGCGGATGTGAAGTGCGTACGAATCCAAACATTGATGGCGATAGCTTACGCCCTGCATACGCCAATCTCATAAGCGCCACCGGATGAGCAGCACAGCATGCTTCTTCCTGCTCTCCTCAGACCCACCAGAGCAGCCGCACCAGTTGCAAGAACCAGTAAGCGCACAACTGTCTTTTGTACGGCATGGCGGCCACTCTCTTCGCGTCTTCCTCTGCTGCTTCGTCTTCTTCCCTCTCCTCCCGCCCCTCCTGCTCTTTTCTCTCCTCCCAACCCCGCCCTCGTGTCTCCCTTCCCCTCGCCGTATGTATTCATCTCATTCCTGCTCTTTCTTTCAGTTGTTGATTTGTTTTGCATGGTATGGATTTGTTGTGGAGAATTCAATGTGTTTAATGGCAAAAGTGGTGTCTTTTGGATTATGTATATGGGAAAAGTGGTGCTTTATGTATTCATTTCATTTCTTTGATAGACAGAGATGTTGTTGTTACAAGTTCTTTGTTTTGCATGGTTTGGTTTTGTTGTGGAGAATTCAATGTGTTGATATGGTAAAGGTGGTGTCTTTTTTTATGTAGATGGGGAAGTTTGTGGAGCCGCTGAATTACGACAATGGGAAGCCATGCATTCCTGTGATCAATGAGCACACGCTCCCTGGGTTTCTGTCTTTGAGACCAGACACCGCCCGGAAAAGTAATACCAGGCTTCGTATCTTCTCCGGCACAGCCAATCCTTCACTTTCTCAGGTGAATTTCAAGTCAAATGTAATATCTTTAGGCCAATTGGGGAGTGGTGTTACTGGTTCTTCTTCATTTGATTATACCAATGAGTATAATGAACTGAACTGTATCTTTGTGAAAAATTAAGACTATTCGAGACAGTTTATTGAACTATTGTTAACAACTGATATAAGTTCGATCAATTCCTGTGTTTGTGGTTAGCAAAGTTACTATGAGCAATTGAGCATTCTTGGGTAGTAACTTCTTGGTTTGTTCCTCAGGAAATTGCAGGTTACATGGGTCTGGAACTCGGAAAAATCAAGATAAAGAGGTTTGCTGATGGGGAGATATATGTTCAGTTGCAAGAGAGTGTGAGGGGATGCGATGTGTACTTAGTGCAACCATCGTGCCCCCCAGCAAACGAAAATCTTATGGAGCTCTTGATAATGATAGATGCATGCCGTAGAGCCTCTGCCAAAACCATTACTGCTGTTATTCCATATTTTGGCTATGCCCGAGCTGATAGAAAGGTTGCTCTATTTGGTTTCGCATAACGCTTGCATGATGCAAAATAATCATCTTTCTTGTTTACAATTAGTAATTGGTAGAAATAGTATTAGAGGCAAAGGCCTGAGATATCCTGTTGTAGATACATATATTCGGACTAATGCGGGATATTATAACCCCAGCTTCTTAAGATGCTCCTTTGGATCATACTCCTGCTCTGAAATGTGCCTGCAATATCAACTTTGATTTGCAGACGCAAGGCCGTGAATCTATTGCTGCCAAGCTTGTGGCGAACTTGATTACAGAAGCAGGTGCAAACCGTGTGCTGGCATGCGATTTACATTCTGGGCAGTCAATGGGTTATTTTGATATTCCAGTGGACCATGTATATGGCCAGGTAATTGATTCGTCTATGCCAGCCTTACAGTTAGGAAAAGGCGCTATTTGATTATGATTATGATTATGCCAGCCTTACAGTTGTGAGTTAACTTCTTCTTGAACGTAGAGGGTAATGATAATTAATTGCTGGATTCCTCAGCCTGTGATTCTTGATTACCTGGCAAGCAAGGCTATCTGCTCAGATGACTTGGTAGTGGTCTCCCCTGATGTCGGAGGTGTTGCTAGGGCTCGGGCTTTTGCAAAAAAGTTGTCAGATGCCCCTTTAGCCATTGTGGATAAAAGACGCCATGGACATAATGTAGCTGAGGTAGCATGATCTCTTTGCTTCAGTTCTATGTTTCACTGTTTGTGTAATGATAAATCTTGAAGTCCATCTTCATTATTTGTTTGTTATTTCCAGTGTTCATATCTGTACCACACAGATTACATATTGCTATACTTTGCAATGTTTAGATATTTCCTTTTGTTGAAGATGAAATTGGAAAATACTTTATTGGAACTCATGAGGGTGCTTGTTCGTTCCAAGTCATTTCACAGTCGGTTAAGGATTATCAATAGACTTCATTCTGTTAAATCTAGATCTGCTTCACGAGGATATCTGAAGAGGGATTCCTATCTCCTCGCTTGTTTGATGTCTGGTCCTTTTAGCACACGCCTACGTGGTAAAATAGCTTCTATCAACATATCACGTAGCTCAAGTATAAATCCTGTATTTCTTATATTGACATAAGTATGCTTCAACTTTCTCTTCTTTCATGAGGAATTCAATGAACTGGATCATCATCTCTCATTGGTTTATTTTCTAGTCCTTTTTGCACATCCTTCCTACATGGTAAATTAGTTTTCGTCCGCATGTTACATACCATGACCATGCCAACTCTACATCTTCTTGCATCTACATATTCTTGCTTTTGCTCCATCCATGTTATCATTCATTTTTTGTCTTCTGTCAAAATGGGAAATGGACATGCAAGTTAGTTTAGAATACCAAAAATGGATATTCCATGTTAGTTTTTCATCAACAAAGACAAAAAGTTAATAAAATATAATATGGTATACTAAGCTAATTTCTTATTTCCAAATTAGTTAAGAAATTCTACGTGAAGTATTCCATTATTTCCCAAGAATGGCATTCCTTTAAAGCTACATTTTTTTTATGAGAAAACATTCATTCAGTAATATTGCTGCTGAAGATCATTACTGTCATGACTAGGGAGTCAGGGTTTAGATTTGGGTAGCTATGGTCACCTCTTAGTTATTAAACAATCTTGATGAAATAAAATTGTCGAATTTGAAGAATTTGTCAGTGTAGCTTGTGTAGATTTATGTTACAACTCTCTTAGTATTAGGCTATTAGGCTATTTACTTATGCTATTTACTTATTTGCATTAGGCCATGTGGGCCACTACAGTATGAATAGGCTATTTACTTATTTGCATAACTTGGCCCATCAGGCCCATCAGCTTTAGGCCCCTGCGCCTATATGTAGGAGACGACTTGTTTGGTTTAGGGTATTGATGAATGAATTCCTAGTTTCTCTCCTCCTTCTCTTCTCTCACCTCCTTCCCTACCCCTTTGCCGCCGGCTTTTGTGCATCCTTCTAGGGTGCACAACACTGGTATCAGAGCGATCGACTCCTGGCTTCCGACACTATGGCTCGGAAGAAGGCTGTGGACAATCCAGAAGGTCCATCGTTCCAATCTGACGAGGAGGTGCCCACTGGCCAGGCCGCACCTATTGCAGTCATGGATCCGACCTTCCTTAAGACCATGACAGACATGATGGCAATGATGCAATCCATGCAGATCTCGCAGTAGGCCATGTTGGAGCGGTTATCAGCGCCGCCACCCCCGCCCACATCTGGGCTGGAGCATCAACAGACCACCGGCCTACAAGGATCTTCCTCCACTGCGGCTCAAGGGCCTCCTCTGCAGACTGCGGCTCAAGGGCCTCCTCTGCAGACCCCGTCGTTCTCTGGTTACTCGTCCCCTCCGCCGCATGGGTTCTCTCAACAAGAACCTAGGCCGCAGGGCCAGGCCGCTGGTGTAGCCCAGGGCTCTCCCTTGCCCCACAACCCCACCGCCGGTGCTGCACAGGGATCTCCATACCCCCAAGGCCATGCCTTTCAATCTTCAACTATGTTTGGCTCCTTTGATCCGACTAATATCTTGCCACCAGGGGCAGCTGGCACTCATCTGCGTGCCTTTCCTCATCATACTGGCTGACCACATCAGCAGTCGCAGGGAGATGTGCCGGCCTATGGGCCATTATTTGGAGGACCAACTCTTACTGGCTTCTCCAACTTTCCGCCAGGTATGTCTCAGGCCCCGTCTCAGGATCCATTCGGACGGGCCTCGGCTGAGCCTCAATTGGCCCGACTTCAATTTCCTAAGTATAATGGGGAAGATAGCCCTATTGATTGGATATATCAGGCAAATAAATTCTTTGAGTATCATGGCACTCAGTCGGAAGCTGATAAACTACGCATCGCGGCCTTCCATCTGTCTGGCGATGCCTTAGTCTGGTTCCAATATTTTGAGAGGGATATGCTTCATCCGACATGGGCTGATTTTGTGAATGAGTTATGCGTACAATTCGGGCCAAACGATTATGCTGATTTTAATGAATTGCTAGCATCACTACGTCAAACATCATCAGTGCGCGCTTACCATCAGGAATTTATGCGCATAGCTAATCGGCTACCTAATTGGGACCAGGCGGCATTAGTGGGGGCTTTCATGCATGGCTTGCGGGCTGACATTGCAAATGAAATCCGGCAGTTTCGGCCTAAATCTATGAAAGATATCATTGGGAATGCTCGAGTTGCGGAAGAACGGTTGAACCGGCAACGGCGTGTGGTTCGACCCCCCTTCCGGTCTTCTCCTGGATTACCGGCCCCGAGGCCAGTTCCTCCTATTGGGGCCGCCACCAGCTCTAGGCCTGGACTACCAGCAGGAGCCACCCTGCCTTCCCCTATTCGCAGGTTATCCCAGGCCCAGATGGACGAAAAAAGGGCCAAAGGCCTCTGTTTCAACTGTGATGAGAGGTACGTTCTCGGACATCGCTGTCGCACGCCCCCTACTGCTTTCATCTTGGAGGAGTCCTGTCCTGAGGGGGACGATTTTATTGATCAACCGGTCGAGGACGCTTATGTCGATTCGACGGCTGAGATCTCATTTCATGCTTTCTCGGGAACATACACGCCTCACACTATGCGCGTACAAGGTCAGTTAAAGCGCCAGCCTGTTGCTATTTTGATTGATAGTGGGAGTACCCACAATTTTATTAATGATAGGGTGGCGCAGCGCATGGGATGTCATATTGCTCAGGCATGTGCTTTTGACGTTCTTATTGGTGACGGCACACACATGTGCAGCAAGGGCCTATGCCCCCGCGTATCCTTGCATATTCAAGGGTATAACTTCGTGGTGGATCTCCATCTTCTACCCACAAAAGGAGTTGATATTGTATTGGGGGTCCAATGGCTCCAAGAGCTTGGGGACGTGGTCTGGAATTTTAAAGATTTAGTCATGTCCTTTGGGGTGGCTGATCAGCAGGTTCGTTTACAAGGGTCCATTCCCGGTACTCTCCAGTCGGCCCAGGCTGTGGGGTCTTTCTTTCGGCACTCGGCCAATGGGTTTTTGCTGCTACTTATGTCTATATCTGACTCGACCCTGCCAACCCTTCCGGCCGACTTGACTGCTCTCTTGACCGACTATGGGTCCCTCTTTGGAGAGCCAACTGGACTACCTCCTACGCGTGGGCACGACCATCAGATTCCCATACTTCCAGGGTCGAGCCCAGCTAATGTGCGGCCCTACCGTTACCCCTATGTGCAAAAGGCTGAGATCGAGCGTTTGGTGGGCTGGCAACCGGTATTATTCGTCCTAGCTCCAGCTCGTATTCTTCTCCCGTTTTGTTGGTTTGGAAGAAGGATGGGACATGGCGATTCTGCGTCGATTATCGTGCTTTAAATGCTATTACATTGAAGGACAAGTATCCTATTCCCGTTATTGAGGAGCTTCTCGACGAGTTATCAGGTGCGAAATATTTCTCTAAACTTGATTTACGTTCCGGCTATCATCAGATACGGATGCACCCAGCGGATATTCACAAGACTGCTTTTCGTACACATGACGGTCATTATGAGTTTCTTGTGATGCCCTTCGGGTTGACTAATGCGCCAGCCACCTTCCAAAGTCTAATGAACGATATTTTTCGGCCTTTCTTGCGCAAATTCATATTAGTCTTCTTCGATGACATATTAATCTATAGCACTACCTGGGAGGATCACATTGGCCATCTGCGGACCGTCTTTGATCTCTTGGTCGGACACTCTCTTTTGTTGAAACGGTGTAAATGTTCTTTTGGCCAACCTCAGATTGATTATTTGGGCCACATTATTGCGAAACATGGAGTCTCTACAGATCCAGCCAAAGTGGCCGCTATGCTTGATTGGCCCACACCTACATCACCGAAGGCCTTACGAGGTTTTCTTGGGCTGACGGGCTACTACAGGCGCATCATTGCCCATTATGGTACTCTGGCCGCCCCTCTTACTGCCTTGTTAAAGACCGGTGCCTTCGTTTGGAGTATTGACGCCCAGGAGGCCTTCGACTCTCTAAAGCAGGCTATGTCATCTGCCCCAGTCTTAGCCTTGCCGGATTTCTCTCAGCCATTTGTGGTGGAAACTGATGCTTCCGATAGTGGGTTGGGCGCTGTCCTTCTGCAGGCTGACCGGCCCATTGCTTTCTTTAGTAAGGCCTTATCGGGGCGCTCTCTCCGTTTGTCGGCCTACGAAAGGGAAATGCTCGCTATTGTGCACGCCGTGACGAAATGGCGTCCCTATCTATTGGGCCGGCATTTCACTGTTCGGACAGACCACCAGCCCCTAAAATATTTTCATGACCAGCGGATCTCCACTCCAGCCCAGCAGCGTTGGGTCACGAAGCTCATGGGCTACGATTATGATCTGGTTTATAAACGGGGCTCCGAGAATACCGTGGCAGACGCTCTATCTCGGCGCGACGCGGAGGTGTCTCTATTGGGCCTCTCTGTCCCTACCTTTCCCTTCATGGTTGACTTGTTGCAGACTTACCAGGATGTACCTGAGGCCACGGACATCTTACAGCGCCTCCAGGCTGACCCGACATGCTTACCCTCTTTTGTTTTGCAGGATAGTTATATCTTCTGGAAGCAGCGCCTATGGGTTCCCCCGAGTTCGATACTACGGCGGAATATTATTTCCCCCTAGTGCTGGTCATGAAGGGTCCTTCCGCACCTACAAGCGTGTGAGTCAGAATTTTCTTTGGCGGGGAATAAAAAAGGAAGTCCATTCTTATGTGGCTGCTTGTGATGTCTGCCAGCGCGCGAAGGCCTCCACTACTACTCCTGCGGGCCTTCTGCAACCCCTCCCTATTCCTGATCACGTATGGGAGGATGTCTCCATGGATTTTATTGAGGCTCTGCCTGTGGTCCAAGGTAAATCAGTTATTCTTGTGGTAGTGGATCGTCTCTCTAAATATGCTCATTTTTGCGCCCTTGGTCACCCTTATACGGCGAAGGCTGTTGCTGAAATTTATGTGCGCGAAGTGGCCAAGTTGCACGGCATGCCTCGGACGATTGTGTCCGATAGGGATAAAATATTTATTTCTCTTTTCTGGAGGGAGTTCTTTGTATTACAGGATACTAAATTGCACATGAGTACCGCCTATCATCCCCAAAGTGATGGCCAAACGGAGGTGGTCAATCGTTGTTTGGAACAGTACCTGCGCTGTTTTGTTGGTGACGAACCTCGCCGTTGGCTCCAACTTCTTCCCTGGGCTGAATGGTCCTATAATACTGCTTATCACACCTCTTCCGGATTCACACCCTTCGAAGTGGTTTATGGCCGGCCTCCACCTACGGTGATCCGTTATTTACCTTTCAGCTCTTCGGTGGGTGAGGTAGACTATGCACTTCAGACGCGCGATGAGGTCTTACGTCAACTCAAGGCTAACCTCGCGACTGCTCAGAATCGGATGAAGCAGGTGTATGACCGCTCTCATATGGATAGGGAGTATGCAGTTGGGGATTTGGTTTATGTTAACCTCTTGCCTCATCGACAACTTTCCTTGGCGGCTGTTGCTTCTACCAAATTGGCACACCAGTTCCATGGGCCTTATCCGATATTGGAGCGTATTGGGCCGGTTGCTTATCGTTAGCAGTTGCCACCCACTTCACAGGTTCATCCGGTTTTTCATGTGTCCCGTCTGCGGCGCTTTGTAGGGGATCCTTCTCGCCTTACTAGTGGGGTGCCGACACCGTTGCTCTTGCCGGAGGATCCTCCTGTCCTTCCTGCATATATTTTGGATCGCCGCCGGGTTCGTCGTTTTGGACGCTTGGTGAATGAGGTGCTAGTTGCATGGCAAGATCATTCTTTGGACGATGCCACTTGGGAATTAGAAGACGATTTCTTTACTCGATTTCCTACATTTTTGCCTTGAGGACAAGGCCGTAGCGGAGCGTGGTGGAATGTTACAACTCTCTTAGTATTAGGCTATTAGGCTATTTACTTATGCTATTTACTTATTTGCATTAGGCCATGTGGGCCACTACAGTATGAATAGGCTATTTACTTATTTGCATAACTTGGCCCATCAGGCCCATCAGCTTTAGGCCTCTGCGCCTATATGTAGGAGACGACTTGTTTGGTTTAGGGTATTGATGAATGAATTCCTAGTTTCTCTCCTCCTTCTTCTCTTCTCTCACCTCCTTCCCTACCCCTTTGCCGCCGGCTTTTGTGCATCCTTCTAGGGTGCACAACAATTTAATATTTTTTGTTATTTGGCTTTTATTTTCATTCCTATTTAGGTTAAGAATCACTCCTCCTTTTAGGCTTTCAAAAACTTTGTTATGTTTGTTCTCATTAAAACGTTTCCACAGGTGATGAATTTGATTGGTGATGTAAGAGGGAAAGTAGCTGTTATGGTGGATGACATGATTGACACTGCTGGTAAGTCCAAACTGATGAAGCTGGCTGGTAATTGTGTTTTCTCCGTTCGATGTTTACTTGTTTTGGAAGAGATATGTCAGTTTATTGATGATATCATCTTGAATTTACAGTTAAAGCTGTTAAATTATCTGGTATGTAATGGAAAATGCTAAAATTTGGTGATGCCCATGGTCTAGGTACAATTGCAAAAGGCGCTAAGCTACTACATCAAGAGGGAGCACGGGAAGTCTATGCATGCAGCACACATGCTGTTTTTAGGTAAAACTTATGTGGACATTATGTATCCAAGTGTTTGAAAAGAACTCTTTCCTGTATGGTTATGAGTTTGTTTTTATTTAATGACTTTTGCTATGTCATAGTTTAACCATCATTTTATTGATTTAATCTTATCTGCTGACAGCCCTCCTGCGTTGGAGAGATTGTCAAGTGGCTTATTCCAGGAAGTCATTGTCACCAACACTATTCCTGTGATGGAGAAGAATTACTTCCCTCAGTTGACGGTTCTGTCTGTGTCCAACCTCTTGGGAGAGACCATTTGGCGAGTTCATGATGATTGTTCTGTGAGTAGCATTTTTCAGTGAAACAGTTGGCAAAAGGTCAAGTCAGTTGCGAAAGTTGTTTACAGATGGTAACTTTATCTTCAGTTCTTTACCCTCCATTTTTTAACTATTATCTTCCCTTATTCATTCAATCAACCTAAAAAGTTATCCATATTGGATCGGGTATACTGGTGGCATTATTTGAAGTCTACATTATTTGTTCTCATTGCTACCCAATTTTGACCTTTCTCGATGGGTAAAAATGCTTTAATTTTTCACTTTATGGGTGAAGAATCACATTACTTTGTATCAACTCATATAATGGAATAATTTTAGTGTTAGTGCCTTCAAAAGAGGTCATCTTGTATTTTAGTGAGTTTGTGAGGGTGCCTTTGAATGCCTATTCGAGCTTGGGAGCTGATAGATTTTCCTTTGCTGGAGGATGCTATGATCAGCTTATAAGCAACAATTGAGCTAGATGTACAACGGTCACACAAGTAAACTGTGGCTTGTCTTCTGCACATTACCTCATTCTTTTTACCTAGAATTCTTTGTTGGCATGCTATGATATTCCAGTCGAGGCTTATTTCTCAGCAGAATGCAGGCTTCAGTTAGCTTGTCATTTTGCATTTCGGGATGTTAACAAGTGCGATATGTGATGTTAAACTTCAATGTTCTGTGTATACTGTATAGATGTTAGGCTCATTGTAATTGAGAAATGGCTAATGTATTTTGTGCGACACTGTTTTTCCATCAGCAAAGATTGCGTCTCCGTTTCAGTAGCAATGAGTGGTTGAGAGAGAATTGAGGTTTGGTGGTGTTAATTATTGAATCCCAGTTAGAGAATTGAAATAGAAGCCACCGGTATCCTATGCATCCTTTTTCCTGGGAGGCTGGCCGTAATTGCTATGACTGCAGCGTTTTGCAATGGCCATGCTGTCACTCTATGGGCAAGAAAACGCTTTCTGCTCGTTGTTGAAGACAATTTCTGTCAGCTGTCTCTGAAAGTGGTGATTTTCAGTTTTAAAAGATTTAGAAGCAAATAAGCCTCACTTGCAACTTGGAGAGCATTGTTTATATTTATATGTGCCTGGCGTGGTTGTTGGATTTGGATCCTTGCAGATTTGAATGACCTTTTAGCGCTTCCTCCTTCCTCCTTCCTCTGTTTCTCTTTTTCCTCTGTTCTTCTTCTTCTTCTTCACAACCATGTTCTTATCAACTACCTCTCTCCTTGCAAACAAAACGTCGAACTAACATATGGTGTGTAGAAATTGGAAAGCTAGAGTCATAGATGCACCATTTAGGGTGTGTTTGGCAAAAATCCTTGAAGAAGTTGAAATAAGAATTCTTGGATTTTGCTTTTTTCGGATTCTCGTTGTGAATCATTTGCGTTTGGTTTCACACAAGAAGAAAGCAAAAGCATTTGGTACACAACTGACATATCTCAAGTTGCCCGGGGCATGAGGCATAGTTTTCACGTGATTTCTCCCTCAAAATGCGTCAAACCGCTTGAAAACAGTGAATCTCCACCGAGATTCTGTTTTTTGGGAAAATCGGTTTTGGGTGGAAAGCTTGACTTAAATGGAAATAAACTCTAAATTGTGAATTTGTGCCTCTCGCTTTGCCGGAAATCCAATGTGGAAAGTCACTTCCCAGCGTTGCCAAATGCACCCTTTAGGGCAGCTCCGTCCAGCTGAAAAAAATTCAGCTGGATGGATGGAGCTGATTTTTCACGCCCCAAACGGCTAGATCGACAACAAAAAAGCGCTTCACAGGACTTTCTGCCATCGTCTTTGAAGGGCCTCTTGGGGCATGGAAAATCAGTTTCATCAACTCCCAAAAATCTACCTGGTCCAAAAATCCTAACCAGCTAGATTTTTTTTCAGCTGGATGGTGCTAATTTTTCACGCCCAAACGGCCCCTGAATATCACTGCCAAGTGCCAATACTCGCAAAAAATAAAATTCTAGGCCAGTGACGAATTCTAGGCCCATCTACAGACCGAATGTAGTGCTGTTGCCTGTTGGGCCTAAGTTGACGTCTAGCCTGAAGCCCTAAACTAATAAAACTACTGAATGGCCGCCCATGTTTGTGACAGCTCAGGAATTAGGGCTCCCTTTCCAATCCCTCCATCTATAAATGGCTTCCATTTCCTATCCTTGTGCTTCTCTCCGTTTCTGTTTGAGTTGGAATCAATTCTATGTTTTGATCTTCTGATTTGGAGTCGAATCAGTTTTTTTAATTTCTTTTTGATGATTTATAGTCGATGCCATGATGATCCATTCGTGTCCGGAAGATGGGCTCTTTGGAGCTCATCCTGATGGTTCCACATACCTCTAAGAAGTTCTGAGCATC
Organism: Houttuynia cordata; assembly: GCA_039654745.1. NCBI lineage: Eukaryota > Viridiplantae > Streptophyta > Magnoliopsida > Piperales > Saururaceae > Houttuynia > Houttuynia cordata. The sequence goes on along the minus strand of CM077505.1, from coordinate 30,840,063 downwards.
TTATATTTCTATCTTGTTTTGGTTTCTTATTGTTTGTTTCCCATTTAGTACCTGTGATGAACATAGATTGGGGAATGAGAATGATGGTTTTTGGAGCGAGATGACGATGAAATTCATGTCTGTCAATCCACTGATCTAGAGTTGTGATGTTTCTCATGAATCCCGACAGGTTCTGATCGCTCCTTATGCCTTAGTCTTGTCGTCCCATAACATGAATTACTTGAAGGAAGATCTCAAACCTTGGTAATTTGAACTACCTAGTTATGGAGAGCAGGAAGAACAATGAGGCTGTATCTAAAATAAAACAGGAATGATAAACATGGAAACAAACCATCAAACGTGCAAATATGCATGCTCTAGTCCTTTAAGCTAAGAGTCAGCTTCTTGTGCATCTGATTGTGAAATGCAATGTTCACCAAGTATGGTGTCGATGGGTTTATTTAGATTAATTTGTACCATTTATTAGATGCGTAATAGTTGGAAGACGTTTAGTAATCAAGGCCAATGGAGTTGGTCTTCATTACAAAATGAGTGAAATTCATGAGTTTATAGTCCGATGGAGCAAACCCTGGGCAGCGATTGTAGTCCGCCTGGAGGATGTCTGCCAATGTGTCCTCGATCAATGTGAGCTGTCGATCATCGAGATTGACAGTGCACAAGCTACTACTGTGCGGTTGGTGCGCAGATTGATGGCTCTCGTAATGGAAGAAATCATGGCGGGTTTTTTACATATTACTTGGTGCCAAGTTTGATTTTTCCATATGACCTGGTTTTTTCTGTGTTATCTCACGTCCCCTAGAATCTAGACTTGGAGTACTAAAAATGCCCTTCTTGTATATTTTTTGTGTTATTACTGGGCGAATAGGCGATTTTCAGAGGGTTTTTGGCGATTTTCAGAGGCAACTTTGCCGGCAAGTCCTCCGACGATTTCTAGCTGCACCAAGGTTTTTGAAGATCTGATTTAACGTCCCCCTTACTCGATTTCTCCAGCACCACGTGTTGGATTTCGACGACACGACTGACGGAGAGTGCGGTTTGGGCGACGATTTGTAGCGTAAAACTCCTGGGATTTCGGGGACAAACAAGTTGAGTTTCCCCTGCGGCTCCCCGCGCCTTCGAGCAACCGACGGAGTGTATGATTGATGTTCGGTTTGAGGCGAGGAAGCGTGTGAAAGACGCATACGAGGAAATACACACATACACATCACTAAACCACGGTAAGTTAGAAAAATCCTTACTTATTTTAGTTCCAGAAGCTCAGAATTTAAGATTTCTAATTTTTAAGATGAAGCATAAAGTCGTATTATATACAACACGACTTGAGCGTTAGTCGTGTATGCGACAACACGATTATTATGATTTCCTGTGTTTCCAACACGACTGTTCTACTGACCACTCTACCTATCTCATTGCAGATGGATACAAAAGAAGATGAGTATATGGAGGAAATACCATCAGAAGAGGAGGAAGATCAGGAATTCTTCATTGCACCTCGGGAGCGAAGACAGAGGGGCAAGAAGAGGAAGGTTCTGATGGACCGATCAAGCAAGAAAACATGCAATCCGCGACTGGCGGTTCGGACGTTTTGTCAACCGGGGGCGATGAAAAAGTGTGCGGCCCTCCTACGGCATCACCAAAGATGTTGCCAACTAATCAGAGAAGCTGGGTTCTCTGTCATCTTTGAAGGTGAGGACGTAGTTGTTTCTCGGAACCTCATCGACCATTTAGTTAGGTATTAGGATGAGGAGGCAAATGTCTTCAATATCAAGGGGAGAACGCTACATTTCACAGAGCAAGAAGTTGCTCGTATCACTGGATTACCCGCTAAGGGCGAAAGAGTTGAGGTCCTTCCCTCTGTGCCACAATGAACGGAATGTGAATTCTTCATAAACTACTTCACCGTAAGGAAACCGGATATTCCACATATTGAAGAAATCATTGAGAAGCATAGCGAGGGCGAAATGAAGATGCTAGAGGAGGACATGGCGAGGATGATCATCTGCCTCCTCATCTCCACGGTGCTGTTTCCACATAGCACGAGAGTGGTGCATCTCTCTTTCTACCCTTACATTGAAGACCTCCCAAGAATGAGCTCATACAATTGGGCTGAGGCTATTCATACGATGTTGGTTTCTGGTATAACCCACACCTGCAGACTAGTGAGTGGGAGAAATAAAGGGCTGGGAGGTGGATACCTAAACGGCGCCTCATATGTCCTTCAGGTATGTAGTATTTGTATGTTTTTACAGTCTTCGAAAGGCTCTAAGTGTCGTGTATTATGCAACACGTTTTTTATTAATGTCGTTTATTATGCAACACGATTTTATTTATAATCGTGTATTATACAATACGACTTGATATATAGTCGTCTGCTACACAACACGTCTAATTATGTAGTTGTGTTGCATACGACATGACTAAATTTCTATTCGTGTACTATTATAGTCGACTATAATAGTACACGACTTGACTGTATCCACAACTTTTACTAATGTTTTCATCTGATTACTATACAGATTTGGTTTTTTGAGCACACAATAATCTTCCATGCTGCGTTCGGCCCTACCAGTCCGAGGGCAAAAAGGTGGTCAGGAAGTGGGGCCTTAATTACAGAGGTGAAGATGGGTGCACAGAAGAAGCATCCTATGACCAACTACTGGAAGGGTCTATTCGATAATCTCGACGTATGGGAAGACGTCATCGATGTCATCGTCCCAATGGCCAAAGAGGCATCTCTCATTCCTTGGCCTCCTCCAGTGGCCCCTCCTCCGCGACGACATAAGACGGAGAGGCTGGAAATAAAGAGGAATCCTAAACAACCTACCCGCTCTTCCTCGAGGACGGTTGCTCAGTCTACTGCAGTCACTAATTGAGATCGCTCTGTCATCGTATGAGGAGATGGGAAGGAGTGTCGGACCTCTGCGAGAGGTTCTTCACTCTATCAAGGCATCTTCCGCCACAGCGTCAACCTTGTTAGAGGGTCACAACTTTGAGCATCCCAAGGAGGAGAAGAGTGTTGAGCCGAAGAAGGAGACGAAGGAATCACAGAAGAAGGAGAGGATAACGAAGTCATCGGTCCATCACAAGGAGGCAAAGAAGCGGCCCGATGACAAGGACCACGTGAAGCAAATTCTGATGGCCATGCGGAGAAAGGAGCTGGCGCACAAGTCAGCCGGCGATTCATTGAAACGTACGGCCGGGACAGATTCCCCCCTGGTGTAGTGGTAAGGAGGAGAATGAGGACTGTCTCCGCGAGGGAATTGCAGAGGCTTAGGGAAGATGACCATATACGGAGAATGGTGGAGGAGAAGGCGAGGAAGAATTTGGCAGAAGATCTGAACGCCAACTCTGAAGATACCTTATCCGACCGACAAACAACCTCTATCATCGATGAGGTGCTCTCTTCCCTACAACAGTCGGATATCCAAACGGCCAAGGAGGATGAATGGGCAAAGGAGGAGGCAGAGAAGAAGGACGAGGATGAATTGGCAAAGGAGGAGGAGGAGAAGAAGGAGGAGGATGAGGCAACGGAGGAGGTGAAGGAGGAGGAGGTGAAGGAGGCAACTGGCTTAACGTCATCCCAACCTCTTGACGTTGATGTCCTCCAAACCCCACAAAAGGCTAAGCATAAAGTTGAACTCCCAGAAAACTACGGTAATTTGGAGTTATGCTTCGACATGGGGGTGTTGTTAGAGCGGGATAGAGTGGAAATATCAGGATGGATAGCCAATCCGAGGAAGGTTTATCCAATCCCAACGCTATGTGATGATGACTATGTATCCCTCCTGCAAACAACAGAAACTAACACCAATGTAAGTATACATACTCGACTATTCCTAAAGTCGTATATAAAATACTCGACTATTCCTAAATTCGTATATAAAATACTTGACTATTCATAAAGTCGTATATAAAATACTCGACTTTACGCATAGTCGTGTATGTCGAAGACACGACTATTCCTAAAGTCGATTATTGTTTAAATATTGCCAATTTCTGAATATATTGTTGGTTTATACAGGTTATAGATGAATTTTTTGGTCTATTACGGGAGCGTAATGACAGAGAACGGCTGAAATATCCGTTCAGTTTTTTTGGATGTCACGCATTCAAAGAAATATTCGACAACGTAAGTTTTTCCTGCATCACGAGCGCTAATTTCACGTTTCCAGTTTGTGATTTTCTGATTCTATTGCGATTTTGCAGGAATACATAGAAGGGGGCAATAATACAAAATTGATAAAAAAACTTGGGAGGATGCTCAAGGGATTGAACAGGAACATTTTCTACGCCTTTTTCCCAATCCGCACTGGCTCCCATTTCTGCCTCGTCTATGTACACTTCCCAGTTGGTGTATGGCATTTCTACAACCCCCTATCCGGCAAACCCTAGTTGTACGTGGCGCACTTGGCGTCCAATGTCAACCCACCTGAGTTTGATCAGTCAACAATTACACGAAAGTGGCGCCCAATAATTGCTGCAACTATGATTCGCGGGGTTATCGACAGCGAGTTTGACGACGAATCAATCGAAAAGCAAAATCAGGCTGTGACAATTGCGGGGTTTTTGAGGATGTCGGATGAAGACTAATATTCTTTTTCGTGCTTTTTTTATACATGTAAACTATTACAGTCGACTCTTTTTTGTGGTTTTCTGAATCTTCTTCCATGTACATACAGTATGCTTTCAATAAATTCAAATTCATTTTTTTCATGTCTACAGTGTATTGGAAAGCCGCTTAGTGTCGACTCTTATGCAACACGACATCTGATATAGTAGTGTTGCATATGACATGACTATCTATATAGTCGTGTTGCATAAGACACGACTGTATTATTAGTCATATAATATTGTAGTCGACAATTATATTCCTCTTATGTCGACTCTGCGCTGACTATGACAGAGTCTAATTTTTTTTCTGTCATGTAAGTGAGGAAACAAAGAATTATCGGCGTCTTTCAACGATGGGAGGGCGCTTATACAACACGACACTTATGCAACACGACACTTGCATTCAAAGAAATATTCGACTACATGCATACATTGCGGTAGAGTAATCTTTGTTATACATGAATTTGTCATTGATCTAAGTGAAGAAGGGTCAGGTAAGCCAGAGCGTCGTCTCGGCGCTGAATCATCCATTGCAAGATTGCCTTGTTGCGGGAGTCTTCGATATCTGCGCTTCATTGCTTCTTTCGCAACAGTTGGGTTAGTACACCTTTTACGGTTGTGACCAACTTGTCAACAGTTGCCACATCTCACCCTCAACCTCTCTGGCGGGTTAGGCTGTGACTCGATTCTCTTTGTCTGTCTCCTACCCCTCTTTGGAGCATCGAGCATGGCCGGTTCGCATTTGAATAAAACCCTGTAATCCCCCCACTGACTCCTGTCTAAAGTAGGGAAAACTACTTCTTCATACGTTGTGCGGTACAAACATGCATGGTACCACTTTTCACAATATTCTACCGGCTCGAAACTCCTCTCATTGATACATGCAATGGCGTGCTTGCACGGAAGTCCCATGCTCTGGAAGAACCCACATGTGCAGGTTCTCTTCGTTAGGTCAACAACATCCTGAGTAAAAAATATGACAACAATCTGAATAGTCTTGTTGTGAAATAGTTTTCTTATTTTAATAGTCGTGTCGTCGCTAAGATGACTATATCACTAGTCGTGTCGTGGCTAACACGACTATATCATTAGTCATGTAGTCGACAACACGACTATATCATTAGTCGTGTATCGCACGACACGACTATTCCGGAATTGAATTATCAGAAACCATTCCAGAATGAATTCTTACCACATGATATAAAGATGTGACTTCAAGCTGCCATAATGATAGCAGTTGCACTCTGACTGTTCCAGCACTCTTATTTCTCATTTCATTGATATGATTGTGTACATACTTGGTTAATGGTGTCGTTAGCCATTCTGCTTCCATGTGGCATCTCTCAAAATGGGAGGTCGTGGTCGCACGAGTTTGCTTGATCAACCGAGTTATTGGCCAAAATCTAGCATTCAATAGTATATTATTTGCACTTTCTGATATGCTTGATGTGAGAGTGCTATATCTTTTACCCGGATATTCCACGTTAGCCCAATTTCTTTTATTGATCTTCTGAACATATTTTCATGCCTCCTCATTGTGGTCCTTCATCTTGTGCATGATTTCATCAAATTCTGGTCTCCGGAAGCATTTTGCAGCTTGGAATAGAAGGTCTTTCAAGTATTTATCCTTCCATTGATTAAGCATATTAGCGGCCATATGTCTTAGGCAAAACCCATGGTGAGCCTCAGGAAATACATCAGCATCAGCTCTCAGAAGTTCCTTCTGTCTATCCGAGACAATTGTATCCAGAGACACCGGGGGATCCGTAAAGAGGGTGGATTTGAGTAGGCTGAGGAACCACTTCCTGCAAGGCAGCAATCAGAGTGAAAGCAAATTCAAGAAGAGATAGGGGGTACACAGTCGTATACGAAACAACACGACTGTATGAGTAGTCGTGTTGCTCGAAGACACGACTACTCATACAATCTTCTTAGCATACGTACCACGAATTTATAGTCTCTTTGTCAACAACTGCAAATGCAACACACATTAATTGTTGGTTCCCGTCGACTGTTGTTGCAACCAATAACACTCCGGGGTACTTTCCTTTCAGGAATGTTCCATCAACAGTGAGCAGCGGCCTAAGTGATCTTCGGAATGCTCTTGCGACCGGTCTGAAGATCCAAAAGACACGTCTGAACTCGTATCCGGCTTCCTCATTTTCAATTTCCGGAATATCACAACATCTTTCAATTACCACATATGTACCTGGATTATACCGCTCTAATTCCTTTCCATAATGGGGCAAAATACGATATGCGCATTCCGGGTTGTCATCGATCAATCGTATCAATTCCTCTTTCGCCCTCCATGCTCTTTGATAATTCACTTTGACGCCCCAATGTTTCTCAATGTACTGTTGGATATTAGCCGTTTTTATGGAGTTTGAATCCCTGTGGAGGCCATGGCACTTCCGTGCAATCCATAGGTGTGAGGCCAATGGATGATCTTTAGAACTTATCAAAATGTCGCATGTATGCCTTCCTTCACTCCTTGTCACGGTGACTCCGTCAACTAGATTCGAAGCCCGTATGTACCACTTGCACCCTGTAATCTTGCACTTTGTAGCAAATGTGTCCTTGTTCTCGTTCGCCACTTTGAACATGAATTTCCTCTTGACTGCCAAATTAGTAAGAACTATTTTGAACTGTTTCATACTTTTGAATCCAACCCCTAAGGCAAGTTGTGCCTCATAGTCATCTCCTTGCAAATTGCCGGTCAACATCGTCTCCTCATATTTTTTTGCAGGACCGGCTTGTGGTGAATAGGTACCCCAATCCCAACCACCTTCACCATCAATATTGCTGTACTCATTGTCGTCCAAGTCTTGTGCCCCCGACGCGATAGATTTTTCTTTAGAAGTGGATGCTCTCACTGCTTATTGGAGTTCTATACCTGACACAGAGTGGTATAGAACTACCAGTTTTGCCCGGGAAAAACTGGTAGTGTGAGAGGCTCATCCCAGTCATCTGCAGACCACGGTAATTGTTCATCGTCAAATAATTCTTCTTCATCTGCATCTTCATCTTCGTCTTCATTTTCATCTTTCTCTTCATCCTCGTCTTGATCCTCATCCTCATCTTCACCATTGAACCCATTGATTTGAAACTGGTTATCGACTTTATTCGGAAATTCATCCTTTATATTTTTATTACCATATCCCAATATGCGAAAACAACATTATAAGAATGGGATGCATATTGTACAAAAACGTCTAAACGACTTGATTATTTAGTCGTATTGTCGACAACACGACTTGAATTCCAGTCGTATTGTATACAATACAACTGTAATTCTAGTCGCATCATATACAACACGACTTGAATTCCAGTCGTGTCGTATGCAACACGACTTTAAGATATGTCCACTCGTTAATTTCACCTCTTACCTCACAGCTTCAAGTGAACAATTTTCATCTTTTCCTCCTTCAACTGCTGGTGCAAGTGCCTTATTCCCCGGGCTGGACAGCCTCTCCTGTGGTGTCTTACTGGCCGGCCTCCCTTTTGGAGGCATTGAATTCTCGCCGTCCTTATCCGCACTGGAAACCATTTGCTTATTGGCAATGGAATTCTCCATGTTGTTATTTCCAGAAGAAGTCCACTCCACGTATAGATCGAGTGGTCCATCTGTGCATCGCCTCTTGTTGTGAAGGACGAATATTGTCTTCACATCTTCATCGTCTTCAAGGACATATCGGGTTCCAGAATGAACAAGATATGACAAAGACAATGTACCGGATAGAGACTTCAGCGGTAATCTTTCTTCCACTTGTTGCAACAGTCCCATGTACTTTACTTGTGTATCAATAGACATGAGCTTCAGTTTCCCGCCCACATACTCATCAGAATTTGTGAACATTCCATCGTAGTGTAAGCACAAAGGTATCAAATCCATCCTTACCTGGCATTACAATAACGAAATAAATAAATAAACTGTGATTGAAAATAGCCGTGTTGTAAAATATACGACTATTGTTATTGTCGTGTCAGGGAATACATGACAGTAGGAAAAAGTAGAAAACTCTGCAAATTTTCAACTTTCATCTCTCGATCAAATTTACATTATATCAAACGTTGAATTTTAAGTTGACATACTGTTTTTGAATGGACGATGACTCTTTGGCAGTTGTGTTTGCGTATCCACTGCTTTCCCCCTCTTTTTTCGTATTTTGGCAGCAAGATAACTTTTCCTGGTTTGGACGGCGCCGGCACCGGCGACGTTATGACCGGAGCTGCTGCACGGAACTTCTCCGAAACACCTTCTTCTCCGGACCGCCTTTTCCTTCTTCTCTAGAATGCCTTCTCAAAAAATTGCAAAACCCCCTGCTGCCGTGTATACAAGACAAGGGTATTTTGGGTAGCTTCCAGGTTATATGAAAGGACCTATCTTTTTCCAGGTGATATGATAAAACCAAACTTGGCACCAGGTAATATGTAAAAAGCAGACATCCTTCAGGCCGTTTGCAAACCCAGCCATATAGTGTTGGACCCCTGCTTTTTTCAAATTCAGACCAGCCTCATAAATGGTGTAGTATCTTGCATTGCAAACTCGGTAATGACTATGAGGCTACTATGAGCTTCACTCTCTCGCTCTCCACCTCGGAAGTTCAAGATATTGATGGAGGATATTTCTCAGCGTTTATATCCTTGTTGATGACCTGCACTATGCTAAATGCTTTTGTAAATTCCATTGCTCGATATCCGCAAGCACAAGGGTTGCCCTGCCATGCTATTGTAATTTGATTATTGCTTGTTAGGTTGATTGTAGTTATATCAATACTGTCAGCAACATTGAGACAAGGGGGTTAGCAACGGGTTTTACTTTTTTTGGGGGGTCTAAGCTCTTGTTCTTCCTGATTTGCATAGGTAGCAAGCTGATGCCAGTGCCATCTGAGTGAAGGGGAGATGCCTAAAATTATAACAGAAGTTGTTTGTATATCTTATGCTTAGGTTCATGGTACCAGTTTTGGAAAACCTCTAGGACTCAATTATTTGGTTTTCATGTAGCCTGGTGCGAAGCCCATGGTTAATGGGTTTTGGTCCTCATGTTTGCACGGAAGATGGGATTTGCTTTGCCCAAGTGAAGGGAAAGCACTGGTTGCATTGTGTAGGTTAACAGCTCTTGTATCTTTTTATGGAATAAAAATCCTGTTTTATCTGGTTTTAATGCGTTGTACCAAATAAATGTGCTAGCAATAGTTTAAAGTATGTCTCTGCCAAAAAACTTCAAGTGATTGTATGAAGGGATTCAACAATTCACTTCGACTTAAGGCGAACCTTGGCCCGTGCTGCAATGTGTTAATTTTTTTTATACAAGAGAACATACTTTTGAGAATCGTAAGAACTCCATTATGGTGAACTTATTCAACTTGCAGCTAACTTCAAGTCTACAAGTAGTTTTTTCCCATCCAGCTTATTTGTTACTGTTAGCATTACAAACTCGGCGAGACTCACGCTCCTATATTGGGGCTTCCCGTTTCCCACCACCTCTTCCAGTGGCTCTATCTTGGCATCAAAACTAGGACTGTGAAAACCTGCAATAGAGAGGCGTTCCTTGTCTTTGTTGATCACTGCCCTGTGCTCTATGCTCTTGTATCTTCCATTGCTTAATATCTGCAAGCACACAATAGTTATCTAGTCATGTGGTAGCTACTACCACTACTGAGTTACATATGCATGCTAACTCTTCTTAATGGCCACTCCGTCCCATTTTGATTGTTCATATTTTTTTTTCAAATTGTTACAACCAAAGAAATTTGTAATACGAATTTATGAACCCTTTTAACTCCATCTACTAAATACAATTGCAATATGAAATCCGACAATTAGTATGATACAGTTTTGAATTTCTAAATGAGGAAGAATTAATACCTCGATGATGTCTCCAACATTGACTATAAAGGCATTAGGAACAGGTTTTACAGGAACCCACTTGCCGTTCTTCCTGATTTGCAGCCCCTGGACCTCATTGGCCTGAACAAGCAGGGTAATGCCAGTAGCATCCGAGTGAGGAGAGAGGCCCAAAACCTGGTCTGCTTGTTCACATGGTGGGTAGTAATTCATTCTCACACCTTGACCACCATCTTCAAACATGTTTGTGAGCTTCTTGGGCTCAACCCCCAAGTTCTTCTCCATCAACCCCAACAAACACAAGACGACTCGTTGTAATTCTGAAGAGTATTCATCTAGTGCATCCCTGTAATTTGTTATACATATTTAGTTGAAGCAAACATGTTTATCTTATTATATAGAAATATGGAATGTATAAGATAACTAAGTTTAAAAGTTCGCACAATGGGGTACAAGTACCTCGCTTTAACCCAGGACATCCAGTAACTTGAGCTCTGATACAACGTAAGATAACAAAGTTTTCTAAAAACCCGGTTAGGAAACAAAAGTTTTTGTTACTGGGCAGTGATAACCCTACAGCAGATTCCTACTCATTTCCATACACATCTGATGAGTAGGAATCTGCTGTACAAATATTATTTTCCTTTATTAAATTGAGATTGTCACATAATTGGTTGATTTTATTGAGATGTAAAGTCCACGATAAGTAAGCAATCTAGTGCTTTAGCCTCTCCAAATTGACCTAGGGTTACTGTTGAGTGCCAGGCTTTTCATTGGGAAGACCTCTCCACATTGACCTAGGGTCACTATTGAGTGCCGGGCGGGTGGCCGTCATGGCTGTCTTCAGAATAATTAAGAAGCAGCATCATCTAATTTTAGTACGCATTTTTTAATAATTATCTCGATTAAAAGGTCGGAGGGAATATACATTTTACATTCCAATATTATGAACCTGAAAGTGGGAGGATTGGTGGGCCAAAACTTGAGGTTTCTACGACCAACTGGTCGAGGAAGGAGGAAGAGCATGTCGCCCCAGTCGAGCTTTTGATCGTCGGATACGACGAAAGCCTGTCCATAGCCCTCAATGTTGTTGGGCATCTGAGCATAGGCCTTCTTTTCCTCCAGTGGGAGCATGAAGAATTTTAAAACCTCTTCTTTCATCTTCTCTACCAGTTCATGTGCGACTCCATGGTTTATCAACTGACGAGAGTAGAAAAAGCATTATCAATGCCATAATAAGATTAGTTTGTACGTCAAAGACACATGTCTCAAGCTAAATACCTGAAAGAATCCCCATTCTTGGCAGGCCATGTCAAGCTTCTTCAGTTCATCATCCTCCGAGGATTGCAGGCTGAGTCTGCTGAGGTCGATGACTGGTATATCCAGCTGCCAGTCAACACAGAACTCTTCATCTTCGAGCTCCGGCCTGATGTATCTCTGTGGCACTTCATCCAGCTTCTGTGCAGCAAGAGCTTGGACATTCTCAACAGGAAGAGAGCCGACCATGGGCACTCGTTCATTCTCTTTCTCAATGTCCATCTCTTTCTGTCTCCAATGGAAGTTGGGAACAGGAGACTTGAAATCGTCAGTACTTGGATGTAATAAAAATCGGCGACGGAGGTTCGAACTTAGTTCAGGACAAACCAATGAATCAAACAGGCCGGCCAAGATATAGAAAAACACTGGCCGCCTGATGAGAAATTATCAAATAGAACCGTTCTATGGTGGTAGATAGGTCTTGGGCCTACAAAGGACCATATCTAAATGGAAGAATCATTTTCTATTCGCCTTGTTGAAATCCGCTTGGATTCCTGCTGTCAATAGGAGCCGTTGATCATCATGATCGACGGTGCATGCATATTACACGTGCACTATGGCTAATAAAATTCACTTTCAAGTAGAAAATATTTTTTTAGCCGAACGCTCGCATGCTAAGTATGTGCCATTGATCCTGATGATCGACGATTTCTGTAAGAGAATGGACATACGAGTAGAATTGGAGGCGGATAAAACATGGTTTCAAGAGGAAGCACCTTTTTGTTGGAGCACAAATGCATTTGTATGCGTTGCCAATCCTGATGATCGACAACTTCTATTGTTTGATGGAGGATAGGCTGGCTGATATCATGGAAGCGGATAGAAAATGCTTCACTACAACAAATTATGGCTTTTGCGATGATGTTATTCGTCATCAAAACCGCTGATTTCGTCGCAAAATATTATTTGCGACACATTCACAAATATGCCGTCACAAAAAGTATTTGCGACGAGATAAGTTTAGTCGCTAAAAGATGGAATTTTGTCGCCCCATTTCCTTCGAAACAGGAAAAAATATAACATTTGTGACGAAATTTATGTAGGAAAAGTGGAAAGCTACGTTTGCAACGAACTAATGTCGTCGCAAAACACGTAAGACATTTTTAAAAAAAGAATAACTACCTTTTGCGACGAATAGTTCTCTTTTTTAAAAATGTCTTACGTGTTTTGCGACGACATTAAACATAGCTTTCCACTTTTTTAAAAGTCCGGCATCTTTTGCAACAACTTAGTTCGTCGCAAAACCTAGGAAAAACCCTCCGCCCTGTATTAAATGCTCCATAAATGCTAACCGTTTTTTTCTTCTTGGAGCATCTATTTCAAGACGGAGGGAGTAAAATTTTTACAAGGGCAAAAAGCCATGAATAGCACAAGTTAGCCTCCCACTTAGAAATCAATTATTACACTTTCTATGACACTAAAAAGAATTTCTACAAATGATTGCTCTACAAAGTCCCCAATCACACAAATTCCGGGCAATCCCAATTGATGCAACATATATATGAAAAAATGTAGTAAAACCTAACCATTGTTAGTTGGGATGTCATATTGGAGGAGGCCTAGGTTAATAGTCAAAGAAAACTTTGTATTCACTTTATAGAATCAAACAAAGGATCCATGTCTTGATCAATTAAGAAAAATGGCCACCATAACAATTGAGACATTATTCTTTTCATTGTACATATTTGCAAGAATATAACTGAAAACAATAACTTACATACCTTGTATGCCCGGTACAAGTATAAACTTCGATCAATAATTTCTTTCCCGAGTCTAGTAATCAACCTCGAAGGAGTCCAAAGTATCATAAGACAATACTTCCAAACCACCTAATATGGCATCCACTTTTTATTTTAGTAATGTGATCATGGAACAGTAAAATGTCACTAAGATCTAAAACAATTGATGAAGTATTGCCTGTCTAGAAAGCTATAATCATCAGATTCTATAAAAAAAAAAGAGAAAGAAAAGTAGTCGATGTATCAAGAACTAATACAATGTATGAGGTGAAAGCTAAGTAGGATGTAAAATATCACCCTTTCAACCTGTTCTAACAACATTTGGTCCAAAATTGGAGTGATCCAGTCTTCGAATTTGCAGTAATTGTCATTTGGTTGTCATCGGAGTTGCATATGCACTAAATATTGGAAAAAATGGAAGACAATACACATATATCTGAATGTTTACTATTGACATTAAAAAAATAAAGTTCTCATCCATGGCAGCATCACTGGAATAAAATTTCGCCATAGGCCTCGAATCATATTGAGCCGGCCCTCACTACTTTAAGTACCAAAACAAAAACAAGACACAATTGTAATAACCATTTAACTGCTTTACATATTACAATAGGTAAAAGTCATTCACTCTCCTGTCCCTTATCTTTGCAAAACACAAGTTTAAGACATTTCAAGGTATGATAAGAAAGCACATAAAAGAGTTAGCCTGCCCGATTATTTGATGGAGGATAGGCTGTCCGATATCATGGAAGCGGATAGAAAATGCTTCCTATATAAGTTGGAAGTTTTGGGCAGCTTTCTGTAGGAGACACATAGACACCTCTCTGAATTAAATTTTGAAGCACTTGGACGTTTAGAATAGACTAATAATCCCTTCATTAAAGATCCCTTCATGAAAGGAAAGCACTGCTTGCATTTTGTATAATAACAGCTCGTGCAACTTTTGGTGGAATAAAAATCCCGTTTATCTGGTTCTAATGCGTTCTAACAAGAGCAGTGTTCTAGCAATAGTTTAAAGTACGTCTCTGTCAACAAAATTCAAGTGATTGCATGAAGGGTTTCAATAATTCACTTCGGTTGAACTTGTAGCTAACTTCAAGTCGTCAAGTAGTTTCTTCCCATCCAGCTTTCTTGTTATTGTTAGCATCACAAACTCGGGAAGACTCACACTTCTATAATGGGGCTTCCCGTCTCCCACCACCTCTTCCAGTGGCCCTATATTGGCATCTAAACTGGGGCTGTGAAACCCTGCAACAGAGAGGCGTTCCTTGTCTTTATTGATCACTGCCCTGTGCTCTATGCTCTTGTATCTTCCGTTGGTCCATATCTGCAGGCACACAAGGGTTATCCTGTCATACTACTACTATTGACTTACATGTACATGCTGGTTCTAGTTAGGGAAAAGTTTATATGAGATCGCTCTCATATTGCTTATATGAGGCCACTTTGAATTGTAGCCGTTGGATCTTGATCTAACAGCTACAAATATCCATAATGATCTCACCCACTCTTTGATGTGACACACTCACCTACCCACTGATTTGATATCCACCATCCGATCGAAATCTAACGGTAATAAAGATTGGCCTCATGCTCCTTATATGAGAACGATCTCATGTAAACTCATCTCTTCTAGTTAATGTTCCCTCCTTCCTATCTTGATTATCCAAAAAATGGGACAGTTAAAGAAACTAACAATAAAAAATTCAATAATCCTTTCTTTTTTTTTTTATAATGAGTGGTGTCTGAATCCTTAGGACCGACAAAAAGGGGAAGGGCTACGACCTCTTAGAGCACTGTATTCTACCGCCAATTCCCTCAGGTGCATATGAGTCTCACCCATCATAAGCACCAGTATCGGGATATGATGGTAGGTAGGTGGCCAACGGAGCGGATTTTTTTTCCTGCATCTTCTTCTTTCTCCTCTCTTCTTTCTGTGAAAGTATTGCACATTGTGGTTCGCTGCGCATGCTATTTGGAGTGCTCCTACAGCGCGTGGTTGATCGTCTTATCTTGGTAGGCAGACGCCCAAGAGTCCTAAGCACTGTAGGGAGGGCGAATTCTGTCTTAAGGACAAAGTGTTTCGCTTGATTCGATCATAAACTCTTCTCCTTTATTATCATCTCTGAAAAAGGTACACACAGTTCATCCTTAATACAGTAGCAGTAAAGGAATTTTTTATAACAATCTTAAGACAGAATTTTTTTACTGTTATTTATGATTACTGTGCTGTACTGTAATATACTGTCATTTGTACTGTAATTACTATGTATTTTACTGAGATAATCTTCTGTGATTTGAAAAGTTACAGAAATGGCTACTAATGGTACCATACTAATTCCCACTCCGGTGAATGCTCCTGTTCAAGTTAAAGGGGAGAAACCAGAAAAGTTCAGTGGTGTGGATTTCAAGAGATGGCAACAGAAAATATTGTTTTATCTTACCACGCTGAATTTGGCCCGATTCCTTAAAGAGGAAGTACCCGTTCTCACTGAGGAGAAACGGGAAGACAAAACGGCTGTTGCGGCAGTAGATGCATGGAAACATGCAGATTTCTTATGCCGTAATTATATCCTTAACGAATTGGACAACACATTATATAATGTGTACAGTTCGATGACAAGTGCTAAGGCACTGTGGGAGTCTTTAGACAAGAAGTACAAAACAGAAGATGCTGGAACGAAGAAATTCGTGGTCGGCAAATTTTTGGACTTCAAAATGGTGGATTCTAAGACTGTGATCAATCAAGTTCAAGATCTACAAGTTATCCTTCATGAAATTCATGCAGAAGATATGACTTTAAGTGAGTCTTTCCAAGTGGCAGCAATAATTGAAAAATTGCCACCTTCCTGGAAGGATTTCAAGAACTACTTAAAGCATAAGCGGAAGGAAATGAACTTGGAAGATCTGATTGTGAGGTTAAGGATTGAAGAGGACAACCGTTCTTCTGAAAAGAAAACCGGGGGTCATGGCATGGAGGCCAAAGTCAATGTTGTGGAACAAGGGCATAAAAGTAATGGCTTTACCAACAAAAAGAGGAAGCATCCTGGGGGTCAGTCAAACAATGACTCCAACAACAACAAGTTCAAGGGCAAGTGCTATGTGTGTGACAAGATGGGCCATAAGGCTAAGGATTGTTACAAACGGAAGAAACAAGATAGTTTCAAGAAGAAAAAAGCACAAGCCCATATGACCGAAGTAGAGAATCTCTCCACCAATGTGCATGACATCAACCTTTCTGCTGTGATTTCGGAAGTGAATATGCTCAAACAGGAGGATGTTCTCCACTTATCACTCCATGGAAAATGGTGAACAACTGTTTATGGACAACTCTTCTACTGCCAAGGTTGAAGGAATTCGAAAGGTGGTGCTCAAGATGACTTCGGGCAAGGAACTCACGCTCAACAATGTGATGCATGTGCCAGAAATTCGAAAGAATTTAGTGTCTGGATCATTACTGAGCAAGAATGGCTTCAAGTTGGTGTTTGAGTCAGACAAATTTGTTTTGACTAAGGGTGGGATGTATGTGGGAAAAGGGTATCTGAATGAAGGGCTTTTCAAGCTCAATGTATTATCTAATGTATCTGTTTTTAATGTTATGAATGAGAATGCTTCTTCCTCTTATATGATTGAGTCATGTGATGTGTGGCATGGTAGATTAGGACATGTTAATTATGATGTTTTACGAAGATTGATTAATATGGAATATCTGCCTAAATTTAATATTGACTTTAATCATAAATGTGAAACTTGTGTGGAATCTAAATTAACAAGGAAATCATTCCAAAGTATTGAGAGATGTACTAAACCTCTTGAGTTAATTCACAGCGATGTATGTGATTTAAAACTTGTTCAAACAAGAGGAGGTAAAAAGTACTTTATTACATTTATTGATGATTGCACTCGTTATTGTTATGTATACTTGCTGAGAAGTAAAGATGAGGCTATATACATGTTTATGTTATATAAAACAGAGGTTGAGAATCAACTTGGCAAGAAAATAAAAGTTCTAAGAAGTGATAGAGGTGGGGAATACGAATCACCTTTTGGTGAATTCTGTTCACAACATGGTATTATACACCAAACCACGGCACCTTATTCACCACAGCAAAATGGAGTTGCTGAACGGAAAAATAGAACTTTAAAAGAAATGATGAATGACATGTTAATTAGTTCTGGGTTACCTCAGAACATGTGGGGGGAAGTTTTGCTTTCAGCCAATTATATTCTCAACAAAATACCTCATAAGAAAACCTTGCAGACACCATATGAGTTATGGAAAGGTCGAAAGCCTTCCTACAACTTCTTAAAAGTATAGGGGTGTCTAGCAAAAGTGGCGGTCCCTAATCCCAAGAGGATTAAAATTGGATCAAAGACCATTGATTGCGTATTTATTGGTTATGCCAATAATAGCAGTGCATATCGATTTCTTGTTCATAAATCGGATATTCCTGATATAAATGTCAATACAGTGATTGAATCAAGGAATGCTTCATTTTTTGAACATATTTTTCCTTGGAATTCTACACAAAATGAAAGTTCTCATAAAAGAACTTTGGATATTGCAACGGACAATAGTGAAGACCAAGAAGGAGAGGATGATGAACCTAGACGTAGTAAACGTGCTAGGACATCAAAATCCTTTGGTCCAGATTTTCTAACTTATTTGTTAGAAAATGAGCCTCAAAGCTTTAAGGAAGCAATGTCTTCTCCTGAAGCACAATATTGGAAGGAGGCTGTAAATAGTGAAATTGAATCCATTATGCAAAATCACACTTGGGAGTTGGTAGATCTACCTCCAGGGAGTAAACCTCTCGGATACAAGTTGATCTTCAAGAGGAAGATGAAGGCTGATGGATCAATTGACAAATATAAAGCAAGACTTGTTATCAAAGGATACAAGCAAACGGAAGGTCAAGATTATTTTGATACATATTCACCAGTCACGAGAATAACTTCCATTATGATGTTAATTGCTATGGCTGCTTTGTATAATCTTGAAATACATCAAATGGATGTAAAAACAGCATTCTTGAATGGTGACTTGAATGAGGAAATATATATGCAACAACCTGAAGGGTTTGTTGTGCCAGGTCAAGAAAACAAAGTGTGCAGACTTGTTAAGTCTCTCTATGGGCTTAAACAAGCACCTAAGCAATGACATGAAAAATTTGACAAAATGATGATGTCAAATGGATTCAAAATCAATGAATGTGATAAATGTGTTTATGTCAAAGCTAGACCTGAAGGCTATGTTATTGTATGCCTCTATGTGGATGATATGCTCATTATTGGTAGCAATGATAATATCATTAAAGCTACTAAGCGGATGTTAAACAAACAGTTTAACATGAAGGATATGGGTGTTGCAAATGTTATACTAGGGATGAAAATCACTAGAACATCTGATGGATATGTATTATCTCAATCTCATTACATTACAAAAATTCTAGACAAATTTAATGAGAATGATAATCGTTCAGCGAGAACACCTGTGGATGTGACATTGCATTTAAACAAAAACACGGGTGAGAGCATATCACAACTCCAATATTCATAAATTATTGGAAGTCTCATGTACCTCATGAATTGTACAAGACCGGACATTGCATACTCAGTAAGTAAACTGAGTAGATATAATAGCAATCCAGGGGAAAACCACTGGAAGACTCTAGTCAGGGTTCTTAGATATCTAAGATATACCTTGGACTATGAACTGCACTATACAAGGTATCCAGCATTACTAGAGGGGTACTGTGATGCAAATTGGATATGTGATACAAGAGACTCCAAATCCACAAGTGGATATGTCTTTACTATTGGAGGTGCAGCAGTGTCTTGAAAATCTTCTAAACAAACGTGCATTGCAAGATCCACAATGGAATTAGAATTCATTGCACTTGATAAAGCAGGCGAAGAAACTGAGTGGCTTCGTCATTTTTTAGAAGGTATTCCAATGTGGGGGAAACCTGTGCCACCTATATGTATCTATTGTGATAGTCAATCTGCTATAGGAAAAGCACAAAGTAACTTGTATAATGGTAAGTCTCGACATATACGTCGGAGACATAATACCATAAAACAATTGCTCTCTAGTGGAATAATTTCCATTGAGTATGTTCGGTCAAAAGAAAATATTGCAGATCCGCTTACAAAGGGTTTGACCAAAGAACAAGTGAGCAATTCATCGAGGGGAATGGGCTTGAAGCCTATACATTAAGAATCACCATAATGGCAACCCAACCTAGTTGACTGGAGATCCCAAGATCTAGGTTCAAAACGGACAACCGAATTGTGGAGGATTCAAAGGGAATCACTATGGAGATAAAATCTCGTTCCCATTCCTATGATGAGATAGTGATGCCTGCTGAATGAATCAGGATAAGCTTTGCTTTTAATGGTTCTCATAGCTTGACTTAGTTCGAGTGGGGTATTGCAGGATGCTCCTAATGAGAATCACCTATATGAGTGTGAAGGGGCCACTTCTATGAGGATTTTAAGGCTAAATCTTCTAGAGTACTCATGAAAACCAGGTTTGTTCGGGGCCAAAATGAACAAAGTCATGAGAACCACAATGTGTCTGAGAAGTGATTGTGTGACTTCTATTGTCTTGGTTTACACAAACGGCTGAACAGTTCAAGACATCACGTTCACTTATTAGCCAGTAAGCCCGATAGTCTTCACAAGGGAAGGTTCAAAGCCGAAAGCTACCTCTCCCCCATGCATGATCTTCTCAATATTTGCTTTCACAAGTTTTTTGCATACGTTATCCAGCCAATTCTCATTCATGTGGGGGATTGTTAGAAGTGGGTAAACTAACCCATGTTTAAAACCCACTTACTATGAGATGAATGAGTGAATTGGGTGAAGGATGAATAGTCCCACATCCACACCAAGGATGGGTTGTGGATGGTATATAAGGTCCAAGGTTGGCCTTATAAGTTAGGCCCAAGGGCCACCCCACTTTTGTGGGGGAGAGAGATGTTGGACCCATGCACCTAGGTGGGCTAACCCACGCGCGCGCGCGCCGTCGCCGCCGCCGTCCGGTCGGCCGGCCAGCTCGGCTCGGTTCGGTTCAGTTCGAACGCTGCGGCCGGGTTGGGTCGGGTTGGGTTGGATTGGGTCAACAAGATAATATTATTTTTGGGACAAATTCAATGGTTTGGTTTTCTAATTTATTTTGGTTCAACCAAAACGGGTTCGTTTTATTATGACCGTTAACGGACGGACGCGTCCGTTTAACGGGAAAGGGTTTCAACGGGCTTTAACGGGAAACTGTGTGTTTTCAACGGGCTTTAACGGGATTTCTATAAAGCTTGTAAAAATGGGTTTTTCTGTACGGATTTTTTTTCCTGCATCTTCTTCTTTCTCCTCTCTTCTTTCTGTGAAAGTATTGCACATTGTGGTTCGCTGCGCGTGCTGTTTGGAGTGCTCCTACAGTGCGTGGTTGATCGTCTTATCCTGGGAGGCAGACGCCCAAGAGTCCTAAGCACCGTAGGGAGGGCGAATTCTATCTTAAGGACAAAGTGTTTCGCTTGATTCGATCATAAACTCTTCTCCTTTATTATCATCTCTGAAAAAGGTACACACAGTTCATCCTTAATACAGTAGCAGTAAATGAATTTTTTATAACACTTGTATCTTCCGTTGGTCCATATCTGCAGGCACACAAGGGTTATCCTGTCATACTACTACTATTGACTTACATGTACATGCTGGTTCTAGTTAATGTTCCCTCCTTCCTATCTTGATTATCCAAAAAATGGGACAGTTAAAGAAACTAACAATAAAAAATTCAATAATCCTTTCTTTTTTTTTTATAATGAGTGGTGTCTGAATCCTTAGGACCGACAAAAAGGGGAAGGGCTACGACCTCTTAGAGCACTGTATTCTACCTCCAATTCCCTCAGGTGCATATGAGTCTCACCCATCATAAGCACCAGTCTCACCCCCACATTTAGGTGAACAGACAGTTGTTTCTTGTCCGCCATGGACATGAACGTAGCTTCGGACATAATCAAGCCGTGTCCGCAGCCGTCCGTGTCTGCCATCATATATATTAATTATTTTTTAATAAAAAATAACTAAGTTGATGATTTTTTTAAATAAAAATTAGTACGATCATTTAAAAAGGAAAAGTTGGTATAAGTGTTATTTTTGCTTCGGGAATTGAGATATTTTTTATCTCATCGAAAACTTCCTCTTGTTTTCAAGCATAGTATCCTTATATATTAAAAACAAAGCATAATGTCCTTTATTCTGGTTTTCCATCATAGTGTCTGTGTCCGTCCGCATTAGTGACGGACAGCTGTGGACATGCCTTGTCCGTGTCCGTCTGTCCGTTTACACCTTGTTTTTATTGACTCATAGGTTACCCCCATGAGGAGGTTCATATACGTGGGTTTTGAAATCTAATTAACTAAACCACTAACTTAAAACTTGTTAAATAATCATATTTCTCAAAAGCTCAAGTTGTTAGGAAAGAGAAATCTTTATTTATTTATTGTATCTGGAAACGTCTGCAAAGCGTGGTACGTGGAACATAGTTAAGATAAGCGCCTCCAGCAAAACTAGAACCCATGACTTTCCACAACCTAGAGCTCCGATACCAGGTTAGATAACCATCTCTTGAGGTGTTAACAAAAGGAAATCTTTATTCATTCATTGTATATTCTAACAAAACAACCATATTAATGTAGCCGTTGACTTCCAGTGCTGCCATTCCTTCTTTTGGCCCCCACCTGCAGAACAGCCGTCGAACCACCCCCTGCTCCTATTTCAAACGGAAATATTTTAGTGACCGAGTTTGAAGACCAGATTAAATGAGCCCGTGCCACGTTGGCATGGGGATATGCAATTGTGTATGGATCCCCATGCGAGGCATGGGTTCTACAATTGGTCCTCAGACTCGGTCACGCTAGACACCCTCCATTTCAAAGAGGAGCGCTTCGCCCTCGAATCGGGCAACTCGCCCCACCCCACCCTTCGATCCTCGCCTCCAGCTTTTGTCCTTTTTTGGTTCCCAGCTCGCCAACTGACTAAACCAAATCAACCCCCCGGGCTGGGTCGACTTCTTCGGCTCGTGTCAAGTCGGCCGAAACTTTGTGTTAATACGAAGATTAATATATACTCCCTCAATAAAAAAAGAGATGAGTTTACATGAGATCGTTCTCATATAAGGAGCATGAGGCCAATCTTTATTACCATTAGATTCCGATCGGAGGGTGGTTATCAAATCAGTGGGTTGGTGAGTGTGTCATATCAAGGAGTGGGTGAGATCATTATGGATATTTGTAGCCGTCAGATCAATATCCAACGGCTACGATTCAAAGTGGCCTCATATAAGCAATATGAGAGCGATCTCATTTAAACTTTTCCCATAAAAAAAACTGACTAAAGTAAAATATTATAGATGATTTGACCTATCGGCCAATCGATCCTCGTGAACATGCATGTGCAAGGTAAAGTGGAAGCTTGAAATGTTGTGAGCCTTGTAAATCAACATATTTGACTCATTTTCTATTGTTGCCAAGTTTATTTGGACGGATGGAGTATTAGTTTTTGCATGGATGCATTTATATGCACTTGATTCACACATGTTAGCATAGGGAAGACAAATTCGAGCAGCCCAATTTCGTTCATGCGACGCCTATTAATATAGAGTCAGGCGGATTTGCCTACCTTTTACACGTGCCTCAACAAACAAGCTACTAGATCAAAATGGCATACGGTGCGGTCAAGGTTTGCTCTCACTGAACCCTCAAACATTGTTGGATCCTGTGGTATGATGCTAAACCGCGCCTAAAGTTGAAGATGTCCTTCACTGGTCTCCTTAGGCCAAAAGTTGAAGATGTCCTTTACTGGTCTTAACCTTGAGAACAAAAATAATCAATGGAACCCTTTAGTGTGAAGTAAAATCTGTTCTGAGCAAAGCCGCTGCCTCGGAAGCCGGCGGAGTAAGAAGGGCAGGGAGCAGCTCCTGAAAACCCCTTATAAGGGGTTGGTAAAGCACTGTTAAAGGCATTCTAAGCAATTGTTTTGATGACAGACTCTTCAGGTAAATGACACTCCATCGTAAATCTATTGCCTAAAGTGCCACATGTCTGAGCAGGGCTCGAACCTCGGACCTCTTCGTTAACATAACACGGTTAAATCCCTACCACCATGCCAATTGGTGGTCCGCTGTACTTCCTAATAATTGCCTCTTCATATTAGTAGGCCTAATATGCTTGCTGATCCATGGACTCCCATGCTCTCCCCTTACAAGTGCATAAAAGGAAGATGTTATATGATAGCTCCAAAATGGACTCATGATTACAGATCCAATTATTCACTACAGATCCATCACCATGAAAAGTTTGAATAGCACGTGGCTTTTTGGATCAGCAAACATTTCCACAAGTGGGGCTGGTCCCCTTGCCTCCCTGCCTAGTACAGCTGACACTTCAATTGATGACTTTCTTTCGGGTAACACCCTTCAATTGATGATTACAAACTTCACAATGAGCGATTAATTCATTTCAATTTCCTTTCATTTTGGTTCATTGATGAACATTCATTTCAATTCACAGTGCTTCGCCATAAAAGCCAAACTTGAGCTAGCCAAGCTGCGGATGCACACTACTCCCTTGCATGGTGAATGTACCCAAAACGTGGCAAGAGCTAGACCGTAGAGAGGAAGGAGGAGGACAAGAAGACACAGAGTTCTACAGCAGGTGGCTTTGGCTGATGTGACTATTGAGAGTAGCTTTAGTTCCAGATAACGAATGGGACTGGGACCATGATAGGCTGGGGTAAGTAGTTTAGTTGTCACTCCACTTGGAATGAGGTGGAATATGTGCCACCCCTTGTCGGTGCAGCTCTGATAGAACACTCTCAGTGGATGGTGGTTTGAGGCCCAAGGGCAGGGGCAGCCATGGCTGGTTCATCACTTCCTTCACCACCTTGTCTATCACCTCCTCAGCCTGCATAACACATCACCCATTTTCCATCACAATGCATTTGAAGATTTTTAAAAGCTATTCATAGTAAAATTTGAAAGGATAAAGTTAATATGCGCCTAGCGCATAACAAGGGTGGTCGGATTTAGATCCGATGGCGCATGATGAGCGTGGCGCATACTAAGGGACTCTTTTAAGTTAAAAACTAGCTTCTTCACCGGCTGAAGATCGTATGAATCTCTTTGCTTCCCAACATGGACCCCATTTACAAGACCTGGGCATCTTGTGGTAGCAGTAAGTTGATGAGGAAGGGTGGTGATTTGGGGAGGGACAACCGGGCAGCCCCATGCATCTACATACATCTGATACGATAGCAGCTTTATATTAGATTACTAGTTAAGCAAACAAAGAAATGCTGTATAAAACAAACAAAGAAATGATGTATAAAACAGAGGAAAGGAAGGCAGAGACATGATTGGCCACCCAATGTGGGGAGACAAGCACCCTGACCTCAGTCCTCACTTAAAGCTTATGCCCAACCTACTCTCAATGATTTTAAACTAATGCTTGCAGCTTGCTCCAGTTTGATCAGCCAAAAAAAAAAAAGTTGGTAAAATCTGATAAGACTATGTTTGTTATATTTGAAATAATTCAACAAGAAGATGGCCTAAGCCAAAATGTGACTTCTATCTTATATAGTATATGATATGATGATTGAAATAATCTGATATCCTTTCTATTTCATTACCGGAGGATATGTTTTCCAAGGCCAAGTGGAATAGCCTGGATGGCCCCAGATGGGCTGGCCCCATGCAGGGTAAAGGGAAGGCGTTGGGAGGCCACAGTTTGAGTGGTAAGGAGGGTAGGCCATGAGTGGCTTCTGCGCATAAGGTCTCTGCATGGTGTCTCCGTGGGGTGGTGGCAGCCATTTTCTTTCTCCTTCCTTTGGTAAAATGTGTCTCCTATGCATCCTATATTTCTGTCATGTAAAGCAGGCAGAGGCTGTGAGCTCAAGATTGAGAAAAAAGGTTGGAAATTATTCAGTTTGATCAGAATCTGAATTAACCTGCAAGTGGCTAGCCACATTGTGCCTTGTGAGCCCCTCCACTTTCATCAGCTCTAGAATCTTAGATGGAATGGCTTGGTCCATGCCTAGCTGCTCCACGGCCTGCACGAATCTCTTATGGAGATCTGGCGTCCAATCCACCTGAGAGAAAGGTAAAAGCACATCAAAATGTGTTTAGACAAACTTAGCTTAAGCGTGTCATCCTAAGAACAAAACATAAAAAGGTTATAAAGGCTAAATCACCTTCAACTTTCTTCTTTTAGCTCTTGAATTACATGAATTATGATGGTTAAGCACGTCCTTCTTGTTTGTTTCCTGACTTGCAGAATTTGAATCCTCTTCATGTTGCAAGTCATGAGAGCATGCAGAGCCTTCCTTAGTAGTGTAGCACTCATCAATTTTAAATCCTTCCCCTGAGTCAACCTCCTCATCAACTATAGCTTGTCCTGATTGAGAATCTGACTCCTCCTTCATAGATATTTCACCATAAGAATGGTTATTCGTATTTTCGACAGATTTAGAATCCGAACAACTTGATTTTCTAAATTGGGCTGCATCTCCATCTTGATCTATTCCCTCAAACTTAATTGGACAGTTTTCTTGCTCTTTAACATCACCATCACCATCACCTGATAATCTGCCTCTTTCTAATTGTGGGGTAGAGGGTGCTGGATACTGCTCGTTTTCTTGAGCTTCTGCTGCATTTTCTATTTCGGATTGGTTATTGATGTCAGCTAAAGTGTGTTCAAGCTGGAGCATAGATACCACAATCTCTTTGATGGGCTCCAGTGATTTGGAGAGTGTGCTTCCACCTGCATTGAAGGCCTGCTCAGGCTGATGAATTACATTCTTGAGATGATTCAATAATTCAAAAGATTCTGCCACATGAGAATGGTACCTTATGGACTACATGCTGCCATATGTTTCTCAGTTTGTCTTCAGATAGTGGTTTCAAAAGAAATTCTGCTGCACCAAGCTGAAAATTTACACAATTTAAGGCATAAATAAGCACCCTTCCACAGAATTTTGAAACCAAGTTCATCATGAAGCCAATTAGTGAGTGGGGCAAACTCTTCAATGAAAACTATATCAAATGTGTTTACAACTCTTCTTAAGAAAGAAGTGAGATATTTCTTTGCAAAGTTAGTAGTGTTAGATATCTGATGTAAGAACTAGAAGAACCATCATTCTGATAAACACCCTCCAGTCTTTAAGCTGGCAATTTAATGGTGGAAATCTACAAGTATTCAATTAATTAATCCGATTTACCAGCAAATACTTGAACTTTTGTGCCAAATGATTAATTCCCTTCATTGATGACCACTTTCAATGAGAGTAAGCTGTTGTAATTTTTGCGCAGACATTTAATTAAATCCTCTGTTCGTATTTTTGTATCTTTTGCCTCCTTCAAAAATTTAGTGAACTTACCGCTATACATTTCATCATGGTGCTCAGGCAGTGAACATTTGAAACCACTGCACAACAAAGTCGTCTATAATAAGTACACTTTCGGTAACATTGGAAACCACTGCACAACAACTTCAGACACACAAAACGGAAACAACGCTCACAATTACCGGAATTAGATTATCAAATCCTTCATTCACTTACTGATAGTAGGTAAGTTTTTAGTTTGTTCCAGAAACTTGAAGCTTCCTGTGCTGCTCCCTACATTCACCTGAGACAAGTATATCTTGTACCAGTTAGGAGGGACTAATGCTGCAATCTCACATCGGATTTATTTTGTATTGATCAATAGGATGAGTTACCTCCACTATTGCAACATGGAAGATCTCATTGTTATGAGAAATCGCCTCTAGAGCTTCGTCCTCGTTGAAGAAGCTAGACACTAAGAAAGCAAATAGGACCTTGCTACCATCAATATATGCCACTAGGTTCAACATACAAAGAGAAAAGTCTCCATGGTTTATACTCGTTCAAGTTTCAAATAAACATATTAAAAAATATTTCAACAGTTCACTTCTTCAGATTTAGAACCTTCTTGTGTTCTTTTTTAGTGCTCAATCAGTTTTATGACTTAATGAATAAACCTGGTAAACAATGCTATCTACTCCTATTAATTAATGAGTACTATTTTTCCTATTTGTTCTTTGAGATCGATTACAGAGAAAAATCATGTGCTTGCTACTTCCAAGAAATCAGGAAAACAAAAATTATGCTGTTGTATAAGAAACTTAGTCCGAGTCAGTGAGATCATTTACAAGAAAAATATTTTAAAATTTCGAATGACTAATCATATTCCACAGTTCAACATGGTTTTCTAAGGTAGTTCAAAGCAAAAATCAATGGTTATATCAGCACTAGATTCTCACTATGCTAATTTCTAATCCATGACCATCCACCCTGGAATGAAAAGAAACAATTTTAAAGTCAATACTTTTGTATAATGAATTTCAACAAATCCAAAACATGGTCTTCTTGAGAAAATAAAAGGAAGAGTTGATCGTACCAATATAGTCCATTTGTTGGAGCTTTGATCTAATGTCAGCAGCAGATTCGTCGTCTTGGTCGAGAACCAGAACTCGGAGGCCCTTTGGGAAGTCTTTCCACCCCAACAAATCATCTGCAGACCAGACCATAGCTGGCTTTGCATCCTTTTTCCAAACTGCTTACACCGAACCAGCCGATCACTCCCACCCAGACTCCAAATTCAGCCTGCCCAGACCCATACTGCAATAGCTTGACTTCTCACAAAACTCTCGTGAACTTCCTAATGATGACCGTATTCAGATCATGCCGACATACAATGAAAGCACGTTATCAATGAAAAACAAAGCAAATATGGCAAAAATTACGAAGTCTTAAACTTGCCTAAAGAGAGACTCAAAAGTGAAGAAAAGATAAAAAACAACGAGATCCCAAGAGAAGGAGTACTTGGAGGAAAAGTCTGGAGCTCAAAGGCAATGAAAAAGCTGGTAATAATGTTTCAGAAAAGGCAGGGGATATTCAGAAAGATGCAGTCATGATAATGCAATGCAGTGAAAAGCTTATCGGGGGAATATCCATCTTTTTTTAACACCTTGGGAAGAAGACTTTGAACTAGAGAGGGAGTGCGTGAAATGGAATCATTGGGAAGGAATGGAGCTGTGGAGCCTCTCTGCTGGCTGGCTGCATTACTGATGCTGATAAGTGGCATTCCTGCATGTTTTTACATGTACAGTTGCTGTCGGTTCCTCACGTCCATACATTTTTGCATCTCTTCCTGACATTCTTGACTATATAATGGTAGAGTACTACCTTTACATTTCAATTTTCATGATCATTGTATAACGTATAGTTATGAGGACAAACATATTAGTATGAGTCCCCTTTATATGCGCCTTAGCTCACACTGCTAGGCTTGCGTCGACATGCCACAGGCTGTTGGATTTCGATCCAGCGGAGCGCGCTAACAAAGAAAGCAGGAGGGTTTGAATCACCTGCCGCCCCTCTAATAATGTGCACTATCAGAAAAGAAATAAAAAGGTAATTGACTTGGCTAGCAAGGTTAACTGAGCTACCGGCCAGTGGTGCTGGGCAGGTGGCTATGTAAAAAGCCTTTTACCCGTGAAGTATTCCTTCTATCCAATGAAACTTGTCTGCATTTAAAAAACCACAGCTCCATCATTACATGGCTGACTTTGCTCTTTCAGGAAAAATACGGGAAGACAGGTAGGGGGAACTTTGTGTTTTTTGTACGGCCTTAGGGTCCGATAAATTGCACTTATTTTGTAGTGTAGACAAGCTTTATTGGACAGAGGGAGTATGAACTTTTATTTTTCTTTTGCTAATCTTAGTGTTCTGCTCCCACCAGCCAATTTAATTATTAATCTAGTTAGTTCATTTTAGGTTAATAAAAAAAATTAATAATAAATCCACGCTCAGAAAGTATTTCATATGTGACTATATCGTCTTTTGAAACTCTCACTTCAAACATATCGAGTGACAACAAAAAATAGAAGGAAATTATCATTTAAGTCCGAATAATCTTAAGGGAGTTTAAAATGTTTGGAACATTAGACTCCCACCAGCATTAGGAAAAGCTAATAAAAGTTTGTAAGTTGTCAATCTTATCTGTGAATTAATTATGTTATCAATCAACACTTAAGTATCATGCTTAATTGTTGAGGTCAAATGGGCTTTTTACATATTACCTGGCGCCAAGTTTGCTTTTTCCATATCACCTGGCTTTTCTCGTGTTATCTCATATCCCCTGGAATCTATACTTGGAGTACCAAAAATGCCCCTCTTGTATATTTATCATGTTATTACTGGGCGAATAGGGCGTATTGGATACGACACGAAAAAAAAGAGGGTTTTCGGCGATTTCCAGACGCGACGCCACCGGCGAGTCCTCCGACGATTTCCAACTGCACCAAGGTTTTTGAAGACCCGATTTAACGTCCCCCTACTCGATTTCTCCGGCGCTCCCTGTTGGATTTCGACGACACGACTGACGGAGAGTGCGGTTTGGGCGGCGATTTGTCGCATAAAACTCCTAGGATTTTGGGGACAAACAAGTTGAGTTTCCCCTGCTGCTCCCCGCGCCTTCGAGCAACCAGTGGAGTGTACGATTGATGTTTGGTTTGCGGCGAGGAAGCGTGTGAAAGGCGCGTACGAGGAAATACACACATACACACCACTAAACCACGGTAAGTTAGAAAAATCCTTACTTATTTTAGTTCCAGAAGCTCAGAATTTAAGATTTCTAATATTTAAGATGAAGCATAAAGTCGTATTATATACAACACGACTTGAGCGTTAGTCGTGTATAATGCAACACAACTATTATGATTGCCTGTGTTTCCAACACGACTGTTCTACTGACCACTCTACCTATCTCATTGCAGATGGATACAAAAGAAGATGAGTATATGGAGGAAATATATACCATCGGAAGAGGAGGAAGATCAAGAATTCTTCGTTGCACCTCAGGAGCGAAGACAGAGGGGCAGGAAGAGGAAGGCTCCGATGGACCGATCAGGCAAGAAAACATGCAATCCGCGACTGGCGGTTCGGACGTTTTGTCAACCGGGGGCAATGAAAAAATGTGCGGCCCTCTTACGGCGTCACCAAAGATGTTGCCAACTGATCAGAGAAGCTGAGTTCTCTGTCATCTTTGAAGGTGAGGACGTAGTTGTTTCTCGGAACCTCATTGACCATTTGGTTAGGTATTGGGATGAGGAGGCGAAGGTCTTCAATATCAAGGGGAGAACGCTACATTTCACAGAGCAAGAAGTTGCTCTTATCACTGGATTGCCCGCTAAGGGCGAAAGAGTTGAGATCCTTCCCTCTGTGCCACGGCGAACGGAATGTGAATTCTTCAAAAAGTACTTCACCGTAAGGAAACCGGATATTCCACATATTGAAGAAATCATTGAGAAGCTTAGCGAGGGCGAAATGAAGATGCCAGAGGAGGACATGGCGAGGATGATCATCTCCCTCCTCATCTCCACGGTGCTGTTTCCACATAGCACGAGAGTGGTACATCCCTCTTTCTACCCTTACATTGAAGACCTCCCAAGAATGGGCTCATACAATTGGGCTGAGGCTATTCATACGATGTTGGTTTCTGGTATAACCCACACCAGCAGACTAGTGGGTGGGAGAAGTAAAGGGCTGGGAAGTGGACACCTAAACGGTGCCTCATATATCCTTCAGGTATGTAGTATTTGTATGTTTTTACAGTCTTCGATAGGCTCTAAGTGTCGTGTATTATGCAACACGTCTTTTATTAATATCGTTTATTATGAAACACGACTTTATTTATAGTCGTGTATTATATAATACGACTTGATATATAGTCGTCTATTACACAACACGTCTAATTATGTTGTTGTGTTGCATACGACATGACTAAATTTCTAGTCGTGTACTATTATAGTCGACTATAATAGTACACGACTTGACTATATCCACGACTTTTACTAATGTTTTCATCTGATTACTATGCAGATTTGGTTTTTTGAGCACACGACAATCTTCCATGCTGCGTTCGGCCCTACCAGTCCGAGGGCGAAAAGGTGGCCAGGAAGTGGGGCCCTAATTACAGAGGTGAAGATGGGTGCATAGAAGAAGCACCGTATGACCGACTACTGGAAGGGTCTATTTGATAATCTCGACGTATGGGAAGACGTCGTCGATGTCATCGTCCCCATGGCCAAAGAGGCATCTCTCATTCCTTCGCCTCCCCCAGTGGCCCCTCCTCCGCGACGACATAAGACGGAGAGGCCGGAAATAAAGAGGAATCCTAAACAACCTACCCGCTCTTCCTTGAGGATGGCTACTCAGTCTACTGCCCTGGGGCGATTGGAGGGTTCGCTTCAGGGCATACAGTCACTAATTGAGATCGCTCTGTCGTCGTATGAGGAGATGGGAAGGCCTGTCGGACCTCTGCGAGAGGTTCTTCTCTGTATCAAGGCATCTGCCGCCACAGCGTCAACGTTGTTAGAGGGTCACAACTTTGAGCATCCCAAGGAGGAGAAGAGTGAAGAGCTGAAGAAGGAGACGAAGGAATCACAGAAGAAGGAGAGGATAACGAAGTCATCGGTCCATCACAGCGAGGAGGCAAAGAAGCGGCCCGATGACAAGGACCACGTGAAGCAAACTCCGATGGCCATGCGCAAAAAGGAGCTAGCGCACAAGTCAGCCAACGATTCATTGAACTGGGGTAAAGGTAAGTTGTAACACGATTATTTAATTTTCCGTGTTGCATGCAACATGACTAGCCAATTTTCGTGTCGCATTCAACACGACTAGCCAATTCTTCGTGTCGCATGCAACACGACTAGCCAATTTTTGTGTCGCATTGAACACGACTAGCTAATTTTTCGTCTTGCATTCAACATGACTAGCTAATTTTTTGTGATGCATTCTACACGACCATGTTATATTTCTTACTACTACTAACACAAATATTAAAAATGTCATTTTAGCTCCCATAAAGCAGGCGAATGTGGAAGATAAGATTCAACGGGCTACAAAGAGATCTGCCGCGAAGTTGTTTTTGAAGAAGCTCCAACCAGAATTTGACGAACACATGGAGCGTGCAGAAGAGGAGTCCCGTTCGACGTACGGCCGGGACAGATTCCCCCCTGGTGTAGTGGTAAGGAGGAGAATGAGGACTGTCTCTGCGAGGGAATTGCAGAAGCTTAGGGAAGATGACCATATACGGAGAATGGCGGAGGAGAAGGCGAGGAAGAATTTGGCAGAAGATCCAAACACCGACTCTGAAGATACCTTATCCGACCGACAAACAACCTCTATCATCGATGAGGTGATCTCTTCCCTACAGCAGTCGGATATCCAAACGGCCAAGGAGGATGAATGGGCAAAGGAGGAGGCAGAGAAGAAGGACGAGGATGAATTGGCAAAGGAGGAGGAGGAGAAGAAGGATGAGGATGAGACAACGGAGGAGGTGAAGGAGGAGGAGGTGAAGGAGGCAACTGGCTTAACGTCATCCCAGCCTCTTGACGTTGATGTCCTCCAAACCCCAGAAAAGGCTAAGCATAAAGTTGAACTCCCAGAAAACTATGGTAATTTGGAGTTATGCTTCGACATGGGGGTGCTTCAACATGGGGGTGTTGTTTGAATGGACGATTACTCTTTGGCAGTTGTGTTTGCGTATCAACTGCTTTCCCACTCTTTTTTCGTGTTTTGGCATCAAGATAACTTTTCCTGGTTTGGACGGCGCCTGCGCACGGAACTTCTCCGAAACACCTTCTTCTCCGGACCGTCTTTTCCTTATTCTCCGGAACGCCTTCTCAAAAAATTGCAAAAACCGCTGCTGCCGTATATAGAAGATAAGGGTATTTTGGGTAGCTTCCAGGTCATATGAAAGGAACTATCTTTTTCCAGCTGATATGATAAAACCAAACCTGGCGCCAAGTAATATGTAAAAAGCCCAGGTCAAATGTTCAAACCTTGCTCTTCTTGTGGCACCTTGGGGGGTTAGGTTTAGGGTGGGGGTTTTTGATGTACCAAAAAATAACCACCAAAGGGGAAGCATGCGAGAAAATAAGCGTGCGGCTCGGGAGCAAGTCACGGGAAAGGCACTCGGGCTGGACCGGCCGCCTGAACCATATAGCTGAAGCCAAGTAGTGTGTGACTGTCCAATTTGCCCCACCTGCTCAACTATTCCAGTCTATTGGCCGAAGAGAATCACAGGGTCCTGGGTCCGAGTCAATGGCCTTTGGTTTCCTTGTGATAGACGTGTACAACTTCACATATCACCAATTTGGGTCAATCTATATTGACGGTGACTTGGTGTATGGTTTATACCCAACTTCTATCGTCCATTTGGCCAAACAAAGTTGGTCTAGTTAAGTCTCGCATTTAACATGGCTCTTTAAGGATTGGTTTTTTTTTAACAAAGAAATTTTATTTAATTAAAATAAAAATACAAACAAAGATTCTTCGTTATTTACAACATCACAAGGGGAGTAAGAGACTCCAAACACAACTAATATGTTATGACTCCTTAGTATTAGATTATTTACTTATTTCATATAGTCATGTGGGCCACAACAGTAGGAATAAGCTATTTTAGTATTTGCATATTATGGCCCATCAGGCTCATCATGATCTGTCCTATTTTTATTATGAATGAAGTAAACCCTAGTTTCTCACCTCCTTCTTCTCTATTCTCATCTCCTTTCTCTGTTTTTGTCGCCGGCTATTGTGCATCCATCCAGGGTGCACAACATAATATTGATCCACATCTTTCTATAATAAATAAATAAGCAACATCAATAAAAATACCATAAATAAAGATATAACATTGAGCTTAATCCATCCCTATTCACAGGTAGTAGCCTCGAGATACTCATCCAACCATTAGGCGGCAACTGCAGTACCGAATGATTGAGCGCACACCCAATGCAAGAGAGGTTGGAATCTCACTCCAAAGACCTTTTACCTAGTTGATTACCACTCGACTGGGGCATGCCCAAAGAAGAAACCTACCATTTGTATTCAAGGAGGGAGAGATCCAACGGCAAGAGCGTCGACCGGAGCAATCGCTCCAAGAAGACACCCACCAAAGGATCACCTTTGTCTATAGATACATCTACTAGACCCTGCAACTCCTCCACACGAGGAGCAGGGGCAGGGGACCATGGGAGGGGAGGAGAAGCAAAATTTCTCTCTCACCAGCATCCCTCCCAACAAAAACATAATCATAATCATAATCAAATAGCGCCTTTTCCCAATTATTTGGGGTCGGTGACACGGATCTTACTCCTCCATTCCAGCCTGTTTTGGGCTACTTTTTTGTAAGAGATAGTAAAGTCAAATCCTTTCTTATTAACTCCATCCAAGTTCTCTTAGGTCTCCCTCTCCCTCTTTTAGCATCGTTTACATGTATCCCTTCTAATCTTCTCAAAGGGGCATCTAAAGGTCTTCTTTGCATATGCCCATACCAACGCAACCTACATTCCCTCAGCTTCTCCCCTAAAGACGCTACTCCTAGGCTCTCACGAATATATTCATTTCTAATCTTATCTCTCCTAGTTATCTCACTCATCCACCTTAGCATTCTCATTTCAGCTACATTCAACTTATCTATATGACTCCTCTTTGGTGCCCAACACTCCGCTCCATAGAGTATTGCAGGCCTAATGGCCGTCTTATAGAACTTGCCTTTAAGTCTTTTTGGAACCCGCCTATCACACAACACTCCCGAGGCTGCTCTCCACTTTACCCACCCCGCATTTATCCTATGCACCACATCACTATCAATATCCCCTTCTTTATGGATAATGGATCCTAAGTAACGGAATTGATCACACCTTGGCACTTCTTGCCCATCTATTTTAACTAAGGCTCTATCTATAGTTCTACTTTCCTTAAAATTAAATTCCATGCACTCTGTCTTAGTCCTACTTATTTTAAAACCTTTTGATTCTAGAGCATCCCTCCACAATTCTAATTTCGCATTTAAACCTACTTTACTCTCATCAATTAAAACTACATCATCTGCAAAAAGCATACATCAAGGTACATTATCTTGCAAATTACTAGTAAGCTCATCCATAACTAAAGCGAAAAGATATGGACTTAAGGTTGACCCTTGATGAAGACCTACCGTAACCGAAAACTCCTTAGTTTCCCCCCCAATAGTCCGCACACTAGTCACAACCCCTTCATACATATCCTTTATGACATCTATGTAACTTCTTATGACACCCTTCTTCTTCAAAACACTCCAAATAAGCTCTCTCGGCACTCTATCGTAGGCTTTTTCCAAATCTATAATGCCATATAGAGGTTTTATTTTCGATCCCTGTACCTCTCAACTAACTGTCGTAGCAAAAATATAGCTTCCGTTGTTAACCTCTCTGGCATGAAACCAAATTGATTCTCTGATACTTTAGTAACTTTTCGCAAACGCCCTTCTAATACTCTCTCCCATAATTTCATAGTATGCCTCATAACTTTTATACCTCTATAGTTTGTACAACTTTAGATATCCCCTTTATTTTTATACAAGGGTATGAGGGTACTCCTCCTCCACTCCTCTGGCATCCTCTTAGACTTCCAAATCTTGTTGAACAAATTAGTCAACCAAGTTAAGCCCACACCTCCTAGTGCCTTCCACACTTCAATAGAAATTTCATCAGGCCCTAGAGCCTTGCCTTTCTTCATCTTCCTTAACGTAGCACCTACTTCCTCTATGGAAAATCTCCTAAAATAAGTCATCTCTTTAACAAGACTAGACTCAAACTCTATCCCACTACTATAATTCTCATTCAATAAACGCTTAAAATACTCACGCCATCTCTCCCTAATTTCCTCATCTTTCACTAAGACCCTTTGATCTTCACTTTTAATACACCTAACTTGCTCTAAGTCCCTACTCCTCCTATCCCTTAACTTGGCTAACTTATAAACGTCCTTCTCCCCCTCCTTCGTCCCTAGCCTATTATATAAGTCATCAAACGCCTTAAATTTAGCTTCACTCACTATCTTTTTAGCCACTCTCTTTCCCTTAACATATCTCTCCCAATTCTCTTAATTTTTACACTTTTGCCACTCCTTAAAGAAGCCCTTCTTTTCCTTTATGACTCTTTGGACTTCCTCACACCACCACCAAGTTTCTTTCTTGACGTCCACTCTCCTCCTCACTTCACCAAGTACTTCTTTTCCCATTTTTTTAATACACTTAGCCATGCTTCCCCACATCATTGTTGGCTCCTCATTTAAGTTCCAATCCCCTTCAAACCTCAACCTCTCCACAAAAGTGTTGAGCATCTCACCTTTCAAGTTCCACCACTTGATCCTAGGCTCCACTTTATCCGAACTTCGCTTCTTCCACCCCTTTATGAGAACATCTAAAACAACTAATCTATGCCGAAGTGTTATAGGTTCACCGGGTATAACCTTACAATCCTTACACTTAGTTCTGTCTTCGCTTCTGACTAAGAAAAAATCTATTTGGCTCTTGTGCGGTCCACTCTTGAAAGTTACTAGATACTCTTCCCTCTTCTTGAAATAGGTATTTGCTATGCTTAGATCGTTTGCTATTGCAAAATCAAGAATAGTTTCTCCCATTTCATTCCGCTCCCCAAAACCGTACCCCCCATGCACCCTCTCAAAACCTATATTCTTCGCCCCTACGTGCCCGTTAGGTATCCCTTGCAATACTAAGTCTATTTCCTCCCAAAATTGCCTCTTAAGGTCCTCTCCTAATCCTACTTGAGGTGCATAAGCACTAACAACATTAACTATGAAATCCCCTAACACTAGCTTCACTAATATAATTCTATCACTAAATCTCTTGACACCTACAAGACTTTGTTTCAAGTCCTTATCCACCACTATACCCACCCCATTCCTATTTGAAACTTTACCTACATAAACTAATTTAAAGCCTTCCCCCAGCTCCCTAGCCTTCTCTCTTACAAACTTAGTCTCCTGCAAGCAAGCTATGTTAACCCTCCTTCTCTTAAGTGTTTCTACTAACTCCATACCCTTACCCTTTAAGGTCCCAATATTCCACGATGCCACTCTAATCCTACGCTCATGGACTAGCTTCTTTACTCGCGCCCGTCCAGACCAACGCGAGAACCCTTGCCCACTTTTCATTACAACCGGGCATTGTTGCAATGTGTCGCTTCCAGGGAACGCCCTAGCCAACCCTTGCTTACTTATCATTGCACCCGAGTTTTGGCACAGTGCGTCGCTTCCAGGGAACGCCCTAGCTCTAGCTAGAAAGTTTGGTGTAAGATCCATAGAGATTGACGGAGTTTTTACAGCCGGCTGTCAACTTGACGCTAACCCTCCTCCTTTTCCCCTCCCAACAAAAACCTATAGCAAAAAACCAAAAACGGCATAGAAATCTTCCACCATCATAGGGGGCACGACCTCTGGGCATACACCCACAAGGCCAAATTGCGAGCCTGTTGCCAATGGGGAGGGGGGAGGTAGGGGCATAAGAAACTAGGGGGTGAGAGACTTTAAAGTTTGCTTCTCTCTCCTCCCCTTGTTGAAGCTTCTACTTTTCCATATAGGCAGTTAATAAGTTGTTTTTTTAACAATTGGTATTGATGTTCTGTGTTCGAAGTAAAGAAGCAAAAAGGCAAGGTCATAAAGTTCGAATTCGGAAGTAGTTTAATGTTTTTGTGAAAAAATAGGATATAGTTAGGCTCCCCTCTAATAAGAGTTCAAAAGAAGTAAAATTCATCAAAGTTCTTTAAAATCTAGCAAATCTCTAAATTGGGAGGATAATCGGCAAATTATTTGCTCAAGCTCGGATTCAGCTATCTTGCTGGGAAAAAGACAAATCCCGTGTTGCCCAGGGTGATAGCCGTCAGATCAATGGCCACCAACCCTGAGCACAGGAAAAAGAACAGTTATAGACTTATAGGGCACGGGGTTTAACATTAGTCATTTGGCTGAGCTCATAGCTGTTATGTCCCAATGCTTGGGAAGCTGAATGAGTAGCTACTTCAGCTTTAACTTGTGCTTATCATTTACAAAGAAAGAGGAATAGTGGGCAGCAAGGGGTAAGAGATTGGATGGTATTAATGGGCCGTTTGGGGCATGAAAAATCAGTTTTATCCACTCTCAAAAATCTGTCTGGTTAGTGGATTTTTGGGATAATCCATTTCAGATGGTTAATGGATTATCTCAAAAATCTTAACCAGCTGAAAAAAATTCAGCTGGATGGTGCTGATTTTTCATGCTCCAAACAGCCCCTTAATCAAATGAGACAAGTTGCTGCGCACATCAATATCCGATAATGTACTATCACCCATTCTCACAGCGGAAACAGTTTCACATTGATGCCACCCAGAAGAGCCATCGCTTTCTCAATTCATACTGGCGACTAGTCCTAAGGTCTGGACTGGCAGGGAGCTACTGTCATCTCGCTTTCCACTGTACAAATCACTATTTTGTCAAATACTCTTTCCGTCCTGTTTTAGTTGCATCATCTGAAAAAAAGGACAGTCCTATTTTAGATGCTCCATGAGGTCAATTTAAATGGATTTTGAACCTCTTCTTCCCCCCATAAGTTGGGGTTTCCACCATCCAATAAATACCAATATATTTTTCAGATGGAGCTACTAAAACAGAAGTATCATATAAAAATTCAAAATATTTTTATACATGATTTTAAATAAAATTGATTGGCTTTCTGTCTCAAGGTTCTCACTTGTAAAATTCTTCAAGATTAGAAAAGTTAGGAGAAGGATTGAGGGTAATTAAGTGAATAATGAAGTTTAATACTCCCTCAGTCCTGAATTATTATTAACAAAAGGTTTTTCAAAATGAACTACTTCATTTCAGAAGAACCTTATGTTAATAATAAATCCGGACTTAAAAGTGCAACAGATTATTTTTTTTCCTAGAAAGCAAGAATGGCCTTACCTTTTTTGCCCGTCGTTGTCTTTGGACCTTGTGAGCAGTCCCCCACCACTATCCAATAAATTGCAGAGACCTCGGCCACAGGTAAATTAAAATTTAGTCAGCACTTATCCCTTTCTTTTCCTTTGCTGATTAAGATACCAGACTATGGACGTCCCCATGGCCCATGGCACCTTCTGTGAGAAACAGTCACCTAAAATATTGGACTATATCTCCTTCCTTTTTACAAATTTCAAACTACGTCAACAAATTCAAGATCCTTGAGATAGTTCTCCATGTGATGATACCACTTCCAGCCCACATTATGTCCCCCTTTCATCTCATCTCAGTATTCTGTATCTGTCAAGTGTCAACTGACGTAATAACCATTTTACTTGTCAAGTCCTCTACGCCGCCTTCAGGTGCTTATCAGCTTCATGTGAGCCTGTGTTTCTTCTTGTCAAAGAGTTTGGTTATTAGTCACTGATGGATCTGGGGTATCTTAAATTGCTGGCAAGGTGGTGGTTCACACTTTACACACGACTGGTTGGTAGAAGTTGAGAACCATCTGGACTACATAGCTTCAAATCACCCACAAATTCCATGGTTGTAAAAGCCATCACATCCTACTTTCCATTCACCTTGGGAATTTGACTAACAGTCCATCAGTTTAGCAAGCCGAGTGTCTTACGCTTCAGAAGCTTAAGTGGTGCTTCAGCTATCTTCTCAGCTCCTTGGCAACAGGCGGATGGAAAAGGTGCTCATAGGATGATAGAAATATATTCAAATCCTGGCAACAGAAAGGCTTTTCTGAGAACTGGTCTAGCAACTTCAGCTGATGGGTGGACAGAATAGAAACAAGCCAAAAGCATTAGATTTGAAAGAACGACCTATAAATTTTGCTAGAGCAGACTAATCAGAGATTTGCTTAACTTTCCACCAAGATAAAGAAACTATTATAGCATCAAAAAAAGAAAATATGTATGAACAGATCATAAAATTAACATTTCTGGCTTCAATAAGTTTATAGTGTAGTTACATCAAACGTCTCTGTTGCCTACTGCCTTTGGATAAATTACAACTCACCTGATTCTCACACTGGAACTATAGTCTCAATCTTACAATTTCCACATTTGGAATTTCATTGTGACCTAATATGATACACGTCTGAGCAGATCAATTACCATTTACCACAGTAGACGATAATTCATTGTTTGCTAATTTTCATGACGAAATTTTGTTTTCTCTCTTTTTACTGAAGTGTTCTTCTCATTCATTCATCAGAAATGGGGGACGTTTCATTTGCTGTCCAATACTGTTTAACGGCAATTAATATCTTCTCGGGCACGAGGGGGCCATCCTCATGATCCACCATTTTGGTGTTCCATCGCATGCCATTGACCACCCTTCTTACTTTGTTGAGTATAGCAACATCATCGCGAAATATCACTGCCCCCTCTGGCCGTAAAATGCGGTCCATCTCGAGGAGAATGTCTTCCACTTTGCACCTGTTTTTATTCATATATTGCGCCATGAAAAATAATCATATTTCAACCAAAAAAATAACAACAAACCATAGCTTAAAAAATGCGCGCTTCAGCTATATGGTACATCAGCGTCAGCCTTGCAACACAGCAAGTAATCAAGGAAAACTCAACTAAAGGAGGTTAAAAGACAGATAGATCTCTGTCAAATTATAAAACACACAAAAGAACAAGGTAAAAACAATTTGAGAGTGTGAAATCAGTAGCACATGACATTAGAGATCCCATATAAATAGATCACTTACTTATAGACAATGCTACTAGTTTTAAAAGCCTGAATGAAATAATTCCAGAAGAATAAAAAAATCTTTAACATCAAAATGCATTAAAACGACTAACATTAGAAGAGAACCAAATTTCTAGAGACTGTAAGTTAACAATGACGAAAGTAGTTGCAGGTTGGTTATCTAACTTCTTAGAATGTGCTTAGGATGTAATAGTACAGAGATCTGCTAAAACTTTTTCAGCTACTTATATGTGAGTATGCAACTCCATCTGCTACATAGGTAAGCAATTGCAAAACACACTAATCATGATGTCAACCAATAAGGCTACTGAAAAATGGAAATTGTTATCCGATAGAAGATTGCATCATTTGCGAACAACATAAAATTACAGCTACCAAATATGGCTTCTTCAAACAACATGCAAGTATGACATTTTTTTTTTTTGCTCGGTAACTATTTTTCTTCAGTCTTGTTAGAGGTCACTTACTTGTGTTGGTATAAACTGAAGACACCACTAGCATGTATTAAATCATACGCCCTGGGGTATGTAGAGAAGGCTTCACACCTGAAATGAGACATGGAAAATACAATGTAATCAAAAGAAGGATACTAAGTTTTTTATAGACATTTAGCACGCTAGTAAAATAGCATACCAGTCATGATATATACCAATTAGGCCTCTTTCATAAATAACACCTAACGTGTTTTCAGCAATAGTAGGCACAACATTCATGACCCATGATTTTGGCGACTCCAGATGAGCTGAAAAGGATCCAAGGCCAGCATTCATGTCCATAATATTGCGATATCTTCCTGTGCTAAGTAGCGTATTAATCCTCTTATAAGCATTTAAATGCTTCCTCCACAGTCTATTGTCTTCATGAAAGGCCTGTGCACTAACCCCAGGAACATATCCAAGAGCTATTCTGGGAGGAATTGCAAACAGCCTCTCAGGGAACTTCTTCAGCTCTCCTCCAGCCACCTCCTCTGGGTTGTCAACCTTGGGGATTGGTGTAATGCATGACTCCATCTTCTTATACCTTGACAGTCCATATAATGAAAGCATAATAAAAAAATGTCAATGATCATCTTAACATTGTATATGCTCAGCAGATCCAAAAATTGAACTTACCAAACGTCATCAACATTTCGTATTTCACAAAAACCAGTGGAAATATCATTTTGGTCTTTATTGCAGGACTCAGAACTCTTTCTCTTCTGCCAGATCGCAATATCTCCCTTTTCATATTTCTTTTCCCAGCAAAGACGTTCAGCCATCATCTCAATCTTTCCTTGTTCTTCCTGCAGCTCCTCCTTAGACCGTTTCCAAGTTTGATAATAGGCCTTCCAGTTAATAGGAGGACCAGATAGTATCCAGTATCCACCAGGTCTTAGAACACGATCTACCTCCATCATGTACTTTCCTCCTGCACAAGAGACACATGTTTAGAGAAAAATGCATTGGATCGTATAATTCAATTCAGTAAAATGTACAGTAACTTAGATACAAATGCTCTTAAACTGTCTGAACAATGAGACTTTTGTTGGAACCCACCGTACGCAGTCCATGGTATTAAGCAACGTGAGCATTGTGCCATGTCAAAGGCTCTAGATGGATATGGAAGCTTAACAGTTCCAAGAACGCCAATAACTGCAGGTACACCTCTTTCCAAAGCAAACTGCACTTGAGCTTCATGTGAATCTCGTGGTGCAAAGGACACAGCCAACACATTTCTTGTCAGAAGGTATGCGCCCCAACTTGCAACCTAAACAAATCAAATCATCGGCTGAGTTAATTATGTCACTGTCCACCTCGTTCCAACAAAATAAGAGAAAAAATTTAACAGTTCAAGGAGTAAGATATGAAAGAAAACACTAAAAAAAAGAGACCTACCCCACAACCTGTATCTAGAGCCGTTCGAATGGTTCCGTCACCAATGGGTATCACTGATGCAAGCTCGTCGATATATTTATCAGCCCCCTGAGGAAACATTGTCCCTCCACCTGGGAACTTAAAAACGTTACCCTCAAACTGAACCCAATTCTGGACAGCCTTCTCAACTGTCAGACTCCTATAAGGAACATTTGCATAGGGTACATAGTCACGACTCTTAGGCCAAGGAAATGGGGTCACATACCCTTTAGGGGCTGGGATTAGACAATGCAGTTTTTCATCTTCTGGAGGGCAATGTCTTTCTCTGTAGACCATATTCTCTCTGGGAAAAAGCATTGCTCGGTTTTGATCCTGGCAAGGTGTATAATCAGTATACTCAGCATCACATGGCTCAAAGATTTCTGCCGCCCCATCTGTAGAGTCAAAACTGCCTCCATCGTTGTGATGAGTTTCAAAGCTTAGATTAGATAAGATGCTGCAATCTGCCCGCCTTGTAATCTCCAAAGCTATGCTGTCCCCTTTCCCAAACCCACTCCTCTGCCATGCACCCAAAATGTAAAAAAAGCAGCACAGACCAGCTACAATAAACAAAGATACTGAACTCCGTGTCCTTCTATCTCCTGTGTTCATCTTTGAGCCCATGGTGAACAATTGAACACCTTCTAGTCGCTATAAATAAAAACTAAAAGAAATTAGATACGCAAATCAGCTGAGTTTAACATAGAATCACAGTTTTACATAATCTGATTCGTAAATGAATACAACTAAACAAAGAAAGAGAAAATCACGTGGCCAGAAATCATGTTATTTCACTACGGCTCTTTTACTTTGTAAATTCACTGAGGCAATCCCCTAATTGTTTAACGTGATATAGGAATTCAGATTCACAAATTCTAAAGCTGCAACTCATATGTTAATTCATTTTTCAAAAAATATACTCCCTCCATCCGGATTTATTATTAACCTTTAATTAATGATGGAAGATGTATAAATTAAACTTAAAACCTAGCAAAAAAAGCTAATTTAAGATTCAGCAAGGTCAGACTATAAATCTAACAAACCTTTAAGCTTAAAAAATTTCTTCCTACTCCTTCATGCCCTGCTCTCGACTGAAATTAAAATCAAAACCTTGTTTTTACATCTGCACTACACTAAGTTGCATTGCCTTTTAAACAAAAAGTTAAGCCTGACCGTGCAAAAAGAGTACCCATATGTGAGATTTAAAATTGACTTGCAAGACGACTAAATTTTCATCTTGTGCACACTCCTTTAAATAGAGTGTGATGTGCTACAAGTCAACAAACATTAAATGAGTGATGTTATAATTTAATGGTTATTAAATGAAGGTGTATTGAATGAAGGTGGCGTGTGGCACTGAAAGTTGTGTGTCACGCTCATATCCCCCCTCAAGCTCAAGGAGGGAGATCCTGAAGATTAAGCTTGCCATGTAGATTGTTGAACCGTGTACTAGGCAGGCTCTTGGTAAATAGATCTGCAAGTTAATTATCGCCTGGCACATGCTTAACCACCATTGTGCCCTGAACCACATGCTCTCAGATAAAATGTACATCGGCAATGATGTGCTTTGTCTGATTATGACCAACCGGTT
This sequence comes from Houttuynia cordata, assembly GCA_039654745.1. Classification (NCBI taxonomy): domain Eukaryota; kingdom Viridiplantae; phylum Streptophyta; class Magnoliopsida; order Piperales; family Saururaceae; genus Houttuynia; species Houttuynia cordata. The sequence goes on along the minus strand of CM077505.1, from coordinate 30,795,421 downwards.
TTTTAGACATATGGATTACGGCAATCCCCTAGTTGTTTAAAGTGATAGAGGAAGTCAGATTCAGACATTCTAAAGCTGAGGCTCATATGCCAATTGATTTTTCCCAAAAAAAAAAAATAATCTTAAAACCTATCAGAAAAAACTATTTTTAAGAGTCAGCAAGATCAGACTTAATCGATCAACAAAGCTGTAAACCTACAATGATCCTTCCTACTCTTCCATGCCCTGCTCTCAACTGACCTTAAATTCGAAACCTTATTTTTTCATCTATATTCATTGGTTGCATTGTCTTTAAAGCAGGAGAGGATAAGAAGCTAAGCATGGAAATGCAAGTAGGGTACTCATATGCATGAACATGTATATCCTCACATAGGAACACTACTTCAAAAGAAGTTAACACAGCACAACATCAATTGCACCTTATCAATACCTTTCCATTACAATAAATAAAATTTTACAACTCATTCCCCTCAAAACAACTCCAAGACCCTACTCAACTCGTCTCCAAGTTTCCTCTTGCAATTAGCTAATTGAGTTCACTTCATCATGCAAATCAAATTCCTTAATAGCAAAAGGGAGCAAAAGAAAATCACCCATGCCTAACCAACTCTTCCACCAATAATTTAAAACTTTTAAACACAAAAGGAAACAGACTACAGGCAGCAACCAAAACACACAAATTGCACAGAACTTTGCCAAAAAGTAAACACAAACAAACTTCATCGGCTAATACGAGGAACAAACCATGAAAACCATCCGATCAAACCAAGGTTCCAAAAATAGCAAAAACATCAGTAAACAAAACACCAACAGCAACCAAGCAAGCCTGAAAGAGAAGGGTCAAGATCAAAGACCTGTTGATGAGATCAAAAGAGGAGATGATGATATCCAACCATTCGTACCACATTACCATATGCCAAGCAAAGCCTCGGGAGGATTTGGCAGTTTGGCCGTTAAAGCGGGAAGAGGGGCGAGCGACGAGCCAGAGAGACAACCAAAGTCAAGTGAAGCCAAGGACACGGCTTCTGAGCCGGCGAGAAACATCGTTGGATGGTCCGAAGCCTAAGTTCCCAGAATGCCCCTGCCATCTGTCGGCTGTCACTGGGCCTCGCTATTGCCGGCCTTTACAATGTTGGGTTTAAATCCAGTAGCCCAGGGAGGGGCGTCTCTACAGTTTACTGGGCCCTGCATACAGGCCCAATTCCAGCCTGGCATGTGCTGCAGTCAGCTTTGTGGCACGTACGGGTTTTATGTGTGTTTTATACGTATAAACATAAATTGTTCTTTTTCAAAAATGATTTCTTGACCAAGCACTGTGACTGCCAAAATGAAATAAATTAAGTTTATTTTAGATTTAGGACTCAGTCAATTAATATAGGACAAGGGGAGTAGAAGATATCAATGTAATATGATTGATCCTCTGAGACAGTAATGAACTTTTTGCATGTTTTATTGGAGTTGTAGCCATTGTGTTTGCAGTTTGCACAGAGTTATAGCCAAATTTGATTAGCACATTATTGCTAAATTTCATACATATACACTTGTCCCCCCAAAAATTATGCGTACATGAATTCTCTGCAAGAATAATCATTCATTACTTTTAGACAGCTCACATTTCTTCACTAAATTGGGCCCAATGGAGCTATGAAAAAGGGGCAACCTTTTTTCCCAAATGAAGCTATCAATATGGGACGGAGGGAAATATAAATTTATGCTCTCGTGTCAAAGTAGCATTTACTTCCAATAAATGCTAATTTTCCATTCTCTTAGGTGTGGGTCCCACTGGGCAATTAAAATTATTTGTTCGACATAAGAGGGATGGAGTAATTTCAACCATTTTTTCACTTGAATTTCTGTTGATTTTTTTATATACAAATTTTTTGTTGAATTTGAGAGTACTGCACTGACATTATATTTCAGATATTCGTAGGATATCTTGTACGTAGGTCTGAATCATAACCTCAGACTAATGTAATCATGTTTTTTCCAAAAACAAATGATTAAGCTTGACATAGCGGATGAGAAGATAGAAAGGCTCAATATTTGTATGGTCATTGTTAGAGAGGTAGACGGATATCGCAAGCACATACAATGTATTGTTCCTACAGTTTTCATGTACTCAGTCTATACAAATATAATGCCGCTTTCTTTTATAGTATCAAGAACAATCCCCAGCTTACTATGAATCCGTTCATCTTTCTTGAGCTCAAAAGATATTCCAAACACATCTGCCTCCATCGACCTCTCGGCAATTAATCTTCCGACTGTGCGACAAGCCTCGTTGTCTATGAGAGAAGGCAGAGTGTTTCTCAGATCCTTTGCATTTGTGCTTGCAACAGATATTACTTTGCTTGTGCCTCGGTGCACCACCTTTGCATGTATAAACCGCTTCGAGAAGAAAACATTCAGTAAGAAGGGCCTCATATACATGTCAGTCCTCTGTTTCCATGATTTCTTGTTTGGTCTCTTTGCAGCTTCCCCTCGAGATCTTCGTGTCCATGCAGCTTGAACAACAGATGCCTACAGCAGTAACCGAGTTTAACATTTGTTGCAACGACATTTGATTGTATATTGCATTCAGCTGTCAATGGTGTAGACAAGTCCTCCATAAAATGCATGAAAAATTGCTGATATATGCAACCTAGAAGAGCAGGAGCAGTTACTCTAGAGTAAACTGGACCTAATTTAAACTTAACCATGAGACTTCTCTGCACTCATGTGACACTACCTGGACTAGTACATTGTTTATTTAAGCAGGAGCACTCGTAAATACTCCTTCCGGGCAATTTTAATAGATACAGTTAATTTTTCAAATGAACTTTCATTTGAAACAACAACTGTATCTATTAAAATTGCCCGGAGGGAGTACAACCTTTCTGAACACTATGCATATCAATATGAGAGGATGATGTTGAACCTTCATCTCATTGTCCCCTCTTTAAAGGGTTGCGTAGGTTCATCTCATTGTCCCCTCTTTGGAGGGTTGCGCCAGGACGGGCAACTGACATAAATACTTGCCTGTATGTTTCTTTGAATGGATTTTGTACCATCATTTTGATTCTAATAAGAGCCAAATATGCGAATACAGTATACATACGACCAACCCCTATAGCAGAAATACGCACACGATGAAGATGATGATGATGATGATGCTACAGCTGCCGCTGCTAATTGAATACCTTACACCAACATCATCATAGTAAATTAGTAATGCATTTGTTTCATCAATTTGCTTGCCTTTTGAAAAACGAGTCAAAATCAAAACTTTGCCATGAAGCCGTTTAAAACCATACCAACTGATTACACAAACGTCACTCTAATTATTCTCTCCATGGAATATAACAATGCGTTATCCATATCAATAAACACTATTTCACACATTGTTCTAATCAAGTTCCCATCTTTCCAATTCAATGAAGAAACAGGAGGAATAACAAAAGCAACAAAGCTGCGGAAAGGAAAAAGAAAGAGAGATATAGTAACCTTGTAGGGTGTTTGGAGATATGGGGCTGTGATGGAACCGACGGAGATGTTGAGGGTGGGAAAGGAGGAAGCAAAAGAGAGCAGAGAAGGCTTGCGAGAGCTGCTGGTGTTGCACAGGTTGGAAGACAGAATGAACGGCGCCAGAACGGAAGAGACACACGCCATGGCCGCCGGTGAACCCTTTGCCGGTCCGCAGCAAAGCCTGAAATTATCTCCTCAGAACTGTGATTTTCACTTTATAGGTGAATGAATTGTCACTAGTTTCTAACTTTCTACTCTAACAAGCTTTCCCAGAAAAGTGATTTTCACTTTATAGGTGAATGAAGTGTTACTAGTTTATACTCTTAAGAAGCTTAAAAGCCTAGGCTTTCCTAGTGAGTGAGTCACGTTTCATCGCAGAGGCCTCTCGACCTCGGCTTAGGGTCATTGCCAAGTGGTCGTTGTCGCCGTCTCCGGCTGGGAACGGTGACAACGGCCAAAAAACATTGCGTGACTTCACGATCTTTTCTCAAAAAGGGAAAAGAAACACACCTGAATGGTCTTTGAATCTTGAACTAGAATGGATGAAATTTCAGTTGCTGGAATTGGATGAAATTTCAGTTGCTGGAATTGGTGTCGTGGTCATTTGTTTAGGTGGGAGGCTCTGCCTTTCTCATGCAAGTTTTAGGTTTATGTCTTACCGTTTTACTAGACTTGCTGTGTTATGATTATACTCTTGCCATTTCATATAATCGTCCTATCTGTATGTTTCCACAATGAACTGATCTCGATTTATGATTATACTGCTGTCGTTATCATGATAAAACAATTAGTGACTGTTAACATGGAACCGAGGTAGTATTACCCTTAGCAAAAAGAAAGAGATTGCCGCCCCCATAAAACTAGAGTCGTGCTTCTAAACCCTTGTGTGTTGTCAAAGCAGGCTGTCTTCCATTTAGAAAAAGGAACTCCAGTATGCCATGGACTGCGCGCTCTCTTACTATATGAACCCCTACAAACTCAAGGGTGAAGCAGCCAACAAGGCTGATCAGTTTTCCTCTGTCCACAATTGCTCTAATCAGATTGTACATGCTACAAGATGTTAAGAGAGAAATATTTGCCGGTACCTACAAATTAAGACCCATCATGTGCGTATGTCCAGAGATGGGCAGGCGCAAGCCGCCAATGTACCCATCTCTTTTTTTGGTACACATAGAAGACGCATTTTTATATTCTTCTTCTATCAGTGTCATTTTATCATTGTTACTTTCTATTTTCAGGAAAAGCCTACCATGTATAGCACAAATAATGTAGAATCAAGCCATCTTTCCTGTAAGTGTAAAGAACAAAGGCATAATAACATGATCAGAAGCCACAAATCTTGCAATATGGTCAGAGACTGAATGACAAAAATAAGTCACACCAATCTAATATGACCACTATACAAAACAATCAATAAGTACATCAGAGATGCAGATCATCGCAGCAACACCACTGCCCAGTTCTACAGTCTACCTGACCCACGCTACAGACTCAATGTCATCCCTTGCGGTCTTGTACAATTCAAGCCTCTTGGCACATTGCAGCCTGCGTTCCATTAAAGCGGGATCCTCATCCAACAGTTGTGAGAGTTGCTTAGGCTGGAAGATTTAACATGCAAAAGAATGCAAAATTTAGTTATATAAGAAAAGATATACGACAGAAGTCAATGGCACCACCAACGCTGTTCCATGCAGCCACTTCCATTTACCTATGTTATTTAAACGGATAGGGCTTCTATTTCAACGAACTCACATTATACAACAGCTCATTCCAAAAGTTCCTCTAACCCACAATACCGAAGGTAAGAACATACTATGTAGCACGGAAGAAGGTTTGATAATATCATCATCAGCTTTGCTTTCTGTCAGGTGTTCTTTATGTGTTTGAATGATCGTAGCCTTTTGTATTTAGGAACATTTTGTGTTATCGTCATTTAAGCTTTACTGATATAGTTAGCGTTGTGTTCTTGTTACTCTTGGCTTCCTGCAGCCTTACTATGTAGAAGGCCCCTTTGTTTCTCCATGTGTATTTTAAATAAGGATAGTATATTTACACAAAAACAGAGGTACAAAATTACTGGCCTTGGGCGTTTTTTATAGTTAAGACGAACAGAAAAGCTAACTGAACAAATGGTATAAATTTGCAATAAGAAACATAGATTAGATCTTAGTTCTTACCTCTTTTTTTCCTACTAGTGTATAAAAGTGATTCAGTAGATTTCTCTTGGCCTCACGAACTTGACAATGAACCACCGCCTTTGGAACAGTGTTCCTTAATGTATCAGAGATCATTCCTATATAAGATTGAACATTCAAGGCTATGCGCCTGAAGTGTCCCTCTGAGTAGCGATCTATATTAGCTGCAGCAGTATTACCCCTTTCTCCACCTTTCTCCAGCTCCTGTGGTAGCTTCCGGAAAAATTCTGCAGTAAGATATGCTGATTCCATCTCTACTAACCGCAGAGCTGTTTTTCGGCCATCATCGCGAAATCTTTCTAAAGATTCATTTGCAGCAGCAGCTAATTCGGATTGTAGAGTAGGGAAACGCCTTAACTCCTACATCATCGATCATCAAATTTGGTGTAAGACTATGAATATAAGTATAGGTGTGTTGGCATTCTCCTATATGAGATGCTTGAGATTCTTACATACCTGTGTTTCTCCAATTGATATTCGCACGAGGTCCTTCAAAATAAAATTTACCTGCCAGACACATTCTCCAAACCTCAAATTGAAGAAAAAACAGAAATTAGAGATCATATTAGTAGGTAAATGGTATGTCAATTACAGCATCTGATGAAGCTTCAGCAGGACCCTTGAAATAACTAAGGGCACCCTCAATTAAGCGCCTGTAACCTTGCTCAGGAGCAATCAAATGGGGCTGATACCCATCTGCCTCTGAAACCACTTTTTTCACATTCTGCAAAGAGAGATGCCGGTCTAAAGGAAGTTTTTTTAAAGCAGCAGGTAATTGATTATCAAACACACCATATATCCGGTCCCCACCAGGTCGCCTACACAGATACATAATAATTAGCAAATAAATCATGAGCATGTGCATGTCAACTTCAAATACAATAATTGAGCCCAACATCAAGCCTAAAGGTTTAAAAGTAGTAGAATTACCCTCCATCAAGATGTTCCTTGAAGATCCGATCAAATGCACGACATACTTCCAAGATTGTATACAGTTGAGCCTGCATGACCACAACAAGAAGTTACTAGATAAAGCTCAACAGAAAATCCTATTAGGTCAAACAAAATGATTGAAACCCACCCCTGCATCAAGAGCAATGGGTCTCCCAAGATGGTCCAGCTCCGATTCAAGTTCGTCGATGGTTTTGTTTATCAATGATGTGATGCTGGGGATTTGTGCTTTAATTACTGATTCCAAATGCTGAAGGTCATCACAATTTGATTACTAGCAGTGTCATCTTATCACAGACGGAAGCCATGACTGTAGAAAGGGTAGTCCCTACCTTGGACAGAAGTTTTGCAAGATACTCAGAACCCATTTTGTGTGCCAAATGAGAGTATTCAGGACTGGTAGCGAAGTACTCCTGTTCCCTTCTTCTAGCCACCATCATGTCAACATTCCTATTAATATCAGCTTGAGATCGATTAACTATCCCAACCCAAGGATGTTGTAGCCGATAAGCTCTTCCTTCAAGGACCTTCAAGGTGAAAGAAAAAGAGAAATCAAATAACTACTCACACCATTTGGAAGGATATGATTCAATGTGGAGAGCAAAATGAATGGCAAATGATTGACATTTCATGCTGCAAAAGGTGCTGAATTAATGTAAGAAAGCTACCACATATGCACATATTGCACTGCACATTTAGAAATAGGTATGCACCAGCGTGTGGTTGATACTTGCTGGCTACAAATACAGAGATAACAGTGTTGTATAATGTACCTAAGAATCTAATTAAAATAATACGTGATGAAAAATGTGGATGTAAATCAGGCATCTAGACAAAAAGTTGCGAGGAAATCATAAATCTCAGCAACTTACATCCAGTGCATTTGTCCCCTTATCCATCAAGTCTAGCTTAGTTACAACGCCAAATGTCCTCTCTCCTGGAAAAAAGCATAAAACAACGAAAAATTAACATCCTCACAGTGAAAGTTTGATAGACTATATGGACGTTTTTAGATTGCTACCTGCCGGATCAACTTCTCGAGCAAGTTTGATAGCATCTGATGTTGCTATATCTTGATTGGCAGGAGAAATTGCTAAAATGATGCTATTAGGCTACATAACAAGACAACTGTTTCAGTAAGGTCGTACTAAGTTTAAAAGATCACGAGTGTGACGAAGTGTAGCTTCTCAGTTCTCCCTACCTTATCAACATAAGAGCGGACCATGTTCTCGATATCCTGGACGATACTCTCTTGCTGCCCCTCTTCAAAGAAGAATTTCACTCTTTCAGAAATCATACAGATAAAATTCCATATCATTAATGAGCATGTGTTTTTGTATATTACCTACTGCAACCTTGGTCAAACCAGGTAGATCTATCATGGTCAGATTGACAACTTCCACAAACATCCCAGAAATTTAATCAGCATAAGTACATTAATAGAAAGAAATGATACTATGTAAAAGGAGAAGGGCTGGTAAAAAGCATAGGCCTTGTCTTTCCACATAAACATTAAGCCACATAAGTTCGAGTTCATTTACACAAACCGAATAGAATAGACTGATATGAAATAGACTATGTACCATTTGGAGAGTATATGCTGAGCTGAATGGGAACTGGAGAAATCTGCTTAGTCCTCCCCGTAAGCCTATCTGTCTCATCCTGAATTTCCTTTCGCACCATGCCTAGATAAGAAAAAAGGTAATCAGTCACATAAAATGGCTCCTTTTCATCGACGACTTATCGATGGAAGCTCATGTTCCATAATGGTAGTTGTTGGTTCTCAAACAACCTATCTGCCGCATGGTAAGAATAGATCATAAACCTAGAAATTAGAATCGAGTAACATGCACAATAACAAATAACATTTCTTTCTTCAACAAAGATAAGAATGAAGATACAGTTCAGCTAGTTAGGCAGTAGCCTTGGCAAGAGAACCATGAAATGAACCAAAATTAGAACAAATCATGATTATATAAAAAAGAAGATACCGAAATCTGTGAATTTGCGGTTTGGCAAGTGAAGAAACTCAGCGTACTCTGGCTGCCCGTCGTCCGTCTTGTGCAGCTGCAGAACCAGCGGCCGCCTCGTCACAATCCCTGAAATCCAACAAATTCGCACACAAAATTCAATAGCCAGCAACACGAACCCCGAATTACGAGTAAATTAAACCACCACTAATCCCCTAACCTGATCCTCTCGGGAGAAAATCGCGGCCGACGATGCTCTCCAGGACAGACGACTTCCCGGAGCTCTGGCCTCCGACGACGGCGACGGAGGGGAGAGACTCCCAGAGGGTGGGTAGGGCGCCATCGCCGCCGTGATCGCCGAGGACGGTGCAGGCCCGCTGGATCTTGTTCACCAGCCCTATCAAGCTCTCCATCGTCGCCATTTCCGCACCAAAACCTGAACGAGCTCAACCGACCTAAGAGTTCGCCGAATTACGCGGCGTCGGAGGTCCGACGCTGGCGGTGGATTTTCTTACAAAGTCGTTTTTAGTTCTTTGTTTCCGAATTTTATGGCGGCGGGTGGCGGATTATTCTGATACTTCCTTCAGCTTATATTACCTGTCTGGATTAGAAAACCAAAATGAGCTAAAAATCAGTTAATTTTGGTTTCTAATCCGGACAAGTTCAGTGGACAGAAGTGGTATTATTTTCGGAAAAGGGAATCAATTTGGTAGATTATATATAATCTGAGGATTAGACGCATCCTTGGATTTCGTTTGAATTTTGAAAATTAAAAGCCTTTGGAACTTTCCGTGACGGGAGGCCATTTTCGTAATTTCGTTAGACGCTTTGGGCCTTTTTTACTGTTTGGTCAACTACTTTTATTGCACAAGGCCCAGGCCCAGGCCCGTGAGAAGTTTTTCAGTGTGCTTTTGACACTAGGCTGGCCGTAGGGCTGCATCATGGGTCGGGTAGGGTCGGGTTTTGCTAAACCCGACCCTACCCGAGATAGGACCCGGGAATTCTAAACCCGACCCGGACCCGAGATAAAACCCGAGATCCTAAACCCGACCCGGACCCGAGATAAAACCCATAATACCCGACCCTACCCGAGAACCCGAGATTTTAATAAAATAATCAATATAATTATAAATTTTTTAAATAAAATAATTTATATCATTATAATAATAATAAAAAATATATATATATTAAAAAAACTGATTTAAATGGTATATCTCGGGTCGGGTCGGTTCTTGGGTATTTTAAAGCAAAACCCAACCCGACCCGAGATAGAACCCGGGTTTTAAAACTATGGAACCGACCCTACCCGAGATAGGACCCGACCCGACCCGACCCGGGTTAATCTCGGGTCGGTTCCATCCGGGTTGGGTCGGTTCCGGATTTTTTGTGCAGCCCTAGCTGGCCGTGTGTTCCACCATTCGCTGATGAACACGTTAGTAGTGACCAGGGGCTGAATGTGGGCCCTGATGAAAACTACTCCTTATAAAACCAAAATGAACTGAGTATCTCAAGTGTTGGTTAGTGAATGGTGAAATGCATAGCCAGCCTGGTGTAATATTTACACTGAAGTCTTTGCATATGGTACATTTTAACTAAGAGTCATGAAGCATGAGAACTTCTAGATTGTAATCAGGAGGTCAGGTATCACTTTCTTTGATAGTTCTTTGCTGAAGTGTCTACTACAATGACACTCATTTATATGAGAATAAGCAGATTCAGAGAATGCAATACAACACGATGGTGACCTTGGAGAAGGAATACAGGTGAAAGAGAACATTATTATATCATTTATGTCAATCAATAATATCTACTGCATATACATGAGATACAACCATCCTATCAACGTGAGATACAAAACAGCAAAAGTAGGTGTGATACAGCAGGTTATCAATCAGTGTGTAATGCAAATACACGAGACACATTAACCATCCTACCCAAGTAAACGTATATGTACTATTTTTCAGCTGCATTGACTCGATCTATTTATTGTACGCTCTGGCTCGTACCTTTCTTTCTGTCACTTGCATAGATGGAACCACTAACCTTTAATTCATTACAGATTGATATGTCAAGTATTTATGGATTTGCGTCATGTCCGTTGGATCTGAGGCTTGCTAAGATGCAAGAGATGGAACATCTCCATATATTGAGCTGCTGCTCATCTTCAAACAGCAAACTTATGCTGCCTCCATTAGTTGACAGTGAAAGAGAGGAGACACCGTTTGGAGTGATACACCCCTCCCTTGCATCCATAATCTTATCTGATTATATAATTGATCATAAGATTTCAACGTTGAGAGCGCACCGATGCGTATAATAATTCGTTGAAAAGGTGAGCCAAAGTTAGCTAGGCAGGAAGCTTACACTCTTTGCATGTGGTGATCAGGGCCCCCCACAGACGTTCCTTTCTCAGTTTCAATATGAGTTGTTTTCCTTTGAGAAACACCCTCACATTTCGTTTTCCAGTTTTCCCTGCAGAAACAGGAAATCTTGCTTAGTTATGTTTCCCAGCAAATGTTAGAACCGTATAAATCCAGGCTAACCTGTAGGTGTACATACTGCCAACTGAGCTCCACTTGCAAGCAACTCCTCGTACTCTAACACATACCTTGCATTTCTAGATCGCAGTGCTGCAGCTCCTCTTAAACCTATAAAATGCACAATGGAGGCAGCATAATTGATACCTCTAAATTGAGTATTGGGATTTCAGATATGTTGATAAGAGATGAGCTCACAGGTGGCAGCTGTGGCAGTCAAAGAGTCCATCTCGTTGGCAGTTCGAATGGCCAGGCCCGAGTCAATAACAGAAGTAATACGAGTTCTAGTCGCGCCAACAGACTCAGCTGCCTCGGCACAAACTGTGGCCACTAGGGCTGCAGCTGATGCCATGGCCAGGCTCATATTCTTCCTCCACATATCTCCTTGATCAGCACATGAGCTACTAGTGCAGGAACGTCTGTTATGGAGTAATATTGGTTGGTTATCTAGGCCATCTTGGGCCACAAAGCCAGCTATAGCTGCAGCTAGCTGAGTGACAGAGAGGGCTGCATGGATCTCAGCTGTTTGGAGTCGACACTGCTCTTTCTTTCTCCTAATATGCCCACTTGAGATTGTGTCCCTAGTAAGCCATGACTTCACAATTCCCATCTTGTAATGGCAGAAAAAAGAAAGATATAAATGTTATTTCAACAACTATATGAAGAAAACAACAGTACTGGCTTTGCTAATTTTATAGCTTTGCTTACCCAGTTTCTTTGAATTGATTTATGTCTAAAAGTCCCCCTTCCGTTCGATGAAAGCCAAACCTGAAGAATGAGATTAGGCAGTGTTATGTGAATTAATACTATGTAATTGGTTCCAAATGGATCGATATCCCTCTAAATATGTAAGTGATTTCTGCTGTACCCAGATGTTCTCGGCGCTAACAACAGGAGTGCTGTTCGAACTTGAATCATCTTCAGTCTCATCTGCGCAATTAATCATGCCCAATTCCTTAGGTGATGACAGGGCCTGCAAGTAAAGCAAGTTTAGGCGTACACTTATGCATGTTAAGATGAGAAGTGATCTCTTAGAAAAGAAAACCTTACGCTTGATGAGAGAATCTGAAAGAAGTCGGAGGAAGATGGGCTCCAGGTACGTGAGAGATATTTCATAGCTTGGTGATCTTGATTGTTTGCACATAGAGGAACCATATCAAAAGGCCTTGCATGACTGATGAGCACCGACGAATTTCCTAGTTTCTGTCCCTGTAATTTCTCCATCTAACGGTATCTGTAAGGAGGACAGGCATATATAGTACACATGAACTGTACATTGCAACAACATAATACCATCTTTTCTCAGATTCCTATAATATGAAAGCACAAGCTAGCTCCTGACCTCACACTAGGACCGTGTAGGCAAGATGATTAAAAACAGCTTAATCAGTGCAATAGTGCCACTCTAGCATGCTAATTCTACGCTGATCAGTGCTAATTACTTGAATTAATTAGGCCAACGTCTATCAAGACACTGGTCCAAACGTAACCTTTGTACTTTTGTTCCTTCATTTAAGAGATCTTCCTATATTCTATGCTATACAATGAATGAAAAGACAGCCATTACAATTTGTTGGTACCCAACTTCCCAAACAGAACATGGTGGGAACCTTTCCTCTCCACCCTAAGCACCAGTAAAGTGTTCTATACAAAGAGAGTGAAAATGATCAGAAACTTACTCAGAGTGGAAGGAGAGGCTGACAGACATGCAATCCTTCTGTAGCCTTTCTTATACATTCGAGATAAACCTACTATCTGAGGCAAGCACGTGTAGGCCACGAGCCCATGGTTTGCCTAGGATCTTATTCGACCTTGAAGCTCTCACTCTTCACTTTGATAAACCAACTGTCTTTAGTACTAAGGTAGAATGTAAGTGAATTAATATACATACAACTTGGTAGTAATAAAAGTATCCATCAACCCCGTGGTTTCCCACGTTTTAATTTATTTATCTGATCACATGGTTTCGTGATTTTGTTCGCCCAATAACAAGTGTTTCATGTGATCAGGGAAATTGTCCTTAGTGCAAATTGTCATTGATTTCGTTTGATTAGATGTGCAAGTGTGTGAACAAAGCATGCACGTATGTTGGGAACTTGAATGGTTAGATGAGTGGAGAGTGATTAATTGGTGAATGCTTTTGTAATTGATTTTCAATATTGGATCACGTCCAGGATCACTGAATGGGAGCTCTACTATCTATCTTGATGTTTCAGATTCATCTTGACAGGCCTATATGGCGAAGTGAGAATCACGAAACCAGTTCAGAGGAATATGTAACTTTTCGAATGAATCTATGAAATATCAAATCTACAATTACCTTATGATAAAGTAACCACATATCTATGTGATGAACTGTATATTCGGTATGTCAATATGCATGTCAGTGGTAGAAGTCTCTCAGCAACATATTTGTCACGCATTGATGAAAATTACAGATTTCTATATACTCCCTCCTTCCGGAATTATTATCACCATAACGTTTTCCAAAATGAACTATTTTTAGTTCATTATGAAAATCCTTGTGGTAATAATATTCCGGATGGAGGAATGGTTCCCTATAATATGATGGTAGAAGCTTTTAATTTATTTCTGTTTTCTTTTTCATTTATGCATGTTATTTTCGTTAAAGAAAAGTGGATATAACAATTCGTTTATCTTTCAAGCTTCAGAAAAGAAAGAGACGACTAAGATCACTGTCTTACCAATAATGAAAATATGATCGCCAGATATTATATGTAAAAATATATGATCATCATTCATGCAGTTTCTCTCTCAGATGGAATCGGGTGCCCTACGTGCCATTTCCGGAGGCAGGGCCATAGGAAAATGGGGAGTTTATCAAGGATATTATTATGTGTGTAAGATTAATCTCGTGAGAAGGTCAACCTGTAAAATAGTAAAATACACTCTGGAGATGAGATTTTTTATACAATCCGTACATAAGATTGAGAATGGAGAAGTAGCTACTCTCGTAGACCCTCACAATATAATGCCCGAGCCATTAATCATGCTGCCAAGGCTTCTAATAAACCGACCACCATATTATTTCAAGTACTTGTATTTTCTTGCTATCTCCGATTTGTCTAATAACTTGAGCTTCAACTCAGTGGCATCCAAGAGCCAAGGCCCAAGAGGAAGCCCATTAATTTGCACGTCCCAATAATTTGCCATCAAGAGGTTTTTTTCTAAAAAAAAATTTGTAAAGTGAACAATATGTCTCAGTGATCAGCGGCTCAAGTCACTTTGGTCATTAGTTCGTTGTTTTTACTAAACTAGCCAACAAAATCGTTTGTGTTTGAGTTCTCTTCTGGTTATTTGGTTTGTACAGCAATAAATAAGTGACACTATTTTGATTATTTCTTCCCACTATGAGATAGTAATTCATCTTTTCCTAAATCATTATAATTAGATCGTCTGGAATGCTAATTAACAAGCTTTTTTTGCCAGATTTGAACAACTTCTACTCTGTGAAAGTTCTTTTGGAAGTGAGGTAACAAATATGCATTATGTTAGAGGAGTTCAATCTCCCTCCCAATTCGAAAGTAGTACCATTTATGCTTCTCATGATAATGTAAATAATTCAGCACCGGTGCTACGTGTCAATGACTGCAAAGAATCAGATTTGGCATTATCACATGGTACAGCTTATGGAGATTATTCGGATTTGTAAGACGAATGAGTCAATGTCTTCCTACAAAACACCAATTCAAAGCCATTATTATTAAAAAAAAGGAGACAACAAAAAGGAAACCACAGGTTAAAAAGTTGAAATGGTGAGGGTTCTCCCAAGATTTGGGATGAGGCAACAGGATAAAAGAGGCTCCCATCGGCAGACTTGGGCATTGAACTCTAGCCAGGTTCACCATGAAGGGCATGAGACATGACCATCCCCCTTCGCTAACGCTAATCCAAACAAGGGAAACATTTTTTATCTGACTCCAGGGTGTCCACTAGCCTATCCTCCATAAATAGAAACCGTTGATCATTAGAATCGACGGCCCACACAGATCAACTGTGTATCCACCTCCAAAAAAAAGGTATCTTTTGCTGATTTTTTAATCAGAGTTTTTCTTGGTGCGCTCTCATGGAAATGTTTTTTCTAATATTCCTCATGGAAAAGTTAAAAAGAGGCATGGTGCTCATCCAATAATTAATTAGCTGATGTCTATTAATTGAAGAAAGAAGAAAGAAGAAAAAAGAAAAAAACAACCTATGCCAGTAAAGGTCGTGGCCCGTGGGGACATACTAGGTTCCAAAGGTTGTTCTTAGCTAAAAATATTTCTTTTCTTCACTTTGCACACAATCTATTCACTTCCTTGTAGATTCACTCGTATATAATCCTAATCAGATTGCAGTTTGCTGTCTAGCACTTATATCTTCTAGATCACTCCCTCCATTCAAAAAACTTAACTGCATTGAAAAAATAATGGATCCAGAATTAAACGACTAGATTTACCCTACAGCCCAAATGTGGATGCTTGAATGTTGTGGAAACCTATAGGGCAATAAATTTAACTCAATTTCAAATGCTGCCAAGTTTTTTTGGATTGAAGGAGTAGGAATACTACAAAACTAGACACGACCAAATAGATACATACATACTTTCTTCAGTCTTCCCAGGCTCCAGCCCTATTGAACTCCCCAAAGTTCTTTCAAACAAGTCCAACAAGAAATAAGTGTCATGTTCTTGTCCATACTCCATAAAACAACACCGAAACAGCTAAACAAATAGTAAGTAATTAAACCTACCGACGCCTTGCCAATCACACGCACTCTCAAGTCTCAAGTCTCTGCACCTTGACGACTACCAACCTCCCACCATTCATCATCGTGCTGGGGACGCTCCTCCCCCTTTGACGCTTTTCTCTCCCTTCCTCAAGGTCGTCGTCGTCGGGAAGGAGCTATGGTAAGCTGGAGCCATGAGGTGTAGGCGCCACCCTCGCTGGGCCGGCCCCGGCGCCTGCTTCTCCTGCCTCCGGGAGCGTCTCCTCGTCCTTGCCGCCGAACGGGACGATCGCTGCAAGTCGGACGCTTTCGACCTCTCGACACTCCCACGCATCCCGCGCTCTGTCTCCCCGTACGAACCCCGCCGCCGATCCTCCGCCTGCGGGGAGGTTCTACACCATCGCTACCATCGCAACCACCAGGCGGCTCCCTCGGCCTGCCGGGGGAACAAAGTCGCCCACTTTTCCTTCTTCTCGTCGTCGTCTTGGATCTCCAGCTTCCTCCCGAGTACGAGGAAGAAGAACTCGCGGCTGTTCTCGCTCGACGAGGAGCCTTCCTGGGCCGGCTGCCGGAAAAGCTATCAAAAGGTCCATCGGGGCATGTCGCCGGTCTCGGACAGCGCCGAGGAAACAAGCGAGAAGTTGACCGGCGGCCATCATCAGTGTCCGACGGCGGCGATCTTTGGGGCGAACCGGTCGAGGAAGCTGGCTGATTTTGGCAAGTATTCGTGAAGTATGGAGATACGTATCGTTTAGTATACTTGCACACATGCTTTTGCTTCCCTCTGTAAAGCACGGTACTACAGAAAGCCAAATGAATGCAACAAAAGCCAGAGATAAGTGGCCATTATATGGTGTTGCCAAAAAAAAGTGCAATTATGTGACAAATTTGTTTGGCTGTTCTGCTTGTTCTTTTGCTCACATCTCTATCTCTTCTAGAAATTAAGGCTGTCGCCAGGGTAACCGAGTACTTGTGAGTGATTTGTGGCTAAAACCTGGAATATACTTTACCATTGAAATTTCATGTATCAGGTGTTAGGTACTTACAAGTTACAACAAACACTGAGTTCCGTTTATATGAGCACGGGTTATGTATTGGCTTTCGAAACTGTTATAGTCCCTCCGGTTACTTTTAATAGATTCCGTTTTTTCAAAATGAACTGAAAAAAAACTAAGTGACCGGATGGAGTAACTAAAAACGCCACGATCTGCATCCGTTCTCACAGTCAGTGGTTTGAGTTATATATGCTGCTCTTTGACAAGAAACTAGAAAATTATCTGACTTTCATATCAGCTTGTGGAGGAAGTGCATTATTCTGAAGCAAGAAGATAAACTAAAAGCGTACCAAAAAATGACGATAAACTAAAAGAGGTCCCTTGGAAGTACAACGAACCACTTCGTAAATCTTATCCTCAAAACTCGCTCTTAGTGAAATGAGAAAACAGGTAAAATAGTAATGGACTGCCCACATCCAACTGCCAAATTTCTTTCCACATCACACTGCCAAGTTTCATTGTATGTTAGCTCGTACAATTGTTCTACTGGAACAATATGAAAAGCAACCGGTTCCGACACCATAATAGACATTTTGACAGCTCCTCTAAAAATAAAGTTGTATACAACTCTACGTTTAGTGAGCAAAGAAAGTGAGAAAAGTTAAACAAGAGGATGTTGGGACGCACATGAAATGTTACTGGATTCGACAGCATATCCAGTAACTGGATATGCAAGTAAGAATTGCTGCTCCTGACAGTTTCACGTATCCTCTTCCAAGTAGCAAGAAATAAGAAATCAAACAAAAATTAGACGCTTTTGTAGCATAGTAAATTCTGTGCATCTATCAATCAAAGGTGACATTACACTCACATTTCAAAGCAGATTATGTTATATTTTATAATTGATATATAATCCATTCGGGATTAACATTAATGCTCTTTAAGAAAATTGCAAGAGTACATACACTTCACTTCCAAACTCTTCACAAAAGTTCCCTAAACCGGATTTATACTTAACAAAAGGCTCAAAATACAGCCACATCGCAAACTTCTAAAATACCTTATACACAAGGCTGAGCAAAATGCACTGGGAGTATTAGTGCTATGCACTAACAAGCACAACCCCCTCCTTGTTGTTGTGACTGTGCTGAATTCGCACTTGTGGCCTTCAGATTCACATCAACCATATCTTCTTGCTTGGTTGAAGAAAGTGTCTCCATTCCTGGTAAGGCCGCAGCGATCTTCCTAAACAGAGCCTGAACAGAGATATGCTTATCATTCATCGGTCCCATATGATTTTGAGAGACGACTTTACTTCAATTACATTTTTCATTTAATTATGACAATATATCTATAACTGTCAGAATAGGCATACTTTCCATTATCTTTTCCAAATGCATTTCTAATAATAAATTTAACAGATTTTTTCTTTTATCACAGAACTGTATGAAATGTTTGTTTTTCACTTTGAATCATCATAATCAACACCTTATCACGATTTTATGGGGTTGGCAACCAGAATTTTGTTCAGCCAAAAAGCCCTGTCATAGACCATTACACATCCAAGCCATACATTAGCAAGTCTTCTCTCACTAGTTTGCTTATTTCAAAGTCATCTTGGGTCATTCTCTTTTTCTTTTAGGAGGCTCTATAAGCCATTAATTTTTTCCAATTTCAATGCACAAAAGAAATCAACACAATCAACTCCAACTAATGATAGCAGATTCTAGTGTAAACATTATAATCCTAAAGCTGGGACGGGAAGAGCCATCCTGAATTTCAACTTGTTCAATTGTGAATTTAACGGAGCAATAAATAGAGTATAGAGGCAGGACCTTAATATTGAAACCGGCTTTGGCACTTGTCTCAATAAACATGACACCAAGATCATGAGCTTTGGCCTCTCCTTCCTCTATAGACACCTGCCTGTTTAGAACATAAATTGTCAATGGAAGATCAGTATTTTTGCAAGAATTCCTAATTCACTAGTTCCATGATGGATGCCTCCTAAAAAATTAGGTACAGACATAGCAGAGAAGATTTTCTGGTCTCTATTTAGGTAACGAGGGGCTACCAATGAATACAAAATTACATCCTATGAAAAGGATTCACCAACAACATTCAGGCAAGTGTATGTCAACTTTCAATAGCTAGCACTTGTCTCTGCCTGTAGTGCTAACAAGACCACAAGGCCTTCAAGCATATTCCATGTTACTACTTGAGAAAGATCAAAGATATCCAGATAAAAAGTCTATGACAAAAACAATTTAATGGACTACCTTTTGTCTACAAGGTCTGTTTTATTTCCTACAAGGACAATAATAACATCACTGCCCCTCTCAGTGCGCACTTCATCAATCCATTTCGATGTGTTAAGGAAAGACTGCCGACCTGTGCAATAAAAAAGAGATTGAAAATCAGCAATGCCTTCTCGACTTTGGAAAAAAAACTCAAAAGTTATAGAAGGATAAAATGGCATAATAAAATAATGAGATGACTTGATCATATGCATCATTATGCATCTAAAAGTCTGACGCAACTCCAAATATTTAAGTATCAGCTCCTTGTTTCAAAAAATACTTTCTCCCAAATTAATTGTCCTATTTGCAAAAAGTGTAAATTTTATGGATGGAGACAGCACCTAAGACCAAAAAAGACAAATATATAACAAACTTAAAGCACCTTATTAGGGTTAAAAAAGACAAAAAACTGTAACTAACTAAAACTCGCACTATCCACCTACTATACGAAGAGGCATAACAGAAGCTCTCTGAGTGGTAGGAGAATGGAAAATAGGACAATAAAAGTGGAATAGAGGGCGTATCAATGTGCAGTAAAAGGGATGTGACAATGTCCCCAGCATTTTTGTTACTTTAACAACACAAAGGGCCATACATAGTTCCACCCCACATTGAGCCCTCATTTTTCATAAGTTCATGTTCAAGTTTCTACTTCACGCCTTCTTCAGCCATCCTCTACATTACCTTTAAAATCCCTTCACTGAAGGCAGGCAAATTCAACTCTATAAACCAAATACACTCTCACACAACTTTCTCTCACTAATTCATCCCCTATTAATGCTATCCCTACATCCTCAGACATTAGCAACAAACTTTGGAAGATAATTTCAGGCATTCAAAGCAACAATGCACCAACCTAGATATAGTATATAAGCTAGCCAAATCTAACTTGATTGGATGACAATTAGATGTTCAGTGTCATAAAAAACGATATGCTAATTAAATAACTTGCAAAGATCAATATAAAACACTACATACTGGCTACGTCAAATACAATGACAGCAACAGATGAGTCTCTAATGTAACTCGGGATGAGACTCCTAAACCTTTCCTGACCAGCAGTGTCCCTGAGGAAAAAAAAATTGTATAATCATCAATCAAATCACCTCAAAATAACAAAAAAATTAAAAACCAATTCTCTACTTTCTTCCTTTCAGAAGTTATGTCATTAAGACAATGTTTAAAATGGTCAACCTATAGGAAAGATATAAGCAGCAGATCTTCTTTTTTAAAAAAAATGAATTGCAATGGAGTTTCAAAATTTTAAAAAATTTTAAGTTCATCCACCCTTCAGCCTTAGTAGCTTCTGTTTTGTCTTACAGGAGGTTTTTATGATTTCATTAATTGATTCATCTTGTACTCATCTCTTGAGCTAATACAGTTTTTATTCACCGATCAAGAAAATAAGTTCATCCACCCTTTGCTTGCAGATTTATTAAAATTTTGACCACAAGTTCAGCCTTGGGATAATAACAGATTCATGCAACCAAGAAAACCAACTAGAGATGGTCAAAAAGTAAGTTCATATACCCATATAGGAATAATAGATTCAAGCAACAAATTAGCAATTAATACTCATCACACCAAATCATACATAAGCTACACATTTCATAGATAGACCTCCCAAGTCCCAAGTATAACAATAGATTAAAATGTAATTCATTGAATATAGAAAAATAGACCGGAGGTTTAATCCATGAAACAGTAATCTTACCAGAGCTGCAGACGAACTGTACGATCTTCGAGGTACATTGTCTTTGAAAGAAAATCAATACCGATAGTAGCCTGCCAATAGAATGTAATGACAAAATTCAGGGATGAAATGGAAATTCAGTCAACCCTACTCTAAAAACGTTAAGAGCATGCAAGAAGCGCCCCGATGCCATCAGATTATTAAGCGGCCTCCTATCATCACCTAATGACCCATTCGAATCTTATCAACACATCCTTGGTCCAACAACCAAGATACTCAGCTAGAATCTATTCATCCCACGCCCCTTCTCTCCCTCTAATGAAATCCCTTCTATCCACAGTTCCGTACAAGTCCAAATTACAGTTCAACAGTTCCAGGCTCTTATAAGAAATAAACAACAGAAGCATCATGCAAAACTATATACATATCAGAAACAACCATCCAATCAACCTCCAAATTCCAATTCATGCCATTTCAATCGTGATAAAATTACAAAAACCAATAAATGGAATCCTCTACAGCGGATCCCCTCAAAATTTCATAAAAAAATGTCATAAATAGCAATAAAATCGAGAAAAAAAAGGATTCAGATCTCGGAACCAACCTGGTAGGTATTGTCAAACTTGTCGTACATGAAGCGGGTGATGATGCTGGTCTTGCCGACGGACTGATCGCCGAGGAACACCAGCTTGTACTTGGCCAGCGGTGACACGGTCGCCATTTCCGGAGCCGCGCGGATCGACGGCGACGAGATATCCCGGTCGAGAACAATGGAGAGGCGCCTCCGATCGCGCGATCCGAAAATCTCGGGGAGAGCTTCCGGTCCGATCTGGCCCCCAAAAATGCGACGCGAAAAAAAATCGGAGAAGAAACAACAAACGTGTTCCGGACCTTCCGGTTATTTCAATTTGAGGTCGTGATAAACAATATGAAATGTCAAAACTACCCACGATATGCGTTAAAAAGTGCTGCCGACGGAGCTGGTTTCCCTGACATTTCGCAATAAAATACGGTAGGGGTAATTTCTGGCGGGAGGTGTTTAAATGGGCCTGTTTTCGGCCCAATTTGTTGTCAAGCCCACTTGTGTCTTCATTGGCCGGCCCATTCATCGTTTCATCTTTATTCAATTTTTTGTTTTTTTTTCAGGGTTTTTTGGTTCTTCAGATGGGGAAACGGAGGGGAGATTTGTGATTTTTTCAGGTTATTTCTGTTGTATTTTCTTTGTAAAATGAACATTTATTGTATGATCTTTTTATTGGTTTGGATTGAATGCAGTTTTTAATCTTCTGTTATTAATGGCACTAAAATCTGCTGATTTTCATTATCTTTTGCAGTGAAGGATCTTGTAGTAGAATTTTTCAGCTGCTTGGACAGTGGGGCAAGATGGTTTCTTTCGAGATGAATGATAGGAAGAGTATGAAATCTTTGCTTAGCCTGCTTGTGTTATTTGTTTAAGCTTTTAAGTTTTGTTTTTTGCATGAATGAGTTTGAAATTGATACTTATCCTTCATTTCATATTTTAGTTTTGTTTGCTTTAAACTACTTCTTTCATTAATTACTTA
Source organism: Houttuynia cordata (assembly GCA_039654745.1). Classification (NCBI taxonomy): domain Eukaryota; kingdom Viridiplantae; phylum Streptophyta; class Magnoliopsida; order Piperales; family Saururaceae; genus Houttuynia; species Houttuynia cordata. The sequence goes on along the minus strand of CM077505.1, from coordinate 30,772,986 downwards.
AGTAAACCAGTACTCGTATTGCATGCTTCTGTAAAAGCTTTTTTATTGAAGAACTAATTGGCTTATATTTATAGGCCTGAATGACATTATGGTTAGCAGAATTTGTGCAGCCAGATCCATGGATTCGAGATGATGTGCATGGTTATGCATGGTTTAGTTCAATAAGAAATTATAAGCACGGAGATTTGTAATATACGTCTACCACATTTACTTTTTTTTTCTTAAACTAAGACTACTTGAGGTTTAATTTTGTTCGCATTTATTGTAGTCAGGGAACTGAAATTCCCCTGGTCGTTTTGCACTTCCATGCTTTGGTGAAAAGAAGTGCTCCTTCCATCCAATGTTTATAGTTATAATTTTGGTGAACAGACTTATCAAGGAAATGTGATAATTGCAGCCAAATTCTTCACTAAGTAGAGATGTATTCCAAAATTCCCATATTAATCGGCATCTTATATTTTTTTTAGGTTTTAAGCCTTTATTACAGTAAGTGTATCATTGCCTTTTTGCTCCCTTATGTCGCCATATGGAAGCAGGGAGATGTAAGAAAGGGGATCCTATCTAGTTATAAAATTTTATGTGCCTTGTACTATGCTGTAAGAAATCATTTAAGACACTAAAAAAGGAAAAAATGACAGGATGTACGGGACAGTGGGAGTATTTGATAACTGGAAAGCCTATCCATTTAAAAGCTTATAAGTCAGTTTTCCAAGATCTTGTCCCGGATCTTTTAATTCTTACTGCCTTGAAGTACGTATTTTTTAACTTGTTAGTAGACCACACTGACCTGGGTAATATGCATATGCATCAATATGAAGATGTGAAGTTGGCCTAGACTTTAGTGTTTGACTGGCTTCTGCGGATAATAGGATAGCCAACGAGCTGACCCACATAGGCTGTCATAAGTATCCTCAGTTTGTTAAGATTTTAGCTTTTTCATAAATTTGGCATAGTACAGGAGGTGTTATGTGTGCAGCTGTTTATCGTATCTTCATATTTGTGGAAGAAGCAACCAGAGATGAGTGTTTTTAATTCAGATATCTGAACAGTTGATCCTTGTTTATCACCAACTTTTTGTATTCACAGCATAAGAATTTTTCTAACAAGAGCATTTCTAAAATATGTAGAGATTGGGCTTGGATTGACAGGCTTCGGTGTTTTTCTCCTTTCTTGGGATCATTTTCTTCTTTGACAAGGGTCTCCTTGCTATCGGAAATGTGAACTTCTATTCACTTTGAGGCATCATAATTTTGCTACTTCACGTTGTCATCTTTGAGTTGGTTGTTGTGTTGGAAACTTTAACATATACCTATGGTTTTGGTAATTACCAGATTCTGTTCTTATCAGGACTGATGCTAACCATTGGATTGAAATCCACTATGCAATTTTTCATGAAAAGCCAGAACTACAAGGTTTGTCTATCTTATGCATTGCTTCTTTATATGTTAAATAATTTTCCTTATAGGTGCCATTGTGATGATTGGACAGGGCACTGTCTCATTTGGCGTTGGCTTCTTATTGGTCCTCATAGGGTGGCCTATCATTGACATGATATTGGAGGCATATGGTTTTGTGGTCCTCTGTAGGTTCATTATCTGTAAATGAGATTATTTGGCAATATGTAGTCTTTTTTACAGCATTAATGTGTTGGTATATTGCAACAGTGGCTTTTAGCCTACTCTACCTGTGTTTCTGCAGAGGATCCCACTCATTGGATGGACTTTCCAACAACCTTTTGTTACATCGGTAAGACAACATCTTCAGCCAATTGTTAATGTAAAACTTCATTTTTGTATGATTTCTACTGGTTATCGTGATGTTCATTTTTTGTTGCACGCAGTTTTTTGGTTGCTACAGGACCAAGAGGGTTCCAGTCTAATAACCAGTTACTGCAGTCTGAATAGGAGGAAGCCTCATGCAACCATGTGCATGTTCCTGTCAATGGGATGCTACGGATGGCTAGAGAGTCTGTGATGACCACAACAGAGTATGTTGTGATCTTTATAACCTCTCATTCTCTTTCTCGTAATGAAACGTTTGATCTTCTGAATGCAATACCTGTTACGAGCTTTTCACAGGATTCAAGAAATTTTGTCATCTATCATTTAGGGGCTTATCTTTGATAATTTATAGTGAGGCGTGGTAAAGGTATATCATCTGATACACTTTAATGTGGTGGTACTATACCCATTAAGCCCTTAGAAATAACCCATGGGTACTTGTTACCTCCTGGGATTTCAGGGGCTTTAAGCAGCTCTCAACTCTTTTGGTCATGGAATGCAATATATCTGTACTAGCTATGCATCTCATCTTGTCAAAGCAAACGGAGAGCAAAGGTAGTCGTCCAATTCTTGCAATTTAGCTTCTGACGGTTAAGTGGTACACAAGTTATAATGCTTTTTTTAGAGGAATGTCTCATAGTAGCAGCAAAGATTGAATGGAATAGAATTAACAAAGTTGCGAAGTGATAGCAAGACCGATTGCTGATAGCTGAAACAGATTATAGTTCTGCTGCGTCAATGGAGAAACACGTCCTTGCATCTCCTGAAACGCTTCCTGGCAATTGGTTGAAGAATCCATGGCTGCGCTCATCCAGATATTCGCATCATCGCAGCGGTTGGACTTGAAGGCCTCCACAGAATCTCTTAGAATGGGAACTGCATCCGAATACTCGTCCAAGCATGATAGCAAGCACTCTTGATCGAGTGCTTCATGTGTTTTGTTGATGAGAAAATTTTCAAGATGTGACATGGTGCTGGTGGCATTTGCAAGCGCAAGCTGTGCGGAGACGATGCCGAGACTTTGGAGGTTAGTGAAGGTGGAGTTGGTGGGTGCTGAAACTAGGGAAGCCATGCAGAATGTATAGTTCAGGAGCGGATCACTTTGTGCTGATTTATTGCAGGTCTCTTGGATGAAGGAGAAGGATGGTGATGCTAGGCAATTCCCGCAACGATGGATGCAGAGGAGGGTGAGGAATGAAAGGAGTGTGATGAATTTCTCCATCCTTCTCTATGCGTTCTCTGGGTACACAAATCAGGGGTGATATCTACCTACATATAAGTTGTGGATATGGTCATACGAAGTGCCTGGAAGGAGATGAGTGAATTCGAATCAGCTGGTGAAGCTTCGTCAGTGGAGTTGACAGTCCCCATCACCTTGAATCAACGGCGCACAGTGAGCGCACACGGAAAGTGTGTGCGCCGTTGATTCAAGGTGATTGATGGCTGATAAAACTTCAAGGGCAACTCCGCTTGTGAAGCTCCACCAGTTGATTTGATCTGGGAAGGAATGTGGCCTAAAATGCTTTGGTTCTATGTGTGTATTATGAAGATATGGGACAATGAATGAAACAGAAACCTGTAATGGGGACAAATAGAGCGATCTGGTTTGGAAGGAATCAAATCTGGCCAATTGTTGTCTAAATCACAACTCTGCTAGAAAACGCTGCTACAGTCAAAGATGAAAACGAACTATTGTCTCTAAACATAGAGAGGGAAATCTCATCCACGCGAGAAGGAACTTGTTGATTGGCATGAAATAAAAAATGTAAAATGAACTATTGTCTTCTAAAATCATCTGATAAATTGGATCAATGAAATATAGAGAATTAACAGTTCCTCACCATATTAACCAGTAATCACAGTAAATTCGGTTCTAACCAATTTTTTCCCCTTGTTTGTTGGCTTGAGATGTATAATAAACATTTTTCAAGAAAAAAACTGATGAATCTGATCTCTAAACAATTGAATCAACTGTTCCATCGAAACAAATTAATCTTCTACACAATCTTTCCTCCCTCCGTTACAAGTTGATCCTAACGATAGCTGAACAAATAGTTACAATAAAATGGTGTAGTGGACACATCACTCATCAGAGTACATCCATTTCTATTTTATACACACCAAGGAGAAGTACGAGATCAAAAAGCTCCAGATGAGAATACTTTGATTGAATCGATGTCTTCCCTTTTGTTCAAAGAAAATGGAAAAAGAGAATCATAGTATGAATGGGTTATTCCAATATTTGATCTTTGACAAAAGAGATCGTTACACCGAATTATATTATTTAATCAAAGGAGCAAGAGATTGGCAGCTTAGACATGGATGGGCAATGTGACACCAATCGAACCAGAACCGCTGCCAAAGAAGTTAGCAGAACCGCTGCCGCTGCTGCTGCCGGAGAATTTGGCAGAACCACCGCTGTGCTTGTTAACGAAGAAGTCGAGGGCCTTGGAGATGAGGACAAGCTGGTGGAGGTTGTTGTTCTCCTGGCTCAAGAGTTCCTCATGGCCATGCAACTTGAGTGCATCCTGGCACACGCTGATCCCGCCGGAGACGGTGTGAAGCTTGGCAAGCCCGCCGAAGACGTTGGTCTCGCAAGCGGAGACTGAAGCCTTGAGTGTCGCCACGGCCTTGGTGTAGGCGCCAAGGCAGATGCCAAGATCGGCCTTGGTGAAGTCGGCGCAGGCAATGCTGTTCAACTTGTGGATGAGCTCGATGGTGCTGGTGGCGTTGACGAGGGCCAGCTTGGTGGTGATCTCCAAGAGACCCTTGACCTCGGTGGTGTAGCTCTCAGGGACGGCCTTGAGGGCATTGATGCAGCAGTTGAGATCAATCTCACTGTTGTGGTGTGCGGCTCTCTTGCAGATCTTAATAATGTAGCTAATGCCATGGGCATCCGCGGAGGGGGTGGTGATGAGGAGAGCAAGCAGAGGAAGGAGCAAGATTGCTGATGATTTCTCCATATTGAATTTGTTCTTAATTTCTCTCTTTTCCTTCTCTGCTGCTCAAGATTGTATGGTACGTGAACTTGCATGGAAGTTGCATGGGGGTGTCTTTTATAAGTGAAAATTGAACTAAATTTGGGGAAGTTTGAAAGGGGTGGCCGAGAATTGTAAGGGGAACAAAGACTTGGAACTGCCACATGTTAATTTATGTGTTTTTGGTTATTTTTGTTGGGACGGTGGCTCTCGTCCATGTTCCTAACTTCCTATTCTTTGGGGCCTTAGGCGCGTAGACCACTGAAATGAACCTTGAATCTAAAAAGAATGGACTCTCCCATTTTTATATCAATCACTGGTTAACAATTGTTTAGGTGATCAGCAAAATAAATAGACATAATCAAATACAATAAACGATTGAGTTAGCTGAGGTCATGATCAATTCTGATTTTTTAGCAATCCCATTTTGACAAGTGATTTACATCACATATAGGCTTTAGTTTTAAGCTTTTAGCCACTAACATGTAAACAACATCGGATAATCACAGCCTTTAAATATCTAGATAGACAAATATACGCAAGTGTCCTGTAATCTACTTAACCATCTTAGATAATGGACCAATTAAGCAGATCCCAACCATGAAATCATGTTTTCAAAAGATGGGTGATCGCCAAAGCAATAGAACAAAGCTTCCTGAGATTATCATTCTCCTTCTTCAATGGGTAGGAATTGTCAGACCCCTCAGTGAAGCCCTCTTCACAAGTAGATCCATCATCATAGGCAGCACTTAGCCAGATGTTGGCATCATCGAATTTCCCAGACTGGAAGGCCTTGATGGACTTGTTCAGTGTTTCAATTGCCTCCGAATACACTTCATGGCACTGTGATAACCTTTCTTTGGTATAATCATCAGAGAACCTCTTCATAAGCTTGTCAATTCGTTTCATGGTATTGGTGGAGTTAATCAGAGCTAATTTGGTTGATATGGTGCCTAAACCTTGAAGATCAGCAGAGTGACTAGTAGGCTCTGCCTGAAGGGATGTGACACAGAAGTCGTAGCTCAGCTGGGGATTGGACTTAACACTCTTCTGGCAGGTTTCTTCGATGAATTGAATGCTTCCAAGGGTGGTGGACACAGCTTGGTGGATTGCATGGAAGGAGATTAGGAGAAAGATAAGAGAAGTTTGTAATGTGATGACTGATCTCATGTTTCGTGTTTGTTGGGTTCTTTGTTTCATGGATTTGCTTTAATATAACATGCAAACTCTGACTGCGTCTTGCATGTTGGAGACCATGCAGAGGTATTTATATATACAAGGTGACCAAGTAAAAGAATTCATCAAGAAGCTTCAAAGGACCAAACTCTATGTTGGAGAGGAGTGTGGAGAGATGAGATTAATAAAGATGGGATCCTTGATGGGCACTTTTCCTCGTCTGCTGGGCATCCTTGGCAATCTAATTAAGTAATAATCATAAGTTGTTTGCATATAGAGGATGCTGCAACGATCACATAATAATAGTCTCTCCGTCCCACATTTAAGTATCTTATGCTATTCAAAATGAACTAAAATTGGTTAATGTCGAAAACCAAATAAGACACTTACTGTGGGACGGATGGATTAATAATGAATATGGACAAGAAGAGAATTTTAAAGAAGTCTTTTCTTTGTGAATTGAGAAGACCTTTTCAAAATAATAGTTTGTTGTTTGTTAATGGATTAATAGAAAAGTGCAAGGATGAGTTCTACACGTAACGATTGCTTGATCTTCCCTCCCACCTTGGGTTGTTGGATCAAGTAGATAGGCCGGGCCAGCCCTCGTTCCTGCTGTATTTGAAGAATCTCCATTGTTATGGAGATATGAAAGTGGACTTTTCTTTTGCATAATAAGAATATGGTTAGTGACATGCTCAGCTGTTTGGCACCGAATACATGTGCACCAATTTATTAGAATGCACGTTTATAACATAAACACTGAATGCACATTTATAGCGGAACCAGCCGTCGATCATACGAAATCCGAAATGTGATGGAACCAGAAGTATTGCCGTTTGGTTTAAATTAATGGTCCCTCACATAACTTGAACTGCTAATACACGCCAAATGTCTGACTAAAACGACCCAAAGTTTGATCATATTGGGTATCCCTCAATTTTTATAAACAAACTGACATGGAGACTCCTTAATTGATCAGTTGCCTGTCATTTCCAATTACAATTTGCATATTCATGGAGCATCAACGAGCTGAGTGAAAACGCTTATGGCTCAAATAAGCTTCTCAAATGGGGCATTTTAATATTCCATTGCGATGTTGATTGCTGGACAACCAGTGATCGGTTGTTTAATGTCTCACAAATTTAGCAGTAAGCAATGACATCTGAAAATCCTAAATGCCGATATTATGCATGATAATATTAAAATAAGAAAAATAAAAACCAACGGATCAAACTACAATCCAACGGATCGGAAAATCCCTATGGTAGTTCTTTATTATGGATGGGCGTAAAAATGAATCGGCAACCCCTCTCATGATCATCAAATTTTTTTTGAAAATTTATCCACTAAACTTAAAAAGATGCTTTTATTATGCCAGCGAATTTTGTGAATCCATCACACACGGAAAACCAGACATGGTATGAAATTTAGTAGTAGTAAAATTCCTTGTCATTAGTACATTCATATTTATTAATAATCAGATCCCCTCATTAATAATTTTAAATTTAGAAATAGTCAGGTTCTTTGTCATTATTAGTGAAGAAAAGGTGCCGAGATCCGGCCGAGATTTTTTTTCAAAAAATATGTTGTTGTAAAAATAAATATGAATAAAATTATAAAAAAACTAAAAAAATATTAAAAGAAATCATTTCATCTCGCCGAGATCTCGGGCTGATCTCGGCGAGATCCGGCCGAGATTTTGTATTAAAAAATATTTTTTGTAAAAAAATTCGAAAAAAAAATAAAAAATAAAAAATATTTAAAAAATCATTTCATCTCTGATCTCGGCGAGTTCCGGCCGAAATTTATTTTTTAAAATATTTTTTTCTTATAAAAAGAAATTGGAAAAAAATTATAAAAATAAATAAAAATTATTTCATCTCACTGAGATATTGGGCTGATCTCGGCGAGATAAGGCCGAGAGTTCTTTTAAAAATAAAAATTTTCTATTAAAATAAATTCAAATAAAAGAATAATAAATAAAAAGAAATCATTTCATCTCACCGAGATCTCTGGCTGATCTCGGCTACATCCAGCCGAGATTTTTTCGAAATTTTTCTTTTCAAAAAATAAATTCAAATAAAGTAATAAAAGATTACATAATCTCGCCGAGATCTCGGACTGATCTCGGCGAGATCCGGCTGAGATTTATTTTTATAAAAAGAAATTTGAAAATATAAAAATAATAAATAAATAATATTTAAAAAATTATTTCATCTCACTGAGATCTTGGATTGATCCTGGCGAGATCTTACCGAGATTTTTAAAAAATGATTATTTAATCTCTCCAAGATCCGTCCGATATTTTTTTAAAAAAAATATTTTTTTTGTAAAAAGAAATTCGACAAAAATTATAAAATAGTAAAAAAATAATATTAAAAAATCATTTCATCTCACCGAGATCTTGGGCTGATCTCTGTGAGATCCGGTCGAGATTTTTTTAAAATATTTTTTTAAAAAAATAAATTCGAATAAAAAAATAAGAAAAATAAAAGCATATAACTTGAATTACATCTCCTGACATCTGCCGATGAAAATGCCCGAGACCTCGGCGAGACGCTAAACTTGAATAACATCTGCCGATATCAATACTATTAAAAAAATAACCAGGCTTTGAAAATCGCCCAGCTAAAGCTAAAAAAAACCACAATTGTTTGAGCCAAAACTCATTCCGCTTTCTTTCTTTATTTTTTTTCTGATAATTAAAATTCATCGAAACGGAAAACTCAGGGGGAAGGGTACACGTATAGGACCTTGCAAGAAAACCTAACCCCAAGCTAAAGACATTCCGCTTTCTTGAATTACATGGCTTCATATTTGTATCTCATATTTCACTTTTTTGTTCTGGAAGAAGGCTAAAACATATCTTACCAAAAATAAAAGCACATTAGTAACACCCCTCACCAAAAAGTTGTTTGACCTTACTATATCGCCACTTCCATGCAGGCAAATTACTATAACAGTAATATGGAAGATTGTCCCTCAATAGAAGCTAACTATTGGAGATGCTAATCCTAAACCTTAAGCTAACTACCCCCTCTCTGTATCTATTAAAGGTGACCGGAGGGAGTAATAGATATTCTGCCAAAACAATGACGGGCATTTTCAACCTTTATAATCCATGTACAAGGGAAAATGATAACAGATGCTTCATCCTTTCTTGATTTCAATCGAGATGTCCATCCATACAATATTCATACATCGCCATCGGAGAAGAGCACAGCAATTTGGCTCTCTAAGCATCATTCTTTGCAGTAAAATGAAAAACATGCATGCCTATTGATTTTGTTATATGCATATGCATCTACTGAATCCGCTAGGCATATCATCCTCTGAAACTAATCATACTATAGAACTAATGCAAATCACCATAGAACTAATATAAGAATCAGATGTAATCGTTACTTTTCAATAGCCAGTTCAGCTCTGTCTCCTGCAGCTAGCAGAACCGGTGTCGAATGAGTCTGAAATCCTGTGATAGTCTTTGGCCTGCCAGCCTGGCCTACCACGTCCACTGCTTGGCCCACCCTAACTGGTACTGTCAGAGGTTTAAGATTCTCATCCACAGTCATCAGCATCCTGGGCTGCAATAGCATACAAAGAAACAAATCAGGGTGACATACAAACAGCAATTGTCTGGCTAAAACAAAGAGGCTCAAACTATAAGAAAGGCCATCATAATAACAAGGCCTGCAACATTTTGGACAGAGATATGACCTGCATAGCCAGAAGATGGAAATAAAGGACGTAATGATATTTTCCCAAGATTATTGATTTCATATCCAAGCAGGCATGCGGCATAATAACAAGGCCTGCAAGCGCCGTCCTGCAGAAAAAGTTGAAGCTTTGATCAGGTGACATTTATACCAGCAGAGCAAGTGTAATCATACGTCTTTGGAATAAACTACATCCTTACGGTGACAGTAGAAAATGATCCGAATGATGAGGGGAGAGTGTCAACAACCCCTTGCCCAGATGAATAAGACCTTGAGCAATCCGTACCTGCATATGCAGGAAAAATCAGATAAATGTCTCTAAAATTGCTGTGAGTGCACTGAAACAACCGATAATTGACAAAATTGATTATTTAAACTTACACAAAATAGAAGGCTGGCCTCTTTGTAATAATAACTTGAGAGGTTCCGAAGCATGCCTGCAATTCGAGCATTATTGGTCCCTGCGCCTATTAAATCCAGGGCAATGATTGCTGACTGCACATCAGCAAGCCATGTTAAATTGTTTACTCTCCAAAAATTAGATATATTTAAATTCTAGGAAAAAACAACAGTGTAAGCATTATACAACATTACATACATACCATTGCTACTTCAGAATCCGTGTCATGGCTCAGTCTGCTCAATGTATCCATAACATTCACCTGAAGGCAAATAAATAATTAAGTTAAACCTTCAAGTGGTGCAGCTCCAATAACCAACAGAGTGATTTTTTCAAGAAAGTGGGTATGACATAGATGGTCTAGCAAATAGATAATCCTACTTAGAAACAGGGGCCCAACTACAAATAATTACCTTTGGATTTGATATGCAGAGAAGTCCAAGTGCCAATGGTACAGCCCGACGAATGTTTGGCCCTCCATATTGCAATAGATGTTCCAGTGATCGAATAGACATCTCAAGGCCCAACTCTTCTGCCATGGCCACAAGAGCAATCCCAAGCACAGCAGGTCCCTGATGGGTTTCCCCTTTATCAAGATGTTGAGCACAAATCAGTTAATGTGAACTTTTGCATGCAGAAAGCAGTATAAAATTGAGGTAAGAGGTTGAGGATGGCAGACAGGGAGCAAACCTTCAGAACATCCCCAGTTCCAGCATATGCAAGAGATAAGAGAGTCATGTCACAGTATTTTCGGATTTTTTCACTAAATGTTTTTGACACATCAGCAGTAGCCTCCACACTTTCCTGTAAAAGAAAATTTTTCTTATCAGCATTCAAGATAGATTTTATACCGCCAATCCAGCCTTCGTTATGCTGGTTAGATCTTTCCCGGTTGTGGGGGAGATATAAGGATCGAATCCCATAGCCACACTATCCCATAGCCATACATGAAAGAATAGCAAATGTGAAAGCTATATACTGGCGTGCATCAGAATTGGGAAAAGGCTGAAAGAAACTAAATGTTAGAATTTACCTGCTTTCCAAGGTAGAGAAGGCCAAGACCTAGAGGCAAAAATCGAACAAGGGGTTTCATTGCGGTCCATCAAAGAGAAGATGATTGATTGTGCAACTTCTTCATTGCAAGAACCAGCATAAACCAACCCTAGTGAAACTGCAGTAAATGCAATTACATCAAGAGGAACTTTTGCATCAGAAAGGACAGGGGATAGCAGGTTCCTGACCTGCAATAGACCACACCAATAAGGGCATAAATGGTGACTGTGGAGCATATATCTAGACAATAAAGGAGACGATGTATGTACCCGTTCATTCTGTGAACCAGCATAAGCTAGGCCTAGACCCATTATCGCCCCAATACGGGTGTTTGAGTCCTCTTTGTTCACATATTCCTCTAGTAAAGCCAATGCCTAAACACGAACAACCATGAGTATGTACAAATTTTTCAATTGTTAATCTCGACCTAAAAAGCAAGAAAGAAACTCACAGGATCACAATCGTTCATTATTCCACAAGTCACAATTCCAACAGCCAACTGAGCTCCAGCAACCACGTGACTGTCAGTGCTATGGAAATACTTGTCAATTTGAGCAAGGCCATTGTCAACATCCCATAGCAAAATCATGCCCTAGCAATAACCATATCAAACCTCGTTCATATCAAATTGCAGCAATGACTATTTGAAACCCCACTACCAAAAATATTATCAAAATGAAGGCTGAAATGGATGTGTACCAAGCTTGCTGCAGCACTGGCCCTTCCATGTTCCCTATTTTTGAAAAGCCAGCTTCCTGTTAGACCACTTGAAGTGTCTAAAGCAACAGTCATCAACTTATCCTATTGTGCCAAAATTCGAAGGAAAATATGAATTTATGAAAGGAGCAGGATATTATTCTAAGAGAGTATTACCAATAAGTACCTGTCCAAATCCCGCATTTACAAATGCATTGACAAATGTAGCTGCTAGATTCTGTCTGGCTGAATCAATACTAGCATAGAACCACCCCGCCCATCAATTAAGGGGGCCTATTTTGAGTAAAAAAAAGATGTAAATCATATAAGCTAATTATTAGCTAAACTAAGAGGCATCGTTTATAATTAATATAGAAACCTTATAGATGTCTTCGGGAGATTTAGGCTCCATGACTTCAATATCACGAGCCAGAGCTAGATAGCCTTCACTTAACTTTGCATTGTTAAGTATGTCCTGCAACTGCTCCCTCTCATCATCATTTTGAATCATGTCCTCGTCAAGTAACAATTTACAACCCTGACATATGATAATTATGAAAAAAACAAAAAACAAAAAGGGCAGTCAGTTGTAAACAAGGCAAAGAATAACACTTTTTCGTATAAAGATGACAAGATACAGCATGCTAGCATCTCAAAAAAAAGTTGACAAAGAAGATCTGAAACATACATGCCGAGACATTATGCAACAGAATTGCTTCTTCTGGAGAAGATCAGTACAATGAAGAAAAATCTGCTTTATATTCTGCAATTACAAAAGTAATGTGAGGCTCACATTTAGTGAATATATGTAGCAAACAACAAGAAAAGTTTGTAAAAAAGTGAATGCCAACCTGAATGCTATCCTGGGCAAGGGCAATACGAAGAGCACTAACATACTCCCCAAACTTGTGATAGATTTGGTACGCTATATCCAACACCAACATATCATCTGGTCCAGGAAGGTAGCTGCAGCAATTTCCGTTTCAAATAAACTGAACTTAGGCTTATACAGACTAGTAATAAGTATATAACAAATTCATAACATGCAAACAGCGTCTTTTGCCAGTTGACAAGATAACAAGTACATCATGCAGAACACATTGTTCAGACGCAACTCTGAAAGATGCATACACACTATAGATAAATCTATGAGCTGGCAACAACACAAGCATGCAACAAAATATTCCCTCAACCCAGAATATGTTGACAGTTAAAAACATAAATTACCAAGATCTCTACATTGCTCCACATTTATTATACAATTACCGACCAACAACACAAGCATGCAACAAAATATTCCCTCAACCCAGAATATGTTGACAGTTAAAAACATAAATTACTAAGATCTCTACATTGCTCCACATTTATTATACAATTACCGACCAAAATCTTACCTGGATGCACTTGTAAGGTACAAACATGTTCTCTTGTAGTTTGTGGAGTCTACATCTTCAACTATCGTATCAAGGTCTTCGACCTATATATATATAAGAAAAGATTAACTTGAAATATAGTGCCAGGGTCAAACAAATAAGAAAAGGTGTCAGCATTCAAAATTACCTCCATCAAAAGATCTACCGCCTCTGGTTCTGCATTGTGCTGTAATATATGACAGTAAGCAAAAGAAAAAAACCTTTAACAACAAATTTAGGATGTAAACCACCTTCACAACCAAAGTAACTTTTTTGATAAAGTAAAGTAGAGTAGTCTTGGGATAAACAGCATATATTCAATATACCTTCATGTGGAAGGTAACGATTTTCTGTACTAGATCCATAAGATCGTCAACTGGAGCATCATCAAGCTGCTGTAAAGAATGAAAAAAGCATATTAAATGTTAAAATATGAAGAAGATTTTGGGCATTGTGACCCGTCAATGCATGACTCTGTACCCAGACACAAGTATAGTCCTTCAGTTAGTTCTTCCAAGCATTTAATTATCATATTTCCCTCTAACTACGAAAACAACAGGAAATAATCCCCTTTGACACATAAAATCTTGAAGTAAATTACAAAAAAGCAAACAAATGCTCTGATAAACAAGTATCATCTCTGTTGGAGATATTAGAAGAGCTGTAACATCAAACCTGTCTCTTCACATACGCTTGCCCAATTTCCCCAGCAAGGTTCCCGGTTAAGTACACAAACATCAGTGCATTGTAATAGCTCAGTCCATATTGCAACATAATCATAATCAAGTAGTGCCTTTTCCCAACTATTTGGGGTTAGCAACATGGACCTTATGCCTCCATTCAGGCTTGTTTTGTGCCAACTCTTTTGTAAGAGAAAATAAAGTCATATATTTTTTTATTAACTCCATCCAAGTTCTCTTAGGTCTCCCTCTCCCTCTTTTGGCATCATTTACATGCACCCCTTCTAATCTTCTCACACGGGAATCTATTGGTCTTCTTTGCATATGCCCATAACAAGGCAACATACATTCTCTTAGCTTCTCACATAAATGAGTTACCCCTAAACTCTCACGAATATATTTATTTCTAATCCTATCTCTCCTAGTTATCCCACTCATCCACCTTAACATTCTCATTTCGACTGCATTCAACTTATCTATATGACTTCTCTTTGGTGCCCAGCATTCTGCTCCATAGAGTATTACTTTTAAGCCTTTTTTGAACACATCTATCACACAAAACTCCCGAGGCTGCCCTCCACTTTACCCACCCCGCATTTATCCTATACACCACATCACTATCAATATCCCCTTCTTTATGAATAATAGATCCTAAATAACGGAATTGGCCCTCCACAATACCCACCCCGTATTTATCCTATGCACCACATCACTATCAATATCCCCTTCTTTATGGATAATGGATCCTAAATAACGGAATTGATCATACCTTGGCACTTCTGGCCCATCTATTTCAACTAAAGTTCTACCTATAGTTCTACCTTCTTAAAAAGTAAATTCCATGCACTCTGTCTTAGTCCTACTTATTTTGAAACCTTTTGATTCTGGAGCCTCCCTCCATAATTTTAGTTTTGCATTCAAACCTACTTTACTCTTATCAATTAAAACTACATCGTATGTAAAAAGCATACGCCAACGTACACTATCTTGCATATGTTTAGTTAGCTCATCCATAATTAAAGCGAAAAGATATGGACTTAAGGCTGACCTTTGATGAAGACCTGCAAGAAACTCCTTGGTTTCCCCCCTAATTATTCGTACACTAGTCACAACTCCCTCATACATATCCTTTATAATATCTATGCATCAAGAGTGATCCTGTCCCCCCCCCCTCGCTCCATATTGCAACATGAGTAGAAAATCAAAACCTCCTAACGCAAGAAAAGGAGAAAATAGGTTTAAGCCACAACATCAGGAAACCTAGGCAATTCACTCATTGAATGCATTATTTCTATATAATCATAAAGTCGAACAACTGCCCAAACCAAAGCCAGAAAGCATCATGCAATTATTGCCATAATGAAACCAAGTAATAATTTGAAAGCAACACGAATTCAATCTTCTTTGAAAAGTAAGCCTACCTAATATATTCATGGCCCCATGAGCCGATATCCCCCTCGGAACCCAATAATCTAAACTTCAAACTTTCCTGCAAACAAGCAGGATTAAAGATATTTGGAAAGTTGATACATACATTCTTAACATTGATATAGAAATTTGGGCATTAAGGACTTTCCAAAAAGTTGACTACAAGAACATAAAGTACTTGTGACTATGAATTATGAACCCGAAAGTGTAACAGTATTTAAAATACCAAATACAAGTGGTCAAGCATACCCTTTCCCCTTCTGCAGACATTGTCAATGCCAAAACGGAAAGTATATCAGCCAGATATTTCTGCAGCAAAGAATATATAGTATCGATGAGACAATTGTGGCATGTTATCAACTAATGCACACGCAAAAAAGCATAAGACACAGGCATGCACAGAATAAATATATTGACTATTTGAACAGTGTTCACCTTTAAGTCTGAATCTTCCATGGTCTCATAAAAAGCTTTAATAGTGCCATAATGTGGGGACGGAGGAATTTCAACGGTTTTGACACAGAAGTCATCGAACTAGTTGAGGTGCGAATTTCTTGTCTACAACATTTTTTTCGAAAAAACAAGAAAACATTACTAAGTCATGCTGGTATTTATAAGGTAGCAACTGACTATCATTCATCCCGATAACCCAGCTGGGCTAGCCTGAGATATTATGCTTATCGTGTAAAGATACACCAAAAGAAAGGTCAAGTTTGCTCATTATGCTACATTTGACAAATGAAACAGTGAACTAGAGAGTGGCACTAGAAACCGAAACCCTACTAGATTATCAGACCATGTACTATAGTAACCGAGTTTAATAAAGAGAAGTATTATGATTACAACTAATCGGTCATTCTGGATTGTACCGAGATCAATTTCTTTACAAAGCGCAAAAGACTAACCAAAACCATATTGGAGGAAAAAAGCAACTTACTTTTATCTGTAACTATCCTCCCACCGTCCGAAAAAGATAGGAACAGTTCTGTTTTTCTGCAACCTAAAAAATTAGCTACAGTTAAGCTTATTTCTCAGCCACAGAGGCCTTTCCCACTTGGGCATTCACTGTAACTTACAAAATCCAATTATCCATACTGTACATATCTTTCTCGGACGGACGGAGTATTTAACAGTGAACTGGTTACTAAGCATCAAGCACAGAATAACCTAGTTCAAAGTATAAACCAAGCGCTCAATCCTAAAGCCAATTGATTCAAAATTTCCGACAAGCAAAGAAATTCACCTCATGTTCTCAAGTGCAAGCTTCTGCACCCCGTCCTGCACCCTCTCCACGTACAGCTCCAGCTGCTGCTTCAGCGCCAAATCCTCATCCAACTGCCAAACCACAAAGAAACCAGAAAATCTCAAAAAAAAAACTAAAATTCGAGAAAAGGAATCCACTTTTGGGGGAGTAGAGAAGAGGGCAAACCAGATCCTCCTCCTTGTCGTCCTTCTTCTTTTGGGGATCCTTGGACGGGACCTTGGTGGAGGCCTGCTCTCTGCTAGGGCTGGGATCGCCGGCGTCGGCCATTGTGGGGTTGCCGGATTGGGTTGGGGCGGCCGGACGGGAAGTCGAGGGGCACAGAGCTTGGGGAAGACGAAAGGCAAAGTCACGGGCTTTCCCTTTGCTGGTCTATGGCATCCGACCATGGTTCGCCATCTCGGCGAGATCTCGCAGAGATCTCGGTCTCGGATTGCTCGCCGGACAGGAGACTAGTTTCGTCGAGATCTCGCCGAAATAAAATTATTTTTATTATTTTAAAAGTTTAATTTTTTAATTATATATATATATATATATATTTTGTAACGAGGGGAGCCGTTAGGACCCGAAACGGGCAAGGTCATGACCTCTTAGGGCACCGTTGCATCTTTTTTTTTTTCATTTTACCGATTGTGTCAATCTTCTCTGTTGGATTTGGATCTAAAAGATTATTCACTGAAACAAGCAGAACCTATCTTCCCTTTAATGAAAATCAACGATCTAAAACTTTTCTGCACTTGATTTCAGCTTTAATAAATTTAACTCTTTAAAATTTGCCTCAAAACCAACATTTTGTACCATTTTGTTTTCGATAAGAGCCAAACATAATATATAATATATGTTGCAGATAGTTGGAATAAGGTATATGATGATGATGAAAACCTGCCTTGAAATCTACATAAATAAAATTAAGCCTACTTTAAAAATATTTAAACTACTTAATTAAGTTTGTGACATCATCAACCAACAGGGTGTTCGTGTGATGGTGAGAACAGTACTTCTTGACTTAGAGGTCTTAGACTTCAACCCCCTACTCCATTGGCCACCCACAAGGATTATTCCTGACTTAACTAGTGCATATGTTGAGTGGGCGGTGTGTGCACCCGAATGATGGCAACGGGATACGGTGCTCTAAGAGGTCAGTTGCTTTGCCCCTTCTAATTAGGTCATAAGGACTCAGAATCCCTCGTTAGAAAAAATAAACTTGTGACATCATCATAATCATGTATTTAGATGATTGAGAATGTTTTCCCTAATCTCTCTGAGATCTCGCCTCTTTGGCCGACTAAGACGAGACCGAGACATGAGATGGTGAACAATGGTTTTGACTAGGCTAATTTTATTACAAAATACACTCTTTTCTCTTATTTATAACCCTACCCTTCGCTCCAAGTAATGGGCCGTGGGCCTTGCTTGATTTAGGAACTACTCTCTCTATCCGATATTAATTGTTTGTAATGGAAATAAGAAATCGACTAATTTTAGTCCATTTTGAATTTTTAATGAAGACAATTACTAGTGAATGGAGTATTTAGATTGGGCTCCAGGGGATTGGACTTCGTGTGGACTTGGACAAATTGTAAATGGCCGTCCACTGGATGCAATTGGAAAGATGGTACATGCTAGAGGTGAAGTACGGATTAAGGTGAGTAGCATGCACCATGTGGTGCTAGGCGTCGGATTAAGGTCTGACGGTGAGAGTTAGGCCCTGTTTGGCTAGCCAAGTAGGAATCTAGCTTCTTTTGAGATAGGTCTCCAAAGGTTTGTGAGATTTTGATCTGATTATAAGTGGCAGGATATTGTAATTGTCACAAAAGGATAGAGGTAGTTATAAAAAATGTATTTTTCTAAAGATAACTACCAGGTAGTTATCTTTAGAAAAATACATTTTTTATAACTACCTCTATCCTTTTATGACAATTACAATATATGCCATTATAATAAGTAAAATCAAATTGGAGATTTCTCAAAAGAAGCTAGATTCCTTATTGGGCTGCCAAACAGGGCCTTAGTATAGGTGGGGTTGCAATCACTTACCTGTCCCTTGATTTAACACACATCATTGAATCTCGATTCGGCGGCTTGCGCTGCCCTGGTACACGCTGGCTCACATGAGGTCAGGGTGTCTCGACTTTTTCTAAAGATGTAAATGTTTTGTCTCATATGAAGAAATTTAAATGTTATTCTAGGTGCATAAAGATAATAACTAGCAACTCCAAATTTTGCTTTTATTATCTACGTACACTTTGCATTCATAAACCCCCACTCCGTTGGCTACTTAATTTGGATTATATTCGGATTTACCCTATGTATTGACTATAGGTGGGCCTTGTACATACGAGGGGATTAATGGCAGGATACCGTGCTCTAAGAGGATGCTTCCAGTCATGTCCTAAGAAATCGGACACCACTCCCTAAAATTTTTTTTTAAAAGAAACAGCATTACTGAGAAATCAAATTCCATAGTCCTAATCCAAAAGGAAATCTATAATGTTTACTCTTGAGTATAAATTGGTGTGCACCTATCCATCTTCCTTGTGACATTATCAATTAAGCATGAATAATAACTTTATAAACAAAATTATGGATGAAGTAGGAGTGCGCATGGCGCACATGTAAGTGTAATCCGCCCTTCGCTGGCAAGTATAGGTGCATTCGGGATGCTGCTTTTGAGCTGCAAAAGCCGCTTCATTCCCATGAACGCACAATCCCGTTTTGGGAGGTAATTTTATACAAAATTAATTTTTTTTGCCAACACCCACCCCATGGGTACTGACACCACAGTCACACCTAAATAGTAAGCTCTATGGCCTAAATACCTCTTTCTAATATCTTCGGGTTGCACTTCAAGGGGTTGTTTGGGGGCGTGAAAAATAAAAAAAAATATCCACTCCCAAAAATTCACCAACTAGGTACTAATCGCTAAAACACCTCGATCCAAAGGGGCATAATAAAACTAAAACATCCACAGTGGATGTTTCACTTTCATTATTTATTTCCTATTTTTTTCACTTTCAGCTGAAACACCTTAGAACGTGTTTTAGACTTATGCAGTGAAAATTTAGAAATGAATAGTAAAAGTGGATTTTTAACTGTGGATGTTTTGGATTAATCACGAACTAGATAAAAAGTAAAACATCTACAGTGGATATTTCACTTCTGGATGTTTCATTTTCACTATTTATTTTCTATTTTTTTTCACTTTCAGCTGAAACACCTCAGAACGTGTTTCAGACTTATGCAGTGAAAAATTTAAAAATGAATAGTAAAAGTGGATTTTTGACTGTGGATGTTTTAGATTAATCACGAACTAGATAAAGGGGGCCGTTTGGGGCGTGATTAAAAGGCAAAACATCCAGATGGGATGTTTTGCTACACTGTAGCATCTGGATATTTTATATATCCAGCTGAAACACCTCAGGACGTGTTTCAGCTGTATGTAAAAATCCACCTGGATGCTACAGTAGATATCCAGAATCCAGTCTGGATGTTTTGCAATAATCACGCCCCAAAAAGTAAAACATCCACAGTGGATATTTTACTTCACTATTTATTTTTTGTATTTTTTCACTTTCAGCTCAAACACCTCGGGACATTTTTTACATCTACAGTGAAAAATCCGGAAATAAATAATAAAAGTATAGTTTTGATCACGAACCAAACGGTTACTAGCTTCGCGATACGAAAAGTGTTTTTTTACCAAAGCCGCTTTTCAGCGAACGCAAAAGCCAAAGGGGCCCGTAATCTGCCTTCCCGTTTGCTTCTTTCTCCCTCTCTAAAACGAGTCCGGATCCTGTGGTGAAGCTTCACCAGCGAGGCCTCTGGTGAAGCTTCACCAGCCGTCGATCATACGGAATCGACGGCGCACACGGATATGATGTGCGCTCAGCCAAAAGCGTGTCTTTTGGCTGAGCGCACAAGGAAACCGTGTGCGCCGTCGATTCCTTATGATCGACGGCTGGTGAAGCTTCACCACAGGATCCGGTTCCCTCTAAAACCCCTGCAGCTCCAGCTGCTTTTCCTTGTGTACCAGTGACAGGGATCAAGCCCTGTTGAAGCTTGAGCTCTCTCTTTTCCCATTTCCTCAGTGGAAATGCATGGAATTGCCGCCTCTCTTCCAAGCACCTGCTTTCTTCAACAACATGGTCTGCTTTCTCTTCTTCACTTCTCTCCTGCAAAAGTTCAATTCTTTTATCTTATCCTTTCATTTTCTGTTCAAAGCAGGGATATTTACAGCTCCCAAGTCACATTCCCTTCACAGAAAGCAAGCCCAGGTCTCAATATCTCATTCTTTGTCTCTCTTATCTGGAATGAGCGTTCACAGAAGTTGGTAAAAGATAAGACTGTAGTCTTAATGTTCTTAGCTTTGTCCCATCAATAAAAATTGCAGAGGAAATGCAGCAGAGGGTGGCGTCGAAATGCCGTAAAGGCGCAGTTGGATTTGACGCCTCCACCATACCAATTGGTAAAAAGTTAATTCCTTTAGTCAATTGACAAGTGCTTGAATTGGTTATATTGTTTTTAGTTTGATTTAGCTGTTAAAATCAGTTCATGCGGCTTTTGGGTATGTGGGTAGGATGCTTTTGAACCTCAGTATGAGCCGCCAAACGATGGAATTCCATTGGGGGAAGCATCATCGAGCTTATGTCGACAACCTCAACAGACAGATTGTAGGGACTGAACTTGATGGGATGTCTCTGGAAGCTATCATACTTGCCACATACAATAAGGGTGACCTTCTTCGCCTTTCAACAACGCTGCTCCAGGTACATAATGGGACTAAGAGAGTCGTAGAAGAGTTCAGTATGGAAAATGCAAAGTTTAAAGATTAACCATCACAGATATCTAGCTAGTTTTGGGCTTCGTTAGGAGGTGGTTAATGATTAATTTGAAACAGAAACAATTTTCGGTATGACGTTTCAAAATAACGCTTCTCATGTGTTTGATCATTTGCAGATATGGAACCATGATTTCTTTTGGCAGTCAATGAAACCCAGTGGAGGAGGAGGACATCATTCAGGGGATCTTCTTGAATTGATTGAAAGAGATTTTGGTTCGTATGAATCATTCCTAAATGAATTCAAATCAGCTGCAGCAACGCAGTTTGGATCTGGATGGGCTTGGCTCGTGTGTGAGTGCCACTTATATTTCATGTTTCACTAACGTCTATGTTTCATATACACTTCATTTTTTTGTTTTGAACTGCGCACATTATGAAGTTTTGGCTCAAATTTCGTGTTGAACTGCAATAACATGTTTTGCTTTTGTTCTACTCAGACAAGGCAAATCAACTAGATGTTGGAAATGCTGTAAATCCCTTTCCATCAGACATGGACAACAAGCTTGTGGTGGTCAAGACTCCCAATGCTGTCAACCCTCTGGTTTGGGATTATTCGGTTAGTGTTTCTATTTGGATTATTCAGTAAACATGAAGTAATGTGTCATACTTTTCTATGCACATTCAGTGTTCTCCGTCAAAGTTTGTTCAATGAACAATGTTATATAACGTGTAGAAAGAGATATATGTTTGACAATCAAGCTAATGCCTTTTCTAATGAGGATATATTCATGACTAATAAGTAAACTGTTATATTAGTTAGATAATAAAATGGGAGAAATGATATTATTACTCCACTTTTCTACTCCATTTTCCTATTCCTTCATTCTGGCACAAGTTGATTAGCACATCAACCCATGAACCCACTCCTCACCACATGGGTCCATTTGGTGCCACATAAGCAGAGTAGGAAAACAGAGTAGAGAAGTGGAGTAGTAATATCATTACCCAAAAAATGGCGCATTCATAATCTATCACAGAAATTCATTTGACAGTTTTTAGTGTTATATTTCCATAACTGCTACGCAGCTAGGTATATTTCCAACGTATGCTACTTTAAGGCTTAGTATTGCTATTATAGTTGGTTAGTCATTTATACTAGTACACACACCAAGCAGCTGTTTGAAATTTTGAACTTACATGAAAAATAAATGCATAACTTCACTGTGGTTCTTGTAGAATGTTGAAGAGAAGCATCTTTTAGTTGGCATCAAGAATAATTCTGACACATTTTTTAGTGTTAAATGGCTAATGAAATGAAGGCGAATTTGTTGTTTAGTCTACCCAACCAAAAAGTGGGTTTGTGCTAGAGAACAGAGGGATAATAGTAAGAGAACGATTTATATGAGATTGTTCTCATATAAGGAGCATGAAGCTAATCTTTTGGGTTGTTGGATTCCAATCCGAGGGTGGGTATCAAATCACTGGGTAGGTGAGTTCCTTGTAGCCATCAGATCAAGATCCAACGACTATGAATTGAATTGGCCTCATATAAGCTATATGAGCCATCTCATTTAAACTTTTCCCTAATAGTAAACCAAAAAGTGCAATTTGCAGTCAAACCCACCCTCCTTTTTTCAATTTTTTAAGTCTCCAAAACTAATACATACTTTTATATTTACTACTATATTGTGTACTTTCAATGTATTTTTTCATGCCTTATTTTGTATGGATATCAACAATGATTGGGTGATCTTTTGCAGCCTCTGCTCACCATTGACGTTTGGGAGGTATCCATTTATTTTCTCTGCCCATTCATCTTTCATATGAACTTCTTTACTTCATTGATATATATCGATAGTCAGTCACTAACATGTGATGGTTTTTTTATGAACAGCATGCATACTACCTTGACTACCAGGTGCCTTTCAGATGTTCATTAATAATTTTGTATTTTGTATACACTAATAATTGTTTGACAAAATTTATCTGTAACCTTATAAAATTTGATTCTCTCATCTTCCAGAATAGACGTCCTGATTTTATTTCCATATTTATGGAGAAACTTGTGTCGTGGGAAGCAGTCAGCACTAGACTTGAAGTGGCACAAGCTCGAGCTGCTGAAAGAGCAAGCGAAGTGGAAAAAGGACAAGAGGACGATGAAGACATGGCTGACTGTGAAGCAGTGGAGATGTATCTAGATAGCGATAGTGGTGACTCAGAGGTAGAATGAGGATCAGTTATTAGGATATTTCCAATTTTTGCTTCATCAAGTTCATAACACATTCAAATACATCATATTGCCTCTTCCAATGACTTCAGTATGCAAAGAAGTCCAAATACTAGGAGCATGAATTGGATGGTTCCTCTCACGGAAAAAAATTGTTCTCACTGGATTGAATTGTTTAAGCCAGCATATGAAAGGGACTAAAGTTCTGTCAGCTGTTTATTGCCAAGGTACACTTCCCATTTTTTCCCATCGGTATATTAGGCGGCCTGTGGAAATGTCTTTGCATTTTCATCTGCGGGTACATTCACAAGGGAAAATAACCTCATAGATGTATTGGACGAAAAGAAAAGAAAGAACAAATTATCCCCATTTAATTGAGAGTGTACTAATATTTTAGACTTCTTGTGATTTTTCAACATAGACTGTTGGGTGAAGGATCACCATGGGCCATGAACTGGAGAGGATTGAAGCCTCTCATCAAGCAGGGAAGCGGTTGCCAAAATGAAAAAACAGGAAGCCAATTGCGGATGAGTGTCCTAGCTGAAGGTGGTTATTCACAATAATCACTAGCTAAAGCTGGTGCATGGTACAGGACCTTGCCATTTCACATTCTTCCCTTTTTATGGAGAACATTGACATTCTTCTAGTTTGTTTCAATACTGTTAAACATAAGAGCAGAAGAGATAGATAAAGATGAGAACTCTGATGTTCAGTTTAAAAAATTGAAGTACAACAATATGCTCTAATAAATATGAGCGGGGATGCATAGTTGAAAATATGTACCTAAACGAGCAAAAACCAGATAATATGTCTACTGCATCACAAACCATCGAATCTTATCTGATGGCTCATGTGTAGGGGTAGGCTTGCATCAGTGCTTGAAGATGCAAAAGCAAAAGTGAGTATGCACATTACAGGGAGATCAACTCAAATGGCTCGAAGTGGACTTCGGTCAAGCTCAAAACTGTACAACTACACTCCACAAATGGTGTCAACGTCCCCTGAGCAAACAAATTTATCCTTCTTCTCTGGTAGTAGCACCCTGAGTTGGCACGAGCACGTCTCCTTTCCTCTCCTGCCATCTTAATACCTGGCTACCAGCGACCGTGGCTGGCACTGGCACAGGCACTGTTCGATCACAACTTGTTCTTACTCTTGCTGAACTCTCAAAGGCCGAACTTACTAAATGATTAGGAATCGGTTAATCCAGAGCTTAAAATAATTTACATTAGGAACTCACAAAAGTTAGCATACTCATGACCAAGTGTTTTTCGGTTGACACATCTGATCAATTTAACAGCATAATTTCGTATATAAACGAGACTCTTCTGATTATCTACTGAGATTGTTCTGGTGTGGTTGCCAGTGGGATGCCTATATGGTCAAGAACAATGGGGAGGACCTCAGACTTCAACGAGGCACAAGTAATACTCCCTCCTTTCAACAAAACCTGTTTGCATTTGAAAATGGGTTAAATTTATTGGCTCTAACGCTTGTATAAAAACCAGTCTTCCTCCCACCTCTTCCATGTCTCTTGGTCGCGAGAGAGCAAAACCGGCTAGGTAATAATGGATATGTTTTTTTTCTCAAATGCGGGCAGGCTTTATCGGTTAGAAGGATTATAAGATACAAAAATATCAATACATACGCATGCCCAATTGGATAAATACACATTAAATAAAACTGAAGTAGTTAAAAGTGCCCGAATGCATAGTAGAAATACGCGCAAAGCACATAGGATTACAGGCAGGTAGATAATTCAAAACCCGCCAGCTCCATGATTGAAGGCCTATTTGGCAACAGCTACATACCTGGATTTTAGAAGAATCCAGTTTTTTCATAAAAAGCTCATTTCAAAAAAATTCAGCTTTCACTTCGTTGATCTTTCTCAATAGTATTTTTTTAAATTTTATAAACGCATTTTTTGTTATTATATGCCCCTATCTTTCATGTTTATTTACAAAACATGTTATGGGGCCCTAAATTCTTCTCCAAAAATTACTTCTTTCTAACTAAACACCATGATTCTTCCCCTCTACTTCTTCTCTAAAATCCAGATTTTTCACTCAATAAATCATCTACCAAACGGACCCTGAAACTTGCAACATGGCTCGAAAGCGCTTACCTCATGCCGATACGAATGCGCCGTAGCGCATACAAACGGGACTCTAAAAACTAGACCCACTAGAACCCATTGTTTCACTGTAGAACTCGCAGGCTCGGTTCGGTTCCGGCCGGGTTTGATGCGGTTCTTATAAAAGGGCAAAACTGTCTTTTCGGGTACAGCTAGGGTTTATAGGTTCATCGCTTCCCCTACCAGCCGCGCTTTTCTCTGCTCAAAATCAACTCTGGGCCTCTGGACAAGCAGCATCAGAGATGGTGAGCAGTTTTAGAAATCTAATTATTAGATTTCCATTTCTTGATTGATTCTCTGCAAAAACTAGGTTGTCAGCTAACTTGTTGGTTAAATGCTTCCAAGTTTAATTGGCAAAGGAGCTTGCTTTTGGCGTTTTTGTATGATCCATTTTTGAAAATTGACATTTTTTAGTACTCTTCTGTCCAAAAGAGGTAGATACAGTGTATAAAAATGAGGCTAAAAGGTAAAAGGTAGATACAGTGTATTCTTCTGTGGCAGAGGAGCCACAGCGAATCTCCATCCCCTATTTGGCTGAGAAATAAGCATAACTTTATCTCTTTTTATAATCTTGTAGAATGTATGATGCTTATGAACATTGTTTGACTACACCAGAATCACCTCTTAAGGCCATTTTTCTACCTACACTATGTACTTGATATATGGCATGTTTACCAAATGTTTCTCAATACCAAACTTACGAGCTCATTTGTTTTCTCCTTTTAAATTGGGTTTGATTCAGAGGCACTGCACTGTATGATAAAGAATTGTAGTTAAACTAATATTGCTTGCATCTTTTTTCCTTTTGGGTGTTATTTGGTTTAGTTGGCAATGAAAGTAGTTAGCAGTTCACTAATGTAGTACTCTATACATGAATCAGTTTCTATTTGGAACTTCTCTAGAATTGCATTTTTTTATCGCATTTCAATAGTTTTTGTTGTTGACATATTTCAGGCTCCGAAACGAGGGGGAAAAGTGGCTGTACCAACCAAGAAAAAACCTGTAAGTGATGATACCCTTAGTTGGCACTGAGATACATTTTTTAACAGTCATTGAATATGCTAAGGTTTGCCTTTGAGTAAGGGTGTTAAGTTAGTTGCCCTGAATGCCAGATTGACTCAATGTGCATATAATCGAGGTTAGAATGGAATTTCAGTTCCACCATGCTTAAATCTAGAACATGGTTTTTGTACGAGTAGAAAATATTTACTTGAGTAAACTTCTTGTTGTCTGTGAAGCCTCAATTTCTGTGTTATTGGTATCCTTCAATGTTCTGGGATAAAAATTCAATTAGACAGATCCTTTGCTTTGTTTACATTGTTGTAAATTATTATATGTTCCTTTTCATATCATTTAAGAGGATTTGGTTACTTCTTTGTAGGAGAAGGTTGTGAATCCATTGTTTGAAAAGCGTCCCAAGCAATTTGGAATTGGTGGTGCTTTGCCACCTAAAAGGGATCTTCATAGGTTTGTTAAGTGGCCTAAAGTTGTTCGCATTCAAAGGCAGCGCCGCATTCTTAAGCAACGTTTGAAAGTTCCTCCAGCTTTGAACCAGTTTACCAAAACGCTGGACAAAGATGTTGGTAAATCTTTAATTTGCGGCCTGACCCTTTTAAGAATGGTCTTTTAATGAATGAGACTTGTTGAATATGCTACTAGATTAACTTTTTTTGTTATTCCCTGTCTGGTTCAGCAACAAATCTTTTTAAGTTGCTTCTGAAATATAGACCTGAGGACAGAGCTGCAAAGAAGGAAAGACTTTTGAAAAGGGCACAAGCTGAAGCTGAAGGCAAAACTGTCGAATCTAAAAAGCCCATTGTTGTGAAGTACGGTCTTAACCATATCACGTACCTTATTGAACAGGTAATGATAGAGGTTGCAGCTTACTCATTAAAGGTGTGTCTGGAGAAGAAGACAGAAAAGGAAAAAAATAATTGTGAGAAAAAGAAAGAAAAGAAAACGATGGGGACAAAGAAGAAGGCATAAGGGCATTTTTTGTGTGGTCCCCATGTGACGTGAGGGAAGATAGATTTCTGCCATCAGAATTTTCTGCCTATCAAATTTGTGAGAAAAGAGAAGTTTTAAAATTTCTCTCTTTTTCTTTTCCTCTCTAGTTAACTATCCAAACACACCATAAGACTTGCAGAGTGAAATAGGTTGGGAATAGATAATGTGTCAGGTCGCATATTGGAAAATATGCACCTGGATGTCATGTGTTGATTCACATGTTAAGAGTGAGGATGGGCGGGTGATTAAAACTCTCTATCCTCCTGTTTTTGGTCATGTGTTGTATTATTATGTATTGATGAAACTAATGAGGCATGTTATATATTTATTTTTTACGTGTACATGTGTAGTCTGTATAATTTCTGTTGAGTCAGCTCATATTTCTTATGTTTTCTTATGTTGTACTCTACCTTGGATATAGAATAAGGCGCAATTGGTGGTAATTGCTCATGATGTGGATCCTGTTGAGCTTGTGGTTTGGCTACCTGCTTTATGCCGAAAGATGGAAATTCCTTACTGCATTGTAAAAGGGAAAGCGCGTCTTGGAGCTGTATGCTTTATAAATTCCATGGTTTTTAATTTATCTTCTTCATTATAGCAACTCTTCCTTTCTAAGTGTGTAAAAACTCTTCTTTTCTCCAGATTGTACACAAAAAGACTGCCGCAGCACTTTGCCTCACATCTGTGAAGAACGAGGATAAGCTGGAACTTAGCAAGATTGTGGAAGCAGTAAAGGTGATAACATCTGCTATGTTCTGTGTAAATAGAAAGCTTATTTCGTTCTCTTTTATGGTATTCCCCATATAATTTGACAATTCATGTCTTCTCAGGCTAACTTTAATGATAAGTATGACGAGCATAGGAAGAAGTGGGGTGGTGGCATCATGGGTTCCAAGTCTCAGGCCAAGACCAAGGCAAAGGAGAGACTATTGGCTAAGGAAACTGCACAAAGAATGTCTTGATAGATGACCTGGATATGTTGTCATTTGATTCTATGTTTTCAGTTGTAATGAATTTAAATGAGTTTTGGGTGAGTTAAGTAAACATTGGTTTAGCTAATTGAACACCTAGAAATGCGATACCCACTATGTCTGTAGGTGTAATGTAGAAAGCATCGACTTCTAAGGATGGACGAGAACAATTTGATGCAGTTTTGTTACGACTACTGCATAATCATGCATTTTCTGTCAATACTGAAGGATTATTCAGTGTTCGGTGGGAGACTATTTCAAGAGTATTCTGCTTTGGAGTCTGATACAGTTGTTCTGTCCAAGAATTCCAGTTGTATATGTGAACCGCCATTTGGTTGGTTGAACCGATTAGACCGGGCAGCAGACTGATCCAGCCGGTTCTGAACCACTCCAGCGGGCTTGACTCTGTCTGGTCGGGTTGGACGGATTTCTTTTTTTAGAAAAGGAGCACCGTATAGTGTATAGTGATAAGTGCCTAGCTCCCAAGAGTGAGAAAACCGCCACTGGATATCTTTATTGTAAAATTAAAGCCAATTGAAACTTGAGAGCACAGCTTGCGTGCCATCCATTCAGATTCTTAGATTGCAGCCGTGATTTTAGTGGGATACGGCAACTATAGTTCTTTCTTTAGCTAGTAACTCTGATTCCTGTCAGATTTTGTTGAGCGGTATTACGTTGGTGTTTGACAGACAGGATTTTCCAAACAATCTGGCAACAATCCGATCATTGTTTGGAAAATCCTGTTCTTCTTAACTTCATGAACTCCAAAAAAAGTAATAGTTGTTTTATTACACATCTGCATTGATTACATAGGTAATTTATTAAAGTAGGACTCATTTGAAATCTTGCCCTATGTACGACTTGACTGTCAAGGACACCCACTAACTTGAGCTCTAAACAGTGGTCTCAAGTCTATGCTCTTTACAATCACTTACATTTTCCTCTCACACAAGGCAGCAACTCTAGCATGTTGGCAAATATGCAAGCGGAGCAGCTTCCACCTTCCACAGGTCAGATTGAAAAAAAAAACTAAAGAAGCTGCTTTTGCCGGATTTGCTCCTCAAATTTATTTCACATGGATTGATTTAGCCCCAGATTTCAAGTTAAGAACTATTATACTTGACACACTTTCGGTTACACGTGCACACTTGCTAGAATGGTTAAAAGCAATGGGGAGGACCTCAGACTACAACCGAAGCATTAATAATTTATAATACAAAAATTTTGATACATACACGTGATAAATACACATTGAATAAGGGAAAAGTTAACATTAACATTCTCCCAGTTGCATATTAGAAATATGTGCCAGCTCCCTGCCTAGTGCCAGGATGGCTTGAAAGTGCTCGATGCATTCTGATTCGTGTGTCTGGCCGCATACAAACAGGACTCCAAATAGAAAACAAAAAAAGGGAGAAAACCAGACCCTGTAGAACCAATTGCTTCACTGGTACTAAACAGTTTCGGAGGGGGCTGACTATTCTAAAAATGAGTAGCGTCCAATTCTCACCACAGATGCTCCAGCAGCAAGGAAAGCTCCGTTGTAACATTATTGGCCAGGCACCGAATCTTAGTATATACAATAGTTAGGCCTTGAAGTATGAAAATCAACGATTCCAGGGAAAACTTTGTCATAATTTAGAAAGCCGCTTCCATGGACATCCCCCAAGGAAAGCATGCTCCAACACATCTTCCATTCGCTTTGCAGGAATTATCTGTTTCAAGCATTAATCAGGTCATAAAAAAAGTATGATCAGGTCCACAAGTACACAAAAAGTTAACAATAATTGTTCTTTACCTCCATGTTAGCGAGAACACTAGATGGTATTTCAACCAAATCTTTCAAGTTTTTCTCCGGCAAGATGACTCTATTGATTCCATAGCGATGTGCGGCTAATACCTGGAGTTAAATCACAAAAAAGACATCAACATTTGACTGCATCCATCAGTGAGTACCACGACAATTTGACAAATGCAAGATACAAGAGCTAATAATTATGAAAAATTATAGAAGGAAATGAGGAAGTTCGCTAATACACAGGAAAAAGTACCTTATCCTTGACCCCACCCACAGGTAGTACAAGACCTCTCAGAGTCATTTCTCCCGTCATTGCTGTATCCGCTCGGACACTCTTTTGAGTAAACAATGAAACTAATGCCGTGACCAAAGTAACCCCTGCTGAGGGTCCATCTTTTGGTACAGCACCAGCAGGAAAATGTATATGAATATCCCGGCCTTCCAATAGATTAATATCGCCAGAAGCTAACTCAAGATCTGCTGCTCTTGCTCTTACCTGAGATATGTTGAGATACTTAAGGTTTTTATATATATACAAAACAGCCAATAACTCACTACCACTTCTTATGGAACCTAGCATACACTAGTTGCTCTTGATCCAGGCTAGCATTGACATGACAAAATGGAAAGAGTGGCTGGTTCCCACCATGTAACCACCAAACCAGCCAGCAATGCCAACAAAAACAGTAATATATATATATATATATATAGGAGCGTGAGTGCTCTTGTAACACTTGCCATGATGAGCGGGACACAACTGCAGGCTCCATGCCAAAAATGCATGTCATACGCCTTAATAATTTAATTGTGGTGAGTGTTACGCGAGTGTCCCTGGGTGCAAAGCGTACATATTGTTTTCATTTTAAAAAATGACGTGAAACAAATACAGCATTCCATCTAGATGTAAGAAATTACCCATGTAAGTGCTAATTGTGCAGATTCTTTGATAATGTCACCAAGTTGCCCAGTAAGATGCAACTCGCCCGTCCCCATCATTTCTGTAGCCTCTACAAATTGAACTTCACCACCAAAAGAGGTCCAGACGAGTCCTACAGAAACTCCAGGTATGGCTACTCGTTCTTCGGTCTCCTTGTCGTCAAATTTGGGAGGCTGAGCAAAAAAAGAAGATGAAGATTGCAATCAGGGATGTATATTGGCAAGCATGTAATAACTTTTTCATTAAACCAGTTGGTCAAGTTGACTCTCAGCTAAGGATTGAAGCATGGGTGAAATCTCATGGGATTCAGTGACGTCTTCGATCTCACCTTAGTTGGCCAAATAAACTTTTCAAGAGGAGATCCTCTCCAATTTAACTCCCATGTGGACTTTTTTCTAAAAAAAAATCCCATTAAAATACCAGGGAGAGAATCTTGAACGAGATCCCATCCCTTTTGATCTCGCTGAAACTTTCCCGATTTCAGCGAG
The DNA here is from genome assembly GCA_039654745.1 of Houttuynia cordata. Classification (NCBI taxonomy): domain Eukaryota; kingdom Viridiplantae; phylum Streptophyta; class Magnoliopsida; order Piperales; family Saururaceae; genus Houttuynia; species Houttuynia cordata. The sequence continues at coordinate 30,741,063 of CM077505.1, read as the reverse complement.
ATCCTGGATTTTTGGGTCAAAAGAAATAGAGGCCAACATCCAGGCAGCAATCAGTGTCTCAGCCATGCATTTGGCAATCCTCAGGATATCAGGGACCCAGGCATACTGCAGACAGAAGGACACATGCCGAGGTGCATGTCAAACTCACCTGAAGCACCTGGACATTCTTTATGAATATCAACAATATACCACATGGAGTATATATGTCCTCTTGAGCATAGAAGGGAAAAGTAAAATTCGTTCAAATGCTCCCAGGTAATTGAGATTAGGCACATAAAAACAATAGTGACAAGGACTTCACAAGATTTAAGGTAGTCATGTAGAAGATGTTCACGTAAGTTAATCAGTTAACTAGTTAGTTTGCAACACAAGATTACCGAGACAGATAGATCCAGTAATAAGGATTCAAAGAGTTTACCCCCAAAACTTTTTCGAGCATGTCCTCATCTACAACCAAGGATATGTTGCTCCTGAAGGCAGTTGATATTTCGTGATTGTTGACACTGCTCATCGGGATAATTTCCATTTCAACTTCAGCACTATCAGCAAGTCTTGTCTCTAGCAAGGACTCTGATACTGGAGGGTGCATGTCTTTGGCAATTGGGACTACAGAATCTTGCTCAGCAATTCTCACTGCAGCTGCCCGAGCTAGAGCTGCCAAGTTTCTTTCCAAGTTTCTAACACCAGCTTCCCTAGTGTATTGTCGGATAACAAGGTTAACCATAGCCTGTCATAATAACAACCAATGTTATGCAAATTATTTATTCAAAGTAATCAGTCGTGCAAGTCACTGTAGGATTTAAACAACATTAAAAGTTTGTGAGATGTCCAAACCTCAGGAATGTGAAGGTAGTCAGAGCTCAGTCCATGTTGGTCTAGAACTCGAGGTATCAAATATTGCATAGCAATTCTGAGCTTTTCTTCTGGAGTATATCCGGGCAACTCAATTACTTCCATTCGATCTAACAAAGGTGGTGGAATAGGTTGAATTTTGTTTGCAGTTGTGACAAAAATTACCTTTGAGAGATCAAAGGGTACATTCAGATAGCTGGCAATTTTTGGTTAAGGCACTCAACAAATAATGAATACTTATTGCACAACCATCTTATGCGACTAACACTTTGAACAATATTAGAGGTAAGCTTTTCCCAGAAAAAAAGACGATCAAAAGCAAAAAAATTTCCGATGACAACCGATGACGAGCATTAGATGAAAAGCATTACTGAGGGCTGAGGCAAGTAATCACCACGACGACATGCGGTAGTCAAGTTAAAGGGACAAAACATAGAGCAGCAGTAAATAATTAATCGAACATTTTCAGAAAAGAAAAAAAGCAACAAAGTGATGGGAGGAAAATAAGCAATAAAATTCGGCAGGTCCCTTCACATGAACAGAATTATTTTAGCACAACCATAGAGCACGAGAAGGCAGGATACTGATCATTAAACGTTTTGTTCTGCTCTGGATCAAGAACTTCCAGTAAGGCTGAAGCAGGATCTCCACGAACATCATGACCAGTCTTGTCAATTTCATCTAAAAGCATTACTGGGTTGTTAACAGCCACTCTCTGCATTCCAAAGATCAGATGCAGGGCAGTTAAAACCAGATCTACCATACAAATTGTCAACTTCACAATCACATTTCAATTAATTACAGTAAGGATGTATAGAATAAAAAAAAGCTAACAGCAGTGAGCAAAAACATCTACAGGTCCTGCGGTCCTGCCCATGGTACAACACTGAAGCTTTAGAAGATCATATTACATGAACAGTATCATTTTTTTTATATCCCACGTCAAAGCATTAGCCTAGATTTTCTTCTACCTTTGGTGGATATAGTTTTTTTTACAGTCTATTTTCATCTTTCTACATAAAAAGAAATGTCTGAGGAGAACATTAAGACTTTAGACTGACCTTTAAGCCTTCAATGAGCCGCCCAGGCATGCTTCCAATGTATGTTCGTCTGTGTCCTCTTATATCAGCCTCATCTTTCACACCACCAAGAGATATTCGTACAAACTTTCTGCCCAAGGCAGCAGCAATGGATGATGCCAATGATGTCTTTCCAACACCAGGTGGGCCCACAAAACACAAAACAGGACCTCTAGCATCTGGTTTAAGCTGCAAAAAGAGGGGACCTTTAGATGTACTACATAGATTGCATTGTCAAAGATTATGATGTTTCAATCAAGAGAGAAGTCCAACCTTGCGGACAGCAAGATATTCCATAATCCTCTGCTTAACTTTCACTAAACCATAGTGATCACTGTCCAGACGTTCCTTGGCAACTCTGAGATCTAACTCGGGCTCCTCATCTGCCTTCTGCCAAGGAAGATCCGCAAGAAGCTCCAGATATGTTCGTGAGCTGCTATATCCAGGCTGCTGGGGTTGCATTTTTTTCAAACGTCTGAGACAACAATTATCCAGGAGAATGAAATTCATGTTCTAAGATTGACATACGAAAGTCCTTTTAGCTAGCACATATTTTATACTGGTCCATCAATACGGTGGTTTGAAGGCACGTGGGAAAAAATACATACCTTAGCTCTCGTTGTGCGTGCTTCCATGTAGTTGCTGGCATGCCAGCGCTTTGCATTTTCCTTTCTAATGCTGCCACATCATCTTCATCATCATCATTATCTCCAAGCTCTTCTTTAATGGCTCTCATCTATAACAATTGTAATGAGCGGAGATCTCATATATCAAGAACACTTCAACGATGTGCCAGAAAGCATTCCCGATATTAAAAAAAAATACACATCAAAGAATATCGAAAGCATGTTGAGCAAACGGATGCACAAAGGCTTTTCAAAAAAATCATCTGAATATCGTATAGGAAAGCATGTTAAACAAATAAAAGATTAGTACCATTTCCAAGATAATTACAAGATTGGAATGAAGCTAGTCTTTGCAGCAGTAAGGAAATCACCTTCTTACATAATGGGAAAACAGAAGTTTGTTTAATTTGACTTACACAACTGGCAAAAATGCAGGACATACTTCTTGTAGGAGAAATAACATTGACTGGCAACAATGCAGGGCATATTTCTTGTAGGAGTAAAAACATGACGCTGACAGAGCGATAAGAGACATGAAGTTTGTCTACTTTGCATCACAAAGAAGTGTTATCAAGCATGTGTGCCCACAAACTACTTTGAACTTGGCTACTTTTAGATTGGTCTTCTGCAAAGAGAGTACATGGAGCAAAAACAATTGATGATTCAAATTTTTGCACCATCCACCTCCTTGGTGTCTCACAAATGCTAACAAGAAACTCATATTATTCTTTTAATTTCTTTGATAAGTGGTAAGAATTCATTTACTGGGGAACGAAAACCAGCTGCATGTTTCGCTCTCTGCTGCATGAATGATTCAAGATAAAAACAACAATCAGCAACAGCCAATCATGGTTGCTAAAACTACAAGTTCTTAATCATAATCATAAATGTAATCTTAATCAAGTAGCGCCTTTTCCCAAGAATTTGAGGTCAGTGGCATGGATCTTACGCCTCCATTCTAGCCTGTTCTGAGCTTAGTCTTTTGTAATCCTTGCATGATATTACATACTTATCATAAATAACAAGTTTTCACTGTGCCCAGGAAATTCATGCACAAGAACATTATTTTCTTTTACAAAAAAAAAAGGAAAAAATTTTCTATATACTTGCTACTATTTAATGACACCTTTGCAGACACAGTAGTAGATTGCATCATATGTTGGTCACTCTTTTAAACCCTTGTATGACATTACATTCTAAGTATTAACAATAAATTGGCTGATTTCACAACACAAACCTGTTGGCGCAGAAGATATTCTTTCTGTGACTTGGACAATTGTCCCTCAACCTTTTGAGTAATCTTCTCCGCAACACGAATTGACTGTCACAAGGAGACCGTTTCTTAATGATTAGAATAAAAATAAATACAATGTGATGATTAAGTAATCATTACGGAAACATCCAACAGGTCATGTCAGAGGTGCCATCCACTTGTTATAATATTTATTGTGAATGCAAATCAGGTAATTAATGCAGTGGCTACCTATTGTTGTTCCATAACCACATTAAAGGCTTGCATCAGGGAGATGTCTGTCGATAGTTATGGCAATGCATAGCACAAAAAGGGCACCAATCCCACTTAAGGTGCATACCTTAAAAAGTCACTATGACATCTCCTATCATTATCGCCGTTCTCCAACTTGTTAGACGACCGTGAATCCATAAAATTAAGTGGACAGGAACATATTTACAAAGCATATAGGTGCTCCCTTGCACATGCAGGCTCAATCAGGCTTTGTGCTAGGCAAATAGTATAAAGAGTTGCCTTCACAAAAATTTGAACCAAGAGAATGGATGCACTCATACCAAAAGAATTACCACGGTAAAGCTAATTTCATCCAATCAGATTGATGGCATTTACCGTGAAGGCTACTTCCAATAATTTAGTTTTCTGTTCGACCCTCACAATATCAGCAATAAAATGTACCACATAACTTCATCACGTGTATTATCAGGACATTATCTTCATTTTTCACATAATAAAATTGCATGTTTTTGTAAAACTTTTACCTGTAAATGTCTATCAACAAGTTCAGTAGCTTTTGCAAGCCGTACTTTCAGATCAACAGAATCCAACATAGCCAACTGCTCCTCAAAACTTATTTCAAAGCTCGCAACAAATATATCAGCCAATCTGTGCACCGGGACTGTCTCAAGAAGAGCTTTTGTACGACCAACAGTTTTTTGTTTCTGTTTTCAAAAGTGGAAGTCAGACAGGAAACGGACCTTTAATGCAATTCAAGCAATTGTTCAATATTGTGCATCAGACAAAATTTCGAGATCAAATGAGGTAAGATGAAGAATATGTGAAACACGTGTTACACTAGTATTCACCTTTAGTAAAGGAGGTTCACATTCGCATTTATGTTACAAATATACACATGATAAACAGAAATTGTCAGACATCCTTGTACTCAATATTTTTCTATCTAAGAACACATGTTAACAGATAAATTAAGCATACGATGCTGGAGCACCACAGGATGCTCAGCAGTACAGGACAGGACTAAAGGCACCATCTTATTGTATTCAATAATCTTTCTGAACATGGGAACATAGTAAACACTTCTCATAGACTGAGCCATGCCTTACCCACACATCACAACCTCTGTTCAACCAAACCTTTATAGTAAACTAACCACTCTAACAATCCGAACATATGATACCATGCTCACTGTACGATTTACCCTAAACCTGAAGCATGGCCATGCTTAATATACACTAATGACCTCTTCAGCTCAGACCCTTGTACATGAAAGGGACACAATTTCACATTTTTTGATCCAGTATCCTAAACTCTGAACCTACTTGAATTCGAAAAGATTCTTTAGAATTTTTGCATGTTCGTTTACTCTTCTCCCACTTGAAAATATTTTTCATGGATATGTCTTCTCATTAGTTACCTCTACAGATATGATGTATCATATTCAGAAAGAAAGGGAAATTGTTCGGCTCTCTAATGTTGTCGTGTCTAAAGCATAAATTTATGACCGGAAGTTAAACTCTTGTTCAGTTTATGCTACCATAACCTATATTAAGTCCATCCATTTGCTGACTACTTTTTCAAGATAATAACTTACGAGTTGCATGAGGATCTTCAATGTGTTTTACCTGCTCAAGAACAGATATCAGTTCCATCGATGTGGCTTTAAACTGGCGGGCTAGTGCTGCAAAATCTGGATCTTGTTCGACTTGCTCCAGCTCTAAGGAGGTCAAAATTGAGGAAGCAGTTCAGCAGTTTGATGGTTACAAGTGTACACTTTGTAGTAATCAATTTTATAGCAGCTAATTGAATAGCTAAATACTCCATATGACAAGTATTCTATATCTAGAAGGAGCAGGCACATACAATGCGATACTTAATTACAAAAACACTTGAGAGGTGCAAAGTTTGTGAAGGAACAATCATCATCAAAACCATAACATTTTCGTGCCTGGTGCTTACACTTGTAATAACTTCGAAAAAAAATGATACTCCCTCCGTCCAGAATTATTAACATAAGGTTCTTCCAAATGAACTGATTTTAGTTCATTTTGAAAAACCTTATGTTAATAATAATTCCAGACAGAAGGAGTAGTATACAGAAATAGGTTTAAATAATTATCTCACCAATTTTGGTCATATCAATCCGCGAGATGCGGGCGGTGTAATATGTTCCCCTCGAGCTGAGTTCTTGAACATTAAATCTACACAATCCTTCAAGGACAACCATATATGTCACTCTCCCACTTGGTTTCTCCACACCCCGGGAAAGATGCAAAGCTCTGGCAACAACTCCTCTGCCATTTCAAAAGAACTCAGCCCAACATCCCAATTGTGAAGAGCAGTAACAAAGTAGATAAAAACGAATAGCATTATATTATACAGAACAAAGTCATTTGTAATTTATACTGAAGAGCTTGAACCACACAGGATTTTTAATTTGATAAGACAAACTGATATAAACGAGGGAGAAAAGCAAATACCTCTTATGCCAATGAATGAGTTCCTGCTGACTCTTGCCTTCTTGTTTGTGAGAATCGGACGTGGCAGATGAAATCTTAGAACTCTGTTCCCCAGAACCTGCACCTCAACGAAGAGTTAAGACTTTATATACAGTGGTCAAATTCTTAAAACCAGGACAGTTGGGGAGATCTAATCTGCAAATTCTTAATTTAACCTGTTGATAAAACTGGACCAGCTGACGCAGTCTCAGCATCTCGAATAGGAAGCACACCAATCAGCCCCTTCTCTTCTCGCTGCCACAGCTCTTGCTCCACTAACTTCACACTGCCCATGTACAAAATAACAATCCACTTTTAGTATAATAATGTAAAAAAATCCAACTTTCAGCATCGTTGCACTTTGTTCCTCGAAAACTTGACAAACTCCAACACTATATCAACCACTCTGAACACATAATGCCAACTTCCCAATCTAAAGATGGCTTCCTGTACTTATTATAAGGTCCAACCCAGCAATTCAACATATCCTCAACCATAAATTGAAAAGAAGACGATCATATACCCACGAACGGCCAACTTTTTATCTAATTAAACAAAATGAAACCTTTCGAAAAACACGATAAAGACAAGAAGCGGAACAATTAATCAAAATAAATACTGAAATTTCAGCTGCCTCTCACACAATTCCCCAACACAATGAGCCCTTAAAAAAAACAATACAAAAGACAAAAAGCCGAACAATTAAGCACCCAGCACGAGATTATGGCTAACAAAGCACCAAAGCTACTTCCGATCACGATTCCCAAAACTTCAAATTAGGACGATTATACAACCTGGAGCGCCACCGCCACTTACTAAGCGCTAGTTCATTCTTTCATCAAAGAATGTTCACACAGTACTCAATCAAAACGAAACCTTCCAACAAAAAAACAACAAAAAGACAAGAAGCGGAACAATTGAGCAACCGGTCCGAGATTACTGCTAAAACAATCACCAAAATTTGAAATTTCAGCTGCCTCCTAATACTCCTACTGACTTGATTGGATTGAGCCTTGGTATGGAAACCTACTAAGTGGTAACTTCCAAATTCAGAGAAACCCTGGAATGAAAAATGGGCAATCCTGAGCCAAATCCTATTTTCATAAAAAAAAAGTTCAGAAAGCGAAAATCAAATAAAAAAAAGACTCAATGGAAGCTGTTCTAACGAATGGGGTTGCCTTTATTCATTACACATTGGTAGAGGGATCCTTCAATCGAAACTCCAGAAAGAATGACCCTAGGTACCTACTGAAAGCAGAAAATTCCCAAATTTTGAAATCAAAGACAGAGGGAAACGCAAGAACCTGCTGGGGGAAGTGCAGCGGATACGGATGATGGCGCCGGGGAGGAGCACCTTGTTCCTGAACGGCAGAATCGCCAGCCGACTCGGCAGCTCCACCGATTCCGCCATTTCCGCGCCGGAAAACCCTTCAGCCCCGCCTCCAATCTTATACAAGTCCACGAGCTCCTCCTCCAATTACTAAAAAAATATCTTAATTGTAAATTACAATTAAGGCCTAATTAACCGGCGGATGGGAGTTTAACTAGAATACTCAATCTGGTTGTAGTCGGTGAGATTTAAAATTAATTTTGCTAATTGTGTTTATTGGGGTGACGTGTGAGCCGTTGGATGTGGGGATAAGGTGCTTGGATGGACGGTGAAGATGACCCGGAGGCGGGAGTCAGCGGGAAGGGGGCGGAGGGGTGGACAAAAGAGGCGGCGGCGGCGGCTCCGATTACGAGTCGACGCGGCCGAAGTGACTGTGAGTCGAGCGAGTTTGGTACTTTAGGCGAAAAGGCACACATGCGACAACACGTGATTTGTTGGTAACAGACTTGAATGATTGGTCGCACTGGAAACTTCAAACTAATTTCAAACACCTTTTACTTTAAAATACATTTTTACTTTGACGTTTTAGCATACTCCTTCTTAGTTACTTTTAATTGAGATGATTAGTAAAATATGCATATTAAAATTAGATGATACCATTCCTAAATTATTTTCCCTTCCAAAGATGTCTCATTTGCTCATGCTAAGAGGTTCACACTCAGAGCCCTGCCTGGCTGTCTCTTCCTCCATAAGCTTCTTAGCCCTTCTCTTCTCGGAAAGCTTACTTTTTTAATATAGATCACCTAATTGACAAATGTGTAACAGTCTCAATTAAAAGTGACCGAAGGGAGTAAATAGATTGATCCTTGCCCAAAATAGACCATAGGTGCATAATGGAATTATGGAACACATAGGAGCTCAAACTTCTCTTTTGTATGAAACAATAGCTTATAGAAAACCTCCATTAGGGAATGGCGTCATTTAATAAAGAGCTTCTTTTTTTTTTTTGCATAAAAGAAAAGCGCTATTGCTCCAAGCCATTGACCTTCACGCAAATTCCCATGCTTAGCAAGACAATGAGCAACCTCGTTTGCAGCTCCAACTTCGTTTTCTTTTTTTGATCTACTCCGACTTTGTTTTCTTGTACATGGTAAACTTGTTTGAAAGTTACATTATTTCTCATCATTCCTCAAGTCTCATTGGTTCCTATTAATGCCATTTGTGAAATGAGGAATAACTTTTTTTTAACAAAGAAACTTTATTCAACAAACAATGAAATACAAACAAAGAGTCATCCTCATATACAACAACACAAAAGGAGGATGACTGATCCATACAGACACAAATCCATAACTTCCTATAAAACAACAAATAAAAAGACCATAGAGAGGCATATCATTGAGCTTGAATCCATTGTGAAGGACCTTAAATCCAACCATCCCAAGCTATCTTCAAAGGGTCGGTACGATATTGATTTACCAATAAAATATATCCTCACAACAGAGCCAACAAAATATACAATGGGACTACCAGATTGTGAACTCCAAGCAATAACTTCACAAATAGTAGCTTCGGAGATACGTGCCCCCCAAGGGGGGAGAGATCAGATGGTAAGAGCACTGACAGGAACAAGTGCCCCAAGAGGACAACCTCCAAATGAAGCATTGTTGTCCATGGAAACAATCACTAGACCGGACTGCATCCACATGAAAACTAGGGGAAGGGGATCAGATTAGGAGAGGGGAGGAGAAGCAAAGCTACGAGCATGTCGCCGGCAGAGAGTAGGGAGGTTAGAGCAAGAGAAGCTACGAGGGTAGGAGACTTCGAAGTTTGTCACCCTTCTAATGGTTCTCTTCTCCTCTCTCGCCCTACCCACCAGCCCAGAACCGTAGGTCAAGGCGAGGACGAAAGACCAGTAGAAGACGGAATGGGGGAACTTTCTATCCAATCTTTACTGCAAAATAATCCAACTATGGGGTGGCAGATTTTGGCTGGAATTAGAAGAAATGGGCAATGTGAGGCTCACTCTACCTGTCGAACAAAAATTCTACCATCTCATAGTTGGATTGTTTATTGGATATATCTGATGTCCATTTCCTTAAAATATGATAACTATCACACGAAAAGTTTTTGACAACTTTACAGAGCTGCCATGGAGAGTTTTGTAAGATAATCTAGGAGAAATTATTCAGTACGCCTGGCCCACATGGGATTTGCACTCATGAAACACAAGCGGTTGATCTTGAAAATCAACGATGCATGCGTACTGGATAATTTCTGGCCCATGTGGGATTTTTACTCGTTGACACGAGCTGTTGATCTTGAAAATCAACGGTGCATGCATACCGAGTAAATTAATTCTCCAGATTGGAAATGCTTATGTTGGCCTGTGTCTCTTCAAAACTTCACATTGGAGGGGATTATTCAATGCTTTTCTCGTTGGATATGTAATTATCATTCTTCATGATACCTTCCATCAATAGGGTGTGCTAACCAAGGTTATCTAATTAGAACCTTACTAGAAGGTGCAGATATTTGGGCAAACGAAGCCACTCATCAAACCTTCCAAAATGGAGTGCTGAAATAATTAAGGTGATGGACCACATTTACTGTTTTCTTTTCAAAATTCTATGGCACGGGATGATGGGAAAGTCCTTATAACTTGCTGTAGAAAAAAGTTCTCCCTAGGACTTGAATTTATTGTTGAAGGTGCGACTAATTTGCTTTTTGTTGAACACTATGTTGAGAAGGAGATCTGAACCTTGGCTTTGACATTAATACCAAGAAGAAATGAAGCTTTACTTCTAATAATTTGTCAGCATCGCTTAGACTACAGACGTCTTCTAATTAGTCAAAGTAAAATTGGTCATGGAAAAGGATGTCAATATCATTGTCAAGAATTATGGCACGCCACCAAATTGGCAATACAAGAGGTCATTGTTTTGTCGAATTTCGAGAATCATGTGAAGATAAAAACAATTATTGCGAAGAAGCTCATTTTCGTGGAAGAGTTGAGAGGGCAGGACTTGATTACCTGCACCCTAAAATGAAAACTAAGATGGTTCAATAAGCCAAAATTGGTCTACTCTCACTAACTCCTTTTTAACATGGCAATGTTAAAACCGCTCACAGCCGTCGATCGCCTAATATATAGATAGATGGTGGTGGGACCCATGTATGGGCCCTCGTGGACCCCACATCGCTGATGTTTCATTAACTATCTTCAGCAACCTTTGTACCAAAAAATAATGATAGATTACCAACCTTGCTTCCAAGTGCACTGGGAAGGAAGGGTAATCTAGCTAGAAAGTTGGTTTTTTTGTCAAGAGTCCTTACATGTTGTTGTGCCCCCTTGCTTGCAACCGGCATGGTCTGTTGTGGAGGTCCTGGTTATTCTATTCAATGTTGCTTATAGCTTCTGATGTCAACAGAGGTCCTGGTTATTCTATTCTATGTTGCTTGTTAGCTTCTGATGTCCGCATGCTCTTGTGAGGTTCAGCTTGAACTATTTAAAACAAATCGACAACCTCAGCAGGCCTAGGCCATAGAGAAGGATGGACTCTCGACCTACTACCCAACTACCAGTTGGATAAGTAAAGGGTTATCATGTCTGCATGTTTCCATCAATTGCAAAATGTAAAATGTATGCAAAAATGTAAAAGATGCAAGGAGTTTATGAACCATTATATTCAAATTCCAAACCATTTTATACCTGGACGGGTCAAGCACGGTTGATAGTTGTAAATCCATCTCTCCATTTTCTTTTAACAATCTGTAGTCCGACATAAAAAAATTTCAATGATTGTAACAAAAAAAAAAGTAGTGGTAACTGATGGGATTTTCCTTTCATAAAATGAAGTATTTTGCTATATTTTCTATCTGATCCCTGTGCAATTCTCACCGTTGATTGGTTGCTTGCGTTAATTCATATGTGAAAATAACATTCACTTTTAGCCTCCTCATGTCTGCATAGGACAGCCTTTGGATAAGTTCTTTTTTTTTTGACACGTCTTTGGATAAGTTCAAATTTTCAATAAAGTTGGATCATTAGGTGAGACTGTCAGATACATTGCAGTTGAACAATATCTTACCCAGGCAAGGTTGATCATTGACACCATTTAATTATCTATCGTGTAAAATTGCCTTCAGCCAAAATAAGATTGATGAGTATCCAATGGGCTTACAGTTTTTCCTTATGGGCTTTCATGATTGGGTTCATTTAGAACATTAGTCGGACTAACTTGCTGACACAACATAACATTTTAGGCCCGTCTCTGATGTTTCTAGCCTTCCCAAATCCCATCTCCCATAGCCTTCACGTCCAAATAGCAGTTAGTAGCAATGTTATCAACCATTTCAATTTCTTCTGTACTTCCATTTTTTGCTGGAATGAGAAATGTTACAAAAATAAAATGAAAGGAGCTACTTCACTCGGGTCACTTTTAATTGACACCATCACATAATTAGTTAATTTTATTGAGATGCGGGGCCCACAGTAAAAGCCTAAACTTTTTGAACTAGTGAGTCACCTTTCATCACTAAGGCCTCTTGCCTTCGACCTAAGGTCGCTGCTAGGGCTGCTCAAGAGCAGAGCCGAGTCAAGTTTTGACTTAGCTCGACTTCTAGAAATTTGGCTTGAGCTCGGCTCGGCTGGAGACGAGCCTAAGACATTAACAACTCGAGCTCGGCTAGCCCTGTAATTCTTAAACTCGGCTCGAGTTAGACTACCCTATGCCTAAACTTGGCTCTAGCTCGAACTTGACCCTGGCTCGAGCTTAAGCTCAAGCAGTTTGTTTTTTTATAACTCACGACAAAAAATTATTTATGGGTTTTGCTAGGATTCGAACTCATACATAAGTCTAATACATTAACACACTAACCAACTACACTGTAATTTTTTTATATTTATTGTGCACAAAAAAATATTTATTACATATTTGAAGTGAGTTTTACTAATGACCTTTTTTTTATAATGAGGGGTGTCCGAGTCCTTAGGATCCGACTAGAAGGGGCAAGAAAGCTGACCACTTAGAACACCACATCCCGCCACCAATCCCCTTGGGTGCATACAAGGCCCACCCATCATATGCACCACATAAATCATGATATAATCTCGGGTGGTTGGCCAATGGAGTGGGGGTTCGAGCTCGGAACCTTCGCTCAAGGGAAGTGTGTTCTTTCCATCACACAAATACCCTGCTGGTCAACTTCACTAATGTTGCTTCCTAATATCAAACTCCGGGTCAATCTAGTTCCACCCGCAATCCAATCAAACCTGTCAATTTGCCATCAATCGGGGTCGATGACCGGTATAATTTTCTATGTGCTTTGGGGTAGTTTGGTTGTGAGTATTTAATACATAACACAATAAACAAAAAAATACACAGAGAAAATAAACACAGGGAAGGTCAATAACTCATTTAATTATTGGCTAAGACAAACCTCCTTAAACATTCGAATGTATTACAAATATTGTATAATATATCATGGTCCCTTCAACTCTTTGTTATTTATGAGTGAGATAATAACCCTGGAATCTCCTTAAATATGAATCTTCTGAATATTGGGATATGAAACTAAGTGAATGCCCATATTGGGATATCCAAGTTTGAGTATCTGTGAAAACCAAGGTTTTCAAAACCGGACCGGCCATCGACCCGGATTGATGGCCGGTCCGGTCAAACCGTGGTCAAACTGGATTTACCTAGTTTATGTGTGAGGAGTGATAAATATATATTTTATATGATACATTAAAACACTAATAGCTCAAGTAGTTAAGGCTTAGGAATTCCTTATCAAGGCTCCAGGTTTGAATCCCCCCCTCAAACATTTTTTTTTTAAAATGTGACATGGACTAGTCTGGTCCGGTTTGTGAGAAAATCAACAGGTTCAACCAGTCGGTTTAATGAACCGGCCAACCGAATCGATTTTCTGGCCGGTTCCGGTTCTTCGTGGTCGGACCGGCCGGTCCAGTCTGGTTTTGAAAACCATGGTAAAAACCATATATTTTTTGTTTTAGCATTGTCATGCACTAATATGAAAGTCCTATATCGTCTAAGAGTATGAATCTAAGGCTTTACATGTTCTATAAAAAGGAAAGGAAGAGATAGTCTCTGCATCCAACTAAGGTAAGCCACAATGGGTCAATCTTTTATATATAGTAGAAGGTTATGAACCTTCTTCACAAAAGAAAGTCGAGTCGAGCTCAAAAAAAGTCGAAGCACGAGTCGAGCCAAAGTTTGAGCTAAAAAAGCTCGCTAGTTGACTCGGCTCGTGAACACCCTTAGTAGATACCTTGTCTAGAGATTAATTAGGAAACAACATCATCTACTTCTGGTACACATATTTTTGCTCATTGTCTCAATTAAAAGTGACTAGAGGGAGTACAAGTGAGGCTTAACTCTGAAGACAGATGTTAAGGAGTTAATAGATTTGATGTCCACAGTGTAATTTTTTTAAGGAGAAGTGGACAAGTTGTTAACTATGGCAAAGATATTGCTATGGACACTGCATACTCTGAAGGGTCGCGAGCCCAGCGGAAGCGAATCAAATTGTCTGTTGTGATGTTGAATTCTCCAAATTCTGTCTTTGATCTGGAATTTTCTCTTGCACTCACAAACAACAACAATTGTGTACAAGAGATTAAGCAATATAAATGAACAATTATTTAAATCATGCACAAAATAAATAAAACGCATGAGTGATTACTACTAACATGCAGCCTTTGTGCCAACGATTAACCATTTGTATACTCACAAGAAAATAGGCGTATGTTGGAGATCACCACCAAACTGTTCGTGCATAGATCTCCCTGTGTTTCTCTTTGATTGTATCTCCAAGATCAATCACCAATAGCCAAAGCCAAATTGAGAAACAAAAGCCAAAAAGGGAGGAGATAAAGTCATCCAAGAGAAAAGAGAGAGAGGATTCTTCCACGATCAGAGAGAAAGAGAGTCATGCCCCTTTTCTGCACGTAAATCGAGAGAAAACCAGCAAGGAGTGGGTGGTTTCACACCCCCTTTTATTCTCCTTTTCGGTTACAGTTTTGGGTAATTCATACCCCTTAAGTTGCTCCTCTCAATCCTACCATAATTAGGATGATAAAACTTAATGCAAAAGACTTAGGCATACCTGTAGCCATTAGAACCGAACGTTCAATGGAGTCTCTGCTAATCGTCTTCAGAACTACGTGTTTCTGGTTTAGAACTTGGCTGAGAGCAATCTCACTTAAGACACCGTATTAGGATGGCTAATGGTGTATTTATAACTAAACCAGGACACCACTGTAAAAAACCCTAGAATCCTGACCGTCCATCCATAGGTCATCCAATGGTTCAGATCTACCACTCAAAACCACAACTTAATGGGTATTCTGACTCAGGCGCATTACCCAGACAGTTCTAAAAGTCCAAAACACAGTCAATTGAGATAGTTGGGCCACTTTATGTTTTCTTATAAAAACAAGCCCAACATAGGATATGTAACTCTCCTAATTACTCTTTCTCTACATGGTTATTTCTAACCAAATCAGGACTCTTTCATAATGGTTCTAAATTAGGTGTCTCTTCCATATTAAGGTGGACCCACCTCGGCCCATGGAAGCTTAACCACTCCACATGTCCACACACCACATGAGAGGGCCGACTCCTCTAACCAATAAGTCATGTAATATGGGACAAACCCATATATTATAACTTACATACTCTCAGCCAGAGACCTAAAAGAGTAGCTCAGTTTCACTTATCCTCATTAAGTTTGCATGGTTTAGTAGATTTTACATGGAATGCAATGTTCATGTAGGATCTGCTCATCCCAGCAAAAATAAAAAATAAAAGAAAATTGTAGGATCTGATCAATCGATCAGGGTCAGATAGTTCCTAATGCAAAATCAAAGATGGAAAATATGATGGAAACTGGACAACTACTGAAGAAATGAAATCATGTTTTGTCAAGATAAGAGTTCACGCATGCACCTCCTTGAGAACGATGTCTATGTTTCATTTGGTCAACCATTGATGATGTGCAATTTTGACATGTTTGCCCCATTCCTACACTAAAAAACTTATATAGTTCTTTAGTTGCTATTGATGTAAAAATGGCTTTTCAGGCTTTGCATGGACTGTTGAACCTTGACCCACATCACAAAAATCATCATCCAAAGTATTCAACCATTGGACATGGCCTCAATGCTAAAATCATCATCCAAAATATTCAAGCATGGGCCGTGGAGTCTAATTCCAAATTTATGAAAACGTTTTGACATAGATAATGAAGTCAGTTGTCGGCACGGAACCAATTGGCCTCCATTCACATCAATCCAAACAAGATTCCAACACTGGCTCCTCTATGTCCTCATCTCCCTAGCCCATGTCTCAACATTTTTCTTGAAGATCGCCATCAAGATCAACCCATTCAACGTTTGTATGCATGTGAGGCTAGTTCAAGTCATAGGGCCCAACATCATTCTCGATGTAATTGTTATGTACTTAAATTTTTTAAAATGCAGGTAGCCTCAAACTTAGTCTAGCTAATTGACGTAGTAAGATAAAGTAGTTGTCATTATGGTTGAGCTTATCTATTTAATCAGAGGCTTATTTTATTTCCATAGACTCTGCATAGGAAGATACTATAGAGTTAAATAGAAAAATGATCAGGTGTTTTTGATAGCTGGCCCATGGAAAACAAACAAACAAGTGACTTGGAGATGAGACTGCACATAGAGAGGAGATATGGGCATGCTCTTAGATAGAACATGCAATATGTGAGTGTTGTCGGCATTTTGTAAAAGCAATAATACCAAAGCAGAGGACCTGCTGCAACCTCTTATTGAATATTTCAAGGAAGATGTGAGAAGGCAAAGTAGGAATAGGTGGGGGGGAATGTAAGGTGAAGTGATGTGTTTGAGAAAGGGAACTGCAACTGCATCAGTACATGCCAAAGTGGTTAGAGTAGTGCTAACTTGACTTAATCCACCTAAAAAGACTTCTTCTTGTTGGGCACCATTTTTTACTGTTCCAGTTCTCCACTAGCTTTGCAGCCAAGAGAACCCTTCTTTTGATTTGCTTGCTGACAAGGTTTAATGAGTAAACAAGGACTACTCCACCATCATCAACAGGAACATAACAAGTAATTGAAGACATTCACACACTCAATTTCCCTCACATCACGCAAATTAGGCAGTGTAAGAAGGGCCGTGATAACCCTACAGCAGATTCCTGTACATTTCCATACTTAGCTGTGTATGAAAATGAGTGGGTGAACTGATGTGGGGTCACATCAGCTGACCCACTCATTTCCATACACATTAACTGTGTATGAAAAATGTGTAGGAATTTGCTGTACAAATATCATTTCCCGTGTAAGAACGTATTCTCTTCCTTTATCAACATCCATCTGGTGCATTATTTGACAAATTAGTAGCTTGGGAGGGGCCGCTTCCTAATGGTCTGGTACAGTGTTTTGTGTGTTTTTCTTGACTTTTTAAGTTCCCTTCACGCTACGCGTGCCAACTATTCTTTACGATGGACGTTGCTTTTTGTGTTTGTGAAGGGGATTATAGACAAATGTGCATACAAGAAGACTACAATAACAGCCCTCTGCTCGGTCAGATTCAAATGCATAGAATAAAACGTAGAAAAGGCAAGTGGCAGTTAAAGAAGCTAATTTGAAGAGTGTGCCTGGTGGGGAAAGAGATATCTGAAGAAGTATCTAAGCTGTATGCTCTCTCCGGCCTCTATCTGTTTCCTTTCTACTATTTTTACTAGGGTAGCTGTAGATAGGTCAATTTCAATGGGGGAAAGTTTGTATATGGAAGATGGGGGGGGGCATGGGGTCCTGCAATCTGGTCCCAAACTCGGTCATCCGAGACGCCCTCTAGCATGAATTGATGCGAAGGCAACGTGGAGGCAAGGAAAGGAATCCTGGCATACTTCTCGGCCATGGACTTCACATGACAACTGTTATAATGTTGGCTGTAGACTTGGAGTGATGGTTGTGGTGATTTGAGAGCATGGAATTGACCCTTTGCATTATAGTTGATGTTAAGTACTATATGCCTGAGTTCAAACTTCATAGTCACAGGCCCCCTCAGAGTAACGTTTATTAGTACTGGTCTGTCTAACATGTATGCCCATTTGAACTTTCTTGAACATTTAAGCTAGCAAAGGAAAGAAGGGGAATGTGCTCATGCTATGAGCTAGACAATCAAGAGGACTTTTTACAGTCTTTACCATAAGAACCCTTGCTCGCAGGAGGAAATATATATACGTTGTGCAGAGTTTGTCATTACACGTGACCATAATGTGCTTTTGTGCCATTCCATTTGAATTTTCTTGCATATGTTGATTAACCATGATCTCTGAAGGGCAGCTCCTTCCGCCAGTGGATGGAATGATTCTTCTTTTTCTCTTTTTGCAAGTTGGACAACCAATACTAGTTGTCGTATGTTTCTGTTCATGGGTTCGTTTCTCCTTTCCCTTATTCCCCTGACAGTATTATTGCCTTTGCAAATATGATGCAAGGTAAAAAGAGAAAAAAAGACTCACTACCATCTTAAGACAAGAAGCCAAAGGACTAGCTAGATATCATAACCGCAAGAAATGAATCATGAAATGTTCACATCTATCTAGCAACCCTTTATTCTTTCTACAGTTTTTCAAATGGAGTCCAAAGAGAAAGATGTCGAAATCTTCACCAGTTTCCAGAGCTGGGGTGATTAATATCCTAGAGAGAGGCATCACGTGAATTGAGATTAATGCGCTGCATGCCTCTTGTCTTGCCCCCACAAAACAAGCAAACACAATATATTCACTCACATCTCAGTATCTGATGTAAATCTGCCAACAATTATTTAGTCGGTGGTGAGTGGTGACCCCCCTCTGCTAGTAGTTGTACCAAGCAAAGCACCAAAGAAAAGGGAGAAAAAGAAAAGATAGATAAAAAGCTCGCCAAACATGACCAGTCCTGGTTGCCCACCATGTACAAAATGTCCAATGTTTTCATTATCAGATTCGGTTCTTGGTGAATTGTGATTCTCAATCAATTGCATCTTGTACTGGCCTAGAGATGACAAGTCGCAAGGAACAGATGGAGAGAAATGGGTCACAAGCAACGACCACTTTAATTTAGCATTCGTCACAATTCACAAGGTTTGGCATACATTACATGGGTCCCTCATAAAAAATTGGCTAAAGATTCGATGTCGCTGTCCATATGGAGGATTTGAGTTTAGGCCCTATTGATAGAAAGGTTGGAAATTAGAAGAAGGAAAGGATAATTCCACAAAGGAGAGGTGATTTGCACAGCTACCTATTACATTGTTGGCATACCTGCCACGTTAATTTGAACTGTTCCTTTCCTAGCTTTTTTTTTTTTGATACAAACCTTTCCTAGCTATTTAAGGCACTTCATTTTCGGATGTTTTAGCCGTTTTTCTCATCTTTCACACACACATGATGAAGGGTCCTGGCCCTACTCACCATCTTAATTTCTCACTACTCTCCACTACAAGTCTTGTAATACAACAAAAACTCCGAACTAACTTCTCATCTTCCTCTTTTCTTTTCGAAGAAAAGGCAAAAAAGAAAACTCTATGGTGATTATTATATGAATTCTCCTCTTGGCACCATGGAAAGGAGAGGGGCTAACACTATTGTTAGCTTCGGTCAAGGAGTACACAAGCGAGAAGGGGTCAAGCTGATAGACAAGAAGGCAGCATGGTGGGATTCTTGGGCTGGCGTGATTCGCTTGCCTGGTCCCCAGCCATGAGAGAGACTGGAGGACAAGAGAGAGAGGGATAAACTGATGAATGGTCATACAGATAGATACAGACTTATAAAGAGTAGTGGGAGAGAAGAAACGGGCGCGTTTGTTTGTTGGCGACGAATAATGACATTTGCAAATTCAACATCTTGGTGGGTGCTCTATTATACCATATTGTTAGCAAGCAGTTAAGCATCTAGTCTATATGGACAGACTTATATGTGTGTAAACAAACAAATTTATTTTGTTCCTTTAACAGTTTCACTCCTCATCCTGCCCCTCTAGCCAGACACCTACTTTGCAAGCTTGGTATTACCTCTCTCAAGTAATCTCAACTCATATATGGAAACAAAAAATATGTGTAAGGTCAATTGACTCATACCATGAAGGAAACCGCAAGGAAGTAGCCAAGCTTCCAAGGCTAAAGTTGAGAAGACAGTGGTGGTGCCCAAATATACAGAAGTACTGATTGTCAAGAATTGTGAAAAAGTGTATAGGAATTCTGTAAAAGTAATACTGCACTAGTACTGCCGTACCTAAAATAAGTAGGACTGGTTACGTCTTGTTGCAGGAGGGAGTAGATAAGCTGCAGAGGCTCAGTGAGTGATTTAAATAAGTCCTCAGGCATATGGGGATGGCATGGAGTTGAGGTAGCTACATATGATTCCTTGGCATGGACAGATGGCTCGAGCTTAAAAGCAACAAAGACTCTTGACACTGTTATTGTACGTTTCGGTTTTATGAACAGCCTAGAACCAAAACTCTAATAAATACATTTATACCGTTGCTATCTGCCTTCTCTGTAAAAAAATAATTGCTATCTTCTCATGTTTAATCTTTTACAAGCATTTACATGAACAATAACAAAATTAATTTTCCACTGCATGCAGCCTCAGATTTTGTTCCTCACCTGCAAATTACAGAAGGAAATACAAAGTACTGGACCACAGTTTCCTTGATCCAAATGAAACTCATCTGAATTAGCTTTGAGTCATTTCCCTTTTTCCTCCCTCTTCATTAATCTCCTCACAAGAGTCATTGTGAAGTGGAGCGTGCATCTTGGTTGTAGAAGCGCTCCTCCTTCACGTTGGTTTTATTGCATAGTCAATTGATATTGCTTCATAGTTGCTGAATCACCAACAACAATCTTTGATCGATCTTGTCATTAAGAAGATGTGACTAGTACTCCTTGTCTATTTGTCAATGACATTCTGAATTTGCCCACATGATTATGGAAGATAGTTGGAGCTGATAGGCATGATTTTCAGAGTGTCTGTAACATGTGAGCCGTATATAGTGGGTGAACTGTTTGTATGAGAGAACAGATGAGGACCAAGCCAAGGGATCCTCTTCCGCACCCCACTCCAAAGTAAAGGGAACACATAAATTACATCGAAGACAAAATTATAAATAAAAGGACACATGGGTCCAACCAAATTCGCCCATAATTGGTAAACGTATGTGCTAGCATCAAGTTAATATCACCAGTAGAAAACGTAAAACAAACATTCAGTCAGAAAATTGCAAATAAGATCATGAAAGCTTAACCAACATAACAAATTTTAATGAAAAAAAATAAAATATCCAAAATTGGTTTGGCAATCAGGATCGACCAAAAAAAAGGAACCAAGATACTACTTGAATTACCCTCTATTAGGAGCATCTTTGAATCACTCTTATTAGGAATGATGATAAGATGTGTACACATGAACTATATGTCGTTGGATCGTGGACCACAAATCTAAATACATGTGGAAGTGCATGTTTCGTCTATTCCATCTAATTAATTTGCCATACATTATCTTCTTCATTTTTAGTGTACAAGTCGTATTAGATACATATGTTTATCGATTTTGCGATGTCATCCCAAAGAGTCATTAGATAATTGATAATTAACACATAATTATTTCATTGCCATGCGTGTTATGGCCAAAGAAGCCACATATACCCTCTGTAGTATTCTTGCTTTGAAAACAAAAAAGTACATAAAGAAGCTTAGTAGCAGAAAAGAAAAGGAGAGAATGGAAAGGGGAAGGTTCATGTGATTCTCTGTCGTAGGCAATGGCGTTGTGAGGTTGGAGAGTATTGAAGTCACCGCCCAAGTGGGTCATAGACAAAGAAACTGCGTTAAGTAAGCCTTTCTCAGAACCCGCATTCATTGTCTTATCCTTGCCAGTGATGCATCTTTTTTATCTGATCTTAAGATATCACATGGTTTCCATTACCCCCTGATTTATTATTTCTTCTCCCTTTAAAAATTGGTTAACATGACATGCTGATTGCACACGGTTTAAGTAGAATATGTTTCAAAAGCACAGTGAGGTAGTGACAATCTTATTGACATTCAAACCACATCTACTTACAATGACCTCAATCTAGCATAATAAGGCATGCCTTGTTTTGGCCATTCATTCTGTTGATTAGTTAGACAACTTGGAACTTGCAACCACGGGCTATTAGGTGGCAGAGAGTTTAGTTTTGCCACCTAATCCTGTCATTCCACAAAATTTTAATACCATTCAAATCAAAGCCAACCCAAAAAAAGGAAAAAAGAACACGCAAGAAATTCAAAATATGAACGCTTATCTTGAATTTTTGTGATGTTAGCCTCACATTTGGAACATTCTAAACGTAAAAGCTAAAAGTTTTTAAAGAAAAAAACAGCGAAAGGCAAGCTGGCGAGAGAGTCTGATGGCGCCAGATACAATACAAACAACCCCCTGAGAGGCGCAGCAGCCTCAGCCTCCGTCGTCAGACTCGGACGCTTAACCATGCATATTGTCCCAAGTCCTGCCCACACCCCCACAGGCCACAGCACCCCTCTCCTATTCCTTTTCCCCGTATTCAACAGTTTAACCACTCTCTTTGCGCCAATTCACACATAACAAGATATCTATCTCATGGAGCCAACAGATCACTTCTCCCCTCAATTGAGATGTGCGAGTGAGACCTGACAAACAACCAAAAAAGGGGAAGGTGACTGGTTCCTCTTGGACTTGGCTCCGTGCATTTCAAAGCCAAAGCTAAAAAGAACAGAGGGAGAGAGAGAGAGATGGTCTATGTACAAAAGAGAGGCTATTCTTCTGTGCATGCTAATAGTACATTGCATGCCTTACCCGACTCGCGCTCTCCCATTCAAACTTTTTACGTTCTTCCTTGCACCTGGTTGCTGACTGCTCCTCTCCTCGGCTTTTAATAACACAACACCTCTCCTCCCTCTCCAATCTGTCCTCCATTCCTCTTGCCACATCCCCCCTCTCTCTTTCTCTCTCTTGTGTGATAACGATGGCCGTTCAAGCTCAATACCCATCAAACGTTCTTCTCCTCAACAGGTTCTTACTTCTTATTCCTCCTAATACCTTCCGCTTCTCGCTTACCAGACGAATTGACGGGTGATTCCTTCTTGTTGCAATGTTTCCTGTTTGCAGAGGCGGGCAAGAGCGGCGAGACGCGCTGGCCGGAGACTTTCCGCTGCAAGCTCAGACGACGAACGGCTTCCTCCTCGATCAGTCGGCAAATTTCTTCAATTCTCCTGCAGAAGGTTGGTCCATTGTCAATGTTTTTCTGGTCCTCTTTTCTTCTCTCTCTCCTACAATCTCCATGGAAATGACAGTTCTTGATGAAATGGGATTGATGCAGAGTCCAATCATCCGTGGAAAAGAGGCAGAGAAATGGCGACCCACTTCGCATTACTCCCACAACAAGCACCACATCTGACAACGCAACTCGTCGACCTCGCCCAGCTCCACAACAATCAGCAGCAGCAGCCGTGCTTGGTGTCTACTGGCCTTCGCCTCTCCTTCCACGATCAGCAACATCTGAATCAGACCCACCAGCTGCAAGACAACCAAAATTCGTGCCTTTCTACCTCCACCTCCTCCCTCCTCTCAGAAGAGGACATTGCTTCGCTAATCAAGCTCCAAAGAGACGAAATCGACCAGTTCCTCCACGCCCAGGTAGGCTTCAAAGCTCAAAGCTCCAATCTTTTCCCCTGTTTTCTTCCGCCGCCTCCATTTCCAAGCTTATTTTGGTTATTGTCAGGGAGAACAGCTACGGCGAACGTTAGCGGAGGGGAGGCACCGGCACTACCGAACGCTACTGGGGGCGGCGCAGGAGTCGGCGGCGAGGAGGCTGAGGCAGAAAGAGGCCGAGGCGGAGAAAGCGGCGAGGCGCAGCGCGGAGCTGGAGGAGCGGGTGGCGCAGCTGAGGGCGGAGGCGCACGCATGGCAAGCTAGAGCGCAAGCACAGGAGTCTGCCGCCGCCGCGCTGCAGGCGCAGCTGCAGCACGCGATGATGAGGGAGGAGGCAACGGGCAGCAGGGAGACGGCGGAGGAAGACGCGGAGTCGGCGAACGTGGAGGCGGCTGCGGGAGCTCCGTTGTGTAGGGCTTGCCGGAAGAGGGCGGCGTGCGTGGTGGCGCTGCCGTGCCGGCACCTGGGGCTGTGCGGCGAGTGCGACTCGGTGGTTGGGGCGTGTCCGATCTGTCACTCGGTCAGAAGCGCGAGTATCCATGTTTACCTATCGTAAAAAAATTTACAATCAAGTAAAGTGCTACATAAAAACTGGGAAGAAAAAGAAAATACTATGGAATTCAATTTGTTATTTATAAATAAAAAGTGAAGAAAGAGGGAAAATGCAGGTATTTCTGCAATTTTCTTGACAGTTTTTTAAACTACAAGATTTTATTGGGGTGGTAGAGATCTTTCTACTTTTCATAATCTGTCTTGGTAAAATTTTGTTACTCAACTTTTGGCAATGGTCTTCATCTTTGGGTGATATGTAAACTTTTTCTCCTTATTTTTTTTTTTTGGATAGGAAACACTCATGCACCCCGTAGGATATACATCCTGGAACCTCTCTTATATCTAAGGATCATATAATGTTCTATCGGCCATATATTGCCACCCAATAAAATAATATGGATTAATATTTTTTTAATTTTTTAAAAATATTGGTGATATATCGCTCCTATTTTTTAAAAAACATTAAGAATTTTAAAATAAAAGAAAAAAAACTTTCCCGTTTGTTTTCTATCATAATATGTATTTTATGCATATTTTTAAAATTTATGTTTTGTCTAAATTAATATAACTTATTTTATTTTAGAAGTTAGATTGTGAAAATATATGGTAAAAATTAATTTTCGACTACTAATATTTTTTACACAATATCTCCGATATTTTATCTCTTTGGTTGACCAATATTTTATCGATATCCGATACGGAATTCCTTCCTAAGGATCAATAAATTTTCATTTCAGTAGCATATTTGTGCATAAATTAGGCATTATCACAAAGTGGTGCACACATACATTTGAATGCTGAATGGGGGCCTCCTTTCGGCCAAATCTGTGAACATTCGACCCCATTCTGCAATATGACGTTTTGATGGCAAGGGCAAAATAAAAAATTCAGCTAAATATGCCATTCAGTCCTCCATTCGGCTGAATTTAGTAATTCGTTTCATTGATTTCTCCCACATTCAACGAGATTGCCTAGATTGTCAGAGGAATGGTGTATTTTCCATTCACCCACATTCGTTGGAATGAATTCAACGATATTTTCATTCACCACAAGCTTTGATATCCAAACAGTTGGCTCCTGACTGATGCTAAAAAAAACAGAAAACGAAGTGGTTCATCCTTGTAGGAAAGAAAAGTAATACTATATGTAAATATGCAATGCATGTATCATTTTGGATTTCAAGTTTCAAATTACAGAAAAAGTTTCAAAATTTATGAGCGATTAAGAAGAGAGTCATCATCCTAGGTTTATGTGATGATGGTAATTCCAAGAATAATACTGGTTAAATAACACTGATTAACTACAAAGGGGGCTCAAAGAAGGAGGTATTCGAACCAATGGGGTGTTGGTGTGATGGCCAGTAGTGATGGGCTTAGCCGTGTGTTTTGGCCCATAGTAAGATACTGAGAGATGATTTTAGACTTCTCGTGCGCGCCATGATTTGGCTAGGTTCAAATAGTGAGACATTTGTTGTCAAATGTTGGTGTGTAATCTGTGGATAGTTTCGGCAATTATGTGTCATGCCTTCACTATAAGTTCAGAAGAAACTTTTGTTGGATAAAGTGGATGTAGCTGAAGAAAAAAGGATGTCTCAGATGGCTATGGTAGAAGTATGAGATTTTTTTATGAAGGTGGAAGAGTGAGATGAATAGAGAAAACTTGATTGAAAACGAGTGTGGCAAAGAAACTTAAAGGGTAAGAAAGAAGCTTAGAGAGAGTAGACTTTGTTGGTAAATGAGCATAAACAAAGACGACCAACGGAGGAGGCCGAGTAGAAAGTTGGAGGGGATGCATTTTGAAGAGGCTCGTGCAGAGGAAAGACCTAAGAGGACATAAATGGAGTTAAGAAAAGATTTAGTTTTATTTTTTTTATGACGAGGGGTTCCGAGTCTCTAGGACCCGACTAGAAGGCCAGGGCAACTGACTTCTTAGAGCACCGTATCCCACGAGATGCAGGGTAAATCGGAGATAAAGGAGTGGGGGTTTGAACTCAGGACCTCTGAGTCAAGGGCAGCACCCGTTGGTTAAAGTTTATTTATGTCACCTCTTCTAAAAAAGTCATCTTTAACACATGCACGAGTTGCAGAATTTGTGTCCTCCACCCAAAATCGTTGGCAGAAGCACTACTTCCTGATTATGACTAAAGCCATATATCCATCCCACTTTAATTGTCTGATTTAGTTTTAAAACTGAACTGAAATTTCACAAATCAAATGAGACTATCGATATAGGACGGAGGGAGTATATATTATAGAGTATGTTTTGAAAGATGCAACTTGTTTTGGGACCTCATGGAATTGGTTATTTCACAGAAAAGTCCATAATACCCGCTTGCAGTTGGATACATGAATGGCACTTTTCTTTCTCTTTTCCTTGAATTGTCTGTACCCAATCAAAGTATAACTGCCATTTCGTTACTCAATTTTGAACAAATATGGATCAAGTATTGCACTACTTGGAACAATCGTTTACAAGTACGTAAAAGTAAAAATAGAAGAAACAATTATTATCAGAAAGTTTAAAAGGCAAAACTTAATATCCGGCATTCTAAACCTCTGTTGAGAGTCTGAGACACAAATCACAAGCTACGCCCAAACTCTCTTCTTTGGAAAAAGATCTGATGTCTTGATACCATCTATTTTGGCAGCCACAATGAAGTCGTTCATACTCAGTCCACCTGCAAAGATGGAACACCTAAAATTCAACTCATTTAATTCCCCATACAAGCAGCTCCATGAAGCAACAATTTTTTCAGCACACTTCAACATGATCATTTCCTACTACTACAATCCTTAAATATTGGGACAATTTAAATCTTTTCAATTTCATCTGTTCACTTCTGAGTGTCAGCTCTGCAGCAGGAAGCCATGATGGCAAGACAATTTTCAAGCAGCATTATTGACTCTAGCTCATGCAAAAACAGTTTGTGCAAAAAACAAAAAAAACAGGAGTGTTGGGGTATTTGCTTGTAGCTTTACTTTGTTTTACGTCCTTAGTGTGGTACCCCAGATACCTGGGATAAGGCGTATGATGATGATGACGATGAGTGTTGTACCCCATCCGTCCTACTTTAATATTGATTTACAGAATTAGTTCATTTTGGAAACAGAATGGAGCTATTAAATTATGGCGGAGTATTTTCATTTACAGAAGGTAGGTTTTTTTGTCATATTTAACTAATCTTATTTCTGATTGGTTTATCCTTCACTTATATTTGGTGACTCTAAGCCAGTCAGAGGCCAGTCAACTCTTTTCCTTTGTACGATGCTTTCTTTAATGAAATAGAACTTCTTCCTCCTCAAAATCCTAATTCGAAGAAAAAGAACCAAGAATACTGGATGCACAAGCAGCTGATGAATAGAGCAAAAGCTGCTCATCCGTTACAACTGCAATTCACAGATATGTAACACAGACGCAATATAGTAGCTCAGTGAGAAATTGCAATTAAACAGTCTATGACCAATGACAAGCGCATCTGAGACTACAAACTCAAAGCAAATTCATCTACTGTTAATTGTGCAAACTCTTACACTGAATGGGCTAGCTTTCCAATGTTTTTTTTTGACAACAACTAGCTTTTCAATGTCATACATAAAGGAAAAATCATGTTCTATCCTAGATTTTTTTTTGATAAGTGGTCTATCCTAGATTTAAGTACAATTCAAGATCCTTTTCTATTTGTTTCTGTTTTCAGTTTAGTCAGTATTGAGGGGTCTCTAATAACTCCATGCCTTGCTGTTTAACTTCAAATAGTATAGCCTATTTCAACAGCATTGGCAATTCGAAGTAGATTATAGTGGGAGGTCAACATTGTGTTCATGTAAACTCAAAAATTAGATCAACAAAGTTAAAATAGATTAAAAATGCTTTCTTAAAGTTCAATCAAGTTCAACTTTTGTCATATAGAGATGAAGCGGAACTATTTTATTTGGTGTAAATGCGATGGAGCAAAATCTAGGAAGAAGCAGCTATTTGTTTTAATTGTTCGTTCATCCTACCAATGGAAGCAGTCCACAGCTCTGCTCTAACTTGACTGGGGTGCTCCAAGTGAAGAATTGGGGAGTGACCCACATCCTGAACAACCTTATTAATTCTGTTAATCAGTTCGGCTCCACAATCTAAGTCCCTCGTCTTCCACAAGCACTGAAGCCTCAACCCAGTATCACTGTCCACTAGTCTCCAGCCAACCACCTATACAACTAGATAATACCATCAGTTAGGAGCAACACAGACACAATAAGTTGAACATCAAACTAGATGCAAAATTTTAAAACAAGCCAAATATAAAATAAACATTTTAGAGTAGTTAGTAGTTACTCCTTCGCAAACAGAATTCAGAATTTCATATATAGCTTCGCATGATAAAAATTACAACTATTGATGCAGTTTTTCAAGCAAACAATGCGAATATCGTATGCTAATGGCCCCCTTCTCGCATGTTAATGGCCTTTTTAATTTTAGAATTTGAACTGTTTCGCATACAATACGAATTGGACTACTATCTTCAACATGAAAAAGGAAACTTCACCTTCAATAATAGCTTCTTAGCATCATACTCAGACATGGGTGGCTGCGAAGGAGAGACAGGAACACACTCCTGTTGCGCGAGGGACAGAGCAGAGATATTAGGAATGAGAATCTTGTGCTCTGTGTCGACATTACCCAACACCCGGTCACCAAAGTTGCTTGCAATCTCAGCTGGGAAAGGATCCCTCGCGCCAAAATCACCAAGTAGGTCTCCACGACCGGCAAAAGATCGCTGCTTGTTCTTCCTCCGCGGCAGTGGGGTGCAAACAGAGGAATGGAAAGAGCTCGGCTGGTTGAAGACAGGAAAGGATGGGGCAGCTGGAGAGGAGTAAGTAAAGGGTCTAGGGGATGAAGGCGAGGGGAAGAAGGAGAGGCTAATGGTGGCCATGAGAGGTCGCTTCTGAAGCTCTGTCGTCTCCCAGCCTTCTTCCCACGCTCACTCCATGGCAGCAGATAAGGTAAATGGCCGGCTGGGAATGTGGACAAATTGAACTGGGCCCGGACAAGTGTGGAGCCCCATCTGACTGAATCGCGGCCACAAGCTCAGGAGGAGAAATTATTGGGTGTAGCCGTCGATTTATACATTTTATACGTGCGATTAATTAGTGTTAAATAAATAGAGCATATAACGAATAATTAGTGTCAAATAACTAAAACGCACAAATATAACGTATGAACATCAATTCAGTAGATCGATGGCTCCTTGTAGCCGTGGCATAAATATGACATAGTTAGGCGCTTGCACCCAATAATTTTTGCAAGCAACATGGTGACGACCAACCCCAACGGTGGAGTAAGTAATGAATGTGTTAGAACATCAAAATCCAATGGGCCATAACGCTTGGATGCACATTGATCCATGTGAGCCAAAGTGCATATAAACTAGACTCTTCAAAAAATTGTGCAAAAAATAACATAATTTTAGCGCACCCACTCCTAGAGAATGCTAATAATTTTTCTTTACAAAAAAAATGAAAATAATGCATAGGGATGAGCCCTTCGGTATTTGCATAAATGAATGTGCTAGGAAAAGCTAACAGCTAAAACACTCGATCATTAAGAGACATGTAAAGCAAAGAGTGTAAAGCTAATTTAGCTAAAAGCTCCCGATCCTCCATTGAGAATCATTGATACAGCCGATTGTTACCTGTTTGTAGCAAAAAAAAACTTTTAGAACGCCTGGTAGAAATAGATTTAGCTAAGGAGAGCTTTTTTTGCCGACCAATGCCTCTTTACACATTTGCTATCTCCATGCATTGGCCAAATCTTTCCAAATCAATCAACCTTAAAGCATATGTTATGGGAACTAAACCTTGCAAGGCCTCGCATAACTAAAGCAGCTTCCCCATCCAACAAAAAAAAACACAAATTTTACAAATTAGCCAGCCAGCAAGCAGGTGAACAAACAAAGAATCTAGAGTGCTATTTCTCCCACTTTTTTATCACGGCCAACCACACGTGCTAGTGCGGTGAAAGGAAAGAAAATGTGGGACCCGTAGCATTTTCCATAAGGGCACCTGAGGTGGCCGTCAAAATAAAGCGGGAGAAGAAAATTTTAAAAAAATTCCATCCTAGTTTTCTTGGGCTAAAAAAATCTAATCAGTTAAAGCCCATAATAATGAGCGTTGAGCTTAGCTAAACAAGAGGCCCAGTGTAAAAAAGACAAGCAAGGCCCAGGGACTGAAACAGGTGGCAGTAATGTCCGTACGTCCATAGTAGTCGCTGCTCCGCACGTGTAAGCGATGGGCTCCACCCGAGAGCGTTTCTCGGGGTTTTTATGATAACTTTTCTGTCCTTATCCGGACCCTACAAATATTAGACCTCAGTTCCCATTTTTAATTACGAAACCACCATCATTGAGATTACTCATTCTAAAACACTGATTGGTAATTTCGTAATAAAATGATAAGATGGTGGTATTAATTTACAGTTAGCTCATAGTACGGAATCCAGAATCCAGATGCAAAGAATCCACCAACGAAAAAAGTTAATATCAGCACCGGCTCGTACCCATCTGCGTGAACCAAAACAATCTTGAACGTCAAATTTTGATCTGACGTCAATAAAGACAGGAAGATCTAAAACCTGTCCCCTGTTTTAAATCCCAACGCCGGATCCAAATCCAACGGTTAATATCATCTCCACTCAATCAGACGTGCATGAGCTTTTGCTGCCTCTATCGTCGTATATATCCCTCGACATCTCTCTCGTGAGCTCGCTTCCCTGGCCTCTCTCCCTTCCTTGTTCCTCCTCTACCTCTAAAGTCTACACTACTACTAGTGCTACATCAGGACGTATACACTATACACTATACAGGGATGAGAAGGTCCATCTTCGTGGAAGACGACGGCCTGGCTTCGGTTGCGGCCATGCAAGACAGCTTTCATGGCAATACAAGTCGCTTCTGCTGCTTCCTCTCTTGTCTTCCAATCGCCTAGGCCTGCTGCTGCTCAGGAGGAGCATCATTTTCTGGAGGCATGCTTTCTATGCATGAAGCCGCTCGGGAGTGATACCATTTTCATGTATAGGTGTGTATGACTTGGCCTCCATTGATCTCCTTTCATGATACTATTTCTTTTTTGTGTTTGCTGATTATGTTGGGCGGTTGGTGGTGGTGGTGGTGGTGCAGAGGGGATACGCCCTTCTGCAGCGAGGAGTGCAGACGAGAGCAAATGAAAATGGACGGGGCAGTGGAGGAGGAGGACGACTGGGTATTGATCGACAAGGTTTCTCCGTCCAGAAAGGGGGAGCCCCAGAAGTCCCCCGGTAAAGCACGGAACTACCACGTCCGGGCAGGCACCGTGGCCGCTGCTGGCTGATATATATGAAGAAGCTGGACAAAATGAAGAGATTATGGCAGGAGGTGGGTGGTTCTCCAGAGATTTTTGTTGTTTTTCATGGCAACCATAGAAGATCAAACAGGCTCTTGCCTTAATTTCTGTATTTCTCTTTTCATTCTCCTTCTTTTACATTTCAAACCCATAAATTTTCTATCTGACAGCTATTTGTTCTCGGGTATGGAAGGTTTCTGTTTAACATTTTGTTTAAAATTTTTTAATTGAGAACTTTTTGTTTTGTTTTTTCATCTGAGAATTAAACTTTTTGCTTAAGATTAATTCCTGTAACAATACTGGATATTGGATGATTCATGATAGGCTTCAAAACTCTATGATCTCTATCTAATACGACAGTGGCTGGTAGTTGCAGATTTGTAATTTTAATTGTTTGACTACGTGAAACTTTACGAACTTGATTACAAGGGATCACGAGTTGCGATTCTGTTACCAGTTGGGACTTGGGATAGGTCCAAATGGTACGAGTGTACGACCAGTCGACGCCATGATCCAGGCCTGTGGTCCTACTAGATGTGGTTGCAAACTTAACTAAGGTACTCACGGGTGCTCACGATTTTTTATTAACATTTAACACGCCACAATTCACTAGTACTTCGACAGGAGAGTTAGGAAGTAACCAGCTTGTATCACAAATTCGTCCCAGTTTTTATATCCAAACCACAAAAAAAAAGTTTATATATTAGCAGCTAAGTTCACTGTTTGTATCACAATTTGCATTGACATTGCATCCCGACTCGTTTTTGGGATTAAGCATTGGCATTTACCACTCGAGTCGTAATGCAGCATTGTGGTTTTCGATCATAGATCTGTGAGTAGAGGACTAAGGAGCCTTGTTTTTGTTTGGCAAGGGTGTAACACTGGACATGTAAGACTCGTAGTAATCAAGGCACATTTTGCAGAAATGAAGCCATCATGCTAGAAATGAATACTATGGGGCGGTTTGGCTAGTAAGCTGAATTGGTGTAAAATAGGAATGTCGTTTAGTTGATGAATTGAAAATTCACAATTCAATCTCAATTTGGCGAATCTCCTCATGAGAAGATTCACAAATTAAGCCATTGGGGGAGAATCCTATTTCAAGCTGAATTTTAAATTCAGCCAAAATTTATGAACCAAACATGATTCAATTAATTATCTCAAAATTAAGGCTAAATTTGTTGCCAAATTCCCGAACCAAACAACCTTGTATCTCAAGAAACCCATGATTTCATCTTCCCTCCACATATATTTTCTATCTTTGTTCTTTCTTTAGAAAATCTACCCATATCTTTACACTCCATGGGTCAACTTCCCTTTCTCTATTAACAACATCTATTGCACATCTGTACTACTTCGTAACTCTAATCAAGTATATCCAGCCACGGTAACAAGGAAACATGATCAAATTTATGCAACAAAAAAATAATTTATGATTATAATTATGGATTAGAGTGGCATTGTGGACTATTGGGACCTTAAAGGGTAAGTAGAAACGCTCTAGAGAAGGAGGGTTAACATAGCATGCTTGCAGGAGACTAAGTTTGTAAGAGAGAAGG
This sequence comes from Houttuynia cordata, assembly GCA_039654745.1. Taxonomy (NCBI): domain Eukaryota; kingdom Viridiplantae; phylum Streptophyta; class Magnoliopsida; order Piperales; family Saururaceae; genus Houttuynia; species Houttuynia cordata. The sequence continues at coordinate 30,707,992 of CM077505.1, read as the reverse complement.
TTAGGGAACTGGGGGAAGGCTTTAAACTAGTTTATGTGGGTAAAGTTTCAAATAGGAATGAGGTGGGTATAGTGGTGGATAAGAACTTGAGGCAAAGTCTTGTAGGTGTCAAGAGATTTAGTGATAGAATTATATTAGTGAAGCTAGTGTTAGGGGATTTCATAGTTAATATTGTTAGTGCGTATGCACCTCAAGTAGGATTAGGAGAGAACCTTAAGAAGCAATTTTGGGAAGAAATGGACTTAGTAATGCAAGGGATACTTAACGGGGGAAAAGTTATTATAAGAGGCGACTTAAATGGGCATGCAGGGGAGAAGAATATAAGATTTGAGAAGGTGCATAGGGGGTACGGTTTTGGGGAGTAGAATAAAATGGGAGAAGCTATTCTTGATTTTGTAATAGCAAACGATCTAAGCATAGCAAATACCTACTTCAAGAAGAGGGAAGAGCATCTAGTAACTTTCAAGAGTGGACCTCACAAGAGCCAAATAAATTTTTTCTTAGTTAGAAGCGAGGACAGAACTACATGTAAGGATTGTAAGGTTATACCCAGAGAACCTTTAGCACTTCAGCATAGTTTTGTTGTTTTAGATGTTCTCATAAAGGGGGTGGAAGAAATGAAGTTTTGATAAATTGGAGCATAGGAACGAATGGCAAAAATGCAAAAATCAAGAGAATTGTGAGAGATATGTTAAGGGAAAGAGAGAGGCTAAAAAGATAGTGAGTGAAGCTAAATTTAAGGCGTTTGATGACTTGTATAATAGGATAGGGGCGAAGGAGGGGGAGAGGGACATATATAAGATAGCTAAGTTAAGGGATAGGAGGAGTAGGAACTTAGAGCAAGTTAAGTGTATTAAATGTAACACCCGGAAAATTTGTACGTTAACTAAAGGTTTCTATTTTAGGTAATTGTTCTAAAATAGGAAAGTTCATTGCCTGATTTAATTTTCTGGTTGTGCGATGTGCTTTGATGTGTTATTTGATGTTTATGATGTGATATAATTTGTTAATCGCATGACTATTAGTAGTAGAAAACCAGGACACGAGGGTTGGTCCTGGCGCTGGGCACAACCTGGCGCTGAGGCCAGCCTGGCGCCAGGGTCTGAGAACACCTGACGTCAGGAGTGGGGCCAGGCGCCAGGGCATGTGTTCAAGTGGATGAGACCTATTTAAATTTCATAATTAATCAGTTAATTTTGGTTTTATACGTGGTCCGTGGTCTACACGAGATAGTGTAACGAGTAGTACAACCGCGGGACACTAGAGTCATGGGTGCGCAGGACTCTAGCTTTAGACGCACAGACCTGGGCGCAGGGCCATGTGGCCCAGGCCCAGGGAGTCATGTGAACGTGGGTAAGTAGCCACAAGGAGATCTTTAGAGGATTGGAGTGAATCTTGGAGCAAAATCTACGATTTGACCTAATAACGATAAATATGGTAAGTATCGCGGAGGATCGGGAAGTATCAGTTCGGTTGAGATAATTAGGCAAGATAAATCTTAATTAAAAAGAGATAAATATTTCACTTTTAATCAACCAATAGGAAGGGGACGTCTAGTTGGTTGGCTTAGATATGGTAGTTTCTTAGTTTGGAACGAGATATGTAAAGTATGATTAAGATTGTAAGCTCGGCCAGTAATATTTTTGTGTCGACAGTCTGTAGTAAATAAATCATAACTAATTCAGGAAAAACCGGAAAAATATAAAATTAGTTGGTTAGAAACTAGACGCATATGGCTAACTCCAATAAAAATTTCAGAGTTCAAGTCCAAACGGACTGACCGTGGTAAGAGTCGGAAGTGGACTGTTATGCGTACGACAGTGTGCTGTAATTAGGATTAAGATAGTAAACGAATCTTATTAGAGATTTGAAATCCTAATTAAATAAGGAAAACACAATGGATTAACATGGCTGAACGTCCCTTACTAATGAGGGAGACCTTTTAATTGGTTAATTGGGATTTTGGATTAGGAAGGATCTAATTAGGAGATATCCTAGTTGGAGGAGGCTTTGGCTATAAAAGCCAAGGAGGAGGACGCCCATATGCTTCACTCCAAGCTTTGGACGTCTTGTGCAAAGCCCTAGCCCTTCTCCCTTGCCTTAATACCAATTCCAGCAACCTTATACCTCTCCCCTCAACCTCTTTTCTCGTGCGATCGAAGGAGTGGAGGCGTCGTTGCGAAGGAGAAAGAACGAGCTACGCGTGGAGGTGTATTTCGCATACATCTAAGTGGTAGGATGGTTTTTCCCAACCAATTCAGTTTGCACTTCTTTGGTTCTTTTATATTGTGATTAATTTATGATCCTATTCATATTATCTCAGGGATAAGAGTGCCTAATGTTTGTTTCATGAGAGATTCCTTGTTGTTTGATGAATAAGAGTGCTCATAATGTCATACCTTGTTTAATGCTTCATGTTGATGCATATATGCCTACTTTTGATGGGAATATCTATAGGTCATGTCTCTTGAATGTAGATGGTCATGAAAGTTATCTTCTTTATTCTGATATGTCCTGATTTAATAGTTCAATATAGTTAAGGGATGTATTAATAATGTTAAAAGCTTAATTAGATCAAGGTTGATGCCTTGAATCTAGTTTAAGGTATTAGTATCAATTAGAAACATTATAATCATTAAGTTCCAGAACATACCAGAGTCTACAATTACTCTAGGAGGGGAGTAATTAAGGGTATTAATGTTATATTATCATGGTTAATGGGTATTAGTACATGATTACATATTATAAGTAAGTAATGTGCTCTCGGCCAGAACTGTTTCTGCTCCGACAGTGCTCAGTATAAAAATCATAATTAAATGTATAAAAATCAGAAAAATATGCCGTCAGTGGGGTTATAAACTAGACTCATAGGGCTATCTTCTGTTAAACTTTTAGAGTCAGAGTCCATCTGTGTTGACAGTGGAGTCAGTCGTAAGTGGGCTGTATAGTATAAGACAGTTTACTGGAATTAGGGTTTTAAAGCACTAGTAAGTATTATTACTCATAATATGATATAATCTGATTAAAATGATATTAATATAGTAAGATAAAACTACTTATGAGTCACTGTAATAAGTGAAGAAGTTTAAAAGACTAAGACTTTGGGACGAGTCAGCGTGTACAAGAGTCAATTTGGTCTTGCTTCTATGGTTCATCGTGGTGTCGGTTTGAGTATCCAATTGGAGATCAAACTTTCTTAGAAAGGTATCTTGAGATTAAAAGTAATACAATTCCATAATTAGAGATATCCCTATCAAAGGTAAGACATGATGCATGACGTGTATTCCAAGAGTGAAATTCATTATTCCTCAGATTGTGAGTCTTCATTATTCTCTTCATTATGTGAGACATGTGAATCTTCTTGTTACTCCTTGAGAGAGAGCCATATATTGTTGAGAAACTTTGATTATCTGTTTCATACTCCATGAGTGAGTCATTGCGGTAAGAGTTACCCTATTCTCAGAAAGTTGAGACCTCTGTTATTGTTGAATCATTGTCCAGTTTGACATTGACCTATTTCTCCACTTATTAAAAGGTGGAATCATAGTATGCTCACGAGCCATTGCTAGGTCATGAGTGACCTCCGATATTTATGGAACATGGGTTCCCTATTGCCCGAAAGGAGGCAAATACGTACGTTTAGGCTGTATGATATTACGGAAGGTCTGCAGTCTCCGCCCATTGTGCCCGTAAGCACCGATGGGGCCAGCATGTCTAGACGCGTGGCCGGGTTCCAAAAAGAGAACCTCTAGCATGATTCTGGTATAGTCACTTGCGGGTGATCGGTAAATTCAGCGAGCAGAAATTGTAACTCCTTGCACTTTAGATGCCTGGAGCCTTTGGTATTTTGACCATTCTCTCCTTACACCGATATTTGTTTGGAGTCATATTGAGATTATTCTTTCCGATAACTTTTCCATTGGAACTGTTATCATCTGACCTTGCTATTCTTGCAACATAAACCTATGAGTGGTCTTTCAGAGAGTGTTTATTCCTGTTTATCCGAGTGATCTATTCTTCATAACCTATTTTATCTTCCTGGTGGGTTTTTACATCCTACTGGGTATTTCTACGAAATACTCACGCATCCTCTGATGCAGGCCTCAAAGATCAGTAAGTCAGGATTTTGCAGTTCAGAAAGGCGTAGCAGATGCGTGGAAGATGTCTTGAAGAATTGCTTTATTTATTCTATTGCACTTTGTTAGAACTTCGTTAGTGTTGGCCAGTGTGTGCCTAAATTTGATGTTTGCTTTGTTTGATAGTTTTTATTTAATCTGCTGTAATAAATTCAGTAGGATCCATTTGCTACATTGACAATGTTATTTCAAATTTGATGAAGAAGTTTTTAGTTCTCAATTTCTAAGTTTCGTTATGAGTTCCTGGTGATGTCGATTACACGTTCTTTTGTAACGATGTAATTGACCCGAGTGATCGAGTATTCGGTCGCGTCCCAAGGTTCCTATCTCGGCTTTTATTTAGTTTACTTAAAGGCTTCCGCACTCCGATCGAGATCAGGAATTTTGGGGCGTGACATTAAAAATGAAGATCAAAGGGTTTTAGTGAAAGATGAAGAAATTAGGGAGAGATGTCGTGAGTATTTTGAGCGTTTATTGAATGAAAAGTATAGTAGTGGGATAGATTTTGAGTGTAGTCTATAGAGAGAACTTATTTTATGAGATTCTCCATAGAGGAAGTAGGAGTTGGGTTAAGGAAGATGAAGAAAGGCAAAACTCTAGGGCCTGATGGAATTTCTATTGAAGTGTGGAAGGCAGTAGGAGGTGTTGGCTTAACTTGGTTGACTAGTTTGTTTAACAAGATTTGAAAGTCTAAGAGGATGTCAGAGGAGTGGAAGAGAAGTACTTTCATACCCTTGTATATAGGGCTGTTCGTAGACAGACACGGACACGGACATAAGTCGTCCGTGTCCGTGTCCGCTTAAATCTGTCCGCGGGGGTTATGGCCGTGTCCGCGTCCGTCAGGCCGACGGACATGGACACGGACACGGACATAACCCCCTCCCCTCCCTCTTTCTCTCCCCTCCCCCCCTCTCTGCGGTTTCCACCCGGACCACCCCCTCCCCTCCCCTCCCTCTCTTCCTGTCGCCGCCCCTCCACTCCTCCTCCACCCCGCCGCCACCCCCCTCCCCTCCCTCTCTCTCTGCTGTTTCCACCCCCTCCCCTCCCCTCCCCTCAGCCGCCGCCGCCAGGCCCACCACTCCTCCTTCCTCCACCCCCGCCGCCACCTCCTTGGGCGACGGCCGGAAGCCACAGTGCGCCGAAAGACAGGTAAAAAAATATTTTTTTTTTGATCCGTCGGCCGTCGCCGGTGGTCATCGACGCGGTAGCCGCCCCTCCTCCTCCGCGACCGCGTTGATGACCTGGGGGCGGCCCCTCCATCCTCCCCTCCACCCCACCGCCCTCCTCTTCCACCCCGCCGGCCGCCGCCCCTCCTCCTCGGACCTCGGACATACGGCTGTCCGAGGTCCCTTGGCCGTGTCTGTGGCCGAAATCCATGGATAACTCATCCCGGCGTGGACACGGCCATGGACACCTCGGACACGGCCGGCCGCGAACAGCCCTACTTGTATAAAAATAAAGGGGATATCCAAAGCTGTACAAACTATAGACGTATAAAAGCTATGAGACATACTATGAAATTATGGGAGAGAGTATTAGAAGGACGTTTGTAAAAAGTAACTAAAGTATTAGAGAATCAGTTTGGTTTCATGCCGGAGACACTACAACAAAAATGGCCTTTAGCGACGGCAAAATCCGTCGCTAAAAGTGCCTTTTCAGTGGTTATTACCTCTATTACGACAGACAAATTCCGTCGATCATTCCGTCGATAATACCCGCGCCGCTGTTGCTCAGGGACGACGGATAACAGTGAGCCGTCGCTAACTAACATTATCGATAGATATAGCGACGGACTTCAAACTGTCGCTAAATCATTTTTACTGCGGTAGATTTACTGTCGATAAAAGATCTTTAGTGACGGATAAATTTGCGTTGGGAATATATTTTTTCGACGTATATTGCCGTCACCATATATATGTAGCGACTGTTTTCATCCGTCGGCATATAGGTTTTAGCGACGGTCTTATAGACGGACTCGAGACTCCGTTAGTTATCTATAGCGACGGTTAGCTCATTTGTGACAGATTTTATCTGTCGGTACAGATTACGAAAAAATTTTAAAAAAAACAGCAGCTTTATGCTGCTGTGCTAAATATGGATAACAAGCATTATTCATAAATGCAAAAGATTGTTCAATTTATTAAGAGTGCATGGAAAAAAGAATATGAGGACACATACATGCATTAATGCATAATATGTTCTTAATCAAAACTTCTCCTTCAGTATGCATGATTGAAAAAGCATTGTTCACAGAAAAAATGTCTGTTATAGTAATGTTAACCATGTACAACATGAAAAAATGTATGTGATTGAAACATCTATACATTAAAGTTAACCATGTACAACAATGTCAAAATTCTGAATCATCTTCAGAACCATGTAACCAGGGGAGTGAACTCTTAAGATAGTAATGTACTGAAAAAATTAGATGAACCGGCTAAGTACATTGACAGGTAGACAAAATATAATCTATATTTAGGCCTGTTGCTTGCTGAGTGATAACACCTCAATGCAATTCTTAGCCATTGTTCCCACATTACAAAAATAATATTAAAAAGAAAATAGCTCCATGGTTCTATGAAATCATGGATAAACAACTTGAAGACAGCTTTTGCACTTACAGTTTGTACAAAAAACTAATGAACATGCATCTGTTTACTACCACCTATATTTGCTCAAAGCTTAGCTGCTGCTCAGCAATCCATGATTCTTTTCCTTTAGTTGGATGTTCGAAATATGTCATCAATAAGAACTTCCATATCACTATACCATAAAATTCTGGAGAACCGTTTTTAATGATTTTTATGAAATTAATACAAACTGTACACCATCCAGTGCTCTTCACCAATTCATTAAAGTCGGGCTCTCCAAACAAACAATGAAATGACAACATTAAAAATAATTTTTTAGTGCATATCATCATTATGAACATCATCCAAACCTTATACCAGCTAAGTATGGTCGTGAGATCAAGGTTTGTCCTTCCTGTTCATATCATAAACTACACAAACATCTGCAGCTGTTTTCATCTGCATGATAATGAAGAAAAACCGAAACATTATGAATTCTGGAGATAAAATTTCACACTCCAAACAATGTCAAAGAAATGAGATTATGACCAAATCAAATCATATCTTTTACTATCAAAGCCCCATTTTCATATGAATAATTTTCATATGAATAAGTTCCCCCCCTCCCACCAACAAACAATGAAATGATATTATACCTACAGAAGCAAAGGCCAGATTAGTCAGCAACTAATATTTTACAGCATTTATTAACACGCAAAACCGTCTGATACTCGCAATGCTGCTTCTAAACAATCCTTAGCAACATGTACTGCCTCAGTTTGTGTTGCCCAAGTTCCTTTATCAGCACTAGCCCCAGGACCTGCATTACAATTTGGAGTTATTTTGACTACTTAAACAAGTTGATATCCAAGGTTTAAAAATCCGGTGGACGACAAATGGGTCAACCACAACATAACTGAAATTATCATTAACCAGCCAGTTGATATATAAGGATTAACTTCACATAAAGTGACAAAAAGTTGCATCGTCATTTTGTATAGTACCGGCTGACGGACAAACTAAGGCCCACTTATCAGTGTTTTGTTCAAGTTATCTCTAATAATACCTTAGATACCATTCTCTCCGTCGAAAATTAACTGTCTGCATTAGAAAACCACAAATGAACTTGTGGTTTTCTAATGCAGACAAGTAATATTGGACAGGGAGAATTAAGGTGAGTGATAGACCAACCTTTTTTTAAATATCCTACTGCGTGACAATAATAGATCTAAATCCTAGATTAAATTTTTCAACTTTACAACTACATTCGATGGCAGTATGTAATAAATACAATAATAGCATCACCTAGATGAATATGGTCAGTAGCTTAACACATATTTCACAATTTCAAAGTATTAACTTTTTAGACAAACTTCTGTCGCTTTCCATTGAATGTGACTTGTTATACCAGTTTCACCTTATTGCATTAATTAACCTCTACCAAGGCAGGCACGCCCAGTTCATAACTGATACTAGTGTCCTCGATTAAAACAGTAGAGCCCCTCTTTCAACGTAAGTAACCAAGAAGCCCTGAGTTTCACAATGTGATGAAACTAATGTTAACAAGTCTATGAACAACCAAACAATTGAATGCATTTTATAGAAATGTAGCAATCACATTTCAAATCTAAGAGATAGGTCGAACCAAACAAGTGTTACTACTTCCCATGCTCAAAATGAGACCCAAGTAAAATTAAAAGATGTTTCAACATTTTTCCGTAGTTTACAGGGGGGACCTACTTATATATTCCCACCGTCCAATATTACCTGTGTGCATTGAAAACCAAAATGAACTAAAATCAGTTCATTTTCTTTTTCTAAGGCAGACAGGTAATATTGGACGGTAGTTGCTAAGGATTTCGAGAGAGACAATATATCTAATAAAACATCATTATTTCATGGTTCCCATGGTTTATACATCCCAATTTAGAAACAAATGCATTCTAATTGCAAACAAATCTAAGTTACTTGACCGAAAAAAAATAAACAGGAGCAACTCAGAATAGAAGTTCCAATTTTGATTGAATTTCGAAAATTGTTGTACAGGAAAGCAGCAAAAGCTATACATTTCTGACCTGCAAAAGACACCAGATTTGTGAGCCCACGAGAGTCGACGCAGAGAAGAAGAAGAGGAACCAGAAGCGATGCCAGATTACCAACTCCGTCAAGGTAATTTTCAAAATCTTCAAAGTTATTCCTAAAACTGATAATCCTACAATGGCAAAATCCGTCGAGAGTCCTCTGCTCTCTGTCCCAACTACTTCACCCAATGCAATTAACTCCTGAAATAGCAAAACCATTCAGCAAAATCTGCCTGTAGATGCATCAAAAACACAGATAATGTATATGTGCATTTTATAAACACCATAATATACTCACCTCATAGGACAGTTCATCCGGATCAACCTCCTGCCCGAGAGTCGCGGTGCAGTGGTGCGAGAGCAGCGGTCGCCGACTGCCCGAGAGCAGCAGTGCGAGTGCGAGGGACTCGAGAACGGAGGTGGTTCTGCCCGAGAGAGGCGGTGCGACTCTGCGAGAGCAGCGGTCGCCGAAGAGCGTCTGTGCGAGAGCAGCGGTGCGGCGGTGCGAGTGCGAGGGAAGAGATGAGGTAGGTTTTTTTTATATATATATATATACTGGCCTGGTCGGCCCGACCCGGCCGGATCCTGGGTCAACCCGGCCGGTTCGCGAATGACCCGGCCGGGTCTTCAAATTCGCTCAGCCCGGGTGTTCCGTCCCGGTTTGGTGACCGGGCCTGGTCCAACCGGGTTCAACCGGCCGGGCCGAACCGGGTCTGAAAACACTGGTAAGTCCTCTACTAAAATCAATAAGATGAAAGTGGAATAAATCTAACAGACTTTAAAAAAGAATAAAACATTGAAATAAGTCAAAAAATGGAATAGGTTCATGTATAAATTGATATTTGTTGCCTCTCCTATACCTACATACAAAAGTAGGCGATATAGAAGTAAATTTTGAGAACCAAGTCAGCTATAGCATTTCTACGAGAAGAACTAAATGATATCTCACTTGATTATACTATTTATGGCATGTACTCCAATACACGTATATAGAGATTCAAAACAATTGTTCAATTTACAGGCAGGACAAATGATCTCCCAAAACATGGCGCCCATTTGGTTGCCGCACGGGCGCCCTGGATGTGGAGGATCTCCCTCATGGTGACAGGAATGGGAGGAGAGAGATAAGACGGTCGAGGTGAGGTTTGAGGTGACGGGGATCAGCAAAATGCAGCGAGGAGGGGACGACGTCAATATGGAATAGAAAGGAGTGGAGAGCAGCTGGTTGGATTGGGAGATGAGAGGGGGGAGGAGGGTAAAGGGGGTGTAATACTGGCGGTTCAAATGAAGGGTCCATATCTTTTTAAAAAAAAATAATTAAGTTTTCTCGACGGACATTTTAACCATGGATAAAAAACCGTGGGTAATATATATTACCCACGGTTTTCTTAACCACGGATAATAAACCGTGGAGAATAACTACTATTATCGACAGTTTATTTTCTGTCGTAAACAACTATCGCAAATGCCATAACTTTCTCCACAGATCATGTTTTGTCGTAAAAAAGTATCTTTATCCACGGTTCTTGTAGCGACAGAAATAAAATCGTCGCTAATGCCCGATTTTGTTGTAGTGAGAGGTCAACAACGGAAGCTATATTTTTATTACGGCAGTTAGTAGAGAGGTACAGGGATAGAAAATAAAACCTCTATATGACCTTCATAGATTGGGGAAAAGCTTACAATCGAGTGCCAAAGAGCTTATTTGGAGTGTTTTGAAGAAGAAAAGTGTAATAAGAGATTACATAGATATCATAAAGGATATGTATGTGAAGGTTGTGACTAGTATGCAGACTATTAGGAGGGAATAAAGAGTTTCCGGTTACGATAGGTCTTCATCAAGGGTCATCCTTAACTCCGTATCTTTTCGCTTTAGTTATGGATGAGCTGACTGATAATGTACCTTGGTGTATGTAGTTTTAATTGATGAGAGTAAAGTAGGTTGGATGAGAAATTGGAATTATGGAGGGAAGCTCTAGAACCAAAAGGTTTTAAAATAAGTAGGATTAAGACAGAGTGCATGAAATTTATTTTTAAGGAAGGTATAACTATAGATAGAGCCTTAGTTAAAATAGATGGACAAGAAGTGCAAATGTGTGATCAATTCCGTTACTTACGATCCATTATCTATAAAGAAGGGGATATTAATAGTGATGTTGTGCATAGGATAAATGCGGGGTGGGTAAAGTGGAGGGCAGCCTCGGGAGTGTTGTGTGATAGGCGTGTTCCGAAAAGGCTTAAAGGCAAGTTCTATAGGACAGCCATTCATGAAAAATCGTCTCGCCGATATATCGGCATCGGGCCCAAACCGATACATCGATACCAACTAGTATCAATTTTTTAAAAATTTTCAAATATCGCCGATATATCGGTTTCGGACCGATATATCGGTATTTTTTGAATAAAACATTTTTTAAAAAAAAAATTGAATTTTTTTTTTCATGTTTGTTTTCTATCCTAATATGCCTTTTTATGCATATTTTGAAATTTATTCTTTGTTTAAATTAGTATAACTCATTTTAGAAGTTAGATTGTGAAAATATATGGTCAAAACTAATTTTTGACGACTGATATTTTTTTATACAATATCTCCAATATTTCGTCTCTTTGGCTGACCAATATTTTACCGATATCCGATACGACATTCCATGCAGCCATTAGGCCTGCAATACTCTATGGAGCAGAGTGTTGGGTGCCAAAGAGGAGTCATATAGATAAATTGAATGTAGCCAAAATGAGAATGTTAAGGTAGATGAGTGGGATAACTAGGAGAGATGGGATTAGAAATGAATATATTCGGTAGAGCCCAGGAGTACCTCCTTTAGGGAGAAGCTGAGGGAATGTAGGTTGCGTTGGTATGGGCACGTGTAAAGAAGACCATTAAATGCCTTTGTGAGAAGATTAGAAGGGATATATGTAAACGATGCTAAAAGTGGGAGAGGGAGACCTAAGAGAACTTGGATGGAGTTGATAAAAAATAATTTGAATTTACTATCTCTTACAAAAGAGGTAGCCTAAAACAGGCTTGAATGGAGGAATAAGATCCGTGTTGCCGACCCAAATAGTTAGAAAAATGTACTATTTGATTATGATTATGATTATAATTATGTAACATTGAAATAGCAACAAGAATCTCAAACGATTTATGTCCTTCCAATGCTTGAAGTCCGACCATTTATGTCAAAAAATAAAATGAAAAACAAGAGCCAACCCTTGCAGTCAAGACTATTATCACAAATTCAGAAGCATTTTTGGTCTGCCTTAATGATTTCCTCGAGGAGATTTTCCAAAAGACGGGAGCCTCGATCATCAGGATCGCTAATGCACAACCATGTACTATGTCATAATACATACAAATGCAGCATCGATCCTGATTGACGGGTCCTGTTAATGGAGGATATCTTGGCGAACATCAGTCTGCCCACAAATTCATAATGGGCCTTGGGCCGAAAACTGGACCTAACATCCAAATCAAAAGTTGCGGCAGGAGCTCCTCAGAATAACGAAAGTGCCACTACCCGCCACCGAAATTCAACTGAATTAACTAATCCATCAAATGCCTCCTTTCTTTCTCCAGCTCTGCAACGGATATCTCCACCTTCCATATCCAAATCCAACTTTTATACTAGTATTAAAAATGAAATCTCAACTTTCACGATCCCAATTCGCAGCTTCTTCTTTTTTCCATTTCCAATCCCAATTCTTGTGCTGCTTCTCTTGAGACAATCAGAAACAGAGAGATCATCAAATGGAGGGCCTGATCAAGGGCCTGCTCGACGTCGCCCTTGGCAACGACGACGATAATGATCAAAGAAGGAACATCCCCGGATCTCATAACGAGCTCATTAGATCGTCCTGGGCACAGGTTTGTACACAATTAAGGGTGTCATGTGGCATAGGCCTTTTGAGACCCTCGAATCAGTTGCACAAAAGCGATAACATGTCAAGGGTGGTGTTGCATCATCTTTTTGTTGAAACGCTGTCATACAGCTAAAATTTTCCTCTCCCTGATCAGCATTTTCTAGTGTGTAGGTTTAACATCCACATCTGTACTCTGCCTAAGAACTGATCGACATTGTCTATGATTTCTTATGTTCTACATAGCATTTCAACACTTATGATTTCGTATGTTCTACATAGAGATCTGCTTCTTATCTCTTAGCATTTCTGCACTTGAAGATGTGTCTACTTTCGTTTCTTATGCCATTTTTGTGTGATTGGTCATCGTTATACTTCTGCAGCCTGACTCAGATGCTCACAATTCAGTTCGAATGGAATGGCATTCTTAAATCAGTGTCCAGCATCATGGTTGGAGTGAGCCCGGAATTTGAAATTGCTCTTTACACACTTTATTTTTTCGTTGGTGAAGAAGACAATCATGTCCAGGTGGGCCCTTACCCGGTCAATATAAAGTGCTATCACCTAGGGAGGGATAAAATCGGATCTGTATTCCCAATAGCTGAATCATGAATGTTAGATCAACCAATATTGACAGAGTCTGATATGTTCTACACTTGGTTGAAAGGTTTTATATAAATCTGCCTGTGCAGACCCTTGGGTGTTTGTTTGATTTTGCTTGTGCGAAAAATGTAGATACTGGAAGCTTCAAATAGACAGGCTCAATATGTCATCACATTCACTTGCAGGATGTGTACTAATTTATTTACATTTTTCTCCTGAGCTTCATCAGATAAATTCTTTTTTTTTGGCTCTTACCCTTCTCTTTCATATAAATATGGTTTTCTTTTCTCTTCATTCATCATGACCAGCCATTCTACGTAGCTTCTTGTTGGCAATATGGAAGAAAATTTAAGTTTTCTTTTTTGGGAAGAGGAAGAATTAAGTTGCCACAACAGGATGGAAGAAGAGGAGTATGGAACACTAAGAAGAGTAACAAAGATACAAGAAATGAGGTGAAATATAGAGAATTTTCGTAAAGAAACCTTAAATATAGTAATGCTCAATATTTCATGAGCTCCTAGGCTCATCTCCATCAGCTAGGTCCTATGCCATCGATCAACAAGGTGGTCTGTCACCATTTTAAATTTTTCATTGACAGGGATGAACTGAAGCTGTTACATGTAAAACATGAATATAACAAACGGTAAGAACATGTCAAGCTATGGACTTGGTGAAAAACTTACATCTGATATGAACTCAGTGGAAGATTTGCCCATCTGAATCTATGTGTAGTCTACAATTATGGGTATTTTTTTAAAAAAGCACAGTTACAAACATCTAATCGCTGGATAATGCAGCTAGGAAGAAATGGAAGTAACAATTGAGATCCCTCTAATTAGATTAGTGCTTTATCTGATGCCTACACTCATTGACATAACTAGCTAGTAAACCAACAGGCACAAATATCACCATACATTTGGATAACAGTCTAACAGATAACAGGCTCTCTACCAAGGGGTGGTCATAAAATTGGACACCTCCTCCAACCAAATGCCAAAAACGATGTACTTATCCATATAATTTAGATGTCCCAACTCCCATGTAATGTCATTCGCATTGGATCCTTGTGGTGTCACACCAAGGAAACAAGTAGGAGATTGGGTTTACCATGCATGTGAGTGCCAGACCAGAATCCCATAGATTATGAACAAGATGAATTATATTTAAATATAAGACAGGATTGCATCTTGGAGCCATATCAACGTTCATGCACACCCTTAGGGAGTGAAGAACAATGAACGAACAGCTCCATGGCTATGGAGAGAGTGGATATCTTTCATGTCTATGTCATGATATAGCTTCATTGAACGGGAGAAGCTTGTCCTTGGAGATATTTTTAGGAGAAGAAATGAAACTCTCTTCAGCTTACTACTACTCTTTAACGGAAAAGGAACAATCATGTTTATCTGATCAAGATTGGTATACGCAAGGGAGGCGAAGCTGCCTACTATTGGACAACTACAATCAAACTATCAATGCAAGTGAACAAACTCCTTGCTTTTTTTTTTTCCACTATCCATATATAAATTTATTAGACACCTTACAATTGTGAGACATATCTACGTCCACGCACACCCTTAGGGAGTGAAGAGCAATGAATGAGAACTAACTATCACAAAAAAGCAATAAGTTAGCAGTTTCAGTCACATGAAGTGTACTATGTTTCATGTCCATGCCATAGGTTCACTGAATTGGAGGAAAAAAGCCTTCAGATCTTAAAGATATTTTCAGGAAAAATCACAATCATATTTTATCTGATCGAAATTGGTACACGCACCATCACTTACAACCGCAAGTATAAATGCAACTTGTTAGAACCAAATTGCCTTTCTAGAGCTGTTAAGTAACGTACCATCAAAGCCAAAGTAGCAAAGCAATACTCATCTTGATAGGAACACGCTATACAAGCAAGAAGTTGCCTTAAAAGCTCGAGCTGTTTAAGTGACGGGATTGACGGACAAACCATCCTTATTAGAGGTGAAGCTGCTAGCTGCTACAGGCCAAGTCCATGCAGACTGTCATAGCAAGTGAACAAACTCCTCTGCCTTTTTTTCTCCTTGTGCTCAAAAGCCAACATCTCCATCATCTGAGGACGGAGATTTTTGAAGTGCCACCTGATTTTTGTCGCAGCTGAAAGTTAGATTCTCTTGGTGTTTAATTTGATGGGTCGGCGTGGGTATGACACTCTATGAGGTTGAAACTTTAGAGAAGGAGACAATGGATGGATAAGGGTTCATATGAGCCACAAGAAGCCTGCTTGGTTATTGGCGTACCAGCCACATTGACTACCCTCCTAAGCCAAGAGCTTTGGGTCATGTTGCAAAAGGACGAAATCCATCTGATGCTGGACTAGTATCCCCTTTTTCCTCTCCACTTTTTGACAGTCAGCTGATTGCCGAATTAGATTCATAATGGTAAGCTTGGATTAAGATACTAATCATCTTATCCATTATCATCAAGCTGACTCTTTCTGAATCGGATCAAGTGACTGAAAATGGTCAAGCAGACTTTGCTGAATTGACTCAGGTAACACGTTTTTATCTGATCAAATCGGTGGACTGGGGCATGTTAGAAACATGGGGAGATAAATTAAATTGTATATCAAAGTGGACTTATATAAACACTTTGATAAATATATGTTTAAAGTGGACTTATATAAACACTTTGATAAATATATGTTTAAAGTGGACTTATATAAACACTTTGATACATATATGTTTAAAGTGGACTTATATAAACACTTTGATAAATATATGTTTAAAGTGGACTTATATAAACACTTTGATAAATATATGTAGACAGATAGATGTTGAATTGAATTCCATGCAGTAATTTATCAAGAAAATGAGTATAGAATACAATTTGTTACCTAGAAATGTTACTTCTCTGAAGGGACTTTCATGTAGGATGAATTGAAAACATAATCAGATTGAATAAAACTTGTGTTTGCTGCAATGGGATTTGAAATTATCTCTTTACTACAGTGTTTAAACAAAATATATGATCAACTTTTGATAATAAGGGCAGTGAATGCAAAAAGGTGGACAGACCTTTTCAGCTCTTTTGCACTTTTTTCAAGTTTACAGGGTCCCACCTCTCCTGTCTCCTTCACCTTCATCACCACAAGTGCAACTCAAATTCTTCTTTAAATATAGACCCAGCATCCTTCCTTCTCCATATCTTCTTCCTCTTCTTCTCCTTGTTAGCCAAGAAGTATAGGGAAAAATTGAAGAAACATGGCCTTCACTCTACGTTCATCTTCCTCTTTTATTAGTCTAAATGATAGTAGTAGATCTCAAAAAACAACTGAAGAGTTCTCTAGCATGATCTCTTATGCACCACCACTGAAGCTTTCCCAGCGTCTCAAGGCAAAGAATTCGATATATCATGAAGCAGTCACCAGTCAGTGCAATCTTTCAGCTGAAAGAAGTAACAAGAAGGAAGAGGCACTGCATGCACTTACCGGAGGCAAGAAGGCTGGCCGAGGGGTTCCGGTGTTCATTATGCTGCCGTTGGACACGGTGACTATGTCCGGCAGCTTGAACAAACCCCGGGCGTTGAATGCAAGTTTGATGGCTTTGAAGAGTGCAGGAGTGGAGGGGGTGATGGTGGATGCATGGTGGGGGCTGGTGGAGAAAGATGGGCCTTTGAAGTATGACTGGGGTCCTTACATGGAGCTGGTTGAGATGGTTCACAAGCATGGTCTGAAGATACAAGTTGTCATGTCCTTCCATCAGTGTGGAGGCAACGTTGGAGACTCTTGCAGGTATTTTACATAGTCACAATTAAGTCTCTCAATTGTTTCTAAATTAGATGACACCTTGATTATACACCTTGAATGGGCCTTTGGAATGAGTCTATGGAAGCCCCAAAATATTTTTCTTTGATTATACGCCTTGTTCATACTGATTTCCTATTTATTTCTTATATCTTAATTTGACAAGTTATGCTTGTTTACCTTGAAATCAAAGGCCTTTCGTCTTGTTTCGATCTCTTTATGACATTCCATAAAAGAAATCTCTTCGTGGCATTCCTAAATAATTTGTTTCAATTTTATCTTTTAGTGCTATAAAAATATTTAATTAAAAAGGTGTCATTAAAGATTTTTATTTTTCAATTTGCCACTGGGATGAACCATTTAGCAACTAGACTAACATTCTATGACCTAATTATTTGGAGAGATGGTGATGTTTTTCTTTTCAATCCATTTCAGCATACCTCTACCTCCCTGGGTACTTGAGGAAATCAGCAAGAATCCTGATATCGTGTACACAGACAAATCGGGGAGAAGGAACCCTGAGTACATATCCCTAGGCTGTGATGCAATGCCTGTGCTAAGGGGTAGAACTCCAATCCAAGTCTACTCTGATTACATGACTAGTTTCCGCACCAACTTCAAACATTACTTGGGAGATGTCATTGAGGTATTACTCCTACCTACAAACTCTTCTCACAGCTACTATATTCCTAGAATTCCAATGAAATTCAAATTATAAAGGAATCCGACGCCCGAACTTGAGATCAGGCTCGTGCCCGCGAGATTCAACTGAGCAATTAAAATTCCTAATACAAATTCACTCAAATTATGAGAGTCTTATCCATTAATATGGTGAATGAGGGTCCACACTCCCACGTATTTGCTCCTCTATTTTTTGTTTTTTTATCCCATATTTGCTCCATTCATCATGTCTTTATCCATTATGAGTAATATCTTTAGAGCTTACATAACCTTCTTTGGCAGGAAATTCAAGTGGGCATGGGCCCTTGTGGGGAGCTGAGGTACCCATCCTATCCTGAAAGTAATGGAACTTGGAGGTTTCCAGGAATTGGAGAATTCCAATGCTACGACAAGGTAAGCTTAAGCTTCAAAGAAATATCTACATAGCCATCACATAGCTGCCTCTTCGAGTCAAAATTGTTTGTCGATCCTTCGCGTCTATATAATCCAAGAGCTGTCCTAAGAGTCCCCTCAATATGTACCTCGGCTCATGCACGTCGGGCATCGCAGGCCTTGGGATTTTGATCGGACAGCGATTTACTATGGAGGGCAAGCGAGTATGAATCACCTGCCCAGCCCTTCTATAAACGGGCTCCATCGGATCTCGATCCAATAACTCGTCATGCCCTGGCGCACACAATTGTGCGTGAGACAGGGTACTGCATGCTAACTTTATCTTGTCCTAAAGTGAAAATATACGAGGAAAATTGAGAAGAGAAGAGAAGATATTCATGAAAATCTCTCGTGCACAAATGTGACAAACATGTCACCACAATAATCCAAAATAACAAGATAACAATGTTGCCAAAAAAAAATTCAAGATAACATACTAGGAACAATAGTTCAATTTCCGCCCAAATTTGTCATCAACTAAAAAGATTTCATCGTTGCAGTATATGAGAGCTTCTCTACAAGCATCTGCCATGGCCATTGGCAAAGAGGACTGGGGTCGTGGCGGGCCCCATGATGCGGGCCAATACAAGCAGTTCCCGGAGGAGACTGGCTTCTTCAGGAGAGAAGGGACATGGAATACTGAGTATGGCAACTTCTTTCTAGAATGGTACTCAGGCAAGCTGCTCCAGCATGGCGACCAGATTCTGGCTGCCGCCGAGGGCGTCTTCCGAGGCACTGGAGCCAAGCTCTCCGGCAAGATTGCCGGGATCCATTGGCACTATAAATCTCGGTCTCACCCAGCCGAATTAACAGCCGGATACTACAACACCCGATTCAGAGATGGGTATCAGCCCATTGCACAAATGTTGGGCCGGAGAGGCGTGGTGATGAACTTCACATGCATGGAAATGAGAGATGAGGAACAACCGGCCCATGCAAACTGCTCACCTGAGTCCCTTGTCCGGCAAGTCCAGTCAGCAGCCAGAACCGCCAAGACAAATCTGGCCGGAGAGAATGCGCTGGAGAGGTACGACGGGGCAGCATTCTCACAGGTGGTGGCAACAAGTAGGGCAGATTCGGGTGAGGGGCTGAGCGCATTCACATACCTAAGGATGAACAAGAAGTTGTTTGGAGGGGAAAACTGGAGGAATTTGGTGGAATTTGTGAGGAGGATGTCAGAGGGTGGCCGGACAAGCGAGAGGCATGAGCTCGACTACGGGAGGTCTGACCTCTATGTCGGTGTTGTTGTCGGACAAAAAAGGAGGGAAGGGAGTAAAGAGGCTGCCCTTGTGTGATCAAAGGAATATCCAAGTTGCAGGCTAAGTAAATGGAATAGCACACAGTTTTTTTCTTGTGTTGTGAATGCCTACATGGTGTATAGAACTTTATTTTACAAACCATATATAATGAAACCAAGTATAATGATCTCCGTAGAAGAAGAAAACGTAAATGTATAAAGATCTGAACTGTAGTGGAAGGTAGCGACTGGAAACTAATGACAAAAGTCTATTTTCAAGGATAAGATACGATAACAATTTCACAGGGCCTAAATTGATTAAAATGCTGAAATTGGGTTTTCAAGGCTGCTTACTTTGCATATATCCTTTAGTAAGGAGACATATTTCGAAATCCTTTATCACGAGATGGAATTATGTGCACCAAAAGAAAGTCAATGCTTTTTGTTCGAGGCTTCCACAAACTGCTAGCTTTACAATGGCTTGATCAACTAGGGACAACAGTAGAACTTCTCACACGACTATTGAATCATATTTCCCTACAAAAGTGATAACATAGGTCTAATCCAAATGAAAGTAATGTAAAGAACAAAAGACAAGCCTCTAAACTGGTATTGCATAACAAAGCTTTGTCCTCATGATGGGCAAGGCGACTGCTAAAACAGGAGGAGTTTATTTACTATCGGAAGTGTGAGCCTGAGATCAATGACAGAGTCCATACTGGATGAGGTCCTGCATATTTTTAAGATCGATTTTAAAAATCTGAACATGATCTATCTACGGCCCTTAAATTCAAACACCTCTATTCATCATTATCATAGGAAAATGATATTTCTACATCACTTCCCCCAATCACTGACATACACATAGCTGTAGGGAAGTGATGTAGGGATATCACTCCCCAGTATCATACACCTTAATAAAGTCTTGACCATCATTGCCTAGTACATGTTTTCAAATAGCAAGGAAAACAATCTACCAAAATGTGTATGGAAACCTATAATTCTCGTCAAGATGTAGTACATGGAATCTAACATTACAATTGTTAGAGTGTGACTTCCCCTAAAGCAAATTCAACTAACTGAAACTAAGTAGATAAAAGAAAAGGAAAAACAATAACTATCCGCAGCTATTTCTCAGCAACTAAATCCCTGTTAGGACCCTCAATTTATCTCTGCATCAATTTCAAAGTTTTTTATTCTCAAAACAGGTGGATAGCTTCTCAAACAGTATTTCTTAGTAAATCTTAGAGAAAAAAAAGGAAAATGTATTAAATAGATCAATTTGCAGTCATGAGATACTTTACTTTGCGAATTAATAACTGCATATCCTTAAACCAAAAAACGAACTTCAAACTACAACAAGTTGCTTTAGCAGCATGCTTAAAATAACAAAAAATGGCACACTAGTAAAAACCTCCTAATTGTTGACAATAAAAGCTCCATACAATCACCTCAACATGCAGTTGAGACGATGTTGCAGGCTTATTACATGCATTCCAGCCAAATATGTCCCCTCTCTAGTAATGGAAATCTTAGCTCTCATCCTAATTCTATGCAGTGGATTGTCAAACACTATTATGACATTAAGCTTTATTGGCCAAAGGTCAAAGTTAAAGTTCTGCCAATGATCAAAGTTATATCTTTTAACCGGTGTTTTGCTAATTTTGTCAATATGGACGCACAAGTTCACCGCATTGGTCATAAAGCTCACTACACCCTAATGAATGGGCAATATCGCATTCCAATTTCTATAGAATTTTCACTTGGAGAACTTATTTTCTAATCTGTATAAACTGCGCAGTCATGGGACACATTCCAACAATTCTGGATACTACACAAAGAAGGACCTTATCAAAACTTTTCCGAATCCTGCCTCATCCAGTCAACCATACAATGCACCATGCAAACTAAAATCTACCAAAAAATAGAATTATTGCGTCCTTTAGACTTTGTACTAAACATTTTAAAGTAAAAACTAGGCCTTCATATAAACGATTACGCCGCGATGTAACAGGATGAGCACACGATTTAATACTAAAATATGACAACATATCCAATCCAGAGAAACATTCAGAATCCAAATCAGAAAAAGAATGAAAAGGGATTAAGAATGTACTGACTCAGGAATCTTTCCCCGAGGCCGAAGCGGCGACATTGCCGTGCTTGAGGTCTTCGATAAGGTCTCCGAGCTCTTTCCGAGCCGATTCTCTTCCAAACATGAATCCGTACCTGCAAATCCCAAATCCCAATCTCAATTTCCCTCATCAAGCAACTCCACCTGAGCCCAAAAGAAGATACTCCCTCCGTCCGGAATTGGTAGTAACATTTCGCTTTCCAAAACGAACTGTTACTATTAATTTCGGACGGAGGGAGATGGAGAGTCGGGGATTACCAGAAGGAGACAGCGGAGAAGACGGCGGAGGCGGCGATGGTTTGGAAGAGACTGAAGCTCTTCTGCATTTTTCTCAGATCGGCCCAAACCAGAGTCCGCGCTCCGCCTCTACCGGAGCAATGTAATGGATTTTCGTAGCAAAAGCCCATTGGCCTACATTTGTTTGGGCTTCATGTCATGGGCCTCCGGACTGTATCCTTGTAGCTGGTTATTGCAATAATAATTCTTAAGCTAAAGCTTGTGGAAATGTTAGAAGATATTGTACAATTGCACATTCTTCCTTTTTTTTTCATAACTAGGGGTATCAGAGTCCTTAGGAGTTAGGACCCGACTAGAAGGGGCAGGGCAACCAACCTCTTAAAGCATTGTATCCCACTGCCAATCCCTTTGTGTGCACGCATGGCTCACACAAGGTATAAACGCAAGTAGGGCATTGCACAATCTTCCAATTTTAATATGGGGAATTTACCAAATATGATTTACAGCTGTCTGATGGTGCTTTTTGCGCTTGAATTAAAACGTTATGACCAACAGAGAGATCCGATGCCTCCATACATGCTAGTGCATAGCGTTGAGTTTGTGTTTTTCTTATGTTATACTCCCTCCGTTTCAAAATACTATGTATATTTAAAAATATTATTATTCTAAAATAATGTATATATTTTGTTAAATCACATGACTACTTTTATCCAAAATTAGAGGAGACTTGGAAGGATTGACTAGAACTTTGTTTGTGAACCATCATATGAGTTGGATTGGATACAAAGGAGAAAAAGTCATGTGACTTCCTTGTGGAATTTTCTCAAATGTACACAATATTTTGGAACGGAGGGAGTATATGTTTTCCTCAAATGGAGGCTATGAGCGAGGCTAAAAGGGCTAAAGGAACTCACACTCGTCTCTCTCTCAACTTACACCTTACTCTTGGTAAAACAAGTGATTGAATTAATACCAAAAAACAAGTGATTGAATAAAAATGATGAGGTCATTGGTTTTAACATATTCCCACATCCAATGCATCACTCAGGGAAGCCCCAGTATCTCATTTTCGTCGAACTCGAGTCATCAAACCTGTTGGATAATTGAAAATTTTAGCATAAGCATTAGCAGAAACAGAAAAGTATGTATAGAATTACTACTATGGGTCCTTTCCCCTCTGCATTATCACAAATTTTCTTCTACCAACGGTATTAGCATTCTCCTTTAATTTAGCTAAGTGAATCATACGTGCTTGCAAGAATCGAGAACCACCAACCGAAGTCGGGGTCTTATCGGACTCCAATTCGCTTGAGGGTGACTCACCGGCCATTGAATCTGGTGGCTCCCCTGCTTCAGAGATATGAATTGCTTGTTTTAACTCTTCCACTACTTCACTCATCTTTGGACGCTCTTTAGAATTCTTAAAGAGGCATTTCTCTGCCAATTTCGCAATTCTTCGTGCTGCAATGAGGGAATACTGGTTACGGAGTCTTGGATCCATAATCATGAAGAATTTCTGGCTGTCTGCTGGAAATTGTTTGACCCAATCCAAAAGTTTTCGCTCTGTTATTGGTAGATTTCTTTCCAAGGATCTGCGACCACATAGGATTTCATATAGGACTACACCAAAACTCCAGACATCACTTTTTATGGTTAAATGGCCAGTCTCTATATAATCTGGGGCTGCATACCCATATGTGCCCACAACCTGACGACAAGAAGTAAGACGAAGCATTATGTTGAGCAGATACTGCTTCAATTTATCATGAAGCTGCAACTTTTTTATACCTCCTAATGTAGTTATATGAAGGCACAATGAGAATTAACTGATCGAGATGATATTCACGAATATCCTAACAAAACGGAGGTCATTACAAGTAATATACCATGACAATGAATTAAGAAAAAAAACATATACCGCAGTGGAAACATGAGTATGTCCTTCCGTCGGGCCCTCTCTGGCAAGCCCAAAATCAGACAGCTTTGGCCTAAATTCCTCATCTAACAACACATTTGAGGCTTTAAAATCGCGATAAATTACCTGTTCAGATAGCTACAAGTTAGTTCAGGTGGTAAAAGGAAATGCGTTGTTGATGGAATCAATCAAATTTGAACTCAAAGCACGTAGGAGATACTTATAAATCAAACTGCTTTCTAATGATCTTAGAAGTGTCCTAAGAATATCCTAATACTGAAATAATCGACGGATGAATTAAGCACACAAATCCTTGAAGAGCTCAGTCCCACACTCCTAGCAAACATTGGTAGATTTTTCCCCTCAAACACGAATCTTTGACAGTTCACCCCATTCCTGCTTGCACATACCCTACATAAATGCACCAGTTTTTTCATAACCTGAGCCATTCAGGGATGACTGTCCACACAACATGGTAGAAGAAGAGTTCCATGCAAGGGATTTGTTTGATGGAAGCATGATGCAGTCAAGTTTTTCAGTACTACTGCCTAGAAACAGTATTCAGGAGAACTGCTAATTTGAGACTAATAAGGTAAGGGAAGAGACCTGCACTTCCAACTCCTCGTGCAAGTATGTCAATCCTTGAGCTGCACCTAAGACAATCTGTAATCTTGTCTTCCAAGGAAGAACAGGTAGAGCTCTATTAAATAAATGATCTTCTAGTGTCCTATTTGGTATAAATTCATACACCAACAGCCTTTGAATTCCCCGTTCTCCATCGACAGCACAGTATCCAATTAGCTTCACAAGGTTTGGGTGCTCAACAACGCCAAGAAATTGAACTTCTGCCACCCATTGCTTGTGTCCCTGCAAACAGTAGAAATACTAGGTAAGAAATAACACCTTAAGAAAACAGGAGAAGAATGTTGGCACCCCAAGTAATGGTAACTAGATAGGATCACTAGAGAAGAAAACAAATAAATAAAGTTCTTTGTCACAAACCAATCAACCTTAATGTCTACTGACGTTAACCTCATCCACTAATAGACCTCGATGTCAAAGGAATCTGTCAACTTCAATTGTGGATCTGTACCAGCTTCCAACTTGCGTGTCTTTCCCTTGTTAATTACAAAGAAAAAGTCTTTTCTAATATTTGTTATGAGATCAAAGATTCAGTTTTAGAGGTGAGAAAATTCATTAGCATGTATCTAGCTCACAAATGTTTGCAGTTCACTTATCCATCATTTCACTCGCCATATAAGGCTTTTCCCAAATTAGATAATTTCATCAGACCCCGTAGTGTGCACAAAACAAGAAATCAGGTGCCAACAAATATAAGAAATCATCAGAATAGTAAAGACAAAAACATAAATCCAGAAAGTATCCGCAATAAGATTTTAATAGCTGACTGAATCCAAAATACTCTCAAAACAAGAAGGTTATTTATAGATCTAACAATTGGATAAAATAAGCATTCTCTACCTAATCTTTCGTTATAAGATCTAAGATTCAGTTTTAGATGTGGGAATTTGCATTAGCATGAATCTAGCTCACAAATTTTTGCAGTTCACTTATTCATCATTTTACACGTGATACGACTTTTACCAAACTAGAAAATTTCATCAGACCCCATAGCCAGATGTAGCCAAATACTGAGATTAGTGTGCACAAAATAAGAAATCAAGTGGCAACAAAAAGAAGAAACTATTAGAATAGTAAAGACAAACACATAAAATCGAGATAATTTCTACAATAACATTCAGAAAGACCAGCTGACTGAATCTAATATACTCTATAAAAACAGAAGGGTACTTATATATTTATTCTAACAACAGTATAAAAAAGACATTTTCTACCTAATCTTTTGCTATAAGACACAAGATTCAGTTTTAGATGTGAGAATTTGCATTAGCATGAATCTACGCAAAAGTGTTCGCAGTTCACTTATCCACCGTTTCGCTCCCCATAGCCAGATGTAACCAAATACTGAGACTAATATGCATAAACATAAGGAATCAAGTGCAAATAAATAGAAGAAATCAACAGACTAGCGAAGACAAACGCCTAAAAACCAAAGAGTGTCCACAATAAGATTAAAAAAGTCTAGCTAACTGAATCCAAAATATTCCCAAATCCATAATAAGTCCACTTATTTATTCATCTAACAATGGAATAAAGTAAAAAAATTTCTACCTGCAAGCCATTATTGTTGAGTTTTTTAATGGCGACCACAGAGCGCTCCCCTTGGCCATCGGGAGGCCTGATGAAACCTTTGTAGACATTCCCAAAGCCACCCTCCCCAATCTTCAACAGCCGGCTGAAGTCGTTGGTTGCGTTCCGGAGCTCCGAGAAGGAAAAGATACGCAAGTTCTGACCTTTCTCCTCGTATAGGTCCGGAATGCTCCGGCGGGAGGATGCTTCACCAGTGACCAATCCTGATGACTTGGTCCCTCGTACTTCTGCAGATGAACTGCGGCTCGATCTCCTCCCTTCCTTCAACTCTGGAGCTGATTTCTGCTCCCTGGTCCGGCTTTTGTCCTTAAAGTAGTAGAAACACTTCATTGCTCCAAACTCAGAAAGCTAAAACAGCTAAAGCTTGAGTCTTTGATAGAAGAAGGCGCAAAAAGGAGGACCCAGATGAGAAGATGAAGCTCTTGAGCAGAAACCAATGAAATGAATAAAAAGAAATGTAAAGCTTCAGTCTTTGGTAGAAGAAGGTGCAAAAAGGAGAACCCAGATGAACAGATGAAGCTCTTGAGCAGAAACAAGGGGAAAATATAGCAGACTTAATGTGAAAAGGAAGAGGCCAGATTGGACACGTGAGAAGAGCTTACTGCTCATCAAAGCAAAGCCTAGATGGGAAAGGATGGTAATGGAAAGCAAGGAAAGGAGGAAATAGGCCTGACGAAAGGGAAGGAAAAGGACGAGGGAGAAGAAATGAAGAAAGACAGATTTGACTGGTTTTGGGTGTGAAAGAAGTAGGAAAGCAATAAAAACATGAACTAAATGGGAGATGAAGAAGACGAGTGTGGCAGATGAACAAGGCTAGTCTTTTTTGTTCCTTCAACTGCTTGCTTATCGTGTTTGAATGCTCAAACACGGCTAAGGAGGAAGGCTGTTTGTCTGTAAGTTCCCCAATACCCGCGTTTTCCTCCAGATCCTTACCAAATCCAAAAGTGAAAAGACTCTGGTCTTTCCTCCCTCAACAGATAAAGCAACAGGGAAGGGGCCGTTTGGATCGTGAAAAATGAGAAACATCCACTCTAAAAAAACTAACCAGGAGCGAATGTTTGGTATTTTTCACGATCCAAACGGCCCCTCAACTGTGTTTCTTTGAGGCTGTTTGGGAGGCCGGTCGTATGAATGGAAAAAAATTTTATTTTTATTTGATGAATAAATTATGAGTTTTAGAGATTCGAGAGGGAGAAATGAACGATGTAACGGTAAGTATAGTCATTTATTACAAGATTCCTATTTAAAAACTTATTTGACAAGTGAATGTCCTCACATAAAAATAAAAATGACCATTATGATTATTCACCTACTAAGTAAATAAAAATAAAATGTGCCTTCCAAACGCTTTTTAATAGGAAATAAAGTGAAAAATGACCTCCCAAACTGCCCTTTTGTCTACCCCAGAAACAGCCCCTTTGTCTACCCCAGAAGACCCTGTGCCTTAGCCATGACCCAGCTGGATTTTGATTTGCTGACGCCATTTGTGGTTTTGTTTTTTAGCAACATGATGCAATTTCTTGTTGAACAAGGCCAGGATGGTGAGCATTCGGTATTGGAATTAGATTAAACAGAGTTTTTGTTTAACTAAGAAGAGTTAAGTGTGTTTCTTTGGCTATATTTTAGCTTTTCTTATTTTATTTTTAAGTTAAAGACCCTCAACCCACCTGATATTCAGCTGGATTTTGATTTGCTGATGCCATCTGTTGTTGAGCAAGACCAGGATTGTGAGTATTTACTATGGAAATTAGATTAAAAAAACTTTGTGAGTTATTTTTGTTTTAAGAAGAGTTAAGCTTTCCTAAGTGGATGAAATGGGAAGTTGATAGTCAGGTCAACGTCAGCACCAGAGTCAAGGATGAGATGGACAGTTAGGTCTGTGAATTTAAAGATGCTGGGGAGTTAGGACGCGCATTTGGTTAATTTAGTCAAGACGTGCAACGACATCAACTTTTTTTTTCGGTAATTAACAACAGCAGCTTTGTTAATCAATACTTTATGATAGATGGATAACTGCTTATAATTTCTCTCTTTGCATAAAGATAAAAGAAGAGCATAGAGTATTAGTCGAAAGTGATTTGTATAAAAAACAAGAATCAAAAGTGATGTGAAATAGCGATCCTCATCCTGGGCTTTGGAAGTATTGGCAGGTGAATGAATGAATCCCTTTGATCAAGTTCACGGGTGGTTCATCTTCTTCTCCTCGGACTTCTTTTTTCTGTTGGATGTCCGTGGACTTCATCCTCCTTGGATCCAATACTCTTCTTATGGATTTCCATACGTGGTCTTGTCGTTTATTGTGTACAGAAATTTAAGAAGATATGTTCGTTTTTGCTTTTTGGCAGACTCGAGAAAAAGAAAGAAATAAGTTGCATATTTCTGGTATCCATCAAATATTTGACAGCAATGTTGCAAAAAAAAAAGTAATGTTTGAGAGCAAGTATTGGTGCATGTCCATCTCGCTCCAAGATTAATTGAGGGTTTTGCTACCAAAACAAAGGTTAATTGAGGGCACTAAGAGTTGTAAAACTAGAAAATGGGCCATCATGAAAGTACTCGTGCTATTGCGCAAATTAGTGTGTGGGCTATATTCCAAATAAGCAATTTAATAGGGCTTGTCTAGCCCTTGTACAGCAAAGAATGCTCATAATGATTGGGCAACCACCTCAAAAGCTAAATATATGACACACATTTTCTATTATTCACCAAATCAATTAATTTAAGACGATGGTGCATTTAGCCTTTGATTCCTTATATTGGCCTAGTCCCCGACATGATCTAGCCCGAACTTTTTATTGATACCCACTTAAGTGCATCCCCATTAAGCAGATTTAGCCCCTCAAAGTACCTTTGGAATGTTGTCATAAAGTATAACACAACCATATGTCCAGTTCTCAATTAATGTCTAGCTTGATTGCCTTTACCAACCTAATCCAACTTGGGGATCACTCCCCACCATGACAGGTGGTGAGCTCAGTCTGCCTCCAGGGAAGCTTTCATTTCCTCCGCTGCTTCCATCTCCCAAAATGCAACTTGCATCAGAATATATTGAGTATCACTGTATATCCTCAACTTGCACCTTTTCCTCTTTGTTTGGAAATCCACGATACATATGGCTTGTACATTGTTTCCGGCCCATGGCTTTGTACGTACCAGGAAATACATAAATAAGGTTTGCCTTTTGCGTGAACTTACAATTGACTTGCCTTGTGCAATTTCTAGAGTATTTACTTTCTTAGCTATTTTCAGGAAGGTTGCAGCTGGATCATCTAAAAAAAAACATTGATGAGAACCTTTTTCTGCATGTGTAATGTATGGCTAAAAACAAAAAAATCTTTGTATTTTTCTCAAAAAAGAAAGAAGAAGAGGTTTGTATTATAGGAATGAAGATAGCAAAAAGCTTTTCATACACCATTTAATACAGCCATATTTGCAACTATATTGATAACTTGATCTAAACATTACTATTGAAGCCGGGTGAAAAGAAACAGAACTTATAGGAAATGATGGAAACTTCCCCGAAGATTTGTCTTGAACTGTGACGGTCATGTTGGTATCAAAAGTCAAGTTTCCTGCAGTGTCAGTTGGATTATAATAAGGAAGCAGTCTTGGAAGTTTAGAACTGGCATGAGTGCGTCATCATACTTCTGTTAATGTGACGTGCTGGTCCTGTCAAAGTCCTTCGAGATAGAGAGGCAGGGAGCTCAATGTTGGGTAATTTACTTGCAGAAGCCTTGTCTACTCTCAGAATTTTCAATTGAGTTTCTATCTTCCATGTTCGAAGGGAAGCCAATGCACTGGCTCGTTGTCTTGCATGACATGTCATGCCAGGCGCTTGACTAGCCCGGTGGCTTGGAGGGGACGAGTTCCCTCGTACGCGGAACTGGTTTGGGCATTTGATCGTGCTAAATTGATGTAATCTTTCGTACGTAATGCTCTTGTTTCTTATGAAATGAATTTCATAAAAAAAAGGAAAG
Organism: Houttuynia cordata; assembly: GCA_039654745.1. Classification (NCBI taxonomy): domain Eukaryota; kingdom Viridiplantae; phylum Streptophyta; class Magnoliopsida; order Piperales; family Saururaceae; genus Houttuynia; species Houttuynia cordata. The sequence continues at coordinate 30,678,121 of CM077505.1, read as the reverse complement.
AATGCGGTCCACGTTTTTTACGGCCAAGATTCACATTTGTTACAGCTCATGTTACCTGAATCTGTAATTTTGGGCAAAAAAGAAAACAAATTAATTAGCACCAAAGACGTAGTTCTGGAATTTTGATTCTTTCTCACGGCTGCATCCATCTAGTCGAAAATCTTTCTCAGTCTAACGACATACATATAATCCTCAGAAGAGTATGGAATGTCGTATCGGATATCAGTAAAATATCGGTCGCCAAAGAGACGAAATATCGGAGATATATCGGAGATATTGTGTAAAAAAATATCGGTCGTTAAAAACTAGTTTTTATCGTATATTTTCACAATCTAACTTCAAAAATGAGTTATACTAATTTAAACAAAGAATACATTTCAAAATATGCATTATTAGAATAGAAAACAAACATGAAAGTTTTTTTTTTCAAAAAAAAATTCAAAATTATTTTTTAATTAAAAAATACCGATACATCAGTCCGAAACCGATATCGGCGATATTTGAAAAATTTCTAAAAACCGAAACTATATGGTATCGGTGTATCGGTTTGTGTCTGATATCGATATATCGGCTATATTGGCAAGACGATTTTCCATGCAGAAGAGCACAGCAAGGTCGAAAATGCATACATCAAAGAACAGAAAGAACCCTAAATCACTACCTAATTATTTAACAAAATTACAATAAACAGTCGTATTCCTTCAATCTTCTGTACTTATCTAAAAGCTGAAAGTAAGCACTCTCCATCTGTGTCATCATTTAAAGAGTAACATTACTAATATTGCTTAAACAAGAACTCTTAAGTGCAAAACTCAACCACTTCCAAAATACCCAGATGCTTGCAAATACCATTATCATCAATATAAGCTATCCATTTTTCTAATTACAACAAATTTCAAAAAAATTGGATATGATAAGGGGGAGATAGTTATATTAGAATATTTTAAATATATTTAGGTACATTAAGATTAGTACTTGCATTAAAAGTATAATTACAATGGAATATATTGCAATGATTTAATGCTTGCATTGCTTAGTAATGATTTCTTGAAGTAAATTATAGTTAGTGTCTTATACAATAGTAGGACACGCATGCAGCCATATCCGACGGGGACACATGTACGATGCTCTCATTTTAGAGTATCGGTGCTTCCTAGATTGCATCTAAGATATGTTCTGTATAATGATAAGGGGGAGATAGTTATATTAGAATATTTTAAATATATTCAGGTACATTAAGATTAGTTCTTGCATTAAAAGCATAATTACAATGGAATATATTGCAATTGTGTAAATCGTCTTTCCTCTGAAAGTGGATGATGAATGCCTCAAGACACACAATCAATCATTTCGATTAGTTTCCTATTTCTTCCACTTAGTCTCTGGCAGCCTAGAAAGTCATCACAGTTTGCAAAGCACTTTTTGATACTCCTAAAAGCATAAAAATCACTGCACTCGGTTTATTGCAAAGCATAAAAGCATACACATACAACCATGGAATGCCGGCTCGCCGATATATCGGTATCGGGCCCCACCCGATACACCGATATGAATCATCTCGTTTTTTAAAATTTTTCTAAATATCGGTGATATATCTCTGATATTGCCATTTTTTTAAAAAAAATGGCTCGCCGATATATCGGTATCGGGCCCCACCAGATACACCGATATGAGTCAATCTCGTTTTTTAAATTTTTTCAAATATCGGCGATATATCTCCGATATCGCCATTTTTAAAAAAAATGTTTAAAAAAAATTTTGAATTTTTTTTTTTTTGAAAAAAATAAAAAATTTTCTTGTTTGTTTCTCATCATAATATGCATTTTTATGCATATTTTGTCTAAATTAGTATAACTCATTTTAGAAGTTAGATTGTAAAAATATACGGTAAAAACTAGTTTTCGACCACCGATATTTTTTTACTCCATATCTTTCTTGTCGCGTCCTTTTCTTTTCCTGATTTTTATTTATGTTTGTCTGCTTTACTTTTGCTTCTTTAATTTCTGGTGAGGGAAGTGGATTCCAGAGTTGATACATTATGCACCTTCAGTGCCTATTGTTCTTGATGGCACCAAGTTAGGTGAGATTCATCTTCTTCTATGACTCCTGAACTTCTCTTAAATGCCACTTTCCTATCGTATATTAGCAAGATCAATTGAGTCTATTTCTTATTCTTCGACTGAAAATAAGTTGACATAATTGGACCTTCTTTGTTTCGATCTATGGTATTTACAGGAGTAATAAAAGTCCAATGTCTTTAGCAAACATAGTTGACATAATTGGACTTGTTTCGATCTATGGTATTTACAGGAGTAATAGAAGTTCAATGTCTTTAGCAGACATATTTGTACCTTATTTGGAAAGGCTTGATTCGGAAGTGTTATATTAGCTGAATTGCTTACTTAATTTTGGAAGATGGTCGATTTAGTGATCCATGAACATTTGAAGATTATGGTGGCTTATTTCAATTGGCAGATTTAAGAGAAGAAGGGCAGTTCTTGATGGATCATCTTGGTGCATGTACAATTTCGACACTACAAATACGTTTTCTTGGTAGTTTCTACATTCTCATTCGCCTGTTTTATGTGATTATCAATTATCAGGAAGTGGGGATAAAACTAACTCTTTACGCGGACGAAATGTTTTTGTGACAACGTATCCAGCAGTATCAGTGAAGCAATTATCCTTTTGGCATTACTTATTTCAGCAATCTTATATTATTGCTTATTGTTAGTCTCTCTTTAGAGGGAGAGGAGCTGAAGAAGCAAATAGGTACAATAGCATATATAGAGTGCAGTTTCAAGACTCAACAGGTCGGTAAAGGCATAAGAATGATGACAATTCTCCACATAAATGTCTTAGACTCTCGGAAAAGAAACTATCATTTGACATTAGTGTTCTGTTATGAACTCAATTACAACCTCTTACTTCTATTAAGACTAGGATTTCTTATTTAATAGTGTTTACTAGTTAGGATTTACTACTTCTATTAGTATTATAATATTTTTACTCTTTATATATGTCAGGCCTATGGCCAAAACGGGATTATCAAGGAGAAACACAGATTAGTTTATGTTTATTTATTTTGTTCTAGTTTAGCTTCGTTCTTCTCCGTTGTAGACGCTGTGTCTACATCATTGGATCAGAGCCGTTTTGACCCTGGTTCCCACCCACCCACCCTTACTGTCGCCATGACAGGCGACCGTCGGGTGAGTCCCGACCCACCGCCGACATCCTCCGGACCCTCGTTCGTGACAACTACGGCCTCGGACTTTCACGATGTCCCCATTACTACTCTCCCCCATGCGACTACCAGAACTACACAATTGGAGGAGAAATTGGAGCAAGAACTTACCGATTTGAAGACGGTGATTGCCGAGATTGCGGAGTCCAACCGTCGTCGCGATCAGGAGAACCATCGTCGCGATCAGGAGAACGAACTTCGCGATCGTCGCCTAGAGGCGCTCCAGCTGTCCTTCCATCGTCAGACAGTGTCGGCTCCTCCTCCGAGCTATGCTACTTATCCGTCTGGGTTTCCACCGCCGTCTTTCCCCGCCGGCACACACTTGCCGCCGGCCGGCATATCGCCTTGGTTGGTTGTAGCGCCATCGAAAACCTTCTCGACAGTCTCAACTCCACCCAGGTTCGTTCCCTCGGCCGTCGAGAAGCCGCTGATTTCCGCCGACACCTTGCTCTCGACCCCCGAAGTCATGACCGCCGCCTCCTTGCCAGTGCCCTCACTGTCCGGTCTGTCGGAGACCATGGCGGTGCCCAGCTTGACACCGGCCTCCGTGGAACGACCTCCCCCTTCGACGGTGGCGACAGTTCCTCCCTCCAACCACGCCGCCCCCCTCAATCGGCCGCTCCACCTCACCAAAGTTGGGGCTTTTATGCTTCCCGGTGCTTCTCCGCCGTTCTCCATGCCGCCATAGCATCCCTTCCGATGACCCTTCTCCCCCAGCCGCCCCCACCGTGGCTCTCGACAGGCCTCTCCTATAGCCTCATGTCGACGCTCCTCCTTCGATCGCCGCCTCTGGGGGGTTTTTGTGGCCACCACCGGACCAGCCGCCACCGCCGTCGACATCGCCGCCTCAGACTTTCGCCGCCGCCCCGGTCGCTACCCCCCTGCCCTAATTCTTCCCCACCAGGGCTCGGTCATGGCTTCCGGGTTTATTTCTGTGGGTCCGGATGGACCCGTTAATTCTTGTCACGCCCCAAATTTCCAAGACCCAATTTACGCGGAAGCGCCAATCCAATGACGGTTATAGGGTAGGAAACCTGGGACTGACCGAATACTCGAGACTTCTATTGTCCCATTAAAATATCATGGGACTTGCAGGATCCATATGATTTAAACAATATTTACTTACAAAAATATAGAATAACTGAAAGGAAGTCTAATTAACTATTACAATATCTGAAATTGTCTTATCAACCACACAAATCAAAACGGCACGCAGGTCAAAGATCAAACACCAAAATATAACAGAAACATAAAGAAACGAGTCTTCAAAGCTCCGACATCAGTCCACGTCGCTGGATGCTATCACTTCTGTTCCACCTTAATTCCTGCATCAGAGGATGCATGAGTATTCCATAGGAAATACCCAGTAGGATACAGAAAACCCACACTAGAATAATAAGAGAAGACTCCAAATAGGTATAGTTTAAGAGACTCAGGTTCAATAAGGACTGAGTTTACATACCTGAAACCAACTGCCATTCGAGACACATCAAGGTCAAGGGAAAGAAATAACTCAAAGACTCCAAACTTTCATGGAGGTAAGATAGAAAAATAAGCTTCGGACATCCAAAGTGTCAGAGTACAATTTCTGCTCTCAAATCTGTCAACAATACCAGAACATCCTAGAGGCTCTTCAGAGGAACCTGGCCATGCGTCTAGGGATGCTGGCCCCATCGGTGCTTACGGGCACAATGGGCGGAGATTGCAGACCTTCCGTAATGTCATACAATCTAAGCGCACGCGGTTGCCGTCATCGGCTGAACTACAGAGGTTCATCAAATCTGAGATCTCGCAAGATCTAGCAATGGCTCGTGAGCATACTATGATTCCGACTAAGAGCTTTCATAAATGCTACTTAGCGGAGAAACAGTTCTTGGAAATATTTGGCCTTATCGGCAAAAGGCTTAGAACAAGACTTTCTAAATTTCGACTCTTCATAGGAGTGAAAAGCAAACATCGGACACAATCCGAATCGACTCACTAAGGAGTGTTAATATGAATAAGTCTGGAAACTCAAATGAGACTCGACTATAATGACTAACACCACGAGGTTTTCCAAAAGTTCATGACTGTCATCTTCATAGTCGTACCTAACCCTAGAATTGATAATCCCTGACTCGGAATAATTCGGATGACGTGTCTCAGATAGACCACGTCAGAGACATCGAATAAAATTCAAGCTTTGAATACTCTTGAGTCATGAATGGACCAAAAGAAGAACAAAAGGACTATTATTATGAGACACCACGTTTAGCTCTAAGACCCTTAATTTTCATTTAGGGTTACTGTTCTCAGTACTATATAAATCATATTATACTTAATTAAGGTCTTAAATATCAACTTAACTCAAGCCTCTTAAGTTTATTAAGATTTTAAGTCTTTTAAAACCAGAAACAGTGTTCTGCTCAAAATAGAACAGCCCACTTTAACTGGTCACTACGGACTGTACAAATTGATTCAATGTATAAAATTTTTATCTTGAATAGCCTCAGATGTCTATTTTTCAGATTGATAAACAACTTAATTTTCTGATTACTGTATAATTAGTTATCATTTTTTGAATGAGGTCTGTCTGCGCAGGATTACTCCTGGCCGAGACCAATTATCTTATGTCATACTTAATTTACTAATGTATAAACTTTAGTAACTCCTTATTAGTATTTTCTGACATTAATTTAATATTACTTAAGATTTTTACAGAGCCCTATTGGTTCTGAAATCTCAGTTTTTAATTCAGTTTTCCATTATTCTTTACAACTCAATTGCTAAGTCATTTTTCTTATCTCATTATACAAGTGGTATTAACTAAGACATATAATTCTGGACAACTCTTAGGACTCATGACACACTGACATGATGTCAGACCACATCTGAAATCTTAGAGAATGCACCTTTCAAAACCCACAAGAATGATTTCTTATTTATCTTAAGGTATACATTAATTGATTACCTAATTGATTTGTGTTGTACTAGTAGCAATAGATATAACAATACTCTTATGGAGCATGAAATACCGGACAAGAAAATGCACCGAAGTGCTCTGATATGTCACAAAGATCTGATCTTTATTCAACAGAGAGCATGAATATACATAGAGACTTCGAATGATGAATAGCATAGATCAACACAAGCAATTGGAATACGATTTCAACATAAGGACGGGTATGACTTAGATCAATCATAGAAATCCATAAAAGAGCCAACTTTCGCTGAACAGCAAACTAATAGGTGATTGAGGTGAGACACAAACACCATCGAATCATGAAAACATGAGGGGATATCAACTAGGGTTCGGCATAGAAAACTCAATGGTATACGATTATACATATACGATTACAAAGCATCAACATTCATTTCATGCAATCAACAATACCAATATCAAAGAAGAAAACAGTGGGAAAAGACATCCTACTTGATTTGAAGATTCCGAAATCCCACGAGCACACTTGATTCCAAAAATGCCGCACCACCACCTCGCCGGTCGACACGCTTGGACCACCACAAACACCACCAGAGATGGGCACAGCCGGTTGGGAAAAGAAAGAGGGAGAGGTAGTGCTATGAAGTGCACATTAGCTGATTTGAATGGCTAATGCACTCAAGCAAAAACCGTCCCCCTAGAGCCCTATTTATAGACTTTTTAGATGATTCTCCACCTTAGATCTTCCCTCCAAATCAATGGCCTAAAATGCTCCATCCAAAGAAAAATCTAGAATTTCAACTTCCCAAGTGCCTCTTCGGTTTTCTATTTGGTAAACCCTTGAATTAATGGGGTCAATTACCTAGGATTGAATAACTCTCAACCAACCCACTTAATTACTTAAATGATATCCCAAATCAAATTGATTTCTAGAAAGGGTAAACCATTAATGAAATTTCAAACAAAAAGGGGGTCCCCACCACATGGCGCCCAAGGGTGTCCACATCACCCATAAGGTGGCGCACCACTACAGGGTCCACGTGGCCCTCTAATGGTTCTCTCGCGTCTTAGATCACAGTTCTCCAATGAACGGTTAAGATGGCTTACACGCGTGATGTGCAGTTCCACCGTGCACGAGTCCTACACTTGGTAGCACGTCCATTAGGCTCCGCCACACGTATACTCGCCCGCGTGACTAGCCCTAGCCCTGACACTCATGTGGCCCTGGCGTCAGGTGTATTCAACCCCTGGCGTCAGACGGGTTACAACGCCAGGCCTAGTCCTCGCGCTCGGTAAAACTTGCCCAATCTGGTTAAACAATCTCATAGATTAACAAACAATCAAGACGGATACGAAAACCTTCCTATTTTAGACCAGATTCCTAAAATAGCAGTTTTTGTAGACATACCGATTTTTCGGGCGTTACAATTCTGGTTCTGGGCCGTGCCCAAGAACCGGCTTTCGTTCCTATGCTGCCATGCCGAACCAACCCATTGCCCACCAGCCCGTTCATCAATTGAGTGCCCCATTCCCTCACGTGGGTCCAGCTATGTGTCCCCCTCTATATGCTCCGATGCATCCTGGGTTTCAGGCCCCGCAAGCATCTGCTTCTGCTAATGCGGATGATTATTATGCGTCTGATGACGAGTTTCCTGATCACGTTGACTATCGGGGACGTGGAGGGCGCAATCGTGGTCATGGTCGTGGATGTGTGGACCATCGCTCCGCGGATGCCCCTATTGACCGGGAGGGCACTATCCAGGCTCGGCCGGTACATGTTACATTTCCTGTATTTAATGGACGCGACCCAGATGTGTGGATTTCACGTGCCAAACTTTTCTTCCACTTTCATCGAACCCCCGCTCACGAGCGTTGTGAGTTGGCTTCATTTCATATGGAAGGGCGTGCTATGCATTGGGTGGACCAGTATTTGGAGCGTCACCCAGATTCTACATGGGACGAGTTTGAGCAGGCCCTTCGTCTACGCTTTGGCCAAACTGCTTATACGAATTAAAATAGTCTACTTCCTCAGATTCGCCAGCGTGGGTCAGTTTAGGACTATCAGGATGAGTTTGAGTGATTGGTGAACCGTGTTCAGGAATGGCCTGAGCATACACTTATGGGAGTTTTTGAAGAAGGCTTACGGGCGGATATTAAAGCTGAGTTGCAGTCTTTTCCACGCGTCTCCTTGACAGAAACGATGCGTATGGCTCGTGTTTGTGAGGAAAAGCTGACTCAGTTGGGACATTCTTTCTCTAGGCCTTCCCCTTCTCCTTCCCCCTTGCCTCTGTCATCTGGACAGCCTCGTGCGACTCGACCCCCTGGTAATTCCTCAACTCCTCCTATTACTCGGCTTTCTCCTTCGCAGATGGCCGATCAGTGTTCCAAAGGACCGTGTTACGATTGTGATGAAAAATATGTCCCTGGCCATCGCTGCACTACACGTCGGTTATATATGCTGGATGAGTGCTATGATACAGATTATGAGGATGACATGTGTACTGATATTGTTGAGGAGGATTTGACCCCTATTGCGGCTTGTGAGATGGAGATTACGTTGCAGGCCTTTTCTGGTGCCTTTACTCCACGTACTATGCGCGTCAAAGGGATGATTAAAAAACAACCGGTTTCAGTTTTGCCTGACATGGTCTCAAACGATCCGTACAACTTTTTGCGGCCCAGTGCGATGTGTGTCAGCGTGCTAAGAGTGACTCTACCACTCCCTTTGGCCTTCTCCAGCCATTGCCTATTCCTGAACGGGTATGGGAGGATATTAGTATGGATTTTATAGAGGGTTTGCCAACAATTCAAGGTAAATCAGTTGTGCTTGTGGTGGTTGATCGGCTATCCAAGTACGCACATTTTTCTGCTCTTTCCCATCCTTATACGGCAAAGAGTGTTGCTGAACTTTTTGTCTGTGATATCGCTCGTCTCCATGGGATGCCCAAGTCTATTGTTTGTGATCGTGACAGGGTGTTTATCTCTTCCTTTTGGCAAGAGTACTTCCATTTGCAGGGCACTACATTTCGGATGAGTTCTTCTTATCGTTGCCCTCAAACGGATGGACAAATTGAGGTGGTTAACCGTTGCCTTGAGCAGTATTTACGGTGTTTCACCGGAGATAGGCCTCGCACTTGGTTATCTTTTCTTCCTTGGTCGGAGTGGTCTTATAACACAGTGTTCCATACATCAGCGGGTTATACACCCTTCCAAATTGTTTATGGTCGACCACCCCCTACAGTGCTTCACTATGTGCGTCTTCGCTCTTCTATCGCTGAGGTAGACACTACCCTTCAGACTCGCGATGAGGTATTACGCCAGCTTCACCTTAGCTTGGTAGCCTCCCAGAACCGCATACGCCAAGTTTATGATAAGCACCATGTCGATCGTGCGTTTGAGGTTGACGATCTTGTCTATCTTCGCCACCAGCCTTATCGGTAAACTTCGATACATAAGCCGAGCAATGAGAAGCTTTCTCATCGCTTCCATGGCCCATATCCTATTCTTGAGCGTATTGGTCTAGTCGCATATCGCTTATAATTACCTCCTGAGGCTCAGGTTCATCCTGTGTTTCATGTTTCTCGACTCAGGAAATTTATGGGTGATCCTTCTGCTCTTCCGCAGCCTGTTCCGCCACCGTTGCCGTTCGATGAGTCTCACCCAGTGCCTCATGCTATCCTTGAGCGTCGCCGTGTTCGTCATCGTGGGCGTGTTATTATTGAAGTTCTCGTTGCATGGTTACACTGTGCTCCTGAAGATGCTGCTTGGATGCGCGAGGATGATTTTTTGGAGCAGTATCCAAGTTGGTCATCTTGAGGACAAGACGATGTGGAGTGTGGTGGAATGTTATGGTCTCAATTACAATCTCTTACTTCTATTAGGACTAGGATTTCTTATTTAATAGTGTTTCCTAGTTAGGATTTACTACTTCTATTAGTATTAGGATATTTTTACTCTTTATATATGTCAGGCCTATGGCCAAAACGGGATTATCAAGGAGAAACACAGATTAGTTTATGTTTATTTATTTTGTTCTAGTTTAGCTTCGTTCTTCTCCGTTGTAGACGCCGTGTCTACATCATGTTCTCAATTTGTTCCTCAGATGTATTTTTCTCATCAGTCCTACTCTCTAAAGGTTTAGATTTTGTGCAGAATCTGAAAGTTGTTTTTGATGCTGCCATCAAGGTAGCTCTCCAACCACTAAATCCCCACGATAAACCCAGGAAACGCAGGAAGGCTTGTCACATTCTTTAATCAAATTGGAGGCATGACTATGATTGCCTTTTGTGAGCTAGTGATGGCTGTCCATGGCACTTAAGGAGATAAAGCTATGTAGCTGTTTAACGGTGTTCTGTTTTCTCCAATTGCTCAGCTTGAGTTACTTGTGCAGTGTGGCACGTGACTCATGTCTTTTCTGTAGGGAGGGCAATGGTTTCTAGTCTTGCTTGACTTGTATAAAGATATTCTACTCTTATTCACTGCTTGACTTATATATATATATATTCCCTCCGTCCAAAAAATAAGGCTGCATATACTTAAAAGATACCCTACTATCAGATGTAGTGCTTATGAATACTACTTCCTCCGTTCAGAAATAGGGAGGACTTGAAAAACCTAGTTATAACCTGGTTAGTGACACTAACCTGGTTTTTCAAGTCCTCCCTCTATTTCTGAATCGAGGGAGTAAAACATAGTCTCAAGAAAGTTGTAGTCCCCACTCAAACGACAAATCTAATCAAATAGAAGATATTTGACATCTAAACTAAATAATTTATTATACCTCCACATAAGTTATTATGAACATGGAGTGTTGTTTCGGTGAGGTATTGCTGATATCTCGCCGGTACAACGATATCGGTGAGTTAATTGTAATACGATACACTACCAATCTCGTTTTGTGGGTTTTATGAAATCTTGGCCGATATATCACCGATATCTTAGCGATATGCTGATATATCTTATATCGGCCATTTTATATTTTTGAAAATAAAAAATTACCCAAAAAATGTTGAGGCTTAATTAGTACATTTTATAGAATAGTTTATAAATATGTTGTAGTAATTTCATGTAATGCTTAATTGTACTAACTTATTAATCACAATATTATATGATACACACATATTTTATATGTATTTTAACCCTTTTACTTAGTATTTTATCCTTAATTTTATGTTATTTTATGGTTATTTATAAGATATTTCCGTATTGTTAGGTTAGAGAGACTTAATATTTCAATTTGGTTAAATTGCTCAAAATTAGTAATGTAGGCATGTTATGTTCTAAATCAGTTACACATGACTCTGTTGATGGACATTTGGTTTGTACAGATTAGACATATTAAGCTTTGATAAGGACAACTTTGGATTACGAAATTAAAATATGGAGTGATATGGACACATGTTGAAGCCTAAACAAACGCCCCGGCCGAATCTAGACCACCTATGTGGACAGAAGATCTCAGCTGTTGATTTTCGTTAAAAGAGAGACGCGCAACGACTCGAAGTTAGGAGTCGCATAGATATAATCTGAGGGTTGTAGGCACTGAGAACGGTTTCACTTAAGTGAAATAAAGAGAAAACCAGACTCGGGCTCGGTCCAGACAGAAACCAAATGGGGAAGGTGAGCAGTAGCGGTCGAATAGAAGAATAGCAGTTCAGGCCTCGGCTCAATCGGACTCGACAGAGGCTCAGGAAGAAGCTCGCGCAAGTGTCCTGTCTCGCTTGTGCTCGGAAGTACTCAATTTGTGGACTGTTGGCCAGCACAACTCAATTTCAGAGGCTGGTGCTGAGGTTGGAAAATTGGAAGCGACTTAATGTGGGAGATGCAGATTGCAGAGGAATGTAATTGGTCAAAGCAAATAAAAAGCCAAGGAAAGTACTGCCCAAACCAATAAGAGGGACATGCTCTTCTTGAAAGTATTGCTGGAAGAATATTTTTTTTTTTGGTAAACTTTGATGACAGACAGAACTGAGAAATAGGTGATTGCCAATGATTGAATATTGGAAGCTGCTGAATTTGGGTTTGATTGGCGATTTCAAGGGGTCTGATTTGTGCTTAATTGGAAAGCGTCCGATTTTAGGACTGGAGAGAAGATATAGAGGGGGAGGTACAGTAGTTCCGGAAAACACACATTTTGCATGGTTCAACGAGGAAGATGATGAATAGTGTTCCTTTCTTTTTATTTTCAATTCTTTGAAATTTTGTGTAAGTTAATTTTATTCTTCTCAATTGTGATGATTTCAATTACACTAGTGGGTAACTTAATCAGCATGCTTGGCTAATTTTGTAACTAGGGCGAGGATGATGCCATGAATTATTTTTATTTATGAGTAAATTATTCATGATCTTTAATTGTTCTCTCGAGTTATGTTCTTTAACTGCTTAGATTCTTCTCAAATAAATGCTATGTATGATAATTCTTCAATATTGAGTATGGATATTAGTTGTGATTTATGTCATGATAAATACAATTAATGTTTTGGACTTAATATTTTAATGAGCATAGGAGAACTATTTTTATTTGAAGTTTAAACATTTTAACATTGAAATTTTTCATAAGAGAATAGACTGAATTCAAATTCTCTACAAGATAGTATTGAGAACAATTACTAATTTTGGATAATTGCCTCTATAATTCTTATGTGCTGATTCTGATGCCCTAGTGTTTTAAGTATGTAATTAAAGTTTACAATTTTCCTTTGTTAATTAAGTTTTTTCCTTAGATTTATTAATTACTTTTACATTAGTTTCTTAGTTAAAATTGTTCAATCAATTTTAATCTTTGATTAATTAAGTTCTCATAATCCTTATACTCGTTTAATAACGATCCCTTGTATGATTGATTATTTGGAGTTGTTGTAGTTAATTCAATCAATCTATTGATCTTAGAGTTTGAGTTCCATAAATATAAGTCCTTGATGGTTCGACTTCGTAAATTGTACGATTATATTCAATTATACTAGTTACAAATACATGTTAATAATTTTAAAGGAAATGTATGCTAATTATATTATACTATATGTTCAATGTATCTTTAATGTTAATATATGTTTATAAATGTTAAAAACTCTTCATTAGGTAATCGATATCATAGATTTTATCAACATAGGTGTATTCTACCTTGATCAATGTTTGTTTAAGATTATTTTTAGCACAATATATATGATAGATTAAGGAAATACATAACAAAGACCTTTATGACCGATTTTTTTTACATGATATCTCCAATATTTAATATTTCTAACTCACCGATATTTTTCGGATATCCGATCAGGCATTCCTTGAATATAACAATGTCAAAAACTAACATTTAAAGATAATTTCACCTAAATTAATGAAGCTATCACAATTTAAAATCATTTTACCAATATAGTTTCTCAATAGTTGAAGTTAGATTGAATGTGTCAAGGCGTGAAATGATTGGGGTAGATGAGTAATATGGGTGGACATACATTCTCGCCCATGACTGCCCATTAGGTTGAACAAAAACAGCATGGCCGAGTCCATGTCCATGTTCAACGGACAAAGAAAGCATGTTCAAACAGGCATGGATACGGACGGTGGACGTCCATGACCATCCCTACTAGACACAGCCCCTAAGGTTCAATGGGACATGTCTCTCCATGCCATCTCACCACGAGGGCCAAGGTGCTGTAAACGTGTTAGATATGGAGCCGACCACTGCTTCCATCCATAATGTTAATTTACCCTGTCAAAGTTCAAAATTAGTGTGACATCAGTTCACTTCAAAAACTATGTATTAAACTATACACTACTATATATAAACTAACAAGCTCATGTTGGATGGTCAGAACACGCTTCTTGAAGCTGAGGTTGCCCCACTCCCTTGGCCACCCAGCCGGTAATATATCCTATTTACCCGATTGTTGCATATGATAGGTGGGGCTTGTAAGTATCCGAACAGATTAGAGGCCAGATAAGGAGCTCTAAGAGGTTGGTTGTCTTGCTCTTTATAGTTGGGTCTATAGACTATAAAGACAAAGGGGTTGTTTGGATACAGAATCATCAGCAGAATCAGGCCCGATCTAATAATTCATGGAAGGAAAATAATCATAATAATAAAATACTGTGTAAAATAGACCACTCTCATGAGTTGTGCTGGAGTACACAATACTTATGGTCTGCTTAGGAGAATGTCTGCCATGATATGCTCTATTAATAGGAGCCGTCAATCACAAGATCAAAATGCTTGCTATGTGCATGTAAGCCCAATAGGAGGAAAGTGTTTACGTGGAACAAATAATACCAACCTAACTAACTGAAGGAATTCTCGCTTTATTTCTTTTATACAATTAAAGTGTCAACCCAACAGGAGGAAAGTGTTTAATTTACTACTAACCATTTAACAGCAATTTCGTGATACTTTGTATCCCCAAAAAAATCGATTTTAACATGAAATTCATGCTGAGCTATATTTTTTTCCTCATTTAAATTCATGTTGAGCCACTTGTATTGACCTGTAACCTACAAAATTCCCATCGAAGTCGGGTTTAAAATTCCAACCAGAAGGTTATACAATGATGCCTCCTTTCAAGTGTTGCTTTGGCTAATCGACTCTGCGAAACAGTCCCTAAACGATGATAGAATATAAACCCCGCTCCATAGCCTCCTCCACATCATTTACAAGAGAAAAAGTCCAACGACTGGCTTGTATTACTTGTATCAGCCTTCTAAGACAATCAAACAATAACATATTTAACCATGCAGCGACTCCGTTTGGATTCTTTAATCAAATTGGAGGCATGAGTGTGATTGCCATTTGTGAGCTAGTGGTGGCTGTCCATGGCACTTAAGGAGGTAAAGCTATGTAGCTGTTTAACGGTGTTCTGTTTTCTCCAATTGGCTCAGCTTGAGTTACTTGCGACTCATGTCTTTTCTGTAGGGAGGGCATTGGCTTCTAGTCTTGCTTTTACTTGTATAAAGATACCCTACTCTTATTCACTGCTTGACTTATATATATATATATATATATATATATACTCCCTCCGTCCAAAAAAGAACTGGCTGCATGTACTTAAAAGATACCCTACTATCAGATGTAGTGCCTGTGAATACTACTTCCTCCATTCAGAAATAGGGAGGATTTGAAAAACCTAATTAGAACATTAACCAGGTTTTTCAAGTCCTCCCTCTATTTCTACCTAATAGAATAGAAGATATTTGACATCTAAACTAAATAATTTATTATACCTCCACATAAGTTACTATGAACATGGAATGTTGTCTCAGTGAGATATCGCTCGCCGGTACATCGATATCGATGAGTTACTTGTAATACGATTCACTACCAACCTCGTTTTGTGGGTTTTATCAAATCTTGGCCGATATATCACCAATATCTTAGCGATATTCTGATATATCTTATATTGGCTATTTTATATTTTTGAAAATAAAAAATTACCAAAAAAATGTTGAGGCTTAATTAGTACATTTTATAGAATAGTTTATAAATATGTTGTAGTAATTTCATGTAATGCTTAATTGTACTAACTTATTAATCACAATATTATACTAACTACAAATGCATGTTAATAATTTTAAAGGAAATGTATGCTAATTATATTATACCATATGTTCAATGTATCTTTAATGTTAATATATATTTGTATACGTTAAAAACTCTGCATTATTGATATCATAGATTATATTAAGATAGGTGTATTCTACCTTGATCTATGTTTGTTTAAGATTATTTTCAGCACAATATATATGATAGATTACGGAAATACAAAACAAAGACCTTTATGACGATGTTTTTTTACATGCCACCAATATTTCTTGGATATCCGCTCCGGCATTCCTTGAATATGACAATGTCAAAAACCAACATTTAAAGACAATTTCACCTAAATTAATGAAGCTATCACAATTTAAAATTATTTTACCAATATAGTTTCTCAATAGTTGAAGTTAGATTGAGGGTATGTTTGGTTGCCACTACACAACTGGCTTTTAGAAGAACTTAGAGATTTTTCATTCAGGAAAGAGAATCCCGTTTGGTTGCCATGAATCACCGATTTTGGCTGGAAAGTAAAACTTGTAGTGATGTAGACTGGGAAGTAAAAAAGCAGGGAATAACAAGAGAATATTTCACTTTTTGGGAAATCTCCTAATTAGGAGATTTTTAAGGGAAAGCTCTGGCAAGAATTTTTTACGGATTCCCATGGTAAAAATGTATGGAAAATGTCAATGTTGCCCCTAAAAATACGTGGAAAATATCAATGCTACCCTTATGACTCACAAAATTACAAAATCTACCCCTCATTGATTTTTACTTCTCAAAACCCAACCAAACACACTTCAATTTTTCAAATTTTGCTAAAAGCCAATAACACTTCTCTTTCCCAAATTTTGCTAGCAGGAGTGGTTTTGCTTCTAGCAGAAATGGCAACCAACCCTGAATGTGGCAAGCTGTGAAATGGTTGAGGTAGGTGAGTAATATGGGCGGACAGACATTCACGCCCGTGACTGCCTATTAGGTTGAACAAAAATGGCATGCCCGAGTCCATGTCCATGTCCATGTTTATCGGACAAAGAAAGCATGTTCAAACAGGCATAGATACGGACGGTGGACGTCCATGACCATCCCTACTAGACACAGCCCCTAAGGTTCAATGGGACATGTCTCTCCATGCCATCTCACCACGAGGGCCAAGGTGCTGTAAACGTGTTAGATATGGAGCCGACCACAGCTTCCATCATAATGTTAATTGACCATGTGAAAGTTCAAAATTAGCCCTGACACGGAGACAGCAACTAGCTGTGATAGCAGAGAAGAAAGTTGACCTGGCAATCAGCAGCAATCATAGCAGGAAATTGGGAGAATCGCGCATGTTGGCCAAGAAAATGGGAAAATCATGGCGAGAGACGAGATTCCTGCTGTGCGAAGCGCCTGTTTGCGTTGTCGCCGGTTTAGGATGGGTGAAAAGAGTCAGATACGTATCAGGAAGGTGTTCGGAGAGTATCCCAAATAAGTATCCAATTTTTATTTATTTTTTTAATTCCAAATACGCCCAAGATATGCATGCAAGCGTATCAGTCACATATCTGTACCTGATATATATTGGATATAGATACGCCACCTAAAAAAATGTATATGTGCTTATTAGCTTCAAAGACTTATGTATTAGACTATACCCTACTATAAATTAACAAGATCATGTTGGATGGTCAGAACACGCTTCTTGAAGTTGAGGTTGCCCCACTCCCTTGGCCACCGGTAATATATCCTGATTTACCCTATTTATATATGATGGATAGGGCTTGTAAGTATCCAAACAGATTAGCGGCGAGATAAGGAGCTATAAGAGGTTGGTTGCCCTCCTCTTTATAGTTGAGTCTAAGACTATAAAGACAAAGGGGTTGTTCGGATACATAATCCTCAGCAGAATCAGGCCTGATTCAACGTGAATCTGATTATTCCGACTGTTTTTGCCTTGGATGTTAAGATTTGATGGAATGAAAAATTCTGTGGGAAAGAGGATTCAGGCCGAATTTCTCCTAAATCACTGAATCTCCTCATTGTTCACACAAGTTTCTATTCCCAAAATTTACTATCCAAATAAAAAGGGGTCTTTGGTTTCAGCCAGAATTTATTCAGCTGGAATCTAATTTCGATTCCATTGCATTCCTTATCCAAACAGCCCCAAAATGGAGCTTGCAGATTCAGATCCGAATGGGTCTTATCACCCGGTAATCACCACTACGTAGTTTGTAGTCCCACCTCAATTCGAGAATCCTCATTATAAACGACTTTTCGAAGTGATAATATAGAATTTTCAAGTCAAAGTGACTGACCAACCGGTTTAAGAGTCCATCTGTGAATTTCTAGGCATTGATCCAATCAAGAATACAGTAATTCTTAGTTGTTACAAGATATAATTTCTGGCCCCTACTAGGCATTGATCCAATAAAGCGTAATTTTTCCCTACTTCCTGACTTTAATTTTGGTAAAATGCTTCCTCACTTTATTTTGTTAACAAATATACTTCATGACTTTTCCTACTGTGGTCACACCTTTCCTCACGTAAATACCCTAGTACATAGGGGCTGTTTGGGAGGTCATACAACGATCGTAGGAAAGGAAAAAATTTTTCTTTTCATTTGATGATTGAAGTATGGGTTTTAAGGATTCAAAAGGGAAAATGAATGATGGAAGGGTAAATATGGTCATTCGTCACAAGATTCCCATTTAAAAACCCATTTGACAAGTGAATGTCCTCATGAGAACATTCACACCATGAATGAAAATGACCATTATGATCATTCACCTACTAAAGGTAAATGAAAATGAAATGTGCCTCCCAAACACTTTTTAATGGGAAATGGTGGGAAATGATGGGAAATGAAGTGGGAAATGACCTCCCAAACAGCCCCATATTGAAACGTCTCTAACTAATTAGGACAGCCCATATCTTCCATGATCAAGGTCAAAGACGTTTCTCTCACGCTTTTAATCACACCAAGGACTTCAAGCCTCCTTTCACTTTGATTCTTCCTTCTGCTCCTCTTCGTCCACCATTGTTGTGATTATTTATGCCATCCAAAATCCCTTAATTCTTCTTGAAACAAGAAAACTCTGCCTATATTTCCTCTTCCAATATACATCAAGCCATACGTTTCAAGAAAAGAAACAAGTTTCGTGACCCTCCAGTTGCTTCTGTTCTAGTGTCTTTTCCCGGTTGCTATCCATTGAAGCTCAGCCGGGATGAATCTCCTAGATTCTGAATACAAACATGTAAACAAATTGATAGTGGCTTGTCTCATTTTCTCTTCAATTGTTCTTTTATGTGGCTTTCCAGTCGGTCACAATCTCTTCAAAATATATAGAGGCTCATCAAACAATGTGGTAAATATATTTCTCTCCTGCAACCCTGTGCCAAAGTTGTAGGCTTTTTCATTCGCATGTAATATTTGGTGCAATCATAACTATATATATATATTGAGTTTATAGTGGTATGTGAATTCTTCATTAGCCTCCTTAGTGATATCCAAAACCATGCACATGACATGGGTAGCATTACCTCGATCGTAATTCTTATGTGCGAGTCACTCTGACATGAGTTTGTTGAATGCGATCAACTCACAGGAATCCAAAGATGAGCTTGGAAGAGCATTGGAGGCAGCATCCATGGAGGACAAGACCCTCATAATCACAATAGTAAACAAGGCGTACGCAGAGAAAGATGGGATGCTGGACCTCTTCCTGAGAAGTCTCCAAATTGGAGAAGGCACCCAACATCTGACAGGCCACCTCCTTGTTGTTGCAATGGACCAGGCAGCCTTGGACCGATGCCATCAACTGAAGCTATTTTGCTACGGACTTTTGACAGAAGGTGTGGACTTCTCCGGAGAAAAGATCTACATGTCCAGCGAGTTCATCAGAATGATGTGGAAGAGAACTCTCTTCCTCACCGATGTTCTCCTGCGTGGATATAACTTCATCTTCACGGTAAGCTAAAACATGGATGAACCATTTGCACTTTGATCTTCCAATATGGAATTTGTTGGGAATGCCCAACTACAAAAATTTATGGTTGAACAGACCATCTAAATAAAAATGGGTGGGCCAGTTGATGTGCCAACCATGAACTCAAATACTCTCTATGTTCGGAAATACCGTGTACATTTGGAGAAAAAAAAATTGTTCAGGTATACTGTGTAGATTTGAATATCTCACATAACTGCGCGCTTTGGGAACCATCTCCTAGCCCACTGATTCTGTTTGCACTTTTTTATTAATTTTCTATTTTATCCCGTCATTATCACCCCTGCCCTTTTCACCAAAAGCACAAAATGGTTTTGAAGATATTTACTTGCCTGGCTTTCCTCTTTCTCTTTGATTTCTTGGATTTTCTGACAGCAAAACTCTTCCTCTTTACACTTAGCCACGTCTCTTTTGCTGGGTCCTAAAAATAATTTTTTTCTCCGATCGAAAGAGTAAATTTGAACATAGGGAGTAGTTTATATCAAGGTTTTAAACACCGGACTGATTATCGACCCAAAATTCTTGAGGATTATACAAAAAAAATAGAAAATAAATTTATATGATATAAGTTTATATGATATAAATTTATTTTATATATAGTCTAATATTTTTTATGTAGCAATTTAATAAATAAAATAATTACATTACAAAAAGTAAAATTCTTAAATAAAAAATAATTAATTTTTTATACATAAAAAGAAAAATGAATATACAATAGGAGAATCTACCAAGATCTATATCAAAAGAAAATAAAAGGATGTTGCAAAGAGAAAGGAAAGGAATAAATTATGTTGAAAATGGGTTTGTGTCATGATTTTAAAAATGGTCCGGTTTGACCCGATTCAATCGGCCGGGTTAAACTGGGTCAATCGACCTGGCCGACCTGGACAACCCGCTCGAAAAATCTATCGGTTGCGGTCGAACCGGCCGGTCCAGTCCGATTTTTAAAACCATGGTTTATATTGGGCTCCTCCTCAACTTCTTAACCAACCAAGAGCACTAGAACATGGGTCCCACATGATTAAAGTTTTAAAATTTTCAGCCAGTGTTTTTAGGTGGTCTATATTTTTTGGTACATTATGTTTTTAGGTTGTCAAATGCATGTGGTTTTGTACAAAAAAAGAAACATGCATACACCACATGTATGAGGTTTCAATTAATAAGTCTTGACCATGTTCATATATTTCACTACCCTTCAAGTCCCAACACCTAGGGAACTTATTACCTAATGTTTAATAAAAATGCTAAACTAGTTGCAGTTTTACTTTTGTAATAGGATTCAGATGTGATGTGGTTGAGGAACCCAGTGCCAAGGTTGAGTCATGCCGAGGGGGACCTCCAGATCAGCTGCGACAACTTCAATGGCCGTCAATGGGACTCACACAATCCCATAAACACTGGCTTCTACTTTATAAGATCAAGCAACAAGACTATCTCACTGTACGAGCGGTGGTACTCGGCGAGGAACGACACCCCCGGCTTGAAGGAGCAGGACGTGCTCCAGAAGATGGTCCGCAGCAATGTCACCGGGGCCTTGGACCTCAAGCTGAGGTTTTTAGAGACGAGCCGTTTTGCCGGCTTCTGCCAGCATAGTAAGAATATAGCTCATCTGGTCACCATCCATGCCAATTGCTGCCGCACCATCAGTGCTAAGATGGCGGATTTGAGAGTTGTGTTGGAGGATTGGAAGAGGTTCATGGATCCAGGGCTTAATCCACCTCAATTGCCCCTTGGATGGGTTGAACACAATGCGTGTAAAATGTCATGGAAGAAGACACAGACCAATAATACTGCTGGCTAATTTGTTACACAGTAGGCCTACAAGTTAGTACTGGTGTTCTTCTCCTCCTTTCCTTGACACCTAGGAGTTCATTTTTGCCTTTCAATCGGTTGGATTTGAAAATGTTGCGGACCATCCTTAGTTCTCGTTGAGGGGCCTATGGCTCATATTGTATGAATGAATGCATAAGTTCACTGAGATTTGAGCCCACATGTGGAGACAACGTGGAAAGGAAGACCTTAATAGGAGCCGTCAATCACCAAGATCAACGGTTTACATGCTTGCTATGTGCATGTAAGCCCAATAGGAGGAAAGTATTATTATATGACAAATAATACCAAACTCTCTGATTGAAGGGATTCTCGCTGTATTTCTTTTATACAATTAAAGTGTTAACCCAATAGGAGGAAAGTGTTTAATTTACTACTAACCATTTAACAGCAATTTCGTCATACTTTGTACCCCCAAAATAATCGATTTTAACATGAAATTCATGCTGACCTATATTTTTTTCCTCATTTAAATTCATGCTGAGCCACTTGTATTAACCAGTAACCTACAAAATTCGAGCTTTTTACATATTACCTGACACCAACTTTTGCTTTCCCATATTACCTGGAATCATTTTCTTTCTTCCATGACCTGAAAACTACCGAAAATACATTTCTTCCCAAAATTTTGCCCATTTTTATCCTCTTATTTGATGTCTATAAGCGGTCGAGCACTAATAAGTGGCCTTTATATGTGTTTCTTTACCTGTAGATCTTAATTTTTATAGTTGGGAAGGCTTCCCTTTTACATTAAAATCCATTCATCATAAATTTTTCTCGTTTTTTTGCTAATTTTGTAATTTTGTAGCATGAAAATTTTTTTTCCAGGTTAGATGGCGCCGACAGTGATTTGAACCGCGATGATGGACGGACCTTCGCCAGAATATCTTCTTCTCCAACTGGATGCTCCCATAAATCGCTAATTTTGGGAAAAATAAAGCATTTATAGTACTTTAGATGCCGATTATAGGTCATATGAGATTTCACGGGAAAAATCAGATAATATGGAAAAATGAAAAAAGCTCACAAAATTCCCATAGAAGTCAGGTTTAAAATTCCAACCAGAAGGTTATAACAATGGTGCCTCCTTTCAAGCGTTGCGTTGGCTAGTCGACTCTGCGAAACAGTCTCTAAACGATGACAGAATATAAACCCCGCTCCATACAAGAGAAAAAATCCAACGACTGGTTTGTATACTTGTATCAGCCTTCTAAGACAATCAAACAATAACATATTTAACCATGCAGTACCTCCGTTTGGATCTGCTGTGACTCACATGAGTCTCCAATCGCAGCGCATGCCATGAAAAGCATCAGCTGCTATTGGGCAAATACAGTGGATCTGAACTCGCTGCACACTCCATTTACCAAAGCAAAACAAAAAATCATCAGCGCACTCATGCTTAGGCGCGCAGTTTTACTGGTACAAACAGAATCACATATATATAACCAAATTACCGAAGCCTAACTTGGACTTGCTGAATTATATTTCAATTTCCTCTCCTAAAACACAGCAAACAGAACCGGCAAAAGAGAAGTATAACAACAGGAATCTTTTTCCACAATAATATAAAAGCAGGTCTTTAGCAACCGTCAAAAGCAGACGCTTATACCCTATGTCCCTACCTCAACTCTCTACGTGAGATTTAGTCCTGCAACTAAAAAATACCATTCTACTTGCTTTTGGGTCTCAGAAAGCTCGTTTGTCATGGTATTTACAATTAAACAAGCAGTATGTACCTTAAATACCGACGTTATAGTTAGTCACCCCATGAAAAGCACCGATGTAGATTATAGAGCTATTTATCATCAAGCCTCCCTTTTTATATCGTGCTATATGTTGGTCTCGGAAAATACATAGTACAACATCAGAAAGGCACAACCATTAAGCAGTTGCCTATCATCTGTAAGTACATTTCATAAAATATAAACTGGGAAAAGGTAAACAAAACTGATTCTTTCCCCCAAAATTACATCATATCTTGTTGGTTGTGGTGATGCTTAAACAATGCATAGCAATACAGCCGAAAACATATATGCAAAACACAACCAGGGAGACAGCAAGTAGGTAATTACACTGTTCATACCCCCTAAGTGAAATGCTCAATACATTCCTATTGGCACTGCTCTATACAAATAAACCAAAAGCAGTGCCATAGAAGCATCATTGATGTGAAAGATGAGTGTGTAAAAGCGACTTCAATCTGCTATCTCCTTGAATTTCAAATTTTCCATGGTCAACAACGGTATAATGGGAGCAAGCTCAGCAAACCTTCTTAACTCTCATGTAGCAATCTCATCAACTTCAGAATGAAAAACAAAGCTTGGAAATGTTGTTGTAATATCTCTGCACAACAGTGATAAAATATTTGTTTCTTATATTCAGCTTCTTTTTTTCTTTGAAGTGATTTATCCGATCAGTGAGTCAGTGACCTAATAGCAAAATTATGACTCGCTGACACAAGAAAAGGATACTTACCGGAGGTATGAAAGAGTCATAATCTTCATCAATGATGGGTTCCGAGAAACAAGGTTTTGCCACTCTAGCTTATCTATCTTGCCATCATTATTAACGTCAGCTTCCACAAATGTCTGCACTTATGCCCAAATACGTCGTAAGTCAACACTTGATAGCATATAGAAGCAATATAATGAACTCAAAATAATATGAAAAAAAAATGAATTCCCCATTTACATCCCATCGAGCACAATCTTCTAAGTACAAGACTCTTGACACTCATACCTTGTCTAGTATTGTTTCCACTGTATCGTCTGCCAATCTCATTTCAGATTCACACAGAAGAGCAATTAGCATTTGCTTGACCTGTAAAAAGAAACAATAAATTTTGTAGGCATCAGAAGAAAAAAATGGAAGAATTGATGGATATAAACCTTAGTTGGTTTCAGCAAAATAAAGTCATCTAAATCATTCATGTCTAGATTTTTTTCACTGGAAATCTAAATATGAGTGCTTTTCAGCTATGCTGTATTTCACATGTAGTGCTTCATATTTAAGGCAAAATAAATATGAAAGGCTCAGGTTGATCTACAAAAGCGACTAAGTAGGCTGTTTTAAAAAACGAAAAAAAAAAAGCTACACTCGTTTTAGTTAAAATGGAGATGCAATCAAGTAGTTGAGAAATTAGAAGGTAGCAACAGGAAACGGTGTGAATTTATGGTTTCATGGTCTAGCCTAAATAGGTAAGCATGTGTAATCAAAATCATTTCAAACATCACAATAGCATATCAAGTCAATTGTTTGCCAAAATATCAAGAGAGAAGGACAGACCAAAGAAAATACTATTACTAATTTGGTAGTGATGCAATTAAACATTAAGATTGAAAGTAATGAAATGGCTCAAGACACTATGAAAAGATGAAGAGTGGATTCGGTCACATGCACCTGGATAATGGAACATATATTCTTTCATGCTAATGAAACCAATAGTAGTACATGCAAAGATAATACGATAATCACATTAAGCAAGTTGAAGCAACAATATACGAATGTGGTGACAAAAAAATATGTCATTGGCTCCATCACTGGAGGAGTTTATATAGCATGTAAAGATCATCGGTTTTAATCAAAAACTTGATATCGGGTCTTCCAGATCATAAGAACTATTTGAACAAATAAAACTTTAGAGAACATCTAAGTTTACCATGGCCAGCTAATAAACTATTCACTCAGCAGGAACTCCAACTTTTTATAATTTATAAAATGGACTCAAGGCAAAAAACAGAATTGCCTGAAAATTGAGAATGCAATATAGAAAAAGTTGAATCCCAAACTTAGGTTACCTCATGTCGCTCAATATATCCTGTTCCATCCATATCATACAGCCTGAAACAAACTGTAAATAACCATACGCGTAAATGACAAATCAAATTACCAGGAAAGGAAGAGGATTTAGCAACGTAATTATTTTGCTCTACAAATAGCTTACAATCAATTTTTTCCTCCTGTGGGGCATTAGGGTGGAAAACACTAAGTGCTCGAACAAAGTCACCAAAATCAATGACTCCTTTCTCCTTAACATCAAATAGATCAAAAATCTGGCAAAGAATAAGGGGCAGGTGAAACTAATCAGTTCAAAAATAATTCCCGGATACACAGTATAAGATAGGCAATTAATTAAGTAATTCATTGATATTTACTAACAGCCTCAATTTAATGATAACACGTTGCAATAAAAACAAAAAACATACAAAACAACATGCACATAACAAACATTTTAATGGTTTTTCTTTGACAATGGATGTAGATAAACAAGCAACAACCTTTAGGGTAAAAAGCAAAAGTGATTGCACAAAGGCGGTCAGATAACGTTTAAAAATTCTTCTTAAATGCAAGATAGTGACCACAAACAAGTAGGGGATCATGTTATTTCCACGATCTTACATCCTCATTGTTTTGAAGATAAACAACAAACAATATTTAACTGAAAAAAGAAAGGCCCAAGTACGATAATTACCCGATTGGCAAAAAGGTTCTCCTTCTTTTTATTCTTGAAAATGGCTAATTGAAACTCTTCCTGTACATATTAAAACATACAAAAACATGCGTTACAGAAAACCTAAGTCATTCTTAATCATTCATAATATAGCAAAATCTATAACAAATCATATATTAAACAAGAAAATCCGTCCAAAAATATAGAAGAATTTATTTAAGACCAAATTATTGGCCTACAGATATCAGAGAGTTGAGACCTTTCTTCCAAACAGAACCTATTTGCATACCCTGAAGGCATTTTTTAGAATACAACTTATATCCTCTGTTACAAGGACATACTTGTACCTTTTGGTAGAAAATGCAAGCTCGTGATTTAAAGAATGTCACATCAACTCTAAAAATCGACAGACATGCAGCAATTGCACTCGCTAAGCATAACTATCATCATCAAGCGTTTAAAAGAGCACAAGAACTTTAAGAACTGGTTGGCTTCTGATTTTAGGACTTCTTCGCATAACTTTTCATGTAGCAATCAAAAGTCTTCGAATTCAAAATGTTATTTCCAAGTGCTGTTACAGTTTCATTTGTATATAATCATACCAAGAACACCCGGTTGCTTCTCTACCACTGATACAGCTCAAAGTGCAAATGATCAAAATTGCGGAAAAAAGTTAAAACTTTACCTTGCTTATTAGACCATCATCGATCACCGAGCTGCTAATGCTCTTGAATAACTCAAACAATGCCTCGACTTCACTGACGCTGACTAAGAAGAAAATGTTAAAAAGGTGACTCAATTTCCACAAAATAAATGGTAGATAAAATTGTGAAATCAACATAAAAGTTATGCATTTGTGTAACCAAGAAACTTTAGCGAAGTAAATGTGCTTACAAGCTGTTTGAGAAGCAAGAAGTACAGGATCTTCGTGTCCTGGGAACTGCCTTTTATGCTTTGACTGAAAGCAGCCCATTTAACAAATGGGAAAAATATCGAAGCTACAGATAGACACAGCAGTGCCTCAAACTGAGCGTGTTCGAAGCATCTCAATCCTCAACAAATCTACCAAAACGATAAAATAAGTTAATAAAATAACAACAACAACAACAACGGCAGCAGCAATGTTGAAGAGAGTAATCATGATCCACCATAACATAATCATAATCATAATCAAGTAGTGCATTTTCCCAACTATTTGGGGTCGGCGACACGGATCTTACTCCTCCATTCCAGCCTGTTTTGGGCTACCTCTTTTGTAAGAGATAGTAAAGTCCAATCCTTTCTTATTAACTCCATCCAAGTTCTCTTAGGTCTCCCTCTCCCTCTTTTAGCATCATTTACATGTATCCCTTCTAATCTTCTCACAGGGGCATCTAAAGGTCTTCTTTGCATATGCCCATACCAACGCAACTAACATTCCCTCAGCTTCTCCCCTAAAGGTGCTACTCCTAGGCTCTCACGAATATATTCATTTCTAATCATATCTCTCCTAGTTATCCCACTCATCCACCTTAACATTCTCATTTCGGCTACATTCAACTTATCTATATGACTCCTCTTTAGTGCCCAGCACTCCGCTCCATGGAGTATTGCAGGCCTAATGGCCGTCCTATAGAACTTGCCTTTAAGTCTTTTTGGAACTCACCTATCACACAACACTCTCGAGGCTGCCCTCCACTTTACCCACCCCTCATTTATCCTATGCACCACATCACTATCAATATCCCCTTCTTTATGGATAATGGAGGGCAGCAATTATGATCCACCATAACGCAACCGAAAATTTAAAGCAAACCCAACCGACGCAATGTGCACAATAAGTGAAAAAAAAATCAGAGTACATCTCTACCAATAAAAAACACCTAATCTACTGAGATACACAACATGAACATAATCGCAGACTCCCTCCATCCAGTTTAGCCAGTCTGTATTTATAATTAGTTAAATTTATTGGACTCTAAGGCCCGCACAAAACAACAGAGTTCCCCTCCTCTTCCGTGTTTCTGTTCCTGAGGAAGCAAAGTCAGCCATGTAATGATGGACCCGTGTTTCTTCAAATGCAGACAGCCTTCATTAAACGGAGGGAGTACCAATGCTGATAGCTCAATCAACCCTAACACCATGACTACAACCTAAAATCGATTCCAGGCTGAATTACACAACCAAAAAAAAAAACAAATTCTCAGAACAACCCAAATTCCCAGACTTTCTATTAAAAAGTTTCTCTAATTCCCCAAATTTCATACCGTTTTGTCAATCCAAACACAGGAGGAAAACCCATCTAAATTCCGCCATTTACAGTCTGAAAAATAAATAAAAAAACTGCAAATCAATCAGAAAATCGCTCACCAGAATCCGCCTGCAGAATCGCTGATCCTCCGAACCAAAATCGAGGAAAAATCAAATTGTGGTTGGGGATTTGGGTTTGGGGAAGAGAGGGGCGATTGGGGATGGGCTCGGAGAGAGCGTACCGTCCGAACGGCCGCCCTGGTCCGAACGGCAATGGCTCCTTTCCGCGCCTTTTTCCTGGTTTTGGTCCCAAAAGAGAGTCCACAGGTCCACAACTACCCATTTTCAAAGTAAATTGAAGAAAGCCCCGTGCCGTCAACGGCAATTACGCATTATATGGCTGTGAGCCGTCAGATCATAGAGGCCCATATGATCGGACGGATCACACCCCCGAACATGTGCTAGACATGCATTATAAAAGCACGTACATATACTCCCGCGTGGAAAGGTACCTGTCTGGATTAGAAAGACCAAAATGAACTAAAATCAGTTCATTTTATTTTCTAATTTAGACAGGCAATGCTGGACGAAGGGAGTATATAATTGTACTTTGACCCAATGACAACATGTTGCCTTTAGACCTTTGACGAAACATCCCTTGACCGTGGAAGTCAGCAAAATTCACTTTATGAGATAAGAATCTGGGCAGCATATCCTGTTTGATTAGAGGAGCATCTTCTATTTATAATCAAATTCAAAGTTTTGAGACTAATCTATTTCAACTCCAAATACCTCAATTTCTTAGTTTTTTTTTGTGAAAGCCCATTAAGGACCTTGGATTCAACATTTTCAATTTTCTATTTTTATCTCTTGGATGTGCTATAAGTCCAAGAATTTTTTTCCTTGCTAAGCCCAAGTTGGCATCAGTCAAGTAGGCTAATGCTGAAAACTGTAAAATGCTCACAATTTTCGAGAAAAACGAGTATGAAATTATAATTATTCTAACACAATTGCGTTGTCCCAAGGTTCTTGCAAAAATGCACAACTTTATCTTTCATTAGGGAAAAAATTCTCAATCACCCATCGACCCCACTTTAAAACAAGTCATTCAATGCTCCTAAAACTAACATGAGGCTTCTTTAGCTTTTTTAACTCTACACAAGCAGTCAGTCCAAGTTACCACCATTAAAGTCGAAAAGTAATTATATGAGACTATAAGCCTATATCAAACAATATAAAAATGAAAAGAATATGAAAATACTTATAATTATTTAAAGTCATGAATGTTAGTACTCCCTCCGGTCACTAATAGATACAATTTTTTTTAAATACACTAAAAATTTAGTTCATTTAAAGGAAACAGTGTCAATTAAAAGTGACCCAAGGGAGTAATAGACAATTGTAAAGTCATGTTGCATCAAATTATATATCAAACAGGAACTATAAAGTTATTACTTTAAGTACTCTATAACTTATAGGACTGTGCCTTTTTGTCAATTGAATTACATAGGTTTATATTATTTTTATTTGTGTCTATATAAAGTATTATCAACATCATTCACATGTTTTTAACGATATGACTTTCTTTCATTTTTGTCTATCGATAGTTAAATTTAAAAACTCAGCAAACTTTGTAGCTAAAACTAATTCATTTCTTATATCCGATCCATGCGATTAACATGGGAAAAAAGAGTAAGATTTATTATCTTCGACCTTACATTCGACATTCTGATCTTTCTATTTTTTGTCTTAGATAAGATAAGTCCAAATCAGTCAAGTAGTCCAATGCTGAATTAGTAATCAACAAAAACACAACTAATATTGGATAGAGAAAGTAAGATTAATTGTCTTCGACCTTACATTCAACATTTCAGTCTTTCTAATATTTATCTTACATAAATCCAAGTGGGCATCGACAAAGTAGGCAAATAAGTAATTTTTAATCAATAAAAACACATACGTATACAATAAATATAAAATGAAAAGTCGTTGACCACGACTAAAAATATAACTAAATAAGATAAGTTGAAGAAAATAAAAAAAAACACTATGAAAGATAATAAATCAAAAGAACATATAAATAGATTAAAGAAAACGTAAGCGAATAATCAATAACATAACACACTAAAAAAAGGAGAAAAAGATAACTCTATTTACTCAATCACAATCGCATGCACAACACGATATTAATCTCCTTGAGGCGAGGGACCAACCCTTCTTCCAAATGCACATAATCATCTGACACCAACCGAAAACGGACCCAACAAACCTCACATTCCCGATAAAGACGTAGCGATATGCTCATTGTGGCTTTTCATACCATTGTGAGTTCAACCGCTATTCAACACATGGTTTTAAAAACTGGACAGCTCCGGTTTAACTGAAGCTGATCAGTTTTTCGAGCGGGGTCGTCCAGGTTGATTGACCCAATCGACCCCGTTTAACCCGCCCGGTCGAACTAGGTTAAACTGGGCGGGCTGGTCCGATTTTTAAAACCATGACCCAAACCCATGCTGGTCGAGTTTAAGTTATTTCCAACACAATTTATTCATTTTATTTTTCTTTACAACATCATTTAATTTTTTTTCGACATCGATTTTGGTAAAATCTCCTATCACATTTTTTTTTATGTTTTAAAAAATAATTATTTTTTTTTTAAGAATTTTACTTTTTGTAATGTGGTTATTTTGTTCATTAAATTACTACACAGGGAACATTGGACTAAGCACAATTTTTATATCATATAAAGTGTTTTTTGATAGTGTTTTCCTTCATTTCCATTTTTTTGTATGCAACTTCTCTTCGTGTTTAATCAAGGTTTTAAAAACTAGACCGGTCATTAACCTGAAATTCTTAGGGAGTAGGTCATACCAGGTGCAATCCATAGAAATTGAAGAGTGGCGATTCAGTGTTTTCAGGGGCCCTCTTCTGCCTTCCTTTCCTATAACTCGTTTTTTGTTTCCCGATTATATCTATAGTCGACGCACACAAAACGCATCTTGAATCCATTACAATTATCATGCATCTTGAAGATTAGAAATCATTAGAATCGTACGACAATACGTGAAAATCGGTTGATCATGCATCATGAAGTGAATTGGAGATGGAACTTGAAGATAATCACTAGAACAAACAAATAGCACAGGAAAATCGGTCGAGCACTCTGGTTTTCATTCCCTCCTACTTCATACCAGTTGTCAGCTATATATGTAGTGTAATAGATAAGCTCAAATGTGCTAATGGTGTTTCAAGTTCCAACACTAGAATCTGGCTTCTTATCAAGGCTGAATCCAGTGCAGCAATCATATAACAAGCAAATAAAGCTAAAAAATGAACTCTTTTATGAAGACAAGTTCAATGCCAGGACTTGAAACCCAATTTAATTATTTAATCTTCTATCATACCATTAGTACGGAAATTTAGGCTATAGTCTGTAAGAAGAGTACGTAGATCACAATCGAATAAAGGGTAGTGTTTAGTGACGCTGTCACTAAGCACATTGGTTCCGGGTCAGAGGAATCTCTGCAGATTTGGACATAATGACAGATGTAAATTGTGTTTATATCTGATCCAGATGAGTGGTTTCGTAAGGTCTGACGTAGAGATTGTCCTGCAAGCAATAAAGAACTACTTACCATGTGTTGCAAGAGAGACCGACTCCTCTAGTCCTCTTGCTAGAAGAGAAAATGCCAAATTGTTTTCTTCCTGGGTTTTTACTAGAATAAACCTGCTGGAAAGTTTTACGAATTCAATTCTGTTCTGGTGAGGGAAGGGAAATTTTCCATCTCATTTGTTTTGACACTTTAAGTTCTACGTATCTTAGCAAAAAAGAAGAAGAGTTCTACGTAGCTAAAGATTACATATCCAGAACTGCGGAAGAACTAGGGCCCCCTAGTGAAGGATTACAAATTCAGTGACACTAGAGAAAGATTTAGCTAAACATACTGATAACTAGTAGACAAGTACAACACTCCAACGCATCATATCTCGCAAACTCGGGACTTTCGAAAAGTAGACATTGGTCGTCGAAAATGTGTTGAACAGCACATGAAAAACTGTACCGAAGTTTCCATACATGTGGCCAATACATTTGACACCAGAACAGGGCCTAGGCCACAGCTTAGATCGATTTAAGAATCTAAAGTAGGATTGATTGGAGGGATTTAGAATAAACAAAGTACTACAAGTCTACAAGTGACAAAAGGATCAAGGTGGCTGATCTGATCTGATATCAATCACGTGTTCTGTCACATGAGAACTGTGCGCAAGTTCTTAAGATACATAATAGTAGTCAAATTATCATCACATGTTGAGCCACTTTCAAGCTCCCTCTACCAAGTTTATCTGACAATATAATGTTGATTTTAGCTCATTTATTCTCCCTAAAGCTGCGTAGCTCTTTTGGGTAGACCTTGTAAGAGCATGTGGGGGTCGGTTTGTTTATGTTTGTATCAGCTCTCAGAGATCTCATTTATAAGGACTGTGCCATTGCCTTTTGACCATCTTCAATTGTTGCTCATTTAGCACCATGAAAGCCAACTACAGAGTTCTTCTATCGCTTGTGGTTTCCAGTTTGGTTCTAATTTATCATCTGTCGTCTCCATCATCATCTCTTCCTAGTGAACAATTAAGCCTCAAAGTAAGAATCAGCTTGCCGAGAAGATTATTGCTGTCCATACCTTCTGCATCTGCAACTCTTAAGAATGTCCATAGCAAGAAGGCCGCAACGGGGAAAGCCATGGAAGCCAGCCTTCGGACTAAGCCCCCTAGCCGTTCAAATCCAGCCCACAACAAATAAAGTGAAGCTGAGTATATATTGATCTTATCAAGAAGGGGAGATAAGATCATCTCGTTCTTGATTTTTTGTAATGACTAGTATTTTTTTTCTTGAATTTTTTCTAGTTTGTATGCTGGAATTAGCATGTAGCCCGTTTGTTCATACAGACAGAATGATTATCTGACACTAGTTTCATGTTCCATTCATAAGAAACTTCTAGTTCCTATACCAAAATAAACGTCCGAATTTATGAAGTTGAATCACCTAGCCGATTCAAATCCATTTCACCTTGAAAGGGGCTGATTCATAACTAAGCTGGCATTTTCATCACTGTAATCCCCACAAAAATAAAAACATCTGAAAGTAATCACACTTAAAGTTGGAAGAAGCTTCAGACTCCATTCTTGCTGATCCTACCTTGAATTGGTATTCAATTTGGACATTAGTTAAACCCTGGGAGAGGGGAACTACTAGAAGAGGGTCCTAGAGCAGGGGACCCATATGATTTAATTTCGTTCTTAGGCGTGCACCCTTTGGTCTAATCACTTGAAATTCATTTGATCAGCTTCTTTTTTTTCGATTAGATGTGTACTTCAGACCAAAACTTGCATGGGCTCCTTATCCATGGGGCCCACGTTCCATTTAACATTTACCATGCCTTCCAATTTACATGAAGCTAACAAGTGTATTATACTCTATCCTTTCAGCAAAAAAAAAAAAAACATTCATCAGACTTTAACACTCCGAAGTACTAGTCATCCAAGTATTAGAGATTTCATGAAGTTCTACAAGGAGATCCAATCAAGTACAACTAATTTGCGGAGCTTATATTGATATTTTAATAGATCAATTTAAAATAATGAGAGGCATTTGATCACAATCTAAACCGATTATTAATTCAAAATAACCAGCTTTAAAACCACCTTAACTAACCTTAAAGTCAACCTTAACACTTTGAACCGTCGGATCGTGATTCTACATGTTCTCATTGACTCAACTTTGGTATAAAGATTCTATAAAAAAGGTTTAAAGAGCAATTCAATCGATAGCATTTTCACAAACTACTTGCAAATTAAGAATCAATACGAGTTGGTATATATAAAAAAAAAAGAATCAATGAGTACAAATTCTTAATACGTGCAAATAAATAGGCCTTATTTCCCTTGCTAAAGGGCTAGCAGCGTTGGCCCCGTTGATCCTTCAATATTCCCACTTTAATCCATCCAACAACTAGTAGTTAATGAGTTTCTAATTCAAAGTAAGAAACAAACTTGCAAGAGTGATACCATGGAAGTATTTCCTATTTTGAGTGAGCATAGGTTAAGGAATCAGGTTAGAACTTATTAGAAGGCCCATGTGGTGAATTTAAGTTCATCATCTAACCTATGACATATGAGGTATTCAATGTTTGAGCTTGAAAAAAGATTGGGGCCTTAAAGTTAGTAGTTCCATATACCCCAACATTAGAAATTAGAAATTAGTTTCAACTTTAAGATCTCTATAATGCCTGCTAAAAAAAGTCAGCAGAAATTAGGCAGCCCAAACTCAAGTGGCAGGCTTTTAAGCTCTTCTAATGTGTCATGCTTGTTGGCAAAAAATAATCAAGCAATCAATAATGCTCTAATCAATCAAGTCCCAATCTTAAAATGTAACAAAGAAAAAGTCCCATTCTTAAAAAAACTCAATAAACTAAAACTTCCAGCAAAAAAAGAGAGGAAAGAACACAAATCTAACAGGAGCTTTGGATGGCCCTGATTATGCAAACCCAGTGGGGGCCATCTGCATGGCACCAAAAACCAGTTTTGGACTGCAAAAAGTCTTCCCATTCCAAAGTCCTACACCGAAATGGCAAAGCTCCTTCCTTTCCCTTCACCTGCCCACCTCCCACGCAGTCCAATCCACCATTTTGGCCTCTGGCATCTGCTCTGCGATCGTCTCGCACTCCAGTCCCAAAGACCCAGATCACGATTCCCATAAAAATCCAATCTTTTCACCTGAATGGGCCGGAAACCCAATGAATCCGATTCTGGGAATCTTCCCTTCCTGATCCTCCTCCTCCTGGGCCTCCTCTCCTGCTCTCTGGTGTACCTGGGTCTCTCCTACACCTTCCGCTCCGGGGCTCCGTCGTCGGTTTCCGAGGAGTCTGCCTTGTCGATTGGTGAACGGAATGGAGTGGCCAAGGTGGAGGAGTGCTGTGACGGGATCCCGAGCTTGGAACTCTGGGGCTCGGCTGTCAAGTGGGGGACGGACTTCAAGTTCAACTCTTCCAGAGAGTGCTGCAAGGCGTGCAAGGCCATGTGTGATGGCGGGGATGGCCCTTGCTTGTGTGATTCCTGGGTGTTCTGCGGGGACAGAGAGAAGTGTGGCTCCAAGTTTGGCGAGGTGATCTTTCTTATTTTGCTTGTTGCTGTGATGATATCTGAATTGGGTTATTGGAATGTGGTTGTGTAAGTTGGTTTTTCTTCCAGTTTTGGTGAATTGGTGCCATATGTGTCTTCATGGCTTATGCATGATTGATCTTGTGAAGGTGTTTTACTTTTAATTGTTATCTGAGCTGAATTTTGCATCTTCTACTCCCTCCAATTCAATCAAGCTTGTCTGCAGTTTAAAAAACATGGCTTCATTTGCTCCGTCGCTACAAAAAACACGGAAGAGGGTGGGGGGGGGGGATTGTCTTTTTTTACAGGCCCGTAGAGTAATAAATTCAAGTCATTTACTCATTTAGATGCAGGCAGGCTGCATTGGATAGAGTATGAGAATTATGCTTATGGGATTTGCCTGTGTAATTAGCCTACTTAGTAAATTCTTTTTTGGTTTTGATGAATTGGTGCAATATGTGTCTCTGATGGCTTATACCTGACTGGTCTGCTGAACTCGTTGTACTTTCAAATGTTGTCTGAGCTGAATTTGGTATCTTCTGTGTTTTGTACCTAGGTTGACTTCCTTGGGATTTTTAGGTGATTGATGATTTAAGTTTGTAGTTTGATTTGTGGGATTTGTGGAGGAATTTGGAAGGAGAGGGTGGACTAGGCATACTATACGATTTTGATGTTTAAATGTAATGATAAGGCCGGATGGCAGAGTGGAATCCGCATTGCTGTCTATAGAAATGGTATAAGGTGTTCATGATTTGGTTCTGTTGGTTACGATTTATAATATGACATGATTTTTTAGAAGTTCTAATTCGATCTTGCAAAAGACTATACGAGGTTGTTGATGCTAGTTTTATCATTTTTTCCCTTTTTGATGGGTATGATGTTGGTCATGTTGGAGATACTGCAAGTGTGTTTGCAAGATCGAATTAGAGATACTGCAAGTGTGTTTTCCCCTAAGAAAAAAGAGAGAGATTGCAGCCATGGTGTTAATGATTTGGTTCTGTTGGTTACAATTTAAATTTAAATGATTGTCCACACATTCTAATGCGGTCTTGCAAAAGACCATACGGGTTGTTGATGCTAGTTTTATCATTTTTTTCCCTTTTTGATGGGTATTGTGTTGGTCATGTTGGAGATGCTTCCAGTGTGGCTGTTCTGTTCTCCATTCATATTATAAGTCAGAGGATCCCAATTTGCGTACAAATATTTTGATTGCTTAGTGAAATAGCCGTGTCATAACTTTGTTGAACTTTGTCCTGTAAGCACAATTTTGACACAATCTTTTCAGTGGATTCAAGGTGAGACCTACTACAGCTGTTCCTTGAAAAGATCATTGCATATTGCAATCTCAATGCTGAAACTAGTCAAATTACAAGGGAAGTCTTGGTCTCTCTCTCTCTCTCTAACAAACGTACAACTATGCTTTTCAAAAATCATTTTGTTTGTCGAAAAAAAGTTATATTGAGAAAACAAAGTATGGACTTTGTAATTGGCTGGTGGTTCGAGATTGCGGCCAGGGTTTTTCCCAAAAAAAAAATCAGAGAGATTGCAGCCATGGTGTTCTAAAAAAAAAAGTGAGAGAATTAGGCATGGTGTCTTTTTTATAATAGCTGTTGGACAGACTACATTTATTCTGATCATATTTTGGTGCGAGACCTTAATGGAACATGAAGAAGTGATACAACTACGTTGTGGTTTCTGTCTTCTTCAAGGAAATTGGGAAAAGACAAAAAATAGGAACGTTCTCCTTTCCACACATCTTGGCTTATGGGGTAATCTGTATGCTTAATCTGTGACATTGTGGTGTGTGGTGTTACGGATTTTCTTTTGCATTGTGATTTGGCATGTAATCTCACTCTGATAGAAGATGAGAGTTATACTGTTGTTAATTGAAGTGTTGGTAATTCGAATGTTAAATATAATTGGCAATATGCATGTCTTTCTTTGAAGATTATTAATCGTTTTTTTTTTTTCGGGGAGAAATACAGTGCCCGTTGCATGTATCCTTTCATATTTTAGCCATTCACAAGTCACGTCTGATACTCATCGACAATGGATATTTGCTGTCTAGATACACTGGAATCTACTCCTGCAGAGTGGAAATTCTATGTCTGCAAATTCTTATTGAGCTTTTTTGAACATGGAATTCCTAACTATTTTCTTTTCCTCTTCTTGATTAAATGTTATAGTGCTGGTTAAAGAAGCAGAAGGATTCACTAACCCCTGAAAAACAAGATTCTGGAGAAAAAGTTATCTGGACTTCAGGGCTTATTTTTGGAAAAGGAGAGGTAAGGCTGTATTTCATTGTACTCTAGGATTTGATCAGAGATATCTGTCATTTATATTCTAGCTTATGTTCTGGTTTAGAACAATTCTACTATAATTCTAAAATATGGAGAAAAAGTATTCAGGTAACTAAAAGATGGAAGAAAAGCCAGAAGAAAATCTTAGATTACATGTACTGCAAGTTCAGTTGTTGAATATTTACACATGCTTCTGTGCAGGGCATCATTGGACTGGATACAGAGCATGGACTTCTTCACATAAAAGTAAGTACAACCTTAGTCTTTTCGAATAACTGTAAACCATGAGTTGATTGTTTGGCTACCCTACCTTACACAATTCCAAGTTGGTACCCTTTGTCGACTCGTGTCTGTGCTGATTACTTTGGATTTCTCCCCAGCTTCTCCCACACTGTGCTCCAAGATCCATTGCATACATAATTGAGCTGTTAACAGTGCGCCATTGTGCTGGTTGCCACTTTTATCGTGCAGAAGGCCGTGGAAGTTCTTGGGATTCAGAAGGAAACTACATTGCCAAGGTAAAATCCTTTATTTTGATTTCTTCTTCTGATAACGGGAGTTTTGACATGGATTGTTGTGATAACATGCAGGCTCCACTGGGACCACCATTTGCATTGATTCAGGGAACTCTGGCAGCGCAAGGGGTTACCTTCAATCCAATTTCAAAAGAAGCTTGCCCGACTGTGAAAAGAGGATCAGTTGCATGGATTGGTTCAGGGCCTGAATTCTTTATAAGCCTTGCAAACCATGATGAATGGAAGAAGGCATACACTGTGTTTGGGACCGTCCTGCCGGAGGACATGGAAATCGCTGAGAAATTTGCCGAATTACCTACCAAGGAAGATTCATGGAGCAACATCCAGGTCAGGGTTCTTGAGAAGCCTGTCAGCTTGAGGCTTAGAAGAATCACAGGGAGCTCGCAGTGATTTGTTTAATGAAGAAGATATGACAATGCCTGATGCCATTTCCACCTCTTGTTTGGTTGGGATCGTTTTTAATGATTATTTGAGCCATTGAGATACGTAACAGCTGGTTGGTATCTCTATCCATGGATTATCAATGCATGCTATACTAGTCTTTTGGAGCATTTCTACGGATTTTTCTTGACGTTTGTAAATGAAGAGGTGAAGATCATTTATATAAGTTTAAAAAAATAGAAACATAAAATTTATTCATTGGTAGGTGCTTTTGCATTATAAATTTGAATTTTGATAATTTGGTGAAGTCTCAGGCCTCGTATTGTGCAAATTTATAAACATTTCATAATATTACGAGCTATGCATATATATAAGAGTGCTGTTTACACGTGCTGTGTATGCCAAGAATTACAAAGCCCCCTTTAATCTATGGGCAGGCAGGTTTGGCTGCCCATATCCTCCTCCCCCTGCACCTGAGCTGCCGGATTGCTTCTGACTGCTTGAGATGTGCTGGGTGCATTTGTTTGAATATCCAGGACAATGGGGTTGTCCTGGCTCTTTCTTCCTTCCGAGAAATCATTCTTATTGCTCTATCTCTCTTCTTGGAGTTAAGTTGGGTTATTTGGAATGTACCAAGAACCCAAGAGAGGTCTGTTGTATCCTTGGATGGATTGCTACTGCCTAAGGTCAGTCTTTTCCTGTGCGCCTCGGATCGTATTGTCATTGGTTTTAATTTGGCTCATATTTGGAGTTCTATGGAGGAAATTATACTTTGGGCTGGTTCCCTTTGGGTCATTGATTAATTTACATCTGTATCGGTAACATCTAGCCTTGTTTGTTCTTAATTTTTTAACAAAATTTACCTAAAGCGTAAGCACCGTCGATCCCTGCTCCTTGAGTCTTGACACCCGAAATAAACGTGACATGGTGAGGATGTTGTACCTAATTTTCGTATTAATGATTAGATTGCTGAAGTTTTTCTTCTATATTTAAATAATTTATTTATTTTTGAATAAATTAATAACAAACTCAAATACAACTGATTTATTATTTATTTTAATATAAGGGAAAAGTTTATATGAGATCGCTCTCATATTGCTTATATGAGGCCACTTTGAATCGTAGCCGTTGGATCTTGATCTGACGACTACAAATACCCATAATGATCTCACCCACTCTTTGATGTGACACACTCACCTACCCACTGATTTGATATCCACCTTCCGATCGGAATCTAACGGTAATAAAGATTGGCCTCATGCTCCTTATATGAGAACGATCTCATGTAAACTTATCTCTTAATATAAATACCTATATAATCAATTTTCTCTAAAAGCATAATATTATTAAGAAAAGGTGTTCCCAATATTACAGGTTGAGAAAGATTCTTAACAAGTAAAAAGTAAACTGACATATATGAACATTATATACTCCCTCCGTTTCACATTACTGTGTACATTTCACAAAAAAATTATTTTTATTGGGTTGTGAAGCACGTGACCACAACATGCCCTTCCATTTCACAAAGACCGAAACACAGAAAAAAAAAGGCAAAGCTCCCACCGATTCTTCTCCCTCACCTCATTTCGCATTCACTTCCACCAGCCTGAAAACGTCGTCCCCGCACCGGCAAGGCCCAGATCTTTGCCCCAGCCTGGCCAGCTACGTCCCGCCTCACTCCAATCTTTGCCCCAGCTAGCTCTGCCCCGCCCTGGCCAACCTCAGCGAGCTCGTACCCCAACAAAAGCTCTACACCGCCCCAGCCATCTCCGCTTTGTCGTCGGCCCTCAAGCCCTGGCCCTAAAACTCACTCCCCGCCGTCCAACTAGCTCTGCCCCCGTCCTGTGTGAGCCCCAATGAGCTCACACCTCGACAGAATCTCTGCGCCGCCCCATCTATCTCCACTCCGCCGTTGGCCGGAAAGCTCTGTCCCCGCCATATGCTGGAAGAATATTAGAGCAACGGCTTCCGGCGACATCTTGCAACCCTGAGAGGAAAAGAGCTCCACCAGGATAGCCCCACTCTCTACGTTGTTCCTCTGACACATTGTCCATCGTGGCATTTTATGGAAAACAAGTCTTCTGGTCTCTTCTGAAACAAGAAAATAGGTGGTGAATCATAGATCCTCAGCCAGCAAGAGACGTGATCGACGAGCTTCTTCTCCTTGGGGAATCTGTTTTCTCTTGTTTGTTGTAACCACTGGTTTTACTTCGAGTAGCCTTTATAGAGTGGGAAGAGAGATGAAGAAAAGAGGAGGGGGATCGATTGGAACTCACGTGACTTTGGGCCAAATGTACATAGTATTTTGGAACATGCATAATTTCTAATTATACACGGTATTTTGGAACGGAGGAAGTATTTTATAATTTATTTATAGTTTGTTACCATCGGTTGAATTTAAAGACCGCATGGTCTTTTCATAATATCGGGTTGGTATTCACCTTTCATTAATGCAATTCATGTTTGCTTCACTATTAACCAAAGCTAATAAATCTGATAATATAAATTCTTTTTTAATTAAAATGGTTATATTAATGTACAATTTTTGACTTGTAACTTGATGTAACAAGTTCAAATACTCAAGACATTATTCTGAATTAAAAGTTTTTTCAGATATTCCAATTTGTTTATTTAGGTATTTTATCTTAAGATTGATACTTAAGGAATGTATGACTTCTCGCAAGTGGCAACACTTTCTTGTGTAGCGAGCATTTGTTTTATGAGATTTAGTAACTAAAAAACGGCCCACGGTAACTGAGCCTCGAGAGACGGGCTCAGCGTATGAAGGTAAACTCAAGCTCAAGTCCATTGATAAATTGGGTCCAATTGGGGCCGGTGGTTGGGAGAAGTCACATGCAGCAGCAAAGCCTGCCCGAACTGAACCCAAGTCGTGCACTTTTTTGAAAACCTTTCCTACATCCAAAGAAAGCCAAAAAAGGATGCAACTTTCCCCCTCTCGCTTTCCCTTCCCTTCCCCGCCAAGAAGAACCAAAGTCCTCATCTTTGCCCTCTCTCTTCTCTTCTCTCCATCAAAAGGTACGACTTTATCATTCCTCATCCTTTTCTTT
This sequence comes from Houttuynia cordata, assembly GCA_039654745.1. Taxonomy (NCBI): domain Eukaryota; kingdom Viridiplantae; phylum Streptophyta; class Magnoliopsida; order Piperales; family Saururaceae; genus Houttuynia; species Houttuynia cordata. Next base: position 30,636,498 of record CM077505.1, on the reverse strand, counting down.
TCCTCTTCTTCTCAGTGCTTACTCTGCTCCTCCTTTGTGCCTACATTCTGATGACTTATTCCCCATTTTTTACTCTTTTTTTTTTTTTCTGTTTTGAGCTTTGTATCCGTCCTCTTTCATCATTTTAACAGTGTATTTTTTCATTTTTTTAGTATCAACTGAACCCTCGTTACCCAAAAATAATAATATAAAAATAATAAAAAACATTTTATCTCGCCGAGATCCGAGATCATTGCGAGATCTCGGCGAGATAAAATGCTTTTTATTATTTTTAAAACTCTATTTTTTTGGTAACGAGTGGTTCCCAGCATGGTCGCCGTCTCGCCGAGATCCTGATCTCGGAGCACTTGGTGGGACATGAGGAAATTCGTTTTTCCTCTAGTCTTGCCGAGATCCGAGATCTCGCCGAGACAAAATCTCGGAACACTTGGTGGGACATGAGGAAATTCGTTTTTCCTCTAGTCTTGCCGAGATCCGAGATCTCGCCGAGACAAAATGCTTTATTATATTTATATTTATATATTATTTTTGGGTAACGAGGGGTTTAAAACAGGTTCGCCATGCTGGCGAGATCCCGGTCTCTGACTCTGAAATTTCTTTTCAGTCTCGCCGAGATCTGAAATTATTGCGAGATCTCGGCGAGAAAATACTTACTATTTTTTTTGCAAGGTGGTCCTTGCTGATTCACACGGGATTCCACGTGCCCCATGCTACTCGGGTTTCGCTCCTGTATCTTCCAAAAGGGCAAAAGATCACTTTTTAAAAATAATTTTTTTGTTAACGAGGCAGGGGTTCATGCTCGCCACTCGGCAACATCCCTGTCTCGGACTGGAATATCGTTTTTCCTGTCTCGGCGAGATCTCGCCGATAACTGAGATACACCCGAGATCCCGATCTCTGACCGAAGTTCTTTTTTATTCAGGATATTCGTTTTTTCCCAGTCTCGGCGAGATAAGATGATTTTTTATTATTATTTTTTTTTGTAACTAGTGGTTTCGAGCATGGTTCGAGATCCCGATCTCGGACTGGAATTTCGTTTTTCTACAGCCTCGGATCGATCTCGCCGAAAACCGAGATAAATCCGATGTCTCGGTCTCTGATAGTCTGATTGGAATTACATTTTTCCAATATTGGCGTGATCTCGCAGATAAATCAATATCTCCGTCTCTGTGTGCAAGTTCTTTTTTTTCCTAGGAAATTCGTTTTTCCCTAATCTCGCCGAGATCCGAGATCCGAGATCATTGCGAGATCTAGGCGAGATGAGATAATTTTTTATTATTTTTTTAACCTGGGTTTCTGAGCATGGTTCAAGATCCGGTTCTCGGACTGGAATTTCGTTTTTCTACAGGCTCGGGTCGATCTTGCCAGAAACCGAGATAAATCTGAGGTCTCGGTCTCTGACTGGAATATCGTTTTTCCAATCTCCGCGAGATCTCACCGAGAACCGAGATAAATCCGATATCTCCGTCTATGACTGTGGAAGTTCTTTTTTTTTTCAAGAAATTCGTTTTTCCCTAGTCTTGTCGAGAGATCCGAGATCGTTGCGAGATCTCAGCGAGATTAAATGATTTATTATTATTATTTTTTGTTGTTGTAACCCATGTGACCAGAAATGCATTTTAAACGCGTTTTACGCGTTTCAACCACTCAGCCGAAAAACTCCACGTTTAAAACAGGAACAGTAGAAAAAACACATTTTTTCCAAAATAAACGCATTTTATCTCGATAAACGCATTTAAACAAGTAAAATACATTTTTTTATTTTAAGTGCAACACCTTTTTTAAATGCGCAACTTTGCCATATATTATTCTTTAACATTTATACCTGATATATTAATTTTTTACTTTTATTAGTTTTCCATTTTTTTCCATTATTTTCCTGTATATTCCGCCATACGCTTATCTCGCCATTTTATTGCCGTACTCATACTTTGTCACTTAGGTTGTGACGAGGGGTTCCGAGCACGACCGAGATCTTGCCGAGAACCGAGATAATTCCACGATCTTGCCGAGATAAGATTGGACCCAGACTCCATGCCCCTTTTTTCTACTTTTCTTGAAGCTAAGTCAGGCAAGGGGGGAGAGGGGGATCGACATGACTCTATTATCCTCTGCTTTTTCAATCAGATTTGTTAGCCTCTATTTTTACAATTCTGGTGTATTTCATTTTCTTTGTGCCTATTTTTCAGCATTATGTTTTCTTTGTTGCTGATCCCAAATAGTTGAAAAAATGAGCTACTTGATTATGATTATATTTTCAGCATTTCCAGAGAGCTTGAGAGCTTAAAGAAGGAAGCATCTAGCATTTTGCTTGAAGAATTAGTTCCAATTTTTTAAAGAAACTGCCGGTGCTCGTTCTTGCAATACAGAGAGAGATCTGATAATTTTTTGTACGCCTTTTTGATACGTTTTTTTCCAGAAATTTCCAGTATGTGCTTCATGGGCAATTGTTTTTTCTTAATTTTCAGTTTCAAAATGAAGGAAAGTTGCAAGCTTTATGAGTAAAATCTAAGTCTTAGTGTCCATTAACATTGTGTTTTGGGAATCAAATTGATTGCCTGATCTTACCAAAAACAAAATGATTGCTTGGAGTGAAGAAAATATTGGGTATTCAATGAAATATTCTGAAGTCACTATGTTAGCAGGTATGGTCTTTGGTGAGGAGATTTGATCAGCCGCAGCAGGTGTGTGGTACAAGGGGATCTTGGGATTGGAAGTGTGTGAGTGGTCAATGTGAAACCTGGACTCCCTGCTACCACCAACACTGAATGTCTAGAGCTTCTAGATGATATTGAGCTTCTTCTCAGTGTCAAGATTGTTGGTGGCGACCATAGGTCTGAGAAAGCTTATCCACTTCCTCTTCAAATAATTGCTTTGTTGAATGCTTGGATGCCCATATTAAGCAATTCCTTAAGTAGAATAGAATGAATTTAATGTCTGAGAAAGCGTATTAACTGCAGCAAGATGGTGTTCCGACATACCAAAAAGATAAAATAGGACGACAAAAGCAATTTAGGAGTTTTATTGCAGATTTAGGTGAGCAACATCATCATGCTTACACTCCTGTTTTATTCTGCTTAAACAATGGTCTTTTAGCTGACTGTTTATGATCAACCACATATCCGAGATCATTTTCCCTCATCTCTCTGAGATCTCTCCCCGAGAACCCATCTCTTTGGTCGACCGAGATCCGAGACAGCGAACCATGCTCCAAATAGACTTTTTATTTTGCTATTTTGGGTTAGTACAGAAGTTAGGACGGGAATATTGTGGATTTTAGAATTCAAAATGTCTTAACTTTGGCACTCTTGAATTACACTCCCTCCGTCCAACTTATATATTTGCATTAATGTTATGATTCTTAATTAGAGTAAGATTAGAATACTTTTTTAATTTAGTTAATCTTAATTAGAGTAAGATTAATTATTATTTTCTTAGTTTGATTATTTTCTTATCTATAGTAGAATTAAGTAATTGTAAGGCTACGTGTTATAAATAAGGCATTAGTCCTGCTATGCCATGAATAGTGGCGTGAATAGTATTTTTGAGAAATAGATGAGTAGATTTCCGTTATCTCTTCAGCTATAAAAATTCTCACCCAGTATCTCTAAACTACAAACAGGGAGACAGTTTCAAGCTTTTATAATGTCTCAACAAGGAGCCGCTTGATTAGCTATCATGAAATGTGCCAATCCCAAGACTTCTTAACCTGGAACCATCTGCATGTAACAATCAAAGCAAATTAGAATGAAAGCAAGCCAATACATCATGCAGCACGGGCTACAGTTATTAAGGATATCTTAAAAGTTGTTAACACCTTCAATGAAATTTTTGTCTAAACTTTTAATAGGGATGCACATATTTAAACAAATAAAGTATGAACAACATGGATCAAACATGTAAAATTAGTGAAGTGAACTAATGGTTCTTTACTCCTAATCAAAACAAGGACATTGCCAGAAATCATAACATGTCGATAGGGCTAGGCAGCATCTGTTGACTACTTTGTCACAGATGCATTATAAATAATTAATGTGAGTTACTGCAGGTATTATGTAGATATTGAATCCAAGGACACAAGTTCTGAGTTAGCAATCAGGCAAATGTCCCTATACAGCCCAATCCATGATATAATTTCAAACTAGTTGGAAATGAACTTAGAATCTAAAAATCAAATCACTACCATCTTTGTTGCAGTCCTGCTTCTAAGCGTTGCTGCCTCCGCATCAGCCTCTTGTGCGGCTTCTTCAGCTTCTAACATGGCTGCCTCTGCCTCGGCAACAGCCTGAGCAGCTGCTGCAGCAGCCTCCTGTGCAGCCATATTTCTCAGCTTTGTATGCTCTGCATCAATCTGGGCTTTAGTCAAAGGCCTGAAGCCATCTTTTCAAGGACTCTCGAGGGTTCACTATGCATCCCTCCCTCCAGAAGAAGCGCCGCACCTCTTCCTTCTGAAAATGTAGATAAGCTAGGGGCAATTCGATACTTGCGTTTTACCTGTTGTATTCATATTATATGCCATATTTCAAAAATATATTAATAGCAAAGAAATCCACCTTCTCATGCAATCATTACAAAGTCACCATAGATGCACATTACACAAAACATGCACCTACCTTGATCAATATCCCACTTGCTGTCAGTGCCTTTAAATCTTTTAAAATCAGGAGGTGCCCAGTATTGGTCCTGCATTTATGAACAGATTTCACGTTTTCATTTCAGCTAACAAAAGAAAAATTCAATAAAACGCCTCTCGTAACGAAAATATATGTCAACATAAATTTAATCAATCTGAAGTAGCTGACTGCAAGGTAGCACGAGTTTGTACATCACTACCACTGATAATGCATATTATCTAAGAATTTCGTAGGGATTGGAGAGAAAAGTGATTTGCATACCTCAATGTACAAGGCAATAGCTGTCTTGTTTGACCCACCAGGCTCCCTTCGGTGTCATAATAGCTTCCATTATCAAATTGTCGATTCTACGAAAATTAAGGAACAAGAATTTCAATGTCAGAACAAAGTCAATCAAACAAAACCAACATCTTTATGGCATGCTAGCCTTCAGTTTTCACATCTGGAGCAATCTGTTTCTGAATCAGTCATAAGCCTACTTAACCAAACCAACCTTAACTCCTTTACGCATCCAGTCCACTTACCCTCAGCACTAAGTAATACGGTAACGGTCTGCATTTGTTTAGCGTTGGACATAGATGAACTGCATCATCATTTATAAATATCAAAAATGAAAAAAGCTCAATCCATATTTATTTAATAATTTTGACCGATGTTTCTGTAAAGATAAATGAAGCTTCAAATGTAAAAGGAAGAAAGAATAGTACTTCAAATAGATATCGTTCAACAAATACCTCGAAAGAATTCCATCATCTGTCAAACTATCGACTGAGGGCAAGAACTCCCATATAGAGTTGGCATAAGCATTTCCCAAAGACCGGATTAGATTTATGACAGACGGCTCCCATATTTTAACATCAAGAGTCAATGATCTCACCTGGAGAAACAAAATAAATATCCATAAATTTGCTAGTAAACAAGATGCCAGATATGTTTTTAGAATTTTACAATGAACAATCCAGGTCATACCTTAGATATATGCACACCAGAGCATTCAATGCAGACAAGAACACCAAGGTTTAAGGATGCCCAATCTGGGTCTCAATCTAGATATCCACAAATAGGCTCATAAATTCCACCCTTCCCATGATACATAGTTTTCTTTAACATATACAATAGCGCATGTCTACCACATGCACATGCACTCCAATTAGTATCATCAACTAAACAAAAGTAATAGGGGAATTTACCAAATAATACTTAAAAAAAACTGATCGGGAACATTTCAAAAATAATTCCCCATCTAGTTATCTGACCAGCCATGCCACATGGCTTTTTTTTAGCTTGACCCGAAAGACGTCGGTTGAACTGAAGGCTCCAACTTGAACCAAGGCTTTAACATTTTTAACTACAAACTTCAACGATGTATATCTTTATCATTTCTGATCCGTTATTGTCCATTTTTTTTTTTCATTCTTCCTTATTTTTAGTGCTTTTCCTTATAATGATGATATCACAAAACCACTGCATGCTATTTATCGTATTTTTTGTGATATTTTTTCGATAGGATATCATGATAATCAGAAAGAGCATTAAAAATAAGGAAGAAAAAAAAAGGGTAAAAACAGATAAGAAATAAAGGAGATACGATTTAGTGAAGTGTAAATACTATTCATCTATACACGTAGACAAATTTTAACGAATCATATATATCTCATTTTTGATATATTTTCGTTCATTTTTTTATTCTTTCTTATTTTTAGTGCTCTTTCTAATCATCATGATATCCTAATGATCTTAATATCCTATCGAAAAAATACCACAAAAACTATGATAAATAGCATGTGGTGGCTCAACATCTTTTTGATATTATCATTATAAGAAAAAGCATTAAAAATAAGGAAGAATAAAAAAATAAGCGAGAACAGATAAGAAATGAGAGAGATATGCATTGTTGAAGTTTGTAGTAAAAATGTTAAAGGGCTTCCGTTCTCTTTAATTTATATTAGAGAGGTGTCTGTTCAACCGATGCCTTTCAAGTGTTATGATTCCTAGTTGGAGTAAGATTAGAATACTTTCTTAATTTAGTTAATCCTAGTTGGAGTAGAATTAATTATTATTTTTCTAGTTTGATTACTTTCCTATCCATAGTAGAATTAAGTAATTGTAAGGCTACATGCCTGATACGATACTATAAATAGGGCTTTAGCCCTACTGCTACAGGACGTGAATAGTGATTTAGAATTCAGATTAGTAGTTTTCCTTTATCTCTTCCTTATTCTCTTCATCTAATTGTTATCCCCTTTCACTCTCTACTTCTCCCCATTCATCCACTTTCTCTACTTAATTTATTATAGATCTTTAAGCATATTAAGGAGATACAACATTATTTCCCCTCGAGCGCACTGTCTGAAGCTCAGAGTATATTCCCTCGAGCTGTGCCATAATAGGGCCCTGAACTTTCCCTTCAACCTGCTGATCCTTGGAAGCACGTGATTGAGGAGGTTTCTCAAAAGAAACTCTACTGGATTTCGTCATTGTAAGTCACTAGGATCGACAGGCTCTGATACTAATGTTGTATCTCCTTAATATCCTTAATAATCTACAATAAATTAAGTATAGAAGGTGGATAAAAGGGGAGAACAATTAAATGAAAAGAAGAAGGAAGAGATAAAGGAAAACTACTAATCTGAATTCTGAATAACTATTCACATTCTATAGCAGTAGGGCTAAAGCCCTATTTATAGTATATGTAGCCTTACAATTACTTATTATGGATAGGAAAGTAATCAAATTAGGAAAATAATAACTAATCCTACTCCAACTAGGATTAACTAAATTAGGAAAATATTCTAATCCTACTCCAACTAGGAATCATAACTGTAACATCCGGAAAATTAGTAAGTATCTTAAACCTAAAATTTGACCCTCTTAACGTTTGAATTGATCGTATTGTGCCTTGTGCAAATTAAAGTTGGTGAGAAGAGCTTTCCAACGACACCAATTTTGTGTGATTTGGAGTTCGGAGTAAAAAGATATGGGAAATTGAATAAACACGATCGATCACGCTAAAAACGATCGATCGGCTTATGGAACACGATCGATCGGCTTCGATCGGCTACGATCGGCGCCATCGCGCAGTTTGTAAACAGCGCAGGACGATCGATCGCCGTATTGCACGATCGATCGCCAGTTGCGGTTTGGCGAATTCTAACCTAATTTTGTGGCGGATTTGATTGGGAAAGATGTCATATCCTAACTAGACTTGTATTGCACGTTCCTAGGGTGATTTAGGGACTCTCCCATTGGTGGAAAGTGCCCAAGATATGGTAGAATTGATTGGGCAAAGATCTTCTAAAAACTCTATATAAACCCATAGAGACAAGGCTTGTGCTATTGAAATCAAAACCCTAGAACGTCCAGAGGCTTTCCCCTCTCCTTCCCACGTTCATCCCTCTCTTAGAAGACCTCTTCTAGTGGAAATTGCTCAAGAGTTTGGATCGAGAAGCTTTGAAGGAAGCGGAGGAGACGAACATCGCGTAGAAAGGCGACGTCTTTTGGTGATAAAGAGTAGGATGGTTTTTCCCTCTCTTCTTATTCTTTTCTCACATTATATGATGAGTGTTCTTACTGATTTCCTTGAAGTATTGCTTTAAATCTTGCGAGATTAATGATTTATGTCTTGTTTTCCATGTGTATTGCGATACATGCATATATGCCTTCATGCTTCATGTCTAGATGGTAAATCAGATCAAAGTTGGATGCTTTATTAATTTTACAGAAGATAAAAGTTCTGATATTGCTTTGATTATGATGTCTAATGATTGAGTCTTATGCTTTAATGATCGTTTTGCTTAAATCGACTTAATTGAAAGATATTTGGTCCAAGATTGTGTTATATGGGGAGAAACATGATAAAAAGGGAATCTTTTGGTAATTCTAGTTAATTCCAGGATATGTAATTAATCTAGGAGGGGAGTACTATCATCTATCATGAGTAAATTATCATCTATAAGTGGTTCGGAATAAGAATATTAAACTTTAATCATGTGTTTCACTTTCGGCCAGAACTGTTTCTGCACGGACAGTCGACAGTAAATAATTCATAACTAATTCATATGATATCAGAAAAATATAAAACCGGTGGGGTTAGAAACGAGACCCACAAGGGTATTCTCAGTAAAAATTTCAGAAGATAACCTCAACTGTACAGTGTCTGGGAGCCACCGGAAGGGGACTGTTGTGCAAAAGACAGTGAGCAGAATCTAAGTGAAAATACTAAGTACTTAAGTAAAACCACTTAATAAGATGTGAAGATGGTATGACGCGCTAGTAACTAATACTAGACTATATCCTTATGATTATCACAGTAAGGTTGGGTTATGGTTAATATGATAGATGGGTAATACCTATGTTAAGAGAACCGTAATCGTGTATTTGAAGATAAAGCGTTTGTGTCGGTTTGAGGTTCTATTTGGAATCCAAATCATCTAGGACTCATTAATACCTTGTCTCTGATTTATATATTTCAATAAGACCTATATGAATTTCCATCTAGGGCTGAGCACGAACGTATGTATGGATTGTGTTATTCTCTTTGTGTGACATTTCTACTTATACTCTGTATGTGAGTCTGTTCCGGTGATTGATACCTTATGTGGTTAGAGCGTTGCGGCCTCTATTTCTTTGAATTATTATTCATCATGATTATTTGACTGATTCCTCCACTAGAGATCTTGCGGGATTCTCTCCGGAAGTGGATATACCTTATATTGTTAGAGCGTTGCTACCTCTATTCCTTTGAAATATTCTTCATCATGATTATTTGATTGATTCCTCCACTAGAGGTCTTGCGGGACTCTATCCGGAAGTGGATTCATAGTATGCTCAAATTATGCCATTGCTTGATCTTGCGGGGTCACTAATATTTGTGGTACTGCAGTTCCATACTGCCCAAAAAGAGGCAACATACGTACGTTAGATTGTTGACATTACAGAAGGTCTTCAGTCTCCGCCCATCGTGTCCGTAAGCACTGGTGGGGCTAGCACCCTAGACGCATGGCAGGGTTCCAAAAAGAGGACCCCTAGGGTGGTTCTGGTATAGTCACTTGCGGGTGATCGGTTCAGCGAGCAAAAATTGTACTCCTTTCGCTTTTAATAAGTGCGTTTGTTTACTGAAAGATGAAAAATCGTCAAGGTGAAAGAAGTACAAAAACTTTTAGTATGAAAATTTTTCAAGCCTGAAACATACTTTTAGGGTGTATTTATTTTAAATTATCCAAACAAATTTCATTTTTTACAAAGTTTTAGTACTTCTTTCACCTTGACGATTTTTCATCTTTCAGCAAACAAACGCACCGAATGTCTGGAGCTTTTTAATATGATTATCATTCCCTCCTTACTCATATGTGTAGTAGGAGCCTTATTGTTGTTTTCCCTACTTGCGGGTTGGAATTATTATTGACTAACCTTTCAGGTGTATAAATCCTTGGTTCAGTCCATATGTTGCGGCATCTTCATAAACCTTTGTTATTCTTATCCTATTCATATTTTTTGTTCTAATTCAGTGGGTTTTTACATCCTACTGAGTGTTTCTATGAAATACTCATGCATCCTCTGATGCAGGCGCAAATGGAAATTGAGATCAGGAAGTTGCAGTAGTGAAGCGGTCGCAGGAGCCGTGAAGATTTAGAGTTTATATTATTTGCTTTGCTTATTTGATGCTTATGACATTTAATGGCAATTGTGTGCCATAGATTTATAGGTTTATTTTATTTGACTTTCTGAATAGGATTAGTATCTTTATTAAGTGAATTTCATTTCATAGTATTCATTGATGTCTGTATTTGTATTGCACTGATTATGGGCATGACCGATTACACATCCTTTTGAGATGATCGTAATTGGTGGTGAAATCGACTGTTCGGTCTCGCGCCCGAGATTCTCTACCTCCAAATGTATATCATTGATTGGCTTCCGCACTCCGATCGAGGTGTGGGATTTCGGGGCGTGACAATAACATCGGGTCAGGCTAAAAAAAAGCCACGTGCCTGCGTGGCTAGTCAAATAACCGATCGGGAATTATTTTTGAAATATTCCCGATCGGTAATTTTTTTTAAGTATTATTTGGTAAATTCCCAAAGTAATACCTGGATCCATTCCAAAAGCATATCCATATGGTTGGCCACATTGGTAATATAATGGTCCTGCAGAAGGCAAGAGAACACGAGATGTTGAATTGGAGCCAGACCTAAATTCTTTGCGACTATTTTTTCTTGAAAGAAATGGAAAACCACTTAAGTTATGAATTATGATCAGATAAATTCTTTATTACGAAGTTTTTCTAACGCCAAATATTTTCTTTACACATAAGGTTTGCATCATTGCCAACTGCTTTGACATGTGTAGACACGTGGCTGATTATAAAATGAAATTGAAATGGAATACAAGTAACCCAACATCAAGATATGGACCTTGTGTCAACTGACATGATAATCGACCTCAATAAACCAGTAAGCCACTTCATAAGTTTAAATCCAGCTGTATACAATTTGCCCCAGAAAAAGTACGATAGCGGAAGAGTCTAAAATCCAAAACAACAAGATTGTCTGCACAACCTTTTTAGTAGTTTTCCATTTTTACTATAAAGGGGAAAAAATAGTCAAGCATTACAATTGGAAACATCCACATTCCTGCAGATAAAATTGATGCATCGCCTTTCAATAGCTGAACAACTCTACACAGCTGCACACCATCGCGAATATCCTCAAACAAATTGGATATTGTGAAGTTATATTCAGCAATTGGTAACTGCATTATGTATATATTCTGAACATTAGCCACTAACATCAATGTAAACTTTGCTCTAGCTATTACAGGTGTCTGAACACAATATTATGAGATAAATGTGATAAAATGAGAAATACTTGCTGATGATTAACTTTGTAGCCAAGTATCACAAGATGTGCAATAAGATTGCCTTCACCATGCATTACTGCCGACAAAAACTCTAGATGAGAAAAATAGTAAAGGAATATGAAGGCTCAAGTTAAATGTTTATTCTACATATAGACTAGAATATAAATAGCAATACATCACAAATTTCACAAAGCTTACAGCTATATATGAAATTCTTACCCTTAATATGTTCTCGGCTTGATTTAATATGTGTTCACAATCAAACAATAGGGGAGAACCCCCATCAAATCTATCAATAACATATTTAAGTGGAAGAACACTCTGATCCTTGGCCTTATTAAGTAAAAGAACTAGTAGTAGAAACCTTTTCAAGATAATGTTGCTTAAAGCCTCAAAGTAGCCAGGCCTGTACAAACCCTCAACCTTCTTGTTGTAGGCGTACGACTTTGCAAGACCACTATGTGAAAGTAATTGCCTCTCTATTACCGTTTTAAAAAATAACTCATCCTGGTTAACTTCATCTTCTTCTGTAGGCAACAGGGAATCCCCTCCGAAAACCACGTGCAAGCCAATTCTTAGCCACGTCAGATTGTAACATAAAAGAATGTTCACGGCTGTTTCCTTCAGCCTAACATCAGTTACAAGCAGACAATTTGCCTTTATTCTCAAACGGCCTTCATCAATATTCTGCTTGGAATAAGCGAGTAATATTAAAAAAACACATTAAGGTGAAAAATTACGTGAGCATAAGGCTACAGAGATGCATTTATTAACAGGCATCTATTCTCACATGCACTAACAATGATATATCTTCCTTTTGACAAATACTAATTATAGTGAGCAAAATGGAATAGAAGAAGGAAACTCAACTGGACACAATGTAGGTTGATTACGCTCATAATATCGCGATGAAAAAAAGTATAAAAGTTTTATTAACTTTCTACTCAAAACTCACAAATGAACTATAATTCAGGTGAAATTATTATGGAAATAGAAGCAATTTACAGACATACAAAGATAAAGAGATACTTCAATTCCATGATAAATGTCTACTAAATAGGTACATTAACAGGTTAAAGAAAAAACATACCTTAGTGACATGGATCATCGAATTGAGCACTATCATCTGATTTTTAAATCTAAATAAGGCCCCATTCGGTCTTTCAAATCCTCCAAACTGCACATCTCCTCCAAGGATGCACGCAAAGTCGTAAAGTCTGCTGCCCCGTGTACCGATGTCTTTGACCCTCGAAGGTCGCCACGAGTTGTCCCTCCGTGAGAAGTTATTACCTGCGCGCCTTAAGCAGGGGAGTCATGTCCATCACCCCATGTGGTGATGAGCACACTCTTCCCCCTGCGCGGCGCGTATCTAATATTTTCTCTCCCTTCGTAGCCCACCTATGTGGACGTCTGGCCCGTCCAAACTCTCACGCTTCCCCTTGGTCGCCAACTGGTCCGGGGCCCCTACGCCACCGGGTAGGGTGCATCCACATGCAGTAGGGTTTTGGAAAATGAAGTTAAATCAGGGGAACAAGGACTGAGTTAGACAATCAAGAGAGTGGTCGCGGCGGATTTGGACTTTGCGGGAAGACTGCCACTGCTCGACCTCGAAAGCCCTGAGGCGGTGGGCGACCTTGGACTGCATACGGAGAGAAGAGGAGACGAGGCGAGGTGAGGCAAGCCGAGACTAGACCGAGACGAGGCAAAGATCGAGATGAGACCGAGACGAGGCGAGGCGAGACCGAGACTGGGATGAGACAAATCTCGGCTAGGCCGAGGCCGAGGCCGAGACGAGACTGAGACCAAACGAGATGAGGCCGAGGCGAGGTGAGGCGAGAACGAGACCGAGGCGAGACAGATCTCAAGGTCGAGGCGAAATCGAGGTGAGGCAAAGCGAGACCGAGACCGAGACCGAGGCGAGGTCAAGGCGAGACCGAGGTGAGGTGAGGCGAAAACGGGACCGAGGCGAGGCGAGAATGAGACCGAGACGGGGCAAGGCGAGGTGAGAACGAGACCGAGACTAGACAAATCTCGGCGAGGCGAGACCGAGACCGAGGCTAAGACGAGAATGAGACTGAGACGAGCCAAATCTCGACGAGACAAGGCGCGACGAGACCGAGATGGGGACGAGACAAATCTCGGCGAGGTGAGACTGGGACGAGACTGAGGCCGACAAGACCGAGACCAGGCGAGACGAGATCAAGACCGAGACCAGACGAGATGAGGCGAGGCGAGATTTGTCTCTTCCTCTCCTTCTCTTCTTCCTCCACTTAAAGGAATTATATAATGTGTCAGAACCGATTAAAAGATCATTAAGAGTTTGTATAGAAAAAACCCAAAGAAGAACTTGGTAAAATTTTTTCTAATCTATCTGGTTCGTGCTCCAATGGATGGAGAGTTAAGGGATGCAAAAACTAATGAAAAGTCATATTTTGAGAGACCAATAGTCAAACTGTCACTACCAACGTCCGGAAGCATTACAGATGCTTCGTATGATCTCTATCGGACGTCCGGCAAATGACTGGGCGTCCGCTCTTGTTTTCCCCTTGTTTTGAAAATATCCAACATATTTTTGAAAAATAAAATTGGGAAACCGTATTAGAGGTGCATTCTGAATGGAAGATTAGGTGGCGGCCCCTCACAGGAAGCGAAATAGCGAGTGGGTTAGCACCGAGCAAGCGTAGCATTTCCCAAAAAAAAAAAAAAATGCCACGAACGCGCAAGCAGACACACTGGCTCCTGCGTGGCTAGATACCCTTCCAATGGTTATATGTCTTTTAATAATTATATTTTGGTAATTTTCCCCATTAATGTTTTTAATTTCTGTAAATTCCAACGGCTTATGCTGTTGTCTGGTGTTTGAATTCTGTTTAGTGAAAATCATTTTTTCTTAAGTTTTTCTTAAGTTTGAACACGAAGCAGATCAGGGTGAATTGAAGTATAAGCACTCGTGGTGCAAATTAACGGCACGATATTCACTTGGGCTAACAAGGGTGGTGCGCTCATCTGAATGCAGAGGTTGATTTTAAGATAATTTTGGCGTTCATCGGGTACATAACCTTGCCACTTTCAGTCTCATGTGTGCATGGATTCAGCCTAAATCTGTGTTACAATATTGATGGGGTGATTGCAGCGAATATCATCTATTGCAAGTGCAATGCCGCTACAGATATTCTTGTCAATTTTTTCCTACTACTGTCTGAAAACCTCCCCTTCTTTCATCTATTGCATGGCCTGTGTTATGGTAGAAACCACATGCAGGGTTCTGCCTCTACTCTCACTTCTAATTCTAGACCCGATAGGATGGATGCGTTACTTCTATTCCATGACTGATAATGTAGGTGATATGATGACGGATGAAGAAGGCAGATCGTGGAATTGAAAGTTTGTCTACAGTAGTTTCCAATTCCAGATAGCACTCGGTTCTATTGGTTGCACGTATAGAGAGAAACATAAATGATGAAAAGCTCATAATCGCAGAAGTTACACTTCTTTGTAGCTAATAAAGAAAAAAAAACAAAGAAGTTAGACTGCTGGTGAATTCATAGGAATGAGGAAGGCCATCTCAGGTGCCCTCATTGATAAACACAATAACATTGCATGAAGTTCTGAGTAGTAGCACGTAATGTGACAAACATAATAACAAATGCAAACAGATACACACGCACACAATGGCCTTTTTAGATCAAACGCGCAAACTTTCCAGGCGATGACAAATTGTACCAACATTTCATAGTTGCAAACAATGACCTCCCCTTTTTTCTACTTCAATTACACAAGATTCCATTTAACCGAGTTTCATAGGAACTGTGGCGCAAACCATTGTTTCCAGAGTACCCTCTTTGAGTGTTGGCATGATGGTGACGAGCCCTTCGTCATGGAAAGCTCCAACAGAGTAAGATACAAGAACTGGCTTATTTCCCCTATAGAAGCTCACCTCATTAGCCCCCAACTCTTCCCAATTTGCTGATTTTAGCTTATTCCCATACGAATTGCCAATCATCACCTTTTCTTTCTCACAAGTCTCAACCTTCCTGTCTCCACTTCTGTTACTAACAATGGTACTGAACTTATCAATCAATTGAATACCATATTTGATCTTCACCTGATCAAAGCAATGCCTGGTGAGAGCCAATCTGGCTTCTCTGTGATCCGAATTGGTGAGTCTCTCAGGACCAACGCCGGATAACTTGAAGACCATACTCTGGTACTGATGGTTATCACCCGCACTAGCACTAGGAAGAGTGACGGATTCACCTGTCCTCTTGAAATTGGGCAGGTAGAATAAGGGCAGCTTCGAGATGTCATTTTGAGAGAGAAGCTTACTGTGGACCCCAGCCCACATTCTCAGAAATGTGGCCATGAGCCAAGGATCAGCCAGCAAGTGGCTGCATGTAATCCCAATAGAGTATCCATCTCCTTCAAAGTTGGTCACCTGCAGTGTCCAGCATCCATCAAAACATATTTTCAGCCATTTATATGTAAATTTATCTAGGAAAAGTTCATAGTATGCCACTGCCTTCTCACCTGAACATAGAACAATGCATAGAATTGTGGGTTTTGTTCGTCAAGATCCTTCCAGTAGCAAAGATGAGGTTCAGCATCTTTTCTCCCGCCCGATTCCAGGAGGAATTCGGACAAGCTCATATCCATTTGGGCCTGGACAAGTCTGACCCCGGAATCATTATTGATCAAGTCAAACTCGCCATCACTGGTCTTGTGTAGCCTTCCTGCCATCATGGGTTGTTCACACAAGGCCAAGCTGAGGGAATCCTTGAGCCATCCACCAATCTCCAAGCCACACTCTTCTTCCTCAGACTTCTTGTAGTACAGTAAAACTTGCATGTGTTTCTGGACGAAATCCGGACGAAGTTGACCGACAACTGAAATCCTGCGACTCGTCCTCGGCTCAGTCACCTTGGCCGGAATAACTGTCTGAATAGCCTCAATTCGTAGTTTGTCAGCGAAGTTGGGGGTGGTGTTATTGGTAATGGCCTCCATGGAAGGACTAACCAAGTGTGGGTTGCTTGGGAAGTAGAAGGGTAAAAAGCAGGATTATGTTATGAGGGAGGTTGTCCAATATAGAGGGGCATGAGTTGTATATATACTCCACTATAAATGTGTACAATTGTAATTTACATGATTTAGATTCAATTAGATTTACAACACTGGATACTTGGAGTGTTAGATTTTGGCTTGCATCACTACACATTGAAAATTAATTAGTAACTATCCTTCATCTATTGCGTGGAAGTGCTTATATCGTTGGGCTGATACACCTAATGAGAAGGGCAAGGGGTGGTTGCTGGGTCCTAAGGAAGGAGAGTATGCGTATTGGCAAAACAGGAGTTTGGTGATCGGATCACAGCTAATCTTGCAACAAAAAGAGGTTGCTTAAACTAACTCAACTCGGTGATGGCGATTGGGAGCAAATAACAGACAGGATTTGGTGGTGTTCCATTGTTGACATTTTTGGCAATGCACCCACATTGGTTGATTCCTTTTCTTTGCCTAATTAAGTTAGTTTATCTTGCATAATGAACTGTTAGCTTGACCCTGTCTCCCACTTGATCATACAGATTATTGATTGATACATACAGTTCTTTCGGCTACCTAAAACTGGTGCATCTTAAGGAAATATCTGCATTTTCTGCCAACATGTATAAGAAATACTGTAACAGGAGTTGCTCTATAATTAACATAGTGAATTGGTTATTTGGTTTTGCGAGGTTGAGTAGGGTGGACGTCCCTTTGATCTACACTGTTTCTTTAAAAAAAACCACTAAGGGTGGGGGTTAGGCAGCTACCAGTTAATTAAATCTAAACTGTGTTTTCCTTGTAACAAAGTGATTAAAAAGTTGCACATATTATGAATCAGTTTACAAAGTTCTTTGGCAATTATTGAAGCTTCTTAGATAACTGATTTATATTATGAATCAGACACTTGTTCATTTTGAGTTTTTTACTATATAGGGCCGTTTGGGGCGTGAAAAAGTCAAAACATCCAGAGTGGATTTTGGACATCCGCTGTAGCATCCATGTTTTTTCCATATCCAACCTGAAACGTGTCCTGAGGTGTTTCAGCTGGATAGGAAAAAAACCTGGATGCTACAATATAGCAAAACATCCGGTCTAAATGTTTTACTTTTAATCACGCCCTAAACGGCCCCATAGTACTCTCTCTGTCTGGATTTATTATCTGCCTATTTAATTAAAAATTAACTAAGGAGAAAATAAATCCAGACAGAGGGAGCCGTACATTTTAGATAAAAGTGTCGATTTGATCTTCAAACAATGATAAAGCCATGAGATTCTCACAGTTCTTTAACATAAACACCACATTAAGGACCAGGTAACTGGTCATGACCTGGTCACATTCACCCACAGCGTTGAGGACCCAATGCATTAATGCCAAGGTTTTTAAAACCGGATCGGCCATCGAACCGGATTGATGGCCGGTCCGGTTGGACCGCGGTCAAACCGTGGTCAAACTGGTTGGGCTAGTTTAAGTAAAATAAGTGATAAATATATGTATTTGTATAACACTAACATCGAAACAAATGTAGCTCAGGTGGTTAAGGTTATATGGGTAAAGGGGGGGTCTGAGGTTCGAATCCCCCCTCTTGTAAAAAATTTTTCAAAAAAAATTATTATTATAATCTGAACCGGCCGGTTCCGGTTCTCCGCGGTCGAACCGGCCGGTCCGGTCCGGTTTTGAAAACCATGATTAATGCACATCCAAAAGGAAACTGGTGAAAAGGTGTACCGTTTAAATGACGGGCCGGGCTGTTTGGATATTAATCCTCAGCAGATTCAAGCCCTATTTAATGCAAATCTAACTATTTCAACTGTTTTTATGTTTGGATGCTAAAATTCAATGAAATGAAAAATTTTAGCAGAAGGAGGATTCAGGTCCAATTCTGCCTGAATCACTGAATCTCCTCGGGTTGTTCACACAAATTTCAATTCGCAAAATTCACTATCCAAATTCCAAACATAAAGACATGTTTCTGGTGATTCCGCGGGAATCCACTAGAATTTAACTTCGATTCCATTGCCCCGGACACCACCTAGCCTTCAACAAATGCAACATAAAAATGTATAAACATAAGAATGACACCTAAGGGGCCGTTTGGGGGGTGATTAAAAGCAAAACATCCAGATAGGATGTTTTGCTACACTGTAGCGTCTGGATATTTTATATATCCAGCTGAAACTCCTCCTGAGGTGTTTCAGCTGGATGTAAAAATCCACATGAATGCTACAGTATATATCCAATATCCAGTCTGGATATTTTTGCAATAATCATGCCCCAAACGGCCCCTAAATCAAAGGTGACATACACCACGCCCATGCACACTGCGACCCATATAGACCCCTAGTCCACGCCTCGCACTTGTCACTAACCTTCAAAACAAGTCATGTAGATTAACATTACAATAAATCAATTATCCAAAAAAAACACATTACATTAAAAAACGGTAATACAAATTAATATTCGTTGACAAAAAAAGTACTAATTCCTTCCATTGAAGCCTATCTGCACTTGAAAACGAATTGAACTTATTAGCCGTAAGTAAGAAAAAATAAGAATCTTCCTTCCGTGTTTTTGGTCGTGAGAGATCAAAGTGGTAATTATGAACCAAGTTTTATCAAATGTAGACAGGCTTCATAGGACGGCTTCTTGTGCGCAATGACTCTTTGAAAACACCTGATGATGAGAGCCAGCTCGCTCTAACTAAAAGAGATGAATGAGGAAGACTGAATAGGAGCGAACGAAGCTCCCAATCTAATAAGGGGATTTGCATATCACTCTTAGTTATTCGTTTGCTATTAATGTAGTCAAGTAAGTACAACCACTGGCTCATAGAGTCATAGTGATGGCTTTTGTTGCTTTCTTACACCAATGCCGGATATAGAGCTCGACACCCTTAGTGATGTGCCAAGAGAGCAAAAGGGTGCCTGTGAAACATGGCTAGCTATCGTCAGCTTTACACAAAAAAGAAAAAAAAAGTAAAAAATGAAAGAGAATCATAGTTAAACTTGTAGGTCGGCCTACTCCCTCTAACTCATATTAATCTTGCATGAGTTGTTTAATCTAAATTTAAACGTAAATTTGGAGACAGGAGTAAGTAGAACATAAAATGGGACAGTTAATATGAGCTAGAGGGAGTATGTACTTGTATTCGCGTGGTTTGGATTGCCAGAGCTGGAGCCACCCCTCCAAGGGGTGGGTGTAATGTTTGAGCAAAATCCTGCTGAAGGGGACCTTCTCACTCCCATCCAAACTCGTTTGGACCTCACTGGCTTCTTTGTTTTTTTATTTTTTGGCATCCACACCTCACTGGCTTCTTCCCATCGTCGGACATGAACTCCTCGTCCTCGTTTGGCAAGTCGAAGAAAGAACGAGAAGCACTCAGTGCGTCTATTAAAAAGTTCGCCGCTTAACGACAGTTCGGGGTTAATTTTGATGTATCTGAGTTGGCTTCCAAGCACACAGCCACACACAAGAGAACTAGCGAATGCTTGCGATGTGCCGCCCTTAACCCAAGTGGAGTTTGGATGCTCGACACGATGCCTGGATCACTAAATGCAGTGGGATGGCATGAACCTAACCGGCTCAATCTGGTCTGGGTCCATCAATCCCTCTCTTGCCACCGATCTCCCAAGCTCACACGACACTTTTTGTTTCGTTTAATTTGCACTAAACCAAGCAGCCATCATTCAGGGGGTTTGGGGCACACAATTTATTTTCTATTTTTTTCACTTTCAAGTGAAACACTTTGGGACGTCAGACATTCTTAGTAAAAAATCTAAAAATAAATAGTAAAAGTGAATTTTTCACCATAGATGCTTTGGATTAATCACGAACGGCCTTGAATATGAAGATTTAAAGCGGGAAAAGGTGAAACAGCAATTAAAAAACTGCATCCTACATGTAAGCATGTCAGCACGGGGGAACCTTTCTTCCTCATGTAGACATTTGTAAAACAACTCCCTGCTAGGAGGAAAAGAAGTCCCATAGGTTGGTTAATAGTAGGGATGCCACCGGGGCGGGTTTGGGTCGGTTCTTGGCAAATCCGGCCCCGGAACCGTTGTAATTCTTCAAACCCGGAACCACCCCAGACCCACTACGGGTCCAATTTTTGGACCCATAACTGCCCCGGTACCAAATCCGGAACCGCCCCGCCCCGCCCCGCCCCACTCCGATACCAAATCAAATTTTTTTTATCTATTTTTATTCTTTTTCAAACTTGCATATTAAACTTTGATTATTTTGATTATTTTTTACTTTTTCAAGCTAAAAAAGGGCACTAAAAGAAAAAAAAACGAAAAGAAGAGAGACCTAACTTGAGTTGAGTACCTATATATCGGGTCGGGCCGGGTTTTAATATAATACCCAAACCCGCCCCGACCCGGTGCATCGGTTCCTCTTTCAAACCCGGAACAGAAACCGGTACTGTGTAAGGTTTCCCAGAACCGGCCCCAATAAGGCCGGGTCCGGTCGGGTCGGGTAAAAACCCGGCCCCGGTGGCATCCCTAGTTAACAGCAGCTTCCGTTCCTCTAGAGGTAAGAGCCAAAAAAAAAGAACAAGAAAGAAACAGCTTCCTTTCCTCGCTACCATCAGCTCATCCATACATACGCGGGCTAACAAAAGCTTCTCTTCTAGTTACATAGCTGAATAGAGGAAAATATTAAGACACCAATCTTACCTCAACTAATGCACCACATCCTATAAGAACTTCGTAATTAAACGTCTTTGGCCAAGAGTAGTACCACTCATCCTTTCTACTGTAACCCTTTTTTCCGGCCGATATTGACCATAAAAAACACAATGGCACATAAAATCTGTAAATGCTTTTATTACTTTTTTTTGGGTAATTGAGTTTCAATAATCTCCACACAGGCTGACTACAACAAAGTGAGGCAAATCAGTTCCTAGAACATCATCATCATCATACGTTTTATCCCAGCTATCTCAGATCGGCAGCATAGATTATATACCACGTTTGACTCTTATTTGAATAAAAATAATATAAAATTCATACAAAAAAACATAGTGGAAAGTTTTTACGCCAGATGCTCTTTCTGACGCAACCCTCTGAAGAAGGGACGATGATAAGAAGATTCAACATCATCATATTTATCATACACTTTTCCAAATACGTAAATTGGCTTTATGATGGTTGCACATGAAATATTAATATGAAACCAATTCCTAGAACGTACACAAAGGAAAAAGCCTGAAGGCAAAATAAATCTTCCCAAATGAAGGAAAAGAATATATACAAGATCAACATAGAGCTAATTACAAACTAATTAATATCAGATCATCCAATATCTATAAAAGAAACAAAAGTTTAAAATATCCTCTTTCTAGAGGATAAATTTCAAATTATTCCTATGGCTCCCTTTTATTAAGTTGCTTCTTTAACTTTTGTAAAAGTTAAACTTCCCCAAAATGCATTGTCGTGTTGGTATTCAGTCTCTTGTGTAGTGAAGAAGCCTGGTTCGGTTCTCCACTCAGGCATAAGGGGGATCTAAGTAAGTAGGGTGTGAGTTGCTAGTGCCTTGAGCACTTGTAGCTAGGAGAAAGAAGAATTATACTACTTGAAAAAGACACAAAATTTACTAAAATCGCCACTAGTTTTTTAGAGAACAAAACTACCCACATTTTTTAGGGGCCGTTTGGATCGTGAAAAATCCCATGGAGGTATTTAGCTAGTTAGTGGATAATCCCAGGAGTGGATATTTGAGATTTTTCACAATCCAAATGGCCCCTTAACTAGGTTTAGTTTAGGAACATTTAAAAACAAACACCATTTGCACCTACAAAGCATTTAATAATAATCATGATCATCAAGGACTACAATACTATTATTACCTTGGGGCGACACTCCACTGGACGCAGCTTTAGATTCCTTCACCATATGCACCTACAAGGCATTCAAACAAAAAGATAAATACTTTGTTAGATAAATACCTCTTAGATGCAAGTATGTGTAAAATTACTCTCCCCGATCATGGATCAATCAATACTTATAGAGAAAAAACTAATCAGTCCTCAAAGTCCAATGATCCTCCATTGAATGGCCTTGGTGAAGCGGCATGCTTCCTAAGGCACCCACAAAATGGAGGAAGTAGTATTGGCAAGGAGGAGAGGAGGCGTCAAAAGTATTGATGAGGGTTTCTAAGAGTAAAGGGGTATGAGTTTAACAATTTGAGCCCATTGAGGCCAAACACACCACACAAGGCCATGCCCGCGATAGGGTCGACCCCACATACAAATCACGCAAGCATCACAATCTCTATGTCCTTGATACGGACCTCACAGTGTCAAATGCACCTAAGTTTGCTTAGTGCATGCATGAAACATATAAGCATATGGGTTCCATTGAGGATGTACATGGATGTGGTGGTGGTGCATGACCTGATCCGACTCGGCCGGAGTCGGTCGCGAAGGTCACATGGGCTGAACCCATACCATGAGAGTACATGGGCAACTTAGATTCAGATTTGGGAGAGAGAGAGAGAGAGTTGTAAATGGAAATTTGATGGAAACTAGAGGCCATTTTCATCCTCTGGTTTTTTCAAATAAAGTTCATAGAAAAAAAGTAGTTTTACAATAATAGACCCCTCTACCTATCCTTCAATAAAAACCCTAAAAGAATTGATAAACACTTGCCAGTTGTAGATCCAGAACACATATAGCACTTCGTCTTATATAGAAAAAAGAAAAAGAAAACATATATCAACACTACCTTTTAGTATATTAGTAGACGTATACCAATTAGTGGCAATCTACGTACGCCAGAATTGCCTTCCCTCTTTTCAAGTTCTTTTAGTCATCCTGAGAGTCTTAATGTAGCGGCCTCCACAGGGAATGCTGCCTTCGGTGGCTGAGATGAAGTTGAGGAAATCAGTGAAGCTGCTCCCTCTGTATGCCCTAGGGTTTGTACCATGGTCCACCAGCTCATCCAGCGGTTCAACCATGTCGTCCATGGATGCTGGCCACCGAGAACCTTGTATGCTGATTCAGTGTCACCCTGTGTAAAATGCTCTTGCACAGCCCATTGCTAAGCACCTCCATGTGGTCCCCAACATGGACCTGAAAGGACCCCAGCACCTCCGGGACACTCTTCCATGTGCCATCTTGTGGATCCATCACTTGGAGGCTCTGGCAGCTCTTGAGGAGGAGAGTGATGCAGCCGTAGTCGGAGTGTGGCGGCAGGCCCAGGTGATCCGGTCGGCCGGGCGGCAGAGGTGGGTAGCAATTGACAGCCATGACTTGCATCCCTTGCTCGAACCGGTGGCCCATGCATGTTGGATCCACTCCTAGCCTTTCATGATGGCCAACAGGATCCTCAGGGCCACCTTCCTTGCTTCTACAGCGTACTTGCCCATCTTTTGCCTAATAATGACATTATCAATCAACAAAAGTCAGAACGAACGCAAAAAAGATGATGGTTTATTGCATAGTGTTACATACACAAGAAGACACTAATGATGTGAGCTGGCTAGCTCTAAGTGAATGAAAGAATGAGGAGTGACTATTGAGCGAGCTACGGAAAGGTCCAAATCTGATAGAGGATCTGCTTATCACTTTGAATATCAATTCAAATTTTAATGATTAAATAACATAAAATACAGGCACATGTTCAAAATGATGAAGCTGGTTTTTGTTCCTTGGTTCCACAAAGCCATATATACTATACAATGTCTGTCTGTCCTTAATAAATAGCTTTAAAGCTAAGGCAAAAACATGAAGAGAAATATTTGAAGGTGCATGGTGAATGCAATCTCAAGATGCCTCTCCCCCCAAAAAGGTCTGCCTCCAGCCATATTAGGCTGGATTCTCCTGCAAGTCGTTTAATGTAACATTTTATATATTAACCGTGATCTAGGAGCAAGGAAGCTAGTAGTTTAAGTACCTATAGTCTTTAGGTTTGGATGGCCAGAGCTTGAGCCACTCCTCTAAGGGGTTTGCATAATGTTTGATCAGCATTCCGCTGAAGGGGAACCTTCTCAATCCCGTCCAAGCTGGATGTATATCTCACCGGCTTCTTCACATCATCAGACATGAGAAGCATTCTGCTTTCCCCTATGTGAACAAATTGAAGTGTTCATGATTTCCTTTGTAATCTGGAGTATTATTAATCCTGAGGACCTTAGTTCCATTGCACCTGTTCCACTTCCTTCGCTTGTATAGGCTTTGTGTTGTCTTGGTTATCTGGTAATATTCATGGCATGCACGGAGGTAAACATGGGTACAAACACACTTTGTTCCGACCATGACCCCCAGGGTACTTGATTCATTGATCCAAATAGCACGCCCAGGGTACTTGGCCAACCAGAGAAATTGAAGTTCTCTTTGTAAAACTTTAAAGTAAGAGATTTAGGCATACATGTAGCAATTAAAACTTTCAATGGTGTCTTTTTGCTAATCGTCTTCAACCAACAATGAGTTTCTGGTTTAGAATTTGGCTGAGAGTAATCTCGCTTAAGACACCGAATTAGGATGGCTAATGGTGTATTTATAACTAAACCAGAACACCATTGTTAAGAACCCCAAAATCCGTACCATCCATCCATAGGTCATCCAATGGTTCAGATCTGCCACTTAAAACCACAACTTAATGGGTATTCTCACTTAGGCCTATTACCCAGACATTTTTAAAAGCCCAAAATAGTGTCAATTGAGATAGTTGGGCCACTTTATGTTGTATTACAAAAATAAGCCCAACATTCTCTCACTTGGCACAACTTCTCAATTGAGCCATAGAAAGAATAAAATCTCCCATTGACTCAATTAAACTAACCAAGTAGGTAATGGGAAACCTTAAAATAACTTTCGTATGCATATACAATACCCTTCGAACTGTATGTGGTAATTTTATACTCATACAAAATGTCATAATCGCATGAATCAAGGCGGTTATGTCCTCAGAGGAGAACATTCCCTTCCATGTATCACAGTGCAACTAATTCATTCTGGTTGAGTGCTATATGTGGCAAAATATATTTATGAGTGAAGGCATGCTCCTACTCATTTTGCAAATATTGTCTCATACTGAAGTGCACTGAAAAAAATGAGACACCGCGAGAAAAGAAACTGTAACTGCTATGATAAATGAGTAAAGTCCAGAAGTACATAAGCAAAATCAAATGCGTGATGAGTTAATAAGACCCATACGATCCACATGACTCTGAAACAGAGAAAGGGGTAAGCCCTTAGTCATTGGATCAGCAACCATAAGCTCAGTACCGATATGCTCAATTACAACTGTCCCTGCTTTAACACGATCCCGAACAACAAGATACTTTATGTCAACGTGCTTACTCCGACTTCCACTTTTGTTGTTCTTCGTGAAGAACACAGCAACACTATTATCACATAACATCTTTAACGGCCTAGATATGGAATCCATAATAGTAAGTCATGTGACAAGGTTCATCAGCCAAGTAGCATGTGACATGCCCTCATAACAAGCAACAAACTCTGTCTCCATTGTCGACGACACTGTAAGGGTTTGCTTAATACTTTTCCAAGAGACGGCACTGCTTGCCAAAAGGAAAATATAACCTGATGTCGACTTTTTTGAGTCAACACAACCAGCAAAGTTTGCATCTGTATATCCAACCAGTTCCAAATGATTAGAATGTCTGTATGTAAGCATGTAATCTTTCGTTCCTTGTAGACACCTCATAACTTTCTTTGCAGCTCTCCAATGATCCAATCCTGGATTTTTCTAGTATCTACCCAACATTCCCATAGCAAAGGCAATATCAGGTCTTGTACAGAACTCTAAGTACATCAGACTACCAACTGCCGATGCATAAGGAATTTCCTTTATGCTTTCCAATTCCAAAGAATTCTTTGGACACTGGAACAAGCCAAATTTGTCACCCTTCACAATAGGAGTTGCACTAGGTGAGCAGTTTTCCATATTAAAGCGTTTCAGAACTTTATTGATATAGGCCTGTTGAGACAACCCAAGGATTCTTCTGAATCTATCACAATAGCTCTCAATCCCTATGACACAGGATGCCTCTCCTAAATCTTTCATGTCAAAGTTCTGATAAAGAAACTGCTAAGTTTCGTGCAACATCCCTAAGTCACTGCTTGCAAGTAGAATGTCATCAACATACAAGACCAGAAATGTGTAATGGCTCCCACTAACCTTAAGGTATATGCACTAATCAACAATGTTCTCCTTAAAACCAAATGAAATAATAACATCATTGAACTTCAAATACCACTGTCGGGAGGCCTGTTTCAGTTCATATATTGACTTCTTGAGTCTACAAACCAGATGACTTCCTTTATCTAAGGTGAATCCTTCAGGCTGAGTCATATACACCTCCTCCTCAAGATCCCCATTCAAGAACGCCGTCTTGACATCCATTTGATGTAATTCCAAGTCAAAATGAGCTATAAGGGCCAAAATAACTCTCAATGAATCCTTCGTAAAAACTGGAGAGAAGGTTTCATTATAGTTAACACCATCTTTCTGAAGAAAACCTTTGGTTACAAGTCGGGCCTTATATCTGTTAATGTTGCCAGATGGATCGAATTTAGTATTATAGACCCATTTGCAGCCAAGAGTCTTGGTGCCCTACGGTAACGCTATGAGATCCCAGACTTGATTATCAGCCATAGATTTCATCTCTTCCTACATGACATCATACCATTTGATAGAGTTATTTCCAGAAATGGCCTGTGAATATGTACTAGGATCTTGAATGAGTCCAACATTCTCATCAGACTCCTGGAGGTATACAACATAGTCTGAAGGGAGTGCAGGTTTCCTTATGTGGGTAGAATAACTGGAACCCGTATTTCCTCAAACATAATGTGTTTTGGAGAAATGCTCCCACTGAAGTTGTCATACTCTAAAACTCCTTCTCTTACTAATCACTTTAAGCGGTCAATAGAGATATGCCCCAAACACCTGTGCCATAGCATAGAAGAGTTCTTTTTAATAACACTTTCTTGCACAAACAACATAGATTGTTCAAAGGAAATATGCAAAGAGAGACTATATAGTCCATCAATCTTTTAGAATCAATGGTGACTGAATCTTTTAGAATCAGAAATGAGGAATTCATAAACTAAAAATTAAAGCCATGAGGCACTAGTCTTGATACAGAAACTAAGTTTTTGGAAAAACTTGGAATATAGAAAATTCTTTCTAAATCTAAAGTGTATCCTGTATGGAGAACAAGTCTATATGTCCACACACCTTCAACCTTTGAACACATCTTATTTCCAAAATAGATGTTGTGCTCCCCATCATTTGGTTTCCTTAGACTGATAAACCCCTGCATGACAGTTGAAACATGGATTGTGGAACTAGAGTCAATCCACCATATGTTATTATGATGATAATCAACATAATTAGATTCATAACACACTAAAGATATGAAAGTACATCCTTTCTTGGCAAGCCACTTATGATAGTTAGGGCAATCTTTCTTCGTGTGTCCTTGCTTCTTGCAGAAAAAATATTTGGTTTCCTTGATGACACTAGTAGACTTCATTGACACACTTTTACCAGCTTTCTTCTTAGGAGCACCATGATTTCCCTTCTTTTATCCTTTATGAGAAACTAGATAGCCACTCTCCAGCTTCTCTTGTTTAAGTCTCCCCTCTTCCTGTACACACATACTTAGAAGGTCATTAACTGACCAATGCGTGTTATGTGTGTTATAAGGGATCTTGAATGGCCTATATTGTGCAAGCATGGAGTTCAAAATAAAGTGGACCAAAAAAGTGTCATCAATCTTTATTTTCATGTTGTTCAACTGATTAGCAATATCACGCATCTGCATGATATGCTCTCTCACCTTTTTGTCATCTGTTAGCCTCATGGATGACAACTTAGACATTAATGTACTAGCCAAGGCTTTATCAGAACTCTTGAATTGAGCTTCAATAGCTTTCAAAAGTTCTTGGGCTGTAGCGCATTCTGGGATGGATCCCCTAATACTTTGATTTATGTGAGGCCTCATGAGCATCATGCTTAAGCGGTTATACCGCTCCTACTTTTCAAAAGATGCTACCTCACTTGACCTACTTTTTTTCGTAGGAGTGGTGGGTACATCCATACGAAACGCCAAATCCAAGTCCATGCACCATAAGAGGGAAAACATCTTTTCCTTTCAATCCTTAAAATTGTCCTCAGACAATAATGGAAGGTGCGGATTAGGGTCAGAAATAAAAGACGGATAAGCTGCAATAAAAGAATAAATACATGCAAACATTAAAGAGGGCAAGAAACAATAACATAAGTATAAAAATAGCTAATGCTAAAATCATGTAGTAAAATTGTAAACCTCCATTTGGGCAAAGGTTGCAATCTGCATCAAATTTACAAAGCCGTATAGAAACAAATGTTCATTTTGTCTCATGATAAGGCTAGTGGGTTATACAGAAAACATTATAGAAAAAATCCCACACCTTTGGGCATAGGGATTCACCTATGTTAAAATATATAACCCTCCACTCTATCCTAACTATGTAACGCTAACTATCACCTCCATTTAGGGCTGGATGACAGTCTTTGTCACATAATCAAAATTTGATGATAGTACAATATTTTTATGTATGTGAATCTATGCACCCCATGGTAGCATTCTATATGATTCACACGTTGACAAATAACTTAGAATCCTTTGGCCATTCCTAAATCATCTCAACGGACGTAGAAACTGAATTTGTGCTATTCACCTTGGTCAAATAACAAAATGAATGCTATTAATTATTAGACAATCATAACAATATCCATAAACAAAATTGACTAGGGCATTAATGTCAATTTTGTCATCAGGTTTTTGGGACTCGGCCAGGGGTTCCATCACCACACACTACAATGAAAAAAAATATAGTCCAAAGTCCTTATACAGTCCTTTTAAAAAAAATATTTGTACAAGTTGGAAGCTATAAGCCACTGAAATAGAAAAAATATATATTAATTCTTCATGACTGCATCCACACGTGGTCCTTGAAGTCTGGTGTCGCTTACAATAGGTATAATGTACACTTTTTCACTCAAAGTTACATAAGCTCAACAAATTAAAAAAAAATTGATAAAACATATGATTGTAATATAATCCCCTGGCCGACCCATAACATTAATAAAGCTTTAATCATGATAATTAAATATTTTTTTGCCCCGGAATGGACCAAAACTGGGTCTGGAGACCCGGTTTGAGCTTGGTGATCAACAGCTGACCCGCGGGTCAAAACAGACTCGCGCCCAAAAGCGGGTCAACCACGACCCGCTTCTGCGGGTCGTCTTCAACTTCTCGACAGAGAGGTTGAAAGACCAAGGCGACGGAGGTTCTCCCCGCTGCCGTCCGGTGAAGCTTGCCGCCGTCCGAATCTGTGAAAAACAAGCCGCCCGACGGCGGCCATCACAGATGCGGGGCGAGACGACAGCGGCCTATACGTGGCGGCGGCATTGGCCAAGGCCCAAACACGGAGAGGAGGCGGCGCGGGCTAGAGTATGGCAGGATCGGAGACAGAGGTGACGGCCCGAAGCCACAGCGGTCGGCCCGAAGCCAGCGTGCGCTCACGGGTAAAAAAAATGAGATTTTTTTTAGTCGCCGCTGGACTGTGCGAACGAATCCGGAGTGCCGGCGCAGCGACGGCACCGGCCAGAGCCCAACACCTGGTGGCGGTGGCTCTGGTCGGTGCGTCTGCTCTGGCCTGCAATCTGGCGGCTGTCCGGCATATCTGCACGGTCTTGCTCTTTCCTTTTTCTTTTACGGCGAGGCCGGCAGCGACCAAAAGGCCATCCTTTTATATTATGTCATGACGGCGGTCGGCGGCATGCCGTGCAGTCCATTCGCGTCCGGGACGGCCATGGCGGCGAACAAAAAGCAGATACAAAACTGTCGTCGCCATGGCCGTCGGCCTACATCTGGCCATCGAACCGTGATGGCACGGGCGTCGGCCTACATCCGGCCGTCAGGCCGTGTTGGCTCTGATACCAATTGTTAAACTTTAAACCAAGAGATTTAGGCATACTTGTAGCTATTAGAACCTTCAATGAAGTCTTTCTGCTAATCATCTTCGACCAACAATGAGTTTCTGGTTTAGAATTTGGCTGAGATTAATCTCGCTTAAGACACCGAATTAGGATGGCTAATGGTGTATTTATAACAAAACTAGGACACCATTGTTAAGAACTCTAGAATCCTGACTGTTCATCCATAGGTCATCCAATGGTTTAGATCTACTACTTAAAATCACAGGTTAATGGGTATTCTCACTCAGGCCTATTATTCAGACAGTTTTAAAAGCTCAAAACAGTGTCAATTGAGATACTTAGGCCACTTTATATTTTATTACAAAAACAAGATAACACTCTTTCGAATTCACGGTCCATTGTAGGAGCCACTATGTGTTAGGGAAACGATATTTCTACATCAGATTTTCTACACATTTCCATACACAGCTAATGTGTATGGATATGAGTGGGTGAATTGGTGTAACCCTACATCAGTTCACCTAGTTATATCTATACACATCAGCTGTGTACGGAAATGTGTAGGAATCTGATGTAGGGTTATCACTGCCCATGTGTTACGTCCTGAAAGTTGAATGATCATGTTGGCGTTTGTGATGGTCAGATTTCCACGCCGTATCTTGGCTTAAGGACAGAAGTTTTTTTTTATATAATTGCTTGAGGACAGAAGTTGTGACATGCTGTTTGTTGACATTGAAAAAGGGACGAATGAAAACCAGAAACCAGACGCCTTTCGAAACTTTAGGCTCAGGCGGGAGGGGTTTCATTATTTAATGCTTTTCCCAAAACGTATGGTGATCCTGAACCCGTGTCAAGCATCCAAGTCGGCCACTTTGGATTAAGAGCTAGCTGCACTAATAAGATGAAAAGCCCACATGGTTACATTTTTACAAGCCCACATATTTATAACAAATTAATTACGCAGGGAAGATGTAACTTTGTAACCAAGTGAAAGCGCCGATGATGCAGGAATCTGCATTTGTCTCTGAACACCCTCCATCTCCCTCTCTCTTCCTATCTCCCAACCAGACCACATTCAGTGAACTATTTAAGTGGCAAACGATAAAAACAATATGGTCCAGATAACAAAAGAAACTACTGGATAGTTCCTCTCCCAGGAGAAAAGAGGTCTTATGGACTTTGCCTATCTTATCATTCCTTATATAAAGGTGTTACATAGCAAGCTTCCCTTCCTCAATCCTCACTAGCTTCTCACCATCATCTCAGCTAGTCTTAATGCCATGTTGAGCAAAAGAGAAGAAAATTCAGAGCCGGAGGAAGCTTCTTCAAGCAGCCTCACGAGTGCCATGAGCCTCATAAACACAGGCATCTCTAGCATTCCTCCTCGTTACATTCTTCCTCCAAGTGAACGCCCAAATGCTTGCCTTAAGCTACAACCAAACACATTTCCAATTCTAGACTTGGGCACTGTGCACCACCCCTTCCTCGGCCCCCAATTCATTCAGAAGGTCAATTTGGCTTGCAGGGAAGTAGGCTTCTTCCTGGTAAACTATTTAACATGTTGAACTGCATTCATTTGACTTGATCTTATTATCACCACAAAACTTAAAATGAGATTGTGAAAAAAAAGAAAAAGATTTAAACTAAAACAACAAATTTTATTGTCTCTGCAGGTCATAAACCATGGAATTGAACACCTATTGAAAGATGCACTTGAATCCGCATCCCTCTTCTTCAACCTGCCTGCTCATGAGAAAATGGTGTTGTCCTCTAACGACGTTTGCAAGCCGGTGAGATATGGAACGAGTTTCAACCAAACAAGAGACCAAATCCACTTCTGGAGGGACTTCCTCAAGCACTATGCCCATCCACTCTCTAAATGGATCAACTGCTGGCCTTGCAACCCACCTCAATACCGGTAAGTACTATTCATGTACACAGTCAGTCCATAATATTTAGGAAGCCTAGCATGGTACATAGTAATCCTAGCATATTATTAGATGCCATGGTGACATGGCCACTATACACCATGTTAGTAACATGGTACATAACGTAACTGCCCTGACAGCTAGGCCGATGTTACTGGACTCCTAGGTTTTTGCTGTGTTCGTAACATTAAAAACACATGAAATATTAACATATAAGTTTGTTACCTGACATGCAGGGAGAAAATGGGCAACTATGCAGTGGCAGTCCAAGCACTGGCCATGGAACTGATGGAAGCCATCTTTGAAAGCTTGGGACTAGAGCCCAATTACTTAAAACAAGACATGGATGCTGGGTCTCAAGTACTTGCTGTGAATTGTTATCCTCCGTGTCCAGAGCCTGGACTTGCATTAGGCATGCCCCCACATTCGGATTTTGGCCATTTGACCATCTTGTCACAAAATTGTGAAGGGCTGGAAATCTTGGACAAAGAAGAGGCGTGGGTCCCCGTTCCACACATAGAAGGGGCCCTACTTGTCCATGTAGGAGATCACCTAGAGATCATGAGCAATGGCAGATATAAGAGTGTGATACACAGGGCTGTTGTGAACGCCCATAAGAGAAGGCTCTCTATTGCTAGTCTTCACAGTCTTGCCATAGACAAGAAAGTCAGTCCAGCTGCTGAGCTAGTTGATGTCCACCACCCCATTGCTTACAAAGATACCAGCTTTGCAGATTTCCTCCATTTCCTTTCTGCAAACGATATCTACAACGAGAGATTCATCGAAACGCTCAAGATTAATAATGCCATTTCTAATACTTCATAGCCCTAAGCATTATATGTTTACAATTCACATATGTAAGTTCATGTTTTGTAGTTCATGTGTCTGTATCCGTGCGCTTCAGTGTCCGCTAACAACAACAATAACAAAAAATTTCCAAAAATTTCCGACAAAAAATTTTGTGCAGCAGCCAGAGCTTTATGTATAAGGACCAACAATAGCACATCCCATAATGAAAAGTGTATAAATAACATGTGATCACTGTTGCAAATTATATTGCTGTTGTGATCAAGAGAACTAGGACCCTATAAATGACACATTGTATCGTTAGATTTCTTCACCAAAGCATTTGTTGTTGAAATCCTAGTCCATATCCAGGCTTCGGTCAGTAAGCCAAGTCATCTTTTTACAATTCTTGAAGCTTTGCTTTTTCAATTTGTTCAGATATATCCCACTTTATTGCTTCCAAGCAGAGTTGGAAACAGCCTCAATATCAATATCAATAAGAGAAACAGCCTTTGCATTTGGCATGGCCCTCATTTACTTCATGGAGCTCTTTCAATAGCTTAGATAGCCTATCAACTAGATTTTCAATCCCTTGGATATGACCAAAAAAGCCTTCGACTGACACAAGATATGCAGAATTTGTTGGTGCTTGTCGCTTGGCACACTCCGGTTAAAAACTAATATCCGAGAAAAAAATCCTACCAATGTCTAAATTCTGTAACTTCTAACTTTGACTTGCAATCTTCAAATCCCTCATTTTTTTTGGGTGCAATCCGTCTAGATACTATCAAAATGGTTTCACAAAAAATGATTGAGAAGACTTGTCTTCTCTATCCAATTATTTGCAACCAAAATCATGAAGACATAACAACGGTGCCGACATGAAGCTCTTTAGCTTCGAGTTTTCCACCACTGTTCAATTATTTCGTTGTCCTTAGGCCCTTTTAGTTTTTGTATTTTTTTCCCCAACACTCCGATCGTTTTCAACACAATGACCAATCTATGAAACACCTCCTCGACTCCTCCACCCAAAAGAAAAAAAGTCACATATTTAACTGCCATTTTCTTTTTCATCTGAATGACTTAGTCTTAATTAAAAGGCGGAACACAGTCTATTCTAGCTGACTATTACTGATCTCCTAACCTTATGGATATTGGGATTGCCATATCTGACATAGTTATAATTATACTTCCATACGTAGCGGGGAAGAAAAACTATATGGGCCCATGCCTATGGAAACTTGCTAAGATTGACAATTAATTCCAAGCTATAACTGGAGACTTACATGGTTTTACGTCAGAAGAGAAGCTAATGCTCCTGCAGAACCATGTTAAAATGGGTGTTT
Organism: Houttuynia cordata; assembly: GCA_039654745.1. NCBI lineage: Eukaryota > Viridiplantae > Streptophyta > Magnoliopsida > Piperales > Saururaceae > Houttuynia > Houttuynia cordata. The sequence goes on along the minus strand of CM077505.1, from coordinate 30,601,950 downwards.
ATGGTCATATCGGCCATGTTTTAATTTAGTGATTTTGTAACTTGTAAGGCATCTCCCACCCCAGTAATGATTTCAGGAACCAAGGTTCCTGCATTATTAGCCATTTCGAATCTTTTTTCTTCCCTTTGCTTCTCCTTGTTCCCTCTATGGAATCATCTTTGTTTTCTTTCTTTCTCTGAAGAGAATTCTATTATTATTTTATAAATATAAAAAAGTTTTTTGCAGGCACAGGTCTTCTAAGAACATGTAAGACTGATGTACTTAACGATGCTGAAGTTCTTACGTCTCACTATTAGTTCCTTTCTATGGGATAATGCATACGCTATTTTCATGTAAGTGTCAAAAGAATAAATTATTTCATGAGCTTTTTGCATTGACAATTAACTTTTTTCCCCGTCAGGCCTAGAATATAAGATTTCAACAAAGCATAAACAATCGTTGCAACCTAAGTTCGATTTTTCAGAAACAAATAAAATAAATTCATCCTTTTAATAAAAATTTCTGATTCCCGAATTTAATTTCATGCAAAATTTAGCGAAGCTGTAAACATGCATATAGCTGAATTGTTTCTGACTAATTAATAGTGGTTTTTTGCCTTAGTCGTAACCACATTTACTCTTGACTCCGTTTTCAATACCAACTAAAGAACCTACTGCTTCTGCTTACAACTTACAAAGCTCCTCGCCGCCCCCAGTACATGAACACCCCCGGCGGTGTGCAACTCCTGCCCTTTGCCTGGCCACACCCTAACTTGGCTAGGCCATGAGGGCAAAGACGCAAGGTTTTATATTCAAAGAGTGATGACGAGTGGCCGGCAGCGTGACTCGCCCATACAGATACGGCTATTTTCACACTATATAGACCCTAGACACGTAACCTACCTGATAGACGTGCATGAATCTTTCATTTTTTGGCACACGACTTATTCATTTACGCTGTCAAATCTTCTCTCGTCCATCCTACTAATACATAGCACACTTGTTCTACTGTATTGTACTCGTGTACATGAGTACAGAAGGACAAATGTCCATATATCGTCCACAAGCCAGAAGGTGTAGCAGATTATTTCGAAGGATTTTAACTTCGGTAACTGCGGTAATTTGTTCGACTTTTTCTTTAATTAGAAGCTGTTGGGTCTGAGAATCGGCACGAGTGCAAGAGAGGACATACAGAAGAACCAAAAGCTACACGTTCCATGATTGCATGTCACTATTTCTTCCATGAAGTAGTACATGAGGAGGAAATGAGCAGACACTTGAACAGCAATTGCTACTCCTCGGTCTCCACCGAACATCTTCTCTCTTTCCTTCACAAAGCAAAAGAATTTCTTCATCTTTTATAGAAGAAGGCGAAAGCTGTGTCCATCGGCAGATATGGCCGGTCGTACATTGTTACCTCTTATCTCTTCTAACCAACTCCCGGAGTTCTACATAACGGAGAGTAAACATCCTGCAAGAATGTAACAAAAAATAAAGATCCTGCAAGTCTTACAGGTGATTGCAGCACACTGACGATGAATGCTCGAGACAGGCCAGCCACCTTTCATTACTTATAGCTGACAAATACTCATTATTAATTAAAGAAAACTGCTAACCAAAACATGGGGCTACGAGGCAGAGATCCCTGGCTAGATTGGTCCAAGCGGTGGAATTTGTGCTGAGCTCCATATTGGACAGAGTCTTGAAACTTGGTGGGAATACGAGTCTAGGGTGTAGAGATTTTTTTGTAGTGTTGTTATGCAATTCAATGCCCCAAAAACAAACAAAAAAAGCAGCAGCGGATTAGGTTTCTGCCCCAGGTGTTCTGTCTACTTTTTCCGGGCTGTGCCTTCGGCTGTATTTCTGCAGAAGTAAGCTGTTTGCTCGCTTTTGGTGTAGAGAGAGCCGCCAAACAGCTTATTAACGTGGTGGGCGACCACGGATTTGACTGAGGGCCTTGGGTTGGGCTGAATCCCCCCAAATCCGTCACTTTCGTAAGGGTGGTTTCTCTTTTTTATTTTTGTTATGCAATGGCTGGGAGGCCAACCAAGTTTTATTCATAGCGAATTCCAGCTTTGCCCCTAGTAATGTACCAAAAAACAAAAAAAAATTGGCCCAAGTAGTCAAACCCAGTTGAGACTGGATCCACAGAATATATCTAATTGTATATGATCTTCAATCTCCCAAACAGTAATGAGCATTACTATTTGCGTTGGTGCGGAAGGATTTAGTTAAAGAATTGACAGGCTAGTATATGACGCAATTTGCTTTAAGCACCATTGGTTCAAAGAACAATAACTATATGCAAGTGTTTGACAAATAAATAACCCATTAAGAGAAGTCTAAGAGATAAGCAGAGGGCTCAGTTCTACAATTAGATTGAATGATCACATTATGCAAGGCATTTGAGTACATGATCATCCTATATAAGACATCCCATTATGATCACCAAGTGTAAATTGCCATCAAGCCATGCATTTTTTTTCTTAACCGAAGGCAAGAAACTACTGAGACTTTAGTACAAATAACAGAAGAATAACTCATACACACAAAAGAAACATCAAACAGAGGTTGTCTATCAACTTCTTTTGTCTGTCAACTCCTTCATTAGTAAGCATAACCCTTGGATTAGGATTACACACTTTCACATCCTTCGGTGATACAAGCCAACCATTAAAGCCCTTGAAATCGGCCATTGCAATTTCAGCTGTTAATTTACCACATCTCCAAACAGGGTGACGCATTGTCAACCTGAAGGCACCTTGTATAAGCACAAGCCCCACTGTGGTAGTGACCTACTTGCATCACCACCCATGGTGACGGCTAAAAATTCGTAATTGTGGTTCCGCACAAACTTTATAACAATGTGTTCTGCAGTTCAGCCGTTACCTGACACAAGGTGAGCTACCTTCACAGCCATTAAGTATTCACAAAGATTTGTACTGCTCTATCAAACGAGAAGCATGCAAACGTGAGGTAGGACGAATAGTGCACCCTAGGTTCTGGAGATAAGAGATCTGCATATGATGGAACAAATGCAATCATATAATTAGACAAAACAAAGAAAGATATAGAAAAGAAAACAGGAAAATCTATCCTAGATATCTAATAAAGAAGATATCAAAAGCATATCTGAAATCACTTCATGCCAGTAACATTTTTTGCAGTCAAACAACTAAATACTGCATGACCTTAACAACAGCAAAATTACAAAGCGGTTTTCATAATTATAAGGCATCAAATTACCTGCTTGGGTGTAGCCACTGATGAACTCATGGAATTCTCAATTTTCATTTTCTGGAAGTGTTCCTAAGAAAACAAACGAGCTTAATTACATCATATGACCACTTCTAACATAAAAAAACTGATCAGCTGTTCCTTTGTTCTAGTTTTTTTTACATACTTTTTTTCTGCTAGTTGTTTAGCTTAGAAAACTAGCAAGAAGTAAATAAATTTTGATTTGAATAGCTCGTCGAAAACTTATGTAAGTCAAGCAAAGAAAAAATGAGAAGCAACACCGCACACACAGACAAGTCACCCCCCACAGATATAGATAAAATTCAATAACTATATATCTAGAGAGAGTGCAAGTGAAGAAATTAAATATTGTACCTGCTTTTCCCTCATCAAATGGGCACGTTTGTCGGCAGGAATCTGCTCCCATCTCAAAACCTGTCAAATAAAATTTTAATCAAGAAAATGTGATATTGAATTCTTCATAACAGATATCATGCTCATTTAAGATAACAGATTAAATTGTTAAACTACCTTATAACTAAACTTCCTTCAAAGGAACTGCATTAATATAAGGCACACCAATGGACAGCAAAAAATATTCTTTAAGAAATAGAGAGGAAAGGTTCACATAGCTAGCATAATGATAATAACTCGTCAGTAGAAGCTAATGACTTACATATTGTGCATAATGAAAGGCATCTTCGCACTTCAAACATTCCTTCAAACTACGCAAAACATTCTAAATAATGATGAAAAAAGAGGAAAAAAAGATCAGTGATCATAAAGAGCTGAATGGTTTGATGAAATGAGTTAAAAGATCCACGTAGCATCTTATTCTTGACAATTAGGCTTAGCACAGTTTTGTGCAGATATAAAAAACCCAGGTGCTCTCATTACCTTGTGCTTGTTTGTCTTGACTCTCAATCGTTCATCAATTACAAAGCCAACCTGCAACAGTAATCTAACAATGAGGTAATCGACCAGCAATGCCAGAGTCACTAACACTACCACATCACATTATTTAGTGATAATGAATGAGGTATTGACCATTAATTAGAACTGGGTGACAATCATAAGCAAGAAGCATGCACCTTATCCAACAATCTCCTTGGATCTTGAAATGCATGTTTTTTAGCCCAGTGACGAAATAAGTGTGAAACAACAGATCGGTCATCAACTTGAAACCTGCTACAGGGAAAGTCAAGTCCAAATCAAATTATTGTCAAATCATGATTGTATTCAACAAAGTAATCCAAAACATACTCAGTCTCATACAATATTACCTCCTTAAAAAAATACTACCCGCACCATAAACATCTACTGAATTGTCCAGAGATTTTTCATCAATTTTAGGTTGTGGACAGTGTGCAGCAACTGTAGGTTCACACTTCAGCAAAACATCAGGGTGGTTATTAGAATGGTTACATATATCAGGAACTTCTTGAGCTATTGTTTGCAAATCATTCCTGATCAACTCGTTCTGCAGTAAGTTAAAAGATAAAGTATATTATTTAGCTACAAGAAATAGGACAATCACTCTGCAGTAATAAACTACACAACGAAAATATTAATGTCATACATGTGAATTTATTCGAAGAACATACACATTAAGATACCATTTGTATCTAAGATATAAATGGTTTTGTACGTGCTTAGATACAAATGGTTTTATACGTGCACTTTCCTTCCAAGCCTTTGTGATTAAAAGATGCTTCATAAGCAAATAGGAGTAATAATTCCCCCCCCCCCCCCCCTCCCCAAAAAAAAATCTGCTTCTTCATATCGTCACTCTCTCTGTTGCTCTTACTATCTTAATTTATCTACAACAGCATTTGTAATAACTAACCATTTCTGCACCAAAATCCATACCTGATATTCAAAGAGATGGCTAGGGATCTCTTTTAGAAACCTAGAAGGTTGCAATAGCTGAAAATTTTCAAGCAGATATTTAGGATATAAATCCAGAAAGAAACTGCATAGAACAGATTAGAAACTGTGATATAAATAATCTAATTTTCTAACCTGCCAATTGGAATCCATGATAACATACAATATGTACAATTTCTTCCGAGCCCGTGTCATAGCTACATAGAGCAGTCGACGTTCCTCCTAAAATTCAATTTCAGGAGACATGAAAAGATTGCTAAAGGTAAATCCTACGATCAAAAGAGACAAACAAATAAACTTTCAAACCTCAAGTAAAGTGCCACCTTCCTCCATACCACTAAATTGATGCATCAACGGAATTTCACATTCATTTGCCTATGACAGTAACTAAAGAAGTCAAGAAATAGAGAATTCAAACCCAAGGAAAAGGGCAAATGTGAATTGTTTAACAGTTACCTTCACAATGAAAACTGTGTCCCACTCTAAACCTTTTGACTGCAAACAGAAGAAGGTATTTAGTGACATTCATCATGTGTGATAGTAAGTTGAGCTACAGCAGAAAAATATTGTAACATATCTTTTCGTAAGCAAGAACCTGATGAATTGTGGTCAATGTAACTGAATTCTTATTGTCAACCCTCCTAGACCGAAAATTTTCTCTCTCTCTATCAGATACATAATCTAAAAATGCCCCCAGCGTACATATACAGCCTTTCTCCTCCACTGAATGGTTTCCCTCCGTGTCCCCATAACTTAAATGTTTAGATAAAAAATCAGATGCATCATCCAGCAGATATTGAAGAACCTGCAACAGCAGTTAATTATATCTAAACGAAATTTATATGGCAAATCTGATCCAACAAAATTAATTTCTAATCTACTATTAAATATACATCAGCAACAAGAAAATTAATGGTTCTTAAAGAAAAATTATACCATAAAGAGTTCATAAATTCTGGCAAACCTCATTCATAGCTGGAAGCAGTCACTAATTGTATTACTTCCAAAAACGCACAATGATATTATGATACGTTTCTCTTCTCACAAGGAGAAACGCGAGTCTTCCTCAAGGGAGACAAGACCTCCGTACGTTTCTTTGAGGGAAACGAAAACCAACTAAGGACAACGTCCAAATTACACAATCAACAACCATTTTTTCATTCACAGTCATGTCCTTAAATCCAGAAACTTATTAACTACCCACGACAGAAATAACTCCCAGTAAATACAATGCAGTTGCATATCCCATTAACTACCCATTATAATTAAATTGCATACTTACATACATAACATATTACGACTGAACATATTATCCAAAAACAATATTACGACTGAACATCAAATACTCCAATTATTTTGTTCTCTCACATGCATTGATTAGTTACCCACTTGGACATAAAATATAAATGCCTGAAATTATTGAATAATAGTCTAAAAGATGTGCTGCACATGCAACCTGGAAATATCCTGACTGCTAAACTTCTTCTAAGGACCTAACTACGCAAAGGACTAATATTGGCCCATATTACTGTTGAGGGTGAGATGGACTCAACTTAAATAATCTATTAGTTAACCACTTCACCTAAAATCTTAAGAGGTTAGGAAAGGGACTAAGTATTTATATTAACCACAACTAATGTGCAAGCATGATTAAGCATGGCACATGAACACAAAAGAGAGGTACACACAACATGGAGCACTGCTTTCCATAGGACTTGAACAAGCAACCATGGGCTCTAAAACCCTTATTACTAAGCTACTTCCCCTAAAAGCTTAACCTATTATAAAAAAGATTGAAAACACATGTTAACCACCATAGCGTTGTCATAAAAGATCCATTTGCTATTCGTCAAACACTAAAATGCTGGTAAACACAAAATTGTTTTGCTTTACAGTAGAAAATCTGTTGGCACAGAATTGATCACTATTTGAATATTCTGATCAGGTCAGCATGTACCGACTTGCATAAAATGATATTTGGTACAATCAGCACAAGCACAGAAAAGTGCCCAAGCCCACCTCTGCAAATGTGCTCAAACTAGCCTTTTCACATTAACTAGTACGCATAGGTAAATGATTTCTTTTCTCTTGATCCATATGTGCAGAAAGAGCTTGCATAAAAAAATATGTGCAGAAAGAACAGTATAGATAATCTATTTACACGTAATAGAACTCTCTTGTTTAATTTACTTTTACATCAAAATAAGATTGACTTCATCCTAGACTACTTTTTTTACTTTAGATGTGTCACTCCATTCTGTAAGAATAGCAACCACTATCATTTTCTCGTCAAATAAATGATATAATGGATGGGTGAAAAAGAACAACCAGAGAACAAACAGATTCTTGTTGTAACCATTTAGCATACTCACAGATCTCAAGTCGTGATCCTCATTCAGTAGTTTTCCTCCTTCTGCATCTAGAACTGCTCGCTGTTCAAGCAGAGACTTCTGAAAAACAAAAGGCCCCCAGAAAATCAGATAGATTACGAATAAGAAATTAGTCACTGAAAGAAAACACAAATGCATAATATTGAGTTGAATCAAAAGAAATATAGAATGCAAAACCCAAAGTCTTCAGAAACTAGCAAGTGAAGCCTAAAGATCCTGGCTATGCCCCGACATAAACTTAATATATGAGGCCTTATTACTCATATGGCCTTATTACTGTTTCTAGGAAGTACTGAAAGAATTCTTGAGGCCAATGAACACCCTAATTAGGTTGAAACAAAAAGGATTACGTTAAGAGTTACAAAATACATGTACATATACTGATACTGTATATTCTCTTTCATCAGATATGCTGTATGACACTATAAGCCAATTGAATACATTCTGATAATGCTGTATGGTCTATTCGGACACATCTGATATGCTGTATGACATTATGCACCAATTTACTCAGATAAGCATCCACACCTGGGGTAGAATGTTTGATACTGAAGTTATGACAGCTGAAATGGATTGTTCCTGTAAAAGTATTGGTGTCAATCAAAAGAAAACTCAGAATACTTATTAGCAAAAAGTAAGCATTGATTTCATTTTGCACCCACCCTCTCCACAAGCCGCGATATTATTTCAAGAGTACTTAGCACCTTACGTCCTTGCGTCAGTTGACTCCTGTTATTATAAGCATGTTTCATATCATCAGTTTCATGTCAAAAATCCTTGATAGAAAAAGAGCCGCTGAATTTCCACAATTCTTAATGTAAGAATCAACTCAATAGAAGAATCCTCACTAATTCAGTTGAGGTTTTCTCTCCACACAGTCAACCATTTTAAGAGTTAAGCTCGCTAGTAACTGAAGAAAAAATTACGCATAGTGATACTTTTTTGTTTAAAATAAAAACCTCTTAAAGGTACCCGAGATCTTCGCACCAAAAATGTCAGAGGCAGCAGAAAGAAAGCTGCATTTCCTAATGCTTGATATTTTATTAACATGCTCAATCACCTGCAAGAAGCAACAAGAAAAAATAGTAAGAAGTAAGGCATTCTCTATAAAGAAAATAAAGATGCCAAAGAAAAAAGTTGTGCATTAAATATACCTTCTTCTTTTCTTCTTTCTCACCAGGCAGCAAAGCCTTAAATGCCTTAAGAAATGGTCCATCATCACAACCAGGCAGTGCAGTCCGAAGCATGGCCATAATGACTCTTATTATCTATCAAATGAGCAATTTGCATGTTTCGGAATGAAAACAAACATAGATATCTAGATGCTACAAAACAAGAAGAAAACAGAAAGCCAGAAATTCGATACAATCATTGAAAGATAACATAGACGTTACGATATAGGAAGATTGTAAATATCCAACCAAAGTTCGGAACAAAATTATGAATCAGATGACAAGTCAACTAGTAAGTTCTGAAAAAGCAGCCACAAATACATGCAGTAATAATCATACTAAAAGCTCATAGCAACCCATGCTTGTCTGTATGCTCACCATTAGCAATACAGAAAAAAACCCACAAGGATCAACCTAGATATTTAGCTGCCATATATAGGCAGAGCAAGCATCATATTTCCAGTCCGGATTAATAAAAAGAAGCCAATAATATGCTAAAACTATGCTTAAAGACTATTTAACAGTTTCTTTATCTTGAGCTTGAAAATAAATGTAAAGACTGGATGTTATGGTTCAAAAGATTCTTCACAAACCATAAATGTCCAAAACAATCAACTTTCACACACAACACATGGAAAATACACTCCAAATTCCAACATATACGTGATATATGTTTAATGAAAGAGCATGGTTGAGCATAGAAAAATTAATAACACATGGTTCAAACCAAGATCCCAACCACTAATCAAATCATCGGGCTTGTGTGGAAAAAATAGCCCGAAAGACCCACCTTTTTCCTGTAAAATGCCACGCCATGGACATTGAAAGGTATCTTCCGACTGCGGAAAGATGCCTGAAATGCTGCACCTGAGACCTATAAGCAGATAAATTCCTTACATTTAAAACGAAGTTATTGACTCCAACAGGTAGAGATATATTATAATGATCGCAAAGGGAGCACTGATATACTCCACCTGGCGCCTATAAAGTACTGCAATACTGCCAAAGGTACTCTTGGTTGCTGAACTTTCAGATGTCAGTTCTAAGATCTTGTCAACAATAAAAGCACATTGAGCATCCTCATTATAACACTCTTTGATGGTTATCTGATTACACAGTGACCACATTGCATAAACATTTTTTCTAATAGAAACAAAATTCAAAAGAAAAACGGAAAACTATACAGTGTGGTGAGGAGCTAAACACCTTACTACCGGCAGAATTATCTGTCATGACCTGTTTTAGCTGGCACCGTTTTAAATTATGGTGAATGAGAGATGACGCAGCTTCCACAATACAGCGTGTTGAACGATAATTTTTATCTAATCTAATCTGAAAGGGTAGAGTCAAGAGAAAAAGAAGAATATATGAAAACTAGAAAGGCAAAAGCTAAGTTCTACATGTTGCAAGCATACAACCAGTAGTGTAGAATACTTTTCTAGAAAGCTCATGTACAAAATCTTATCACTACTAAAGTATCTATATATGTCAGCTGTCTTTGACTAAGCATGAATGTATTATATGAGCAGTGCGAGGAGAACCTCTACATGTGTTGGAAAGTCTTTACGGAATGAATCAAAGCCACAGATGTTGGCCCCATTAAAGCTGAAAATTGACTGCAGAAAGTTTAATCAACATTTTGATTTAGAATATTCATGTGGAGGAAAAACCATAGCCAAGCTTTGTTAGCTGATAAAAAATGTTTTTGTGAAGTGATAAAAAATAGAGCATCAACCTGGTCATCATCTCCAATAATAGTTAAACAATCATGTGATGCAAGGATCCTCAGAAGCCTATACTGCATGGCACTCGTATCCTGAAACTCATCTACAACTATGGCTTTCCATTGTTCTTTACTTTCCATAAAAACTGCACCAGAAAGCAAAGTTCAGGATTTTGTTCATTACCTGTTAGGAAAGACTGATAAAAACAAACCTTCAGGAAAGTCCGTCAGCAGTGTAACGGAGAAGCATATCAAATCATGATAGTCTAGGGCATTACATGACTTTAAAATGTCATTGTAATTCTTAAGGATTGATGCCTGGTTTATAAAAAGGTAAGAAAATTAGTTAACTTGCCATCATTACTAATACAAGTACATATATGACATTTTTGGCAAAACATAATGACAGCTTACACCAAAGTCATTGCCCATTTCCTGGTAATCATTAGGTGTCTTCCCAGAAGCTTTAGCCTGAGGGGAGATTATAATCTTAGAACTATAAGGCACAAGATCTTATTTTACTGATGAAACATGAAGGCTTCTGGATGTATGGCTAGAGCACCTGTGTAACAAATTTCTGCCACCTCTTCGACTTGTCTTTAAACAAATGGGCATCACCGATCATGCAACTAGAATCTTCTCCAACATTGTCTTCACAACAAATTTGTCCACTCTTTCTCATGTTCTCTGTCAGACGCAAAGCCTCTATAACTGCTCGCCTCTGCTGCCCATTCCCATATATAAGAAACTCAGGAGTACGGCCCAGCCTGTAATTTGTTGTTGATTTTATATAATTATTATTCAGTCACACAGCATGAACATATAAATTATCAAAACGAAAATCTTCATTCTGGCCAGAAAATGCAGATACACACACAAACACCAACTAGATTCATACATGCCATAGCAAGTATATTGCCACCTTGATGACAAGCACCTACTTAGAATACAACTTCACACTGACTTAATAAATGTTAAAACATTTTCCCTCCCCATTCCCTCCCAAACCCACCCCAGGGCAAATCCTAATCCTTTACTGCATAACTGAAATGAATTACAAAAACAAATGCAGTCACACTTCTAGTTGGTTATTTCTGTTAATCAAATGTTCAAAATTGGATGGTAAACCATCATAAATTAGAGTGTGCAAGAAGCCATTGCACAAGGCAAAAAACAGAGATAAAAATATAAAACAGGAGGCTCTTGCATACTTTTCAGCATGTGAACGACATAGTTGCAGACAAAATGAATGAAATGTGCTAATCAAAAGATCCTTTGCAATTGCCTTCCCAGTCACTGATCCAATACGATCCCTCATCTCAGATGCAGCTGCAGTAGTAAAGGTCATGGCGAGAATGTTGCTTGGACCAATTCCCTATATCAACAACAGTAAGAAAACGATTACAAAAAAAAAAAGAAGCTTACAAATAAAAGTATATTTATGCTAGTCAATACCTTTGTAAGCAGTGTCAGGACTCTTCCTACCATTGTCGAAGTCTGCAAAGCCAAGGAAGTATAAGTATCATCTAACACAAAACTTTGCAAGTTCATTAGATGAACAAAGAATTATGGATAGAAAGTGATTGATGCCAACTGTATCCTTTTGTTGAAAATAAAAAAAGAAGATGGTAACAGAAAATTCAGTATGCTTTGTGAAATGAAAAATTTCTCTAATTCGTTAATTCGACCTTCCCACTACCAGGCCCAGCTACAATCATCAGAGGGATTGAAACATCACTACAGGCTGCCTTCTTCTGAGTTTCGTTCAAGGATCGCAGATAACACAAGTAGGCTTCAGGCATACTATCACCCAAAGAATCCTGAGAACTGGAAACTCCTTTGAGCTCCAGCTCCTCCACAACTGCAACATCAGTACTTAAGTCTCTGTCCATCAAATTCTCATTAATAACAGACTTCAAATTGCTAAATTCATCGCCATCGTTATTTATCTCAGAAGCACTACTTGAAACACTTCCCATCGTTTTTTTTACAACAGATTTCTGCTCACATAGAACATCAATCTCTTTCAATACTGATTCATCGAAATCCTCTTCTAAAATGATAGAGGAAGATATAGTGTCCAAAGTAGAATTCTCCAATGCACCCGCCATAGCGCACAAACTACTTTGTGATTCATTATCAGCATTATGAAGCCCAAATTTCACAGGACTTATATTGTTAACACCCCTTGTTCTAATGCAATACCCATCACTATAACCAGCATCTCCCAATTCAGCCCCAATTGAAGAACCACAGTTAATGCTAAGCTCTGCGAGAGGCGTGCGCTCCACCGTACATTTCCTCGCGTTTCCATCTCCATCTCTGAAACAAAATCAAGAAAATTCAAAACAGCAGAAAAACAGTTAACTATTTGAAAAACAAAAAGTAAATGGGAAGCCAAAAAAGCAAACAGGGGCCGAACTTTGCGGGAGCAAGAGCGGCGGCCTCGAAAGGTCGTTTGCGGGAGAGGAGCGCCTTGGCCGCCCTAAAATTCTCCGAGATCCTAGCCCGCTGCGCATCCGTCAGCCCCTTCCCCGACGACCGGGAACACGGCGTCGTCCCCCACGCGTTCTCCTCGTTCATGCCGCAGCTTCAGAGCTCCAATGGAAGACGGGTCTCGTCGGGTTTCCGTCGATAGAAGAAACCCTGGCTCCGTTCCCGTTAAAGGAGTTCGCCGGCGCCGTATCCCCGTCTTCCACGGCGACTTTTGAACATTTCGACTTTCCCGCTTCCAGGTACTCGCCAAGCTTCCAGAATACGCCAAGGCTGGACCGGACCGACCGGTTTATCCTATTTTCTATGACCGACCGGTTCAGTACGGTTTAAACTTTAAAGTCGTGATTCTGAATTCAGACCGGGCAAGTTTCTCGTGAGCTCGAGGAATTAGGAACGGAAATCTTTATTTATTTATTTTATATTCTAAGATCTCTCATTACGTAAAAGCGTCAACGAAGTGTGGCACCTGAAACATAATTGGGATATAAATACCTCCAGCGAGACTAAAACTCAATACCTCTCATAACCAGTAATTTTGATACCATGTAAGAGAAAATACCCAAGACAATTTCCTTGTTGTTGGAACATTATTGGGATATTCATATACATATGTGAAGTATAATACATTTGACTTTAAAAATATAAAGGGATAAATCTCATGATTTGATATAACTGGTCATGTACAAGGAAAGCTAATAAAGGGATAAATTCCATGATTTAAGGTGATAATGTATAAGGAAAGTATAGTTATATATATCCCAATGGAATATAAATTGTTGAGCATGACATTTCATATTTGAACTGGTCAAATTCAAGCACAATCATATGAAGTAACTGCTAAGATCTTATTCTCACAGCCCCCCTCAAGCTTATGGAGGGATGGGCGGAACATTGAGCTTGTCTCGCAATAGACAGAAGCGTGGATGAGGCAAAGATTTGGTGAGCACATCAGCCACTTGTTCTAAACCAGAAATGTGAGAAATACAAGCCACTAAGAACATGCTCTCTAATAAAATGCACATCTATATCAATATGCTTTTTCCACATGTGAAAGACTAGGTATTTGGACATATGAATTGCACTATTCCGTTGCATAGAAGAAGATGTGATCCATGAAGCTTAACTTTCAAGCGACGAAGAAATTAAAGAAACCACATAACCTCAGCGATGGTACTAGATAGAGCTCGATATTCTGCCTCTGATGTTGACCTAGACACAGTAGTTTGTTTCTTGGCACCCCAAGATAATAGATTGGTTTAAAAAAAGATGACATACCCAGTTGTAGAGCAACGATTGTCCAGGCAACTAGCCCAATCAACATCTGAAAAATGCCCAGAGAGTGAGATAATTTGACTTTGATAAATGAAGCCCGTGATCAAGAGTACCTTTAACATATCTAAAAATCCTTTTAACAGCTTCAAGATGAATAGCACAAGGTTGTTGTTGTGGCCACAACCACGACCGCCATTGCAACTGCCACCATTATCGGTGTTGTAATGATGCTGGTCACGACCTCCATTATTGTTGTTATAGTGTGGCTGATGCTGAGAGCCACGCCCATGAGTAGAGCATCCACCATGAGAGGAACGCCCACCATTGGAGTTTTGACCACAAGTGGATTGACGAGAAGTATATAACGTTGTGGCAAACGCATTGTTGGGCCGAACATGTTGGAGACAAAGTTCAACATGTCTGAGCTTTAGATTTTTGGAGTCTTACAACCATAAGTAGTTGAAACAAGAAGATAAGTATGTGATGATGCAAAGCTCTGATTTAGGCTTTTGTTCTCTCTGGACTCTAGCATGGTCCCCCTTAGTACTTTTGTAACACCCGAAAAATTAGTAAGTATTTTAAAACCGAAATTTGACCCTCTTAATGTTTGATTTGTCGTGTTTTAACTTATTGGAATTAAAGTTGGTGAGAAGAGCTTTCCAACTCCACCAACTATGCGCAATTTGGAGTTCGGAGTAAAAAGATATGAGAAATTGAATTTTGTTTGAGCGTGACTGCGATCGATCGCCATAAGAAACGATCGATCGGCATATTGAACCGATCGACGCCTTATCGAAACGATCGATCGTAGTTACTGTGATTATTGACTGTTTTGTTTCGGGTAAAGCGATTGATCGGTAATAATTGCGATCGATCGGCTATAATGTGGTAGTGTAGAACAACGCATACGACGATCGATCGCCATATAGCCGATCGATCGCAGGTTGTAGTTTTACGATTTCTAGCTTATTTTTAGGGTAGATTTGCATGAAAAAGATACCAAATCCCAATTGGACTTGATTTGTACGTCTCTAGAGGGATCTTGAGGCCTTCCCATTGGTTGGAAGTGTCCATGATTTGGAAAATTAATTTAAGAAGGGATTTTCCCCCAACTCTATATAAACCATAGAGAGTTGGCTTGTGCTAGCCCTAGAACGTCCAGAGACCTTTCCCCTTCTCCTTCCCACGTTCACCCACCTCCTTTAAGGCTTCTTCTTGTGGGAGTTTACAAGAGCTTGGAGCTGGAGCTTTGGAGAAAGCGGACGAGACGAGCAACGCGTAAAAAGGCAGAATCTTTGGTGAATTAAGTAGGATGGTTTTTCCCCTTTCTTCTCTTCTGATTATATGATATTGATAAGTGTTTTGATTCAGTACCTTAGAGTATTGTGTGGATTCTTATGAGATGAATGAATTGTGTCATTATTTCTATGCGTAGTGCATCATAATCATATGTGCATTCATGTTCCGTTTCTAGATGGGAATTCGCACCTAAAGTCTAATGCTTTATTAATTTTCCAGAGACTAGAAGTTTTGATATTGCTTGGTTGATCATGATCCAAGTTGAGTTTTGTGCCGTAAGGTATGTCTTGCATTAAAGGTCTTATTTGAGAGGTATTAATAGTTAAAACTATGTTATATGTAAAAGAATATAAGAAAGGAGTGAACTTTAGTAATTCCAGATAATCCTAGGGTCTGTAATTGGTCTAGGAGTGGAGTATATAGTCTGTTAATGATATATTATAATCTATAATGTGATATTAAGTGAGATAATCAAGTTTAATTAAGAGTCTTAGTCTCGGTCAGAACTGTTTCTGTGCTGACAGTCGGTAGTAAATAATTCATAACTAATTCAAATAAAATCGAAAAAATATAAAATTAGTTTAGAAACTAGACTCACGAGAGTATTATCAGTAAAATTTCAGAGGTTAAGACCTACTGTACAGAGCACAGTAGCCGTCGGAAGAGGACTATTATGCAGGAGGCAGTGAGCTGAATCTGAGAGAAAATACTAAGTATACAAATAACATCATGAAATATGATATGATAATGTCTAATGTGTCAACATCAGTAATTGGACTATATACTTATGGAATATCACAGTAAGAATTGGGTTAGAAGTAATCTAATTAGGAGAGATAATCCTTTGGTCAAAGAGATTTATAACTATCTAACTTGAAGCGTCGATGTCGGTTTGTGATTCCACTTGGAATTTAAATCATCTAAGAATTCTTTGATTCTTATCTCTGATATTTGTATTATAGAATTTCAATGTGTATAAGGAATTCCTATCTAGGGCTGAGCATGAAAAGTATGTAATGATTGTATGGTACTCCTTAGGTGAGTTGTTATTATTCGAAGTGTTTGGGTTGTCTAGTTATTTTATGCTACTCCAATGAGTGAGTTATGTGTTGACCAAAGACTTTGACACTTCTATCCATACTCCATGAGAGAGTCTATTCTGGTAAGAGATACCTTATGATCTTAGAGTGTTGTGACCTCTATTCCTTTGAGATATTGCTCATATTGATTACATGATTGTTCTTCCACTGGAGATCTTGCGAGACTCTCCCTATGGTGGATTCATAGTATGCTCAATTAAGCCATTGCTAGATCTTGCGAGGTCACTTATATTTATGAAATTACGATTCCATACTGCCCGAAGGGAGGCACTATACGTACGTTAGATTGTGGACATTATGGAAGGTCCTCAGTCTCCGCCCATCGTGTCCGTAAGCACTGGTGGGGCCAGCATCCTAGATGCATGGTAGGGTTCCAAAGAGAGGACCCCTAGGGTAGTTCTGGTATATTATTTTAGTCACTTGCGAGCGACCAGGTTAGCGAGCAGAAATTGTAACTCCTTTCATTTTAGATGTCTGGAGCCTTTAATATGATTGTTATTCTCTCCTTACACATATGTTTGTTCGGAGCTTTATTGATGTTCTTCCTATACTTGCGAATTGGAATTGTTGTTGACTAACCTTGCAGGTGTATAGACCTCGGTTCAGTTTAGATGTTGTGGGATGTTCACAATCCTTTGTTATTCTTATTTCTCTTCATACTACTTGTTTTAATTCAATGGGTTTTTACATCCTACTGAGTGTTTCTATGAAATACTCATGCATCCTCTGATGCAGGCGCAAATGAAAATTGAGATCAGGAAGTGCAGTAGTGGAAAGGCGGATTGCAGACGCCGAGAAGAGTTTAAAGACTATTTAATTATTTGCTTTGCTTTTATGGATGCTTATGACATTATTGGCAATTATGTGCCATAGACTTTTAAGTTTATTTTTATTTGATTTTCTTAAATAGATTATTATTTTTAAGTAAATTCATTTCATAATATTTATTGATGTCTATTATTGTATTACACTGATTGCGGGCATAATCGGTTACACATCCTTTTGAGATGATTGTAATCGATTGGGAAATCGACTGTTCGGTCGCGTTCCCGAGATCTCTACCTCGAATTGTATGTAAATGATTGGCTTCCGCACTCCGATCGAGGTATGGGATTTTGGGGCGTGACAACTTTTATGATAAAGCTTATGCACTATCGATTCTGTAGGCAATATAAGAAAGCAAAAAATGTAGGCAAGAATGCTTCTTCGCCACCTGAATTCGTACTTTCTATGCATCAATTTGCTAAGCACCAACAACCTAAGGGTTGGTAGAGGATTTATGGAGTAAAAAATCTGAATTTTAGGGAAGAAGCAGAGGGGATGAATCATGATGTTTGGTTGGGAAGAAGCAGCTTTTAGAGAATAATTTAGGGCCCGATAACATGTTTTATAAATAAACATGAAAGACAGGGGCACATAATAATAAAAAACGCATAAAACTTCTGTCTTTTTTACAAAATTACAAAAAATATTATTGAGAAAAGTCAATAGAGTGAAAGCTGGATTCTTTTGAATTATCTCTTTTGGATGGAGAAGCTGGATTCTTCTAAAATCCAGGTATGTAGCTACAGCCAAAGAGGCCCCAAGACTTCTAGCTTTTGAAATTGACTCCACCAAAGTTGGTGCCGGCCTATCTGACGTGAGAGGCGGCACAATATTGGCTTATTGCCATTCTTCACCATTGCAATGAGACATTAAAAAAATAAATGAAATAAAAGAATATACTAAGAGTCAAATGGGATTGGCAAAATGTTAAAATATCCCACCTGTCTCCATAGTCCATTCAGGACAAGAACAAGTTCTAACTCTACGTCCACGTGGAGATCTCTCTTGACGAACATGTCCCCTTAACCCCATAAGAAGATGTTGCTTGAAAGAAATTCAGCCTATGATAAGCACATCCTACCAAAGTGCCGAGTCCAAGGTTATAACATAAGAGAGATTACAGTACTCCCATACCATTAACCGGCCATAATATTTTCATTAAGGGGCCGTTGGGGGCGTGATTAAAAGCAAACACTGTAGCAGCTGACTGGATGTAAAAATCTACATGGATGCTACAGTATATATCCAATATCCAGTCTGGATATTTTTGCAATAATCACGCCCCAAATGGCCCCTAAATACTACTCTTTGTTGTAATAACTGGTAAGATGCAAGAGAAAGTAAATTATTAAGAGGAAAAGTTTAAATGTGACTTGTCTCGTGGAGTTTGTACGAGCCCAAGTAATTTCGAACCATCAGATCTTGATCTGGCGGCTACTAGGATATGTGATGATTAACACTCACCTACCCATTGACTCTGACACTCACCACCGTATTAAAATCGGGCGCTCGAAATGACTTGGCTCATGTATGCTACATGAGACTTGTCTCTCATGTAAACCAGACTCGTGATTAAGTAAATGAAAGAACAAATTGGAAACAGAAAGTTGCTTCTCTTCGATCCAACCAACGCCAGGGGCCTTTGGCTTCTCTCTCCAAGTTGAATTGGTATCATCTTCTAGCCTATGATAAGAGAGAAGAAGGTCGACCTTCTTGATCATATGCGCTTCTCCTTGATGAGACCTCTCTGCAGAATTAAAGAAGGTATCTAATCTCACTGTGGCCATCTGCAGGAGCCATGCACCGCAAGGTAAGAACCTCCTTAGTTATTCCTTTCGCTTCGATCTTGGTCATCCTTAACAAGCAGTACTAATTCATTCACATTCTAGGCTCCATGCTGTGGAGATATTGAGAAGACGGTGGTGGTGTCTGTGTACGTGGAGAGGCCGAGGCGCCGGAGACTTCCATTTAGTCCTAGTGGTCGACAGCAACGAAATCATCTTCATCACCAACATCTCCGCGTTAGGGAAAGAATAACCTATCACAAGACCAACAGAGGGTATGATAGAAGGGCCGAGCTGCTTCATTATGCGCAGCATCTAAGAGAAGCAGCTCGCAGACTTTCTGCCCCAGGCACACCAGCAGGCCGTAGTCATACTGCCGCTACTACTTCTTCCTCTGCAAGAAAGAATGAACCTCAAATGAACAAGGTTTGATTACCATCATTCCTGCAACCTAAGCCTCTCAACAGAGTTGTATAGTAATAGACGAATGCAATTTATTTGTTTGAATAGTAAGAATGTTGAATTGTTGTTGGCAGATTCTTTCAGTTAGGAGGAGAAGCCGCAAGCGTCCAATACCGGCCTGCCTGGGTGACTGGAGGAAGGTGTTTATTCCTGGCTTCCTAAGATCCTTTGCTGGATTTAGATGGAAGAGAAACAAGAACAAGAAAAGCAAGGGATCCCCGTCTGATAAAATCGGTGCCGTTGTTAAAAGTTTTAAAGTGAGTTCAATTCTCAAACTCATTTACTAGATGATTAATTTGCTCGGTAGTTTTTGCTTAGATTCTCATGCAAATATGTCATATCGGGATCTATTTGATTTCAGTTTCAGATGAAAAGGAGATGGGGACTCGTCTCAAAGGCGCTTCTCTCCAAATTTCAGAAGGGCAGGTGAAGATACATTGATCAGACCTGTAAGGAGGCTAGGATCGACATTAAAAGATTACTTATTGTATACATAATTTTTTTGACGTAACACGTGTTAATGTCATATATTCATCTGGCTCAAGTTAACCTTCGCGTGTTTCGTGGCATTGAAGATCATGGCAATCGAGTGATCTAAGCTTTTAGCAACTATTTAATGAGGATTAGTTAGTTAAGCTATCATGCATAGCATGCAACGTATGAGGAAAAATATGTTATTTTGCCTCAGTCCATCAAGTACAATTAGTAGCTAGTTCATGTATTGATGGTGCTTATTACATTCACAGCCAGTGGGAGTCTAACTGTATGCCCCTCGTTACCCATCATAAACACCTCCCCAAATGTGTAGCCACTGGTGGCCTCCTTTGCCTGCACCACAATTCTCACACTTTTGGTGGCATTGGGACTTACAGTAAATGTACGAGGACTAACGCTCACCACCACGCCGGTCGGCTCCTGCACCCTCATACTATACGTCTCCTTCATTCCCCCCACGTTACTCACCCTCCTAACAACTGTCTTGGACCCCATTAGATTGGACACAATCACACTTGCACTGTTCAATTCGGAGCATCCTATGGACTTGCCTTTGGGGCACCCCAGTCCAGTGGCTCGCCTTACTGACTTCTCGTCGACGCCGGGGACGGCACATAGAAATTGAATGTAGTGGGAGAATTCAGCATCGAACACTAGGCCTGGATCAATGGCACGAGTCGGGTTTATGAATCCAGCACCAAAATCAAATGGAGTTCCTACGGCAAGTTTGTCCTGCCGTTGGGCCAGGATGGGATTGCCGTTGCGGTCGACTACGTGGGCGGTGGTCATCATGGCGGAGGTCATAGCGGCCGGGGTCCAGTCCGGGTGCTTTTGCTTGATTAAAGCGGCCACTCCAGCTACGTGGGGAGTGGCCATGCTTGTGCCGGACACTAGAGCAAACTTCTGACCTATCAAATTGAAATCCACACAAACTACCAATCAGTCAGATCCCATAGCTTACACTCAAGTACTAAGTGAATTATTTCAAACCAAGTTTAGGAAGTAGAGATTGCCTTGTTCTGTATGCACCTTTATTATGGGGGTCACCTTCACTATTTGGGCTCCAAGCAGCCCAGATGGAGGAACCTGGGGCCATTATATTTGGCTTAAGCACATCAGCCGTCTGTAACAGTGCATTGCTCAAGTCGGGTCCCCTTGAGGAATACGAAGCCACAATTGGTGCCTTTTCAGTATAAACTGCATGCCTGCCCTCTCCAATCCTTGCTGTTGCTTCAAACGCCATCACTTGCCCATTCCCATCCCTCTTAGTGTTCATGTTGTAGAAGTGCCACAGAGCCTGCACGTAAACACATAACATTGAGGCAAGCTTCATTATTTGTTGAATGATTAGTTAGGTGCAACCAACTTACAGAAGAGGCCTCCATTCTGCTAATCACTATCCCAGGGACCGGAAAGGTCAGTGTAGCTCCTTTCACTCTGTCGGACACAATGCCGGGATCCATGACAACTATGAATCCGGCAGCCCCAATTCGGCGAACGGTGTCAGCGACGGTGGCAATGCTTGCAAGGCCGTACTCGAAATTGTAGGTGTAGGTGCAGATAATCAACTTCTTTTTCACCTTGGACAAGATGAATGGTTCAACACTTTGGCAGCTCTGCACTGGTTCATAACTACTTTTATTGTCGCACACATCAACCGCTGCGGCTATTTGGAAATCCTTGGTAGTAGGAGCTGAACAAGAAGTAGTGCTTGTAAAGGAAACTTACTACAAAGAAATGTAGAACATAGAAGGTAATTGGATTGGGTTATACGAGAAAGTCCGGTGCCAGGGAAGCTCTGCCCATTGCTCAAGTGGATGGAGTTGGTGTACTTTCTATCAGTGAGGGAGGCGGCTACGCTGGTGATCCAGGGGCTGAAGGAGAGGATGGAGCTGGGGGCCGGACCACCATTCCCTACAGCTTGAACGACCAACACACCGGCCCTGGTGGCAAATAGAAGCTCCATCTCTAGGACATTGAGAAAGGCAGATGGACCCTGAGGAACTGTTGCTGGCCCAATCGACAGGCTGAGGATGTCCACTCCGTCTTCTACTGCCTGGAAAGCAATCACAAAACTTACTAGTTTTGCTCAGTGATTAATCCTCTCAAGTAGAATCTAAGTTTAATTGCATTCTAAAGAAGTAAATTTCGACCAGCTAAAAGATAAGCAGAATAACACCTGATCTACTGCTGCCACAACATCTGACATGTAACCCCCAAAGGAATAGAGAGCTTTATACACTGCAAGCCTGTTGATGAACAATCAATACAATTAATTAGGAACTTGTTTTCTTCTATAAACAATACTACACACAATTACACAAAGTTGGCCAAAGTTTTGGAAAACAACATAAAGTGTACTATTTGTTTTCAAAATGAACTGATTTTAGGATGATTAATGTGGGACGGAGGGAGTACATATGAATTTATTTACCGAGCTCCAGGAGCCATGCCGCTAGCATGCCCATAGTTGTAATCATTTACTATGACGGGAATGTGGTGATTCCCAGCAGCAGTTGAAGCAGTATGACTGTTCACATTTTCATGTTCAAACTCATGATCAACAACAAACAAAAAAAGGCATATCGTGACTAGCTCTCTTCAGAAATAATCAAATGATCACACTCACCTGCCATGGCCATCAGCATCAAAAGGTGAAGCATAGTCTCTACTGGCATTGAACTCACCAGCAGCAATGGCTGCTCTAGCGAAGTACTGAGCTCCTGCAATCTTTCCGTGGCAAGCAGATTTTGGGAAATGGTCTCCTACATCACATTTCCCCTTAAACCTGGTAAAGTTATGACTACTCTTGAAATGGTGACCCCTCATGTGTCTCCTCTTGAAGCTGGGATGGAATGGATTGATTCCAGTGTCAATCACACCTATGACCACACCTTGGCCTGCATTCTTGGCGCCACCAAGCTCCGGCCAGACTCTCTGAGGGATTCCTAGGAGTTCAGGTGTGTGGGTAGTCATCTTAGTCATCTTGATGTCCTCATGTATGGCTCTAACTCCACTAGCACCTTGAATCATTTCTAGCGCCTATATGCATTTTATAGTTTAGCAAATCACAGTGAGCACCTATATGCAATTCATAGTTTACCTCTTTGGATGTTATATGAACTGCAAAACCATTGAGCAAATGAGTGTAGCTGTACAATTTTGTGTAAGACCCATGTGGAAGAAGGGACTCTAAAAATACATCATGCTTGCTGATGATGCTCTCCTTATACATCTTGATATCTTCATCACTCCTACAAGAAAACTTACGGGCTTTACTTAGCAGCAGATATTGGACCATAATTTCTACAGTTCTATGTTTCTTTTCTGGAAAAATTTGGAGCTCATTATGACCAGCAAAAAAACAATAAAATTTTTCTTAAAGTGGACCTTGGATAGGGTTGGTACCTACTGTGGGAGATGACAGGATTATCCTCAATTAGGACCATGAAAACCTTAGCATCAACTAAGCAAGAACAGTACAGAGTGATTATAAAGCTAATTATGACTACGGATAGAGAGATAGAAGCCATTGAAACTGAAATGGATCGATAGAATGACATGATACTGAGAGAGAGAGAGAGAGAGAGAGCAAACAAGCCAGTTCTATGTGCAGGTGTGTTATATATTTGCTCATTGTTAGTTAAGCCATTAGGAAAAAGAACTGTGATCTAGAGAGCTCGTGAAAATTTCATGCATACGGCACATCCAGGCTTCATTCTCATTTCTGAACAACCCTTGCCCATGATTATCTTGCCAGTTGATTCAGCAAAACAAGAGACCCTACCCTACCAAGTTTAAGCGCTAGAAAGTATATATAATGACCAGCAAAATCAGTTATTGCTGAACATTTCCATGCCTCACCCACTCAACAGAATAAAGCATAAATCCTCATTCAAATTGGCCCAATTAGAATGATACTTATGTCAAACATAAAAATGATCTCACATTTGTCATTTGCTTATTCAGCACGATGATACAGAGAAGTCAGAAAGCACTAGCTTTGCTGACTAAGGCCGTGGCTCTTCCTACCAAAAATAAAAAGTAATCAAGCCAAAGAACTTACAAATGTAATCCAGAAAGTTTTAAATCGAATAAGAGCAAGCAGGGCAGCTACAAATGCCTAATACCAATCATGCGATAGTCTACTTCCCCTCCTTCCTGAGAGTAACCGCATGATTGTCGAATTAGACTACTAACCACATGATTTGGAAAATTAGAGCACATCTTAAGATGGGAAGAATAGTGTTGGATGAAGAATTTCTTGCGTTGATATTGGTATATGCAAAGAAGACCCTTAGATGTATCTGTGAAAAAATTAGAAATAATACATGTAAATAATGCTAAAAGAGGGAGATCTAAGAGAGGGAGAGTGAGTTAATGAATAAAAATTTGATTTTACTCTTTTAGAAAAAGAAAATAGAAAAGTAAAATCTATGTCGCCGACCCCAGCAACTTGATTATGATTATGCCGATCAGGTCAACTTTTTGCAGGAGCGCACAGTACATCCATATGTGCCATCGATTATGAATATCGATGGCTCGTATTGACGGAGGATGGACTGGCTGATATCAGGTAGGCGGATAGAAGATGCTTCCCTAATCCTAACTCCTAAATGACCATTACTGGAGGCGAGAGGCCGGGGGAGAGAAGGGGGAAAAAATACCGCGGCACATGCACCACAGCCGTAAAAGCCCGAAAGAGAGCGCGGCCGCCACCCCAACCAAAAGGCAACAACAATGGTTTTAAGGCCGCACGCGCTAAACGCCACCCACCCCCGCCCCATCCCAGCATGCCCAGGCCGCTCTCCCTCTGACTCAGCCCTCCCCCGCTGGCCCGGGCCTGCCCACCGAGCGCAGGGCCCTAGCCTAGTCCAGGGGGGATGTTGCGCCGCGCCATCTGCCTTATCCGCGTGTGCGGCCCACCGTCGCACCTGCGGCTGCCCCTCCCCCACCCCGCTACACGACAAATCTCTTCCCCCCTTTTGGCCACATTCCCTCCACCACCACCTCCTCCTCCGCCATCCTCCCAAACCTAACCTCCCTCCTCCTCTCCCACCACCATGGCCGCCGCCGCCGCAGCAGCAGCAGTCGATGCCTCTCCCGAAATCGTCCACGCCCTTCCCTGCACCTCCGCCGCCTCCGCTGATGCAGCCTCCCCCGAGAAGCCGTCCTCGGTGCCGCCGTCCGCCTCCACCCGCCGCATCCCCCCGCCCTGCTGGACCCACGACGAGGTCATGATCCTGATCGACGCCTACCGCGACAAGTGGCTCGCCCTCCGCCGCGGTAACCTCCGCGCCCCGCACTGGCAGGAGGTCGCCGACGTCGTCGGCCGCCGCATCCCGTCCTCGTCTCCCAAGCCCAAGACCGCCGTCCAGTGTCGCCACAAGATCGAGAAGCTCCGCAAGCGATACCGCGCCGAGAAGCGCCGCCTCCTCTCCGCCGGGCCGCTGTCCTCCTCCCGCGCTCCCTCGCCTTCGTCCTGGCTTTACTTTCGCAAATTCGACGCCATGGAGCCGGAGGCTCCGGCTTCCGCCTCTGCTGTCACCCCGCTTGTCACCATCGCTCGCCCGCCTCCCCCCAGCTCCTCCTCCGGGTCGTCCTCTGACGACGAGGGTAATGAAGATGGCGACAAGGCCGGTAACACCCGGAGCCTCCACCGCCTGATGTCGAACGGGGTCGGCGTCCGATTCCGCCTGCCCAAGCCCAACAATTCCCCGATCCCTCCGGCGTATCCCAATTCCGTCAACAGCCGCCCCCTTTCATCGGAGAAGAGGCGAAGGAGGGACGATCCGGTGGGGGATGTGGCGGCGGCGATCCGGCAACTTGCAGATGAGTTCATGAGGGTGGAGAAGATGAAGATGGACGTCGCCAAGGAGACTGAGCGGATGCGGATGGAAATGGAGACGAAGCGGATGAAGATGATACTAGAATCGCAGGAGCAGATTATAGACTCCTTCACCAGATCCCTTGCATCCAAGTCCAAGCCGAAGCGGCTCTCTTCTACGGAAAATTAGGCCTGGTAAAAGCAGAAATTAAATAAGCTATCATGAATCTGCAATTTGTTCCTTTTATTTTGTTTTTTGATAATTTTTATCTCAGTTCTCCCTTTGCTATCCCCTGATGTTGGAGGTGGACTTGGAATGTGGCTCTATAATGGAGCTCCTCCCACTGTAGAGCTAATACTAGTCTCATTTAGGCAAGTTTGTTAGATGAACAGATTATGCTTACCTTTTCTGCCTTTATTTTCTGATGGTAATTGAAGTGATGATAGTGGATCACTTTTGTGTGCTATCTCTTGATCTTTGCGTTGAAGGATTACCATTGTATGGCTATGTTTTGTTGCTCTTTTTCATGTCTCTGGAATGAATTGGGAGACACTGGGAAGCCATCTTGTTTGTAGGTGACCTCTATGGGATTGACGTGTTCTTGTCTGATAGAACTTGTGATAAATGTCAGTGAAGGTTCATAATTTCAAATGGAACAATTGCTATGTAGTGAGGCGGTGCACCAGGTGTTACCTGCACACTTCTCTCTTGTTATGCTGTAATCAGCATGTACCCATAAGCTTTTGTAGCCTTGTAAGATGTCTAGTTATTCACCAGTGGCTCTATTATTGATCTGGATGCTTCATTGTGAAGTTGTGAAGATCAAGGATGAGAGAGTCTGAGACAAGATTGAGTTCATGTTGATGTTTTGATGTCCTTAACATCTGAAGGGAAGTTCCATTTAGTTGGCTGTCCATCAGTTTGTTGTCAATCAATTTGAAATGATGAACGGCTGTTTAATTCACAATAGCTTAAAAATCATAACACAAGCAACTCTCGTTTTTGTATGCAAGAAAGAGGTTTTTCCGTACCAAAAATGAGGTCTTTCTTTAGATATTTTTTTATCTGAAATGGCAGTTAAAGATTGAACTTTTTTTAACTGCCATTGTTAACGATTGAAGCTTTTTATGTACTCCCTTCTATTTGTTTGGTTTTTTTCATAGCCTGTGGGAAACATGGGGTTTAGCTTTTGAGCTGTCATCTCATCATGCCTTATCCCATCCCAACTATATGGGGTATGGGGCATGGATTATATGCCACGCTTGATTCTTATTGGAATCAAAATGGTACAAAATTAATGCAAGTTTTTATTATGGATGCTCTTCTTGATGCAACCATCTGAAGAGGGGATAACGTCATAATCATCATACACCTTTTCAATATGTGGATTCATCGTATACCTTTTTCAAATATGTGGTATGTGGATTGGCTTCATGACATGATGGTTGCACGTGAAATATTAATCTAGCTATCTTCCATCACAAGTAAGAATGAAAACCAGTTTGTTTTTACTGTCTGGCACTAGCTTTTCAGCTGTTATATATGAGATGATTTTCTTCTCAGGGACTTTGCTGTTGTCATACGCGTGTGGCCACTTTCATTACTTTCTAAACATCTGCATACATCCGAAAAGTTGAATTTGTTTGCAAACCCTTCTGAAAATCTGCAAATTATCAACATATCTTTTCTCTTCGATGTTGACAGTAAAAGTAGTCTTATCTGGTATTCTGGTTGCTGAAAGCAGGGTTGCGGCCAATCTTCGTATATATTGTCTATTAGCTTTCCGTTTGTTCTTGGTGTTTCACTTAGAAAGTGCTTCCTCGTTTATGTGCGGTCTGAACTTAGCATGTGTTTCTGGGCCGCGGTTATCCACTTGTTTTACTGTCAGATACGGCTTACCAGGAAACCGAGGCCATTGCATACGTTTTTTTCTCGACTCTATTCAACTGTTGCCTCAAATGTGAGGATGTGACTTCATTGAACAACCGATCAACCTTGCCACATAAATGAAGCACAAAGAACTATTTAAACAAATTTACATATGCATCCGCTTCTATGGACATCACCATTTTGTTTGATAGCTATGGACGTCCTCTTTGCCAGATGGATAGAGGGAGTATGAATAAAAAAGTTTGTTGGTTTCCCTCTCAACGCGTTCTCTTTATTCGCGAGGCCTAGCAGTTGGTGATGGACTCATACATAATAATTTGTAAACGTTAATTTCCTGTTAGTATTCTCCATAGACAAAGCGTTAATTTGAATAGATTGCTTGGCAGTCATTCTGCAAAGACATTAGGATATGTCTCTATATGAGCTCCAATATACCACTGGTTTCTAACTGCTCAGCCAAATCTCTTTTGATTAGACAAAATAGTTGAGACTGTCGAGTTGTAAATGTAGGCTTATGCATCAGAATTTTTTGACTTACTTTAAATAGGCAAAAGGAAATAGAGCGTCATAAAAAGGACACTGGTGCCCAGACAGTTCTCATGGATCTAAAACAGTGCGCAAAATAATGGAACTTGATTTTGGTTTGAATAGTAGTGACCAATTCGATATACCTGTTGCTAATGAGGATTAATTCCAGACCATTCCTCACTAGTCCCTAGTGGTGATTCGCCACACATGGGCATCAAGTTTGCTACATGTAGGAAAAAAGAGCAGAACATCTAAATTGGACTTGAGCACTTTGTCATGAGACTCCTTAATTCTGTGCTACTTTTCTCTCTTTTTATTTGGTGGTACATGAGAAGGAATTCTGTATCGGATATCAATATCTTATCGATCGGCTTAAGGGACAAAATATTGGAGATATTTGTAAAAAAATATCGGTGGTCAAAAACTAGTTTTTACCAAATATTTTCACAATCTAACTTCTAAAATGAGTTATAATAATTTAGACAAAGCATAGATTTTAAAATATGCATATTAGGATGGGAAACGGGAAAGTTACTTTTTTTTCTCTTTTTTTTTTAAATAGTGATATATTGGACGGAAACCGATATACGGCGATATTTGAAAAAATATAAAAACCGAGATTTGTTTGCCTCGTTTTATCGGGTGGGACCCGATATCGATATATTGGAATTCCATCGGTTTAACAAGGAATATTAGACAGCCTCGCCGATGACTGGATGAACAAAAATTGCACCAAAAGAGGCAGATACAAGCAAAGAAGAATAGGAATGAAAGAGGATTGTTTCCATTTCTTTCTTCATTCTCTTCTCTCTTTTACCATGTGTGTAGCAGTTTGGTGCAGCTCTGCAGGTTGATTTCACAAACAAGACGACATTCGCGACTCAAAACACTATGATTCTATCTTTATCTGTTCGATTGAGGAGGTTTGATTCATTTCCCTTTCCTCCATTGCCGTCTCTTCTGCATGATATGTTGAATGAACACCATAGAAGACATAGAACAATGTGACAACAGAACTCCATATAGCAAACCTTTGAAAGGACCTCTTTCCAAGGGTAGTCATGAGGAAGACATTGAGGAAGATTGATGCAGCAGCTGGCCATGGCATCAGTGGGACCGCCCACTCTGATGGTAGATGAACACAAGGGACCCAATACTGGAAGCTGGCTGTAATAATAATGGAGGCACCTCCAAACAGGGCTAAAGCCCACCAGTTCACCTTGAGCTTCCATGATAGAGAGAAACCGAATGAGCTCGAGGAGAGGAGCAACAGGAAGAGGAGAGTGGGAAGAGGGTGGTTGGAGCCACTCTTTATGTATCTGCGGTAGATGAGGGCATTGGCCACCAAGAAGAAGACGAGAAGTGTGCCAATGGAGATTATCTCTAGCACTATTTTGAGCTCTGTAAAGAGTGCAATTGATGCTGTGCATAAGCCTGCATGCAGCCATGAGCCGGTGGAGATCATTAAAATTGTTTGATTGTCATGTTGCTCAGCTGAAACCTGATTATAAATTTTGCTGAGCAAGTTACCAGGATAATTTATCCTTGTGAAAAAGAAAATTACCTTCACACCTTAAAAAAAATTTCGGGAGTAGAATGTCTGTTGAAATATGAAGTAAATATATTGGTAATTAATCTGCTCCCTAATAGCTTAAGCTATTGGGAAACAGTAGTTATCTAACAATCTTCCATAAAATATTAAATATGGAATTACATCTGTGACAGGATTGGCCTTTTGTGTGCTTGGCATATGTGGTTAATTTTTGTAGCAAAAATTAAAAAAAGGAAAAATACAATCTGACGTTATCTTTCTTTGTTCTAAAAATAAATGATATGAATTCCTTTAAGAAGAGTAAAGACTATTCTCATATTGGCCCAACCAATTTGTGAGTTCTTTTCCCCATAGGATTAGACGATTAAGTACAAATTGGATAAGCATAGTCTTACCCAGGAAGATTGTGGCGTTAATGGGGGTGCCTGTAGAAGGGTGCACCTTGGCAAACCAGTGAGGCACTAGCCGAGTTCTCCCTATGACACATAAGTACCTCGCCTGTCCAAGCATGGCTACCAGAAGAGAAGCAACTATTCCCAGGCCTGCACCCACCCCTACCACATTGCTCACCCACTTCCAACCTACAATCTTCTGGAAAGCCAATGCATAAGCTGCCTCCGAGTCCGATATCTACAAATTGAATAGCAATGGCCCTTTTCTTAACTTTGAATACCTTTTATAAGCATAATTGAACCGTATGCATGCAGATTCTATACCTTGAGAGGATATGCACTTGTGTTTTCAAACTAGATGCTACCATTTTTCTTTATGTGGGATTTTGTACCATCATTTTGATTCTCGTAAGAGACAACTACATACTCCCTCCGTCCTGTTTTAGCTAGTCAATTTAAGTGGATTTTGAACCTCTTGATTACATTTTTTCATATGGAACTGTTAAAACAGGACAAGGGGAGTAATGCAAAGTTCATGTCAGCACTCCATGAGCATGCATAAGATAAGGTATATGACTATGATGATGATGATGATAATGATTCTCAGTATCGGGTGTGACAAACCTCTGTGTAAGGGATCAATGTGCATAAGGCCAAGGCCATGAGGCAATATAGTGCTGAAACAATGACAACTGAGCCGGCAATGCCGATGGGGAGGCTCTTGGAGGGGTTTCTGATCTCTTCAGCCATGGTTGACACTGAGTCATATCCTATGTAGCTGAAGTAAACAATGGCCGCACCATCAAGAACACCCTTAGCGCCAAAGGGTGCCATGCCTCCTGGCTTTACTAAGTTGTCCGGGTTCCCCTTGCCAAAGGCAGCAACGATGACAAACACAAAGAAGATCACATGAAATACTGTCATCACAAGGTTCAGTAAAGAGCTCTCCTTGGTACTGTAATCACAAAAGCAAATAAAACCGTTAACTGTTACGATAAATCATATAATTAGTAATTTAGCCTAAGAATACTATTGAACAGTCCCAGTAGTTAGAATGTAAAAAGTACAGATGGAAAATTGGAAATAGAGACCAAAAAAATTTGTGAGCCTTCTGTCCACTAATAGCCAATATCAATAATAGGGATGATTAGCCCGCTAAAGTATACATTAATGTATATATTTAAGAATACCCTAGTAATGACAAAACAAAAAAAAGTTATGCTAATTAGTATCATCCATATTACAAAATTAAAACATATAGAACAAACAGAGTTTGCATATATACTGATATGCAAGTACAAACACATAAAAGGATGAAAGACAAAACACGAAGAAAGTAAAAAGGAAAAGATATCAAACCTATGACACAGACAGGCAGTGAGAAGGAGTACAAGGGCAACAGCAGGGAAATCCAACATGTTGTAACCATTTGCTAGACCATCCACTGCAACCCTCCAAGCATTTGGGTCTGTACCACCAAAGGCACAAACCAAGTAGCCTGTGAAGCTCCTTGCTACCGCGGCGTTGGACAACACATACTCCATTAGAATGTTTGCTCCAGCAAAATATCCAACAAACTCCCCTGGATTACAAATGGCCATCAATGAAACTTAGTCGGAGTTACTTAGCCCAAAAATCATATTTAAACCCAAATTTAATTAAAAGCCAAAATATTTATAGATCATCATAGAGTCGAACAAAAGGAAAAACATGATTTACCAAAAGTTACTCTAAGGTAACTGAAGGCACCGCCGGCAACGGGGATCTCGACGGAGAACTCAGTGTAACACAAGGAAGAGAGGAGGGCAGATACACCGGCGACTAT
The DNA here is from genome assembly GCA_039654745.1 of Houttuynia cordata. Classification (NCBI taxonomy): domain Eukaryota; kingdom Viridiplantae; phylum Streptophyta; class Magnoliopsida; order Piperales; family Saururaceae; genus Houttuynia; species Houttuynia cordata. The sequence continues at coordinate 30,569,815 of CM077505.1, read as the reverse complement.
GTATGAGATGTAGACGGAAGGTCCGGAGATGGTGTGGGCCACATGACCAGTGGTGACAAAGACTCCAACACCTAGCATTCCTCCTACACCAAGAGCCACCAGGTCATACCACTCAAGCTTCCTCTTCATGTCAGCACCTGATCTCAGCCTCACTCGGTTCAGCTCCTCGGTCGGGGTCCAAGTTGCCAGCATCCTCTTCCTCAGCCGCCTGGGCGTTTCCATTGCACACTGGATCAAGTAGAAGTTTACAGTGGGAGAAGAAGTAGCCATGTTTTTGAGATTAGAATGGTTTTCTTTGCCTTGTTCCATGCAGTGCTTGTTGTGTATGTGTTTTATAGACTCAACTCAGATGTTTAGGAATTTACTTGATTTTCCTCTTTTGACCTCGTGGGCCTCCCCAGGGTGCTTGTACAGTGCAGGAGATCAGAAGTCAAGAAAGAAAAGGAGTAGAGTAGTTGGGAGCTACTGTGGAAGATTTAGAAGTACACTGTACCAAAAGTGTAAAATGATGGACAACTTTTAGCCTTCTCTGAGGAAAAGGGTAGCTTGGCAACCTCCCACCTGCAAGACTTGAAGCAGCATCACCAATTTGGGAACCTGGCCGGATTGTTGGGCCCACATAATGGAGGCCCCACCAGGATTTTCCATGGGTCCCACTATAGAACCTCTCTCCTTCTTTCTCATTCTATTCCCTATATCTTTTTTGTTGATCTCATTCTATTCCGTTGTGTACTATACTGCATGGTATTGCATTCAAAGCTTATCTTGTCATCCCTCATGCTATTTTTTCAACATTGGTTTGTCATTCCTCATGTTATCATTTCAACATGGAGGTGAGATGATGATCCTCTAATTCTGTAGAAGTAGGTCACAAAGTCCAAGCACCACCCTCAAATGTACAGTTGTGCACTTTCTCATTCATTTCTTAGATTTGTGTGTACCATATAAGGTCAATGAGAAAGCTGTGTGTATAATGCGCCAGAAGACTCCACCAGCCGACTAAAATTCACCAGTTTATTGGCCCCAAGGCCCCTTCACGCAGACCATCCAACGCATTTTGCAATTGAGGGCCTACATGCTCAAAAGAAGCGAACCCTAAGAACAAAATGCACATGAATTAACTATTGTTCTGTAGCTTTCTCACCATGTTGTGAGACATATGAATCCTTTTCTTCCTGTGTGTTAGCCATATAGCATCATGTTTAGGATCACCGACCAATACCAAGAAAGCTCCTTAAGTACCTACCTGATTCATTATTCACCACCCTTTGGAGGTAGTGGAACATATCAGACCACAAACCAGAAAATTAGCGTGGCTGTGGTAATATGTAAGATAGCCATTAGATGACAGCCGTTTACAGGGCCCCTACAACTTGCAGCAAATGGACAACACTTGTCTGCCATTTAACTGTGGCCATGGTCCAACCTGCTTACCAAAACCCAATGCTGGTCTTAGTTTTAAATTTGATGAGCCACTTTAGTCTTCCAAAGTCACATTTTCATTCATAAAATTTTTGGCTTTACAGCAGTGCAAAAATAAAGCACAAGGTTCAAATCAAGATGATGAGATATAGAGGGATGTTTGGCACCATTCTAGTATACTTGATGAATATAATATTGTCTTGATAAGCATATTCAGTTGAATTAAAATGAGAAAGGCAGAAGAGAGTGGAAGTTAAGATGCTTTTGCATCTAATTGGTAGTTAGGTGGACCTGATCAGGAAACACATATAAAGCTGGTTCTCAGGTATTTCTTCTTTGGAAACGATATTTGTACAGCAGATTCCTACACATTTCTTTCTTCTTTGCTCTTTTTCCCAATCTCTCAAAGTCATGAGAGGTCCTCCCTTTGGATCATTTCCTCCTATCTGAAGTCTGAAGTTTTGATATAAATATTGATGTAAAATTAACTTAGAGGATCCAATGGAGACCATGGTAAAGGGAATGCTAATATCCAAAAAAGACTCATTCTGGAAAGAGATACTGATCACTGTATTAGTATCAACTCTCAACGAGAACAAAATCTTTTATTTGAGTCAGAAGATTCCTTGCGTGTGGTAGCGTCTAAGGTCTTTTCAACTATGGAATTCCAAATGACAAGAAAGGGCAAAGTTGCATGTATTTGTTACTTTGCCATTGTACGTTGAAATGCGATCTCCAGAAGCAGTACTGGATGCTGTACTTCCATGCCTGGACTGTGGTTCCATATTATTCATTCACATTAATTTAGCTGTGAAATGAGTTGGGCCAGGCCACCAATAGTACTTCCATTAAAAAAAATAAAATAGAAGTCCACCAATAGTACTCAAGGAGTTCATAGAACGGGAAGCTCTTTTCCTCTCCACTAGAAATCTGAGTCAAATTTTGGCACCACCTTCTACCAAATGAAGGAAAAAAGTCATTTGCACTATTTTGCAAAACAATCCAAAGAAAAGTTTCTTTGCACTATTTTGCAAAACAATCAAGGGAAATCCCACTTGCCAAGTGATTGACATGGATGCATATAAATCCAAATTTTCCAATATTCAATCATTCGGCTCTACCATTTCGTGGAAGGCCTTTCTTTTTCACTTCGGGTCGACGCACCTTTATATTAGGAAAAGGCCAGGCCCCTTCGGACATTTAACATAAACATCAGACTAGTTTAAACATGTATTCATACCGAATACATTAAGGCTTTCATCCTCCTCATAGTAACATGACCCTCGTCACGCATAGATCATGGTCATTGGTTTAAGCTCATGATGAACTAATTTAATTAACAGCCATAATGGGTGGGAGACAAATATGTGAAAAACAAAAGCATGGCCAGCTACAAAAATTAAACTTTTGTTTTTCAATTGTGAATGATTCATATGAAAGCAAATCATGGGCTTACTCAGAAAGTATGATGAAACAAACATGCTAAAAGTTACTCGCATCAAGTAAAAAGGCTCACGTTCACGATCAAAGTGCACTGACTACAAATAAGAAAATAGCATTCGATAGTTGGTTAAGTTAAGGTATTCCATTAGCACATGAAGAGAATCCAAGAAATGTTTACTGTTTAATTAACTTAGACAATTTGAGGCTCAAAAGACCACACAAGACAAAAAACACTCTTCCATACAGATCTAGATTTCATAAAGCTTTTTCTTTTACACATTGCATATTGATTTACTAAACATATTCAAGACGTGGAAACCATAATGGAGTGATCTTCCATCAATCAAAAGGAGATCTGTCATCATCACTTCCAACAAAGCAATTATCTACATTGGCTTGCTTGTGATGCCATGACTCACTTCATACCGCGCTTCTGACCACCCATGTTAATCACAAATAAAAGCCATTGGATGTTCATTATGCATGACAACCACTTCTAATAACCAAATCATCTTAAGTGCATACAGTTATGAACCTACATTAGCTTCTCTTATCGAGATAGTACTCTTTTCTTTTTATCCATCTTCACTTTCTTGGTGTAACCTAAATCCGGAATCCCTATGGAGTTTAACTTTAACCAACATGCAACTTACTTTAGCATGATTAAAGCCTTGTCGACTGTCAAAGTCTTTTGTTCATGATCAAGATAGAAGTCTGTTAATAGAAAAGTTGCGAAGTCTCGCGCTCTATTTAATTTGAGCAAATATAGAGTCACATTGCTAGATATACTGAGGAATCATTTGACTAGGAATCTAGCTACTTTCCAAGGTTCCTTAATATGTGACTACTAACCTCATCTTGCGAACATATTCGGTTTAGTTATGCCATCACATCTTAGCTGTGCAAATAATATATATTTAGAACGTGTTGTTTAAGCTTATAAATGAACTTTAAATGTATCTTTGATTATCTTCACGTCAAACCAGCTTTATTCTTCACCTTTATATTGACTTTTAGAGGCAGTACTGGACTTGAAGAGAGGGCAAGTGATATCATTTCCAAAGTCTAATTCCGTTGCCAGGGTAGCAGCACCAGTTCAGACTGATTTCTAGTTCAAAAGCGCAGAAAAACAAAGAGAAGCCAGTACTGGGGACCTTAATCATAGGCACATACATGATACAGAAGATATAGATCACACAATAAAACAATGATAGCCAAGAATACTCTGGAGAGGGGGTTCCTTGACGGGTGACAGCCAACAACATCTGAAAAATAGAGGTGGTGAATGATAGAAGACCTCTGACCTCAAGAAGATACCTGTGTTGCTGCTTTTTGCACCCACATTAGGACATCATTAAATGGAGGAAGGAATAAATGAAAGTGTTATTTAGTGGTATCCTCTTGATACCACTAAAAGTGATAGCTTTGTGGAAAGTGGATAATGCTGATGATAAATATATAATCATTTCGTAGATAGGATCGCTTCATTTAAATGCTGATAAGCACAGGATTAATCGCATTCCATGGAACAAGCATCCAAGCAAAGGGAGGATGGAATGGTTCTCAGCCTTTTTAGGGGAGTGGAGGAGTGGGTGGTGCTCTTTCCACTTGGCCTCTGATGTGTCACCGGCAAAGCCACACATCCTTCTCTTCTGCCTTGATCAGTCCTATACTATGGTGATCATAAGGTGATTGAAGACCTATGTAAGCACACAGAGTCCAATAATTAAGAAAAAGATGGGGAAGAATTTCACTCCCCAAGTCACACCACGCATAAGATAGAAAGATGATCAATCATGATGGCCTCAACAATCGGCTTTCACTTTTGTTTCTTATAGCCATCATGTTATGACTGCCCTCTATCAGCTCATACTTATCGGTTCCTCCATGGCTCTATCTCCAGATAAATTAAGAGAAGCAAATCGCTGGCTAGAATAAAGAAAGACCTTTTCCTTCCACAGTAAAGCAGTCGGAAGGTTTGGCAGCTAGCCCAGCTACCTACTGACCGAAATCAATTGTAGTGGTTACCACTTACCATTATCCCTACAATGCTTACATCAAATGCATTTGCAGCTTTAAAATTATTGATTTACTAGTCCATGAATTAGCACATCTCTGCCGTATGGACTAAAAACATGACCGTAACAATTACATCATGATCCGCACAACTGCTTTTTTGGAAAAAGATAAAGAAGCTTAACTAACACTTCATTTGATGTAAAGAAAGAAATGAGTTCGGAGGTAATCCGTCAATAGCATTAAATCGATCGATTTAAGTAAACATTTCACATGTGCATGATGCTTACAGTGAAGCAATGGAGGAGAATTGCATCTTAACACAGTAATTACATTCGCGCACTACAATCAATTAAAAATTTATATAGCTACAATGTCTCCCACAATTGCATTTAAACATAGGAATTACATCACATAATTCAACAATTGTTAAGCAATAATGTGTACGAGTTTCCATGAGGCTTATGCAAATTTCACCTAAATCAGATTAAAAAAAGGCAAAAAATCATGAATTTATTTCGTTTTTGGCAGTAAAAAGAACTATGAATTTCTTAACAGTAAGACATACTCAATTCTAAACCGCTCATTAAAATTCTTCCAAAAGTGATGAGAACTCCAAATAAATTTGGGCTATCAAGATGGACTTGATGCCCAAAAAAACATTACAAACTGACTGGTGTGGGATTTTCTTCCTTGTAGCAATTTCCCATAGATTTCCACTCCGGACAGGAATTGAGCAAACATCAATCCGTCAAATAGTATGGTCGGTATCGCATTGGCCGCCTGAACCCTGGAGCTTTTCTGCATGCATAAGTAAGTTGCAGCAGTTCTTAGAAAATGTACTCATGAAGACCAAAAAAATTTCACATAAAATCACACTGATTAATATGTACAGAAGTCAGGTATCTTTCTCCTAGCATACATATGTAGCAGGTCCCAGAAATGAAAGGAAAACCTTCTGCCTACTACAAACCCAAATTAGATAACAAACATACAATCAATACAGTCGAACACAGGCTACAAAGACAAAAAAAATTAGAGCAATAGCACAACCACTTAGGCAAGCAGATACCAAATCAGACAAACTATATAAATTCAGATCCAAGGATCAGAAATCACAACCAAGTCAATGCATGTAGCAGAAAACCAGTACATGTCTCTTGTTTCAAAGAAAGTTATATCTTTACGCACAAAAAAAGGAGGTGATACGTAAAAATTAAAGCCTACTTACCCATATCCATAAGGAGAAGCAAAAGGCGCAGGCATGAAAGGTCTTCGGACCCGAAGATAGGGGTTGAAAGGCCTACCACGATACTGCTTCATTCCAGGTACGTTGGTTCGTTTAGCAGAGACCTGAATATACAACAGTCCTAAAATTTAACAGAAACAAAAAGCTACGCAAAGAAGAAATGACAACTCAAGTTCAAGTACCTTCAATTGACGACCATGAAGCTCAGACTCATTTAAGAGGAGAGCATTCTGAACGGCATCTATTTCCACAAATTCTACATAAGCAAAACCCTTGGGCTGGCCAAACTTGTCCGTCAAAATAGTCACTCTGTTCACTGTTCCACAAGATTGGAAATGTTGTTGAACTTCCTCAGGGGTACAAGAATAATCTACCTGAAAGAATGAACAACAATAACTTTTCAAAAGGAAAATTTGGCAAAGATAATGCACATGTAAATGAAAACCAAATACAAAGAAACTGACTGAAAAAATGTGTGACCCTAAATCGAAATTGATATCTACAGAGTAATACTCTGCTTCTAGACAAGTCATCAATAAAATTAGATCAAATATTCTCATATTTACAAAAAAGAACTGGGTCAGCTATAAGCGTATAAAAAACTTCACTACAGAACCCTAATAGAATCAACAACCACAAACTACCAGTGCACCAGTCCCATCATTACACAACATATAAAATGGCTTGACCCAAATATCCATAAATTTTCACCTCAATGAAGATGCACTGCATTGAACTTACCATCTCAAAGAAAAGATGAAATGTAGAAGAAAAGAAAGGTTTTCAAAGATAAATATTTACAAAATAACTCACATTTCCAACATAGATTGAGCGTGAATCCACCTCCTCTTTTTCAGCTAAGCTTGCTGCTCCACTGGAGGAATCTGCACCACAATTAAACCACACCAATGATTTAGGTTACTATATATATAAAAAATATAATATATATATATATATATATAATATATGTATATATATATATATATGAGATGAGTTTACATGAGATCGTTCTCATATAAGGAGCATGAGGCCAATTTTTATTGCCGTTAGATTCCGATCGGAGGGTGGATATCAAATCAGGGGGTAGGTGAGTGTGTCACATCAAGGAGTGGGTGAGATCATTATGGATATTTGTAGCCGTCAGATCAAGATCCAATGGCTACGATTCAAAGTGGCCTCATATAAGCAATATGAGAGCGATCTCATTTAAACTTTTCCCTATATATATATATATATATATAAAGGAACACGTTAAATATCTTTAAAGACAGCAAGTAACGTTGCCAACATCTACTTATCCCGAATTAGAGAGTTTAGTGACATGACTTATCTTATGCCCTTTGACTCCTTTACAAAACCATTTCTTCATTCAATATCAACTTTTAATACAGTCACCAACCTGCTCCACCATTTTCTAAAGCTTAACTAGGGGAGTTATTGATCCAAGCTATAACCAGAATGCTCTCAGATATTGACTTTCTTTTGGCTCCATTTGTAGCTTGAAATTCAGCACTGGTCCAGGTCCACTTCATGTATTAGTTTAAGAAAAAATCTAGCCAGCACTAATGTGCTGTAGGGCTGGCAGCCGTCAGATCAGTGGGCCCCACATGATCTGACGACTACCAACCCTACAACGCACTGCACTGCAGCACTGGCAAGACCGACTCATAGTTTAATTACAATTAAAATATAGCTTCACTTTATGCTTTCTAACTTATTCATACAAAAAACATTAACTGTAAAGTAAGCCATGAGGGTTTTTAAAGTAATTTATATTTGAATATGAATATGCTCCACAACATCCACCATTGAGCGTTCACTCCACTTTGAGCTCAAGTTATACACATTCATTGCTAGATCATACCACACACAGGTCAATCCTTTTTCACTCGATCTCAATCCAGTTTGAGCCAAGTTCAACACCATCGTTGCTAGCTCATACCACACTCAGCTGGAAAACCAGCTTGTTCTATTTTAAGTTGGCCCACGTTCTGAAATGGATGGGTCCTATTGGAATTCAGGCAGCTAACAAGATTAAGCTGTCTTTAGCTCAGATCCCTCCATCACGGCTCAGACCAAGAGCATTTCCATTAATGGCAGACAGTACAATATACACAAAAATGGAACCCCTGTCCATTAGCTGTCCAATGGTAACATGGGCAGAATGGCAGTAAGTTGTCCTACACACGTGAGATATACAAAGGAATAAGAGAAAGTGAATGAACTAATGACTAGACTAAAAATGTCACTCTAATACCCCGGGGAAACTCATGGCGGTAGTAGAGTGACATTTTTAGTCTAATCATTAATTCATTCACATTCTCTTACTTCTCGCAGAGGCATCTATTGGTCTTCTTTGCATATGCCCATACCAACGCAACCTACATTCCCTCAGTTTCTCCCTTGAAGGAGCTACCCCTAAACTCTCACGAATATATCCATTTCTAATCCTCTCTCTCCTAATTATCCCACTCATCCACCTTAACATTCTCATCGGCTACATTCAACTGATCTATATGACTTCTCTTTGGTGCCCAACACTCCGCTCCATAGAGTATTGCAGGCCTAATGGCTGTCCTACAGAACTTGTCTTTAAGCCTTTTTTGAACACGCCTATCACACAACACTCCCGAGGCTTCCCTCCACTTTACCCACCCCTCATTTATCCTATGCATCACATTACTATCAATATCCCCTTCTTTATGATAATGGATCCTAAGTAACAGAATTGATCACACCTTGGCACTTCTTGCTCATTTATTTCAACTAAGGCTCTACCTATAGTTCTACCTTCCTTAAAATTAAATTCCATACACCCTGTCTTAGTCCTACTTACTTTAAAACCTTTTGATTCTAGAGCATCCCTCAACAATTCCAGTTTCACATTCAAACCTACTTTAATCTCATCAATTAAAACTACAATTTAGATGGAGTTAATAAAAGAGGATTTGACTTTACTATCTCTTACAAAAGAGGTAGCCCAAAATAGGCCTGAATGGAGTAAGATTCATGTCGCCGACCCCAAATAGTTGGGAAAAGGCGCTACTTGATTATGATTCTCTTACTTGTACATATCACACGTGTAGGACAATGATGGGTATCAAGGAGACATAGAAGGCGAAGGGATGAGAAGGGCCAGGTGGGGCTAGGGAAGCAGACAGAAAGGAGAAATGAGAGGAGGAGAAGGGGGTGGTGGCGGGTGCAGGCCCGGCTCTTTATACCATGTAGAAATGAAGAAGAAGACCAAGAGCGTTTCCATTAATGGCAGACAGTCCAATATATCCACAAAATAGAACCCCTGTCCATTAGCAGTCCAACATTAAAATGGCAAAATGGCAGTAAGCTGTCCTACACATGTGAGATGAACAAGGGAATAAGAAGATGGGAATGAATTAGCGACTAGACTAAAAATGTCACTCTAATATCCCTAGGCAAACTCATGGCGGTATTAGTGGGGCATTTAGTCTAGTCTTTAATTCTTTCACATTCGCTTATTCCCTTTTACATCTCACACATGTAGGACAGCGGTGGGGATCAAGGAGGCAAAGGGATGAGAGGGGACAGGTGGGGCTAGGGAAACAGATAAAGAGGAGGAATGAGAGGTGGGTGGCGGCGGGTGAGTCGAGAAAGATACCTAGGACTGGCAGACAGTACAATATACACACAAAAAATGGAACCCCAATCCATTAGCTGTCCAATGGTAAAATGCTAAGAATGGCAGTGAGCTGTCCTACATGTGAGAGATGGACAAGGAAATAAGAGAATGTGAACGAATTAATGACTAGACTAAAATGTCACTCTAATACCTTATAAAGAGCCAAGCTACAGTCAGGAAGGCTCAAATAAGAAACAGATCAAAACTGAGGTCAACTCCGGCATATATTAAATACAGCTTCAGATGGGTTCCATTGATCAATTACGTTACACAAATCCTGTAAGCTACTTATATACACACTAAAAAGTGGGCTTTCATCTTCTTTTTTTTGGCAATATATTAAGCAAACCGAAAAGTTCTAGAACGTAAAACAAATATCCAAAACAACAGTTGATGCAAGCTGGGCCTGGGGTGACTTTGGAATGCACTTCAGCTTGCAAGCCTCAGATCTTGCTTGATTAAAGTTGATATTGGCTTGAACGCATGAGCTATATTCTAGCTGAAGCATGGCTCAAATTAGCTCTCCGTGCCTCCATATCTTATGTTATACGTATCTGATAATCATTAGGCTCATATATTTATAACAACAAAATCGGTCAATTTAAGCAATTGCAACCGACTATACATCAGAAATAGATGCAACTGATCATAAGGAGACAAATCACAAGTCCCATGAGCAAACCAGGTAAAACAAGATAAACTCCACGACCTGCACCAAGCTTTCCCAAGAACCCAGAACTAAAAGACTAACACATACAGTCGATCTTGACATACAAAAGAAATGAAAAGTTCAGCAAGGATAAGGCAAATAGAGAACACCTTCAACAGCACCCATTTCCTTCTCAACTTTAGCCTGCATCTCACGAAGAGCACCTGCTTCCTCCTCAATCTCCTTAAGCCTCTTCTTCATATCCTCCAAATTCTAATCACAAACAACATCCACAGAACACAACCACGAATCAGACACTAATCACCACAAAGATTCAAATTTTTCCAATTAAGAGCAATAATAAAAGCACGTTCAAACCTCCTCCTTGGACGAGGGATCGTCGTCCTCATCAGCCCGAGCCATATCAACGTCGGCGTCCATTTCGGGAATCTCGGCGCCATAGGCTTCGTGCTCCTGCTCTTCGTGCTGCCTCTCCATTGCAGCGCCTTTGCTTTTCATACAGGAGACTTCAACGGTCGTCGGCCTCCGCTGCCGGCAGTCTCGTCGGCGGCGGCGCTTGAAAGCAGCAAAGAAGGTACTGATCAGATTGCTTCCACTAGGGATTTAAACGGGCGGAGATCTTTTGACAAGAAACGGACCGGGTCTAGGCAAATTGGACCATGTTGGTGCAACCGCGGATCTCTCCGGCCCGAACATTTATCCGGGTCCAAATTCAAATGTCTAGAGTTGTCCGATCATTATTATGCAAATATATGAGTTTTTTAGATAGAAAAATTTAGCCAGCGTTGTAGGGCTGACAGCCATCAGATTAGGGGGCCCGACGATCTGACAGTCGCCAACTTTACCGCCCACTGCGCTGCAGTGCTGGCAAGGCCAACTCTTTTAGGATAATTACAGGAGTCGGAGTCCTTAAGACATGATTAGAAGGGCACCGTATCCCACCGCCAATCCCCTCAGCTACTTGCAAGGGCCAACTATCATATACTAGGTAAATTGGGATATTATATACTCTCTCCGTCTAGAAAGTTCATTTTGAAAAATCTTATGTTAATAATATTTCCGGACGGAGGGAAGGAGTGTACCTCAAGTGGATCGCCAACATATTGGGGGTTTGAAATCCAAGTGCGTAAATTAGTATTAGTATTATATATATCCCAAGTAGATCGCCAACGTAGTGGAGGTTTGAGATCCAACCTCGTGCATTTATACAGGTGTAAACTAGCAATTCAAACTCACTTTTCCCCTGGAATAACATGTTCATCTTGAAGGTTGCAGCACATATTGACGCATTTGAGTAGGGCTGCATGATCAAGGGATGCTATAAAGGGGTTGGAACTTGGACCGGTAGAAAAAGTGAGAGACATAAATACGAAAAATAATAATACTAAAGACCATTAAAATCCACCTAGGTGAGGGCCTTAAACAATGGAGTATTATGTGATTTTTATAGGCCCTTAAAGGCCGAGTGCCACCATTCCAAAGTTTATCGTTTTTTTTTCCTTTTTTGTTGGCATAGATGATAATAGAATATATGGGAAAAGTTTAAATGAAATCGCTCTCATATAGCTTATATGAGGCCACTTTAAATCATAGCCCTTGGATCTTGATCTAACGGCTACAAATAGCCATAATGATCTCACCCACTCCCTGATGTGACACACTCACCTACCCACTGATTTAATATCCATCCTCCGATCGGAATCCAACGGCTATAAAGATTGGCCTCATGCTCCTTATATGAGAACGATCTCATGTAAACCCTTCCCTAGAATATATATATATATACTCCCTCGGTTCTGCTTTAGATTCTCCATCTGAAAAAAAAAAGATAATCCCATTTTAGATGCTACATGTGATAAATTCAAATTGATTTTGAACCTCTTCTTCTTTGGAATAAAAACCAATATTTTTTTTTCCAATAGAGCATCTAAAAAGTTATGTTATACAACAACCTCCTGGACAGGCCACTAGATAAGTTTTAATGGTAGGGCCCAAAAAATCAAGACCACTTAGAGCAATCAGGACTGGTGGACCCAACCTAAAACCTGTTGAGCAGCTTTGCCCAGACGACCAGTAAATAGGGGTGTTCCGGGACAGACACGGACGCGGACAGAGGTTGTCTGCGTCCGTGTCCGTATAAAACTGTCCTCGAATTTTATGTCCGCGTCCGTGTCCGAGAGTCTGGCAGACACGGACGCGGACACGGACATTTTTTTTTATAAATACCCCCCCCCCCCCCCCGGCTCCCTCCTCCCCACCCCGTCGCCCTCCTCTCCACCCCCACCCCGCCGCGGCGCCGCCCTCCTCTCCACCCCCTCGCTCCCTCCTCCAGTCCTCCTCCACCCCCGCCCTCGCTCCCTCCTCCTCCGCGACCGCCCCCTTGACCCCGCCGCGACTGCCCCCCTCAACAGCCCCCCTCGAGCCCGCCGCGACCGCCCCCTCGACCCCGCCGCGACCGCCTCCCTCAACAGCCCCCCTTGACAGCCCGCCGCGACCACAGCGCGCCGGAAGACTGCCGGAAGCCACAGCGCGCCGGAAGAAAGGTAAAAAACGAATTTTTTTTTTACCCGTCGCCAGCGGTGGCCGCGTCGATGACCCGGGGACGGCCCCTCCGTCCTCCCCTCCACCACGCCGCGGCGCCCCCCCCTCCGTGACCGCCCCCTCCTCCCCCCACCCCGCCGCCCTCCTCCTCCGCCCCGCCGGCCGCCGCCCCTCCTCCACTCCTCCTCCTCGGACCTCGGACAGACGGCTGTCCGAGGTCCCCTTGGCCGTGTCCGTGGCCGAAATACACGGACAAATCTTTTCGGCGCGGACACGGCCACGGACACCTCGGACGCGGCCGGCCGCGAACACCCCTACCAGTAAATACATTTTTTCTCATCTGAAATAGGAAAGAGGGAGTTTATATTTTTTATAGGTACATATATGATAAACGCATAATTCACACACATTATATACCTTAATACCTTAATTTTTAGCCAGTTATGAATTAGGGAAAAGTTTAAATGAGATCGCTCTCATATAGCTTATATGAGGCCACTTTAAATCATAGCACTTGGATCTTGATCTAACGGCTACGAATAGCTATAATGATCTCACCCACTCCCTGATGTGACACACTTACCTACCCACTGATTTAATATCCATCTTCCGATCGAAATCCAATGGCTATAAAGATTGGCCCCATGCTCCTTATATGAGAATAATCTCATATAAACCCTTCCCTATGAATTATCTAGGTTAGTTAATAGTTATTTAGGTCAAACAAAGAATTAGGAGTTTATATTAATTTAATAGTTAATTGTGCTTAATTTATTTATTTAGATGTATTAATTGATTTAATAGAAATATATTTTCATATTTGTCTAAATTAACTTAAATTTTATTTATGTAGGTCCGGTTGCGAAAATGGCCAAAATGGAATACATTTGGCGGGTTTTAAAGCTCTAGCTTATCAAAAGCTTAAAATAAAGGAAAAAATAATTTGAGCCGTTAATTTTTTTCTGCTAGATAATTTGAGCCGTTAATTGCTACCAAAGAGAAGACAAGTTCTGTTCTAAAGTGAAGAGTGCAGAGATGAGATCCAACAGACGAAAGTAATACGACAAGTCAACTGAAATGAAATGAAAAAGAAAGAAAGAAAGAAAAGAAGCCCAAGCAGCTTGTGCTCGGGCTAAACAGAAAACAATCGAGCCCGTGCTTTGTTGCTCAAGTGCTCTGCAACTCAAGCGTTAGGATAGAAGAAGCTAGGAAGAAGGTGAATAGGAACAGCAACACTGCTCTGGAGGCTCGCCCTCGAGCATGGGCTATGTGGCTTGACTCGAATCGGTTCAGCTTGGCCGCTCGAGAACGGAGGAGCAGGAGAAGCTGTAAAGCTACAAGTGGCAGGGGTAGTCTTGGGCTCGATCTGGGTCTTGATTAGACAAATCCCAGAGGACTACTTCCACTAATAGGTTTGGATTCGGATTTGGAAGGCTTAATTGCAATCTCAGTGCTTGGCAAAAAATCTAGGACCTGGATAAGCACAAATCAACCACAAGTTCGGATCGGGTTGCATGTTGGCTGTGACGGGATTTGGATTAACTCGAATGGAAGCGGAGTACGATTTGGTTTCTTACAAGCTCGGATTTGCTGAGTTCGATCAATTGGAACTCGATTTGGATTGGAAACAAGAGATTTTGGAATCATCCCCGACTTGGAGAAAGCTGGGCTCTTGAGCAGATTATAAATACAGAACATAGGACTACGGAGGTGACCTGAGCCGAAGGGATTTTTACAATAAGTCAGCGCTCTGCTCGACTGAGAAGAAAAGAGTTCTATACAGAAGTGAGAGGACGAGCAGAAGGGATTTTTATAGAAGGTTTTTACATAGGATATTTATAGAGATGTGGGAGCAAGGAGCAAAGGGGCTGTCATTTTCTACCATTTTATTTATTTTTCATAAATAATATATATTATCCTATGCTCTTCTCATCTCTGGGTAACTAATATCTTATAAGCTAAGGTTGGATGAAGTATAATGAAACATTGTATTCTCTTAAATTTCATAAGATGATTTTAGTTTTATTATTGATCTCTTAAATCCTATATATTGCATGATTCTTTTATCTTTTGTGTCACTCACAATTTATCCTTAGAATTACCATTAGGTGAGGATATATATATATATATATATATATATATATATATATATATATATAGAGATGAGTTTACATGAGATCGTTCTCATATAAGGAGCATGAGGCCAATCTTTATTGCCGTTAGATTTCGATCGGAGGGTGAATATCAAATCAGTGTGGGTAGGTGAGTGTGTCACATCAAAGAGTGGGTGAGATCATTATGAATATCTGTAGCCGTCAGATCAAGATCCAACGGCTACAATTCAAAGTGGCCTCATATAAGCAATATGAGAGCGATCTCATTTAAACTTTTCCCATATATATATATATATATGGGAAAAGTTTAAATGAGATCGCTCTCATATTGCTTATATGAGGTCACTTTGAATCGTAGCCATTAGATCTTGATCTGACGGCTACAAATATCCATAATCATCTCACCCACTCCTTGATGTGACACACTCACCTACCCATTGATTTGATATCCACCATCCGATCGGAATCTAACGGCAATAAAGATTGGCCTCATGCTCCTTATATGAGAACGATCTCATATATACACACACACACACACTGATGTTTAAATGAATGAGAAAGGTTTATATGAGATCGTTCTCATATAAGGAGCATGAGGTCGTTAGATTCCGATCCGATGGTGGGTACCAAATCAGTGGGTATGTGAGTATGTCAAATCAGTAGGTGAGTTCATTGTAGCCATTTGTAGCTGTCAGATCAAGATCTAATGGCTACGAATTGAATTGGCCTCTATATAAGCTATATAAGAGCGATCTCATTTAAACTTTTCCCTAAATGAATAGATATTATCTTTGATCGCAAGTATTTTACCGATACTGGCAATGCTTAGATAATTGTTTTATGGCTAAGCTTCATGCTAGCTTGTTATGCGTTCTTAATGAATTACAATTGGATGGATATAATTGCGGATTTATATGGATTCTATGCCTAGGCTCACTTAGTCATAGTATTTTACAAAAAACTTTCATTTACTTTTCTTCTTTCTAGTTACTCAATTATTTCTCTCACAACAACTCTCTTCGTTGAGATAAATTTACTTTTAAGTAATTAAATCTAGTATAGGCTAAATTAAAATATTCCTATTGTTCATTCTCTGTGGTTCGAAAATTTGACTCCTGAGTATATTACGACCGACAACTTATTTTAAGGGCAAATCAATGCATCCTGTAGGTTTTCATCAACGTGTTTTGTTGTTGTTTTTTCTATACAAAAAGACTCATTGAGCTAATTTTCTTATCAAGTCATCGGCAGTTTCATGGTGAGTTCCAACAACCACCAAAAGAGAAAACTAACTATAATAGTGTTCAACAGCTCAAAAAAATGATGACCGCTTCAAAAGTGTCTCAAGTCACACAAATGCTGCAGGATAAATCTAAAATGGTTTATTAAATCTATAGGCTACAACTAAAATGACACATTACTTTCAATACGCCGTAACAGATTGCACATGATCTAGGGTTGCACCAAAAAATCCAACCCGACCCAACTTGGATGGAACTGACCCGACATTGACCAGGGTCGGGTCGGGACGGGTCCTATCTCGGGTAAGGTCAGTTCCAAGATTTAAAAACCCGCTTCTATCTTGGGTAGGGTTGGGTTTTGCTCTAAAATACCCAAGAACTGACCCTACCCGAGATATACCATTTAAACCCCTAATTTTCTAATATATATAAATCTTTTTTATTATTATAATTATATAAATTATTTGTTAAATATCTTTTAATTATATTAATTATTTTATTAAAATCTCGTTTCTTATCTTTGGTTCTCGGGTATTGCGGGTTTAAGTAACTCAGGTCCTATCTCGGATAGTGTCAGGTTCTGCTATACCCGAGACAACCCGACCTAAGATGCAACCCTAACATAATCCAAATTGCTCCATAATAACTTATTAACTGTATGTCGGGTACTATCACGACATTAAGCTCACAGAGATTAAGCACTTCATATTTGTATTTAACACCGAAAGCCTAGCATGGAACCCCCACAATGCTACGATATTTTGAGGCCTAGAATCCATGCACTGCAGCGCCATTTTCTTCTAGTTGCTTGACAAAGGTCATGCTCGACCTAATCCGTTTCCCCCTCAGCCTCTCCGCAATGGCAAATGCAAGCTCAAGGGACTGCGAAGCATTTAGCCTGGGATCACAATGGGTGTGGTATCTGGAGCTCAAATCATCAAAGGTCACTGAATTACCCCCGCCAATGCACTCCGTCACATTCTGTCCAGTCATCTCCAAGTGCATTCCTCCTGGGTAACTTCCTTCTTGGCCATGCACATCAAAGAAGGCCCTCAACTCAGACTGAACAACAATGGAAGATAGAATAAGATGTTAGCATCAAATTAAGTAACTCTCAACGCACATGAAAAAGCCTAAATACTGAAAAGCCTAATGCCAAGAATCCATAAAACTTACTCTAATCGAATCAAATGGACGAGTTTTCAACCCACAAGGTGCCTTGATTGTGTTCCCATGCATTGGATCACTTACCCAAGTGACAATCAAGCCAGCTTGCCGTACCGCTCTAATCAAATGTGGAAGCTTCACCCGCATGTTTTCAGCTCCCATTCGAGTGATTATAGTGAGCCTTCCAGGCTTATTGTGAGGGTTGAGAATCTCACACAGTTTCACCAGCTCCCTTGGATCCATCTTGTCACTGACCTATGCACCATTCATCATCACAATTAGAAAAAACGGTTCATAAGTATAATGCAGACACTGCTTTTCATGGAAAGAAAATTATTGGACCTAACATTGGGAGAAAGGGTTAGAAAGACAGAATAAACCATCAGAATAAAATCAAACTCCGGGTATTGAATCTGCCTTCAGGTCGAAATCAGAACCTTTATGCCAAGAGGATTTGCCACTCCACGAAGAAATTCGACATGGGCACCATCTAACTGCCGTGTTCTCTCTCCGACCCAAAGCATGTGAGCGGAACAACCATAGTAGAGGCCAGATGTTGAGTCTTCCCTCGTCAATGACTGCTCATAAGGCAAGTGAAGACACTCATGCGATGTCCAAAACTCTGTTGTGGTCATTATGGGATGCTTATTGGTAAGCCCGCAAGCTACCATGAATCCAAGGGCTTCATCCACTCGGTGCGCAAGTTCCATGTACCTATACATAACCAACCATAATCCACAAACTACTCAGACAACTAAATATATATGCTTACAAGTGACCTTGTTCATTTTAATACTGCCAATAGCTGGGTTATGTTAATCCAACAAAATGTGGAATTCCTCTCGCAGAACACAATTAAAAGAATGTTCCTTCTTAAAAAATAAATGGAAAGAATGTCAGAAACATATACTACCTTTCTCCTTGTTCACTGTGCTGTGTGAAATCAAGGTTCCATTGGGTGACTCTTTGCATAGAAGCATAGCCACCAGTTGTAAATGCACGGAGAAGGTTCAAAGTCGCTGCAGATTGAGTATATGCTCTTATTAGTCTTTTTGGGTCAGGCGTTCTGGCATCCTCGTTAAAGACATCGCTGTTGATAATGTCTCCCTGATAAATGGGGAGCTTGACACCATCCTTGGTCTCAAATGGACCAGATCTGGGTTTCGCAAATTGACCAGCCATTCTTCCAACCTACGAGAGCAGGAAAGAAGTCAAGAGCACCACTGAGGCAACAACGTGATCTTAAAACAATAATCACATCAAGTAGAACAAGAATAGAAGGATTGTCAACAGACAAGATAATTTGTGCAAAACAAACCTAGATAAGATTAAAGTACCTACAAGACATCCAGGATTGAGCATTTTTCATTTTTCATAAACAGATATTCTCTATATATAGTACTTCAACCAGAAAATGCAGCCAGTCACTAGGTAAGTTGACGACTCGTCTAATAACAAAAATGACCATTAAAGGCTCCAGATGTCAATTTTGCACCCATACCAATAACCTGTTTTTACTTTTATTTTTTCTTTCGATAACGAGGGGTATCCCGAGTCCTTACGAATAGCCTAGAAGGGGTCGGGCAACAAGCATTTAGAGCAGCATAACCCAGGTGGATTGGGAATATAACCCCAGTGGGTCGTCAACACAGTGGGGGTTCAAATTCTCCGGCTCAATTTCCGGAAGTGAGTCCCCCCCTACCAATAATCTATCCGACAAAAAATACTCCATCTGTTCCAAAATACTATGTACATTTTGGCTAATCACATGACTTCCTCTTTCCCTCCCCTTCTTCTCCATCATTGTAGTATTTGCCTTGCACAACACCTCTGTATTTACCTCCACCCTCATGTACTCGTAAAATTTCACCACAACTCCTGGAAATCATCCAACAAATAAACCTTGTATTACGATCTCAGCTTGTCAAAGTAGTTGTAGAAAGGCTCATTGGTGGCAATGCTCAGCTTCTGCCATGGCTGAACCATCTCTGTCACCTTCCCCAGGATGGATTCCGGCGAGGTGTCACCATCTAAATTTGGCCACAATTCCTTGTTTGTCGCCTTCTCACCACGGACAACATGAACCGATCAACGTCCCAGTTCAATTGCCCGATGATCTCTGAGACTATATTCATCAGCCTCTTGAACTTCAGACTGAGTGCCACTGCCGCTCCACATGCTTAGTCACAGCACCCTCGTAGACCATGTACCAGTAATTCTCTAGATCCGGCATGTCGAATTGCCGCCAAATGATGGCGCTCTTGTCCCTCCTCAGCTGCATTGGGGTGACCTTGTAGGTGAGAACCTTGCGAACGGGAATTCATTTCTTCTTCCCTAGCTGCTTTGCAACCTTCCATTCGCGAAGGAATCTATTGGAAAACTTATAGTTCTCAAGAGGGATTATACTTTACCCGTCCGTGTTGAATTGTACTCAAATAGAATATGAAATAGCAGATTGAAATCCAATCTTCTAAGGCACAACAATTATACACTGCTGACTTCGCAATAGATATTGTCACCCTCTTGTGCACGGACTTTCTCCGGCAATCTACTCCCAAGATACAACGGACCAGTTGACAAGTGGTGCACTTTAACCGTCAAACTTGAACTCAGAGATACTGTTGCCTTTTTGAAAGAAGAATCACCGATTAAGAAGAAGAGAGAAAATGAAGAACAATCTGTAATCTATATATTCTATTTATGTTTTTCCATTCATTCTTTATAGAAGGACTCAATTGTGGTCATTTTGTAAAGAAAGAACGCAACTTTTTAAAGAAAAATGGTAAGAACCCGCATGTAACCGCATAGGTGATTGATCGCTACCATAAGCGATCGATCGCCTCGGGTAATTTTTATCAATTCGCAAAATCACAGCAGATACGATCGATCACTTTTGTGTCCAATCAATCACTTAGCTATCGATCACTTTTGATCATGCAAATCAAGCCGATCGATCACTTTAGCGATCGATGCAAAATCATAATAGATACGATCGATCATTTTTGTGTCCGATCGATCATTTAGTGATCGATCATGCAAATCAAACTGATCAATCACTTTAGCGATCGATTGTGATCATCTATACGATCGATCGGCTCCTAATTTTCACAAAACAATTAGCCGTTTGATCAAAATCAAGGGCTCTAGAAGCGATATGCGAGTGTGAAGTGCTAAGTACGCCACAATGCGCCCATTCACCCACGCCATGTGCGCGCGTGCGCATAGTACAATAAGGTATACCAACGAATGTGTACACCATCAATTGGGGAAAGCCTCCACAACCATAAGATATACAAAGTGTACCCTATCACACTCAAGTGTGCTTCCTATGTGGAACTAAAGGAGTCTCCCAATTAACTTAGCACAATCAACTTAGCACAAAGTTAATATTAAATTACTATTAATCCTATTTCAATCACTCAATTAAATGTGGACCTTAGATGGGCCTATCTAACTCATTTGGGCCCATCATTCCACAACAAAAACCCAACAATCTCTTCCACCACTGAGGCTGCCTACTTGAGGTGCTCGAAATAAAAATAGTACCTGAAATCCTTGCCCTCTTTGTCCTTGTTGCTCGGGTTGTAGCTCACCGACAAACAAACGTTGAGATCCATTACAAATGTCTATTGAGGTAATGCACCTCGCCGACAAGCAAACGCTGAGATCCATTACAAATGTCTATTGAGGTAATGCACCTCGCCGAGGCTGCAGAGGAAGTTCCCCAAATACTGGTTCATGGATTTGCGGTGAAGGGAGTGGCGGGGGAATGTGGGTGGCCGGTGACAGCGGAGGAGATGGCTGGAATGAGGGCAGCGGAGGAAGGGACGGGAGTGAAATGGGATGGGAAGTCAGAGAGAGGAAGGGAGAGGAAATGGGACAGGAAATCGGGAGAGGAAGCCACGTGATTTCTTTGTTGGGCCCATGGTCTAATAAAAATGACATTTTTTTAAATGTACACAGTATTTTGGAATGGAGGGAGTAATAACTATTGGCAAATTACAACAAATAAGACATCAAGCCCAATGCAAAAAGATTACAAAAGTGAAATACTATAATTACAAAAGTGAAATACTATAATCAGTCATGTATATCTATGCAACTTAAACCTAAAACACCTATAGAATCACCATTAGAACTACAAAACAACCATTATACATAAACATATACCATCTGAACGAGCACAAGCTAGTGAATAACATTTTAGTCAAATGGTCTCTTTGGTTAGCAAGAAAAGAAAAGTTGAAATATTTTCTTTTCCTGATGTTTGGATAGCAAGAAAAGTAATGATGGCAGAATTTGAGTTTTCTTTTAGGTGGGACCTGCAAGAAAAGGCATGTTACTCCCCTCCGTTCCAAAATAGTATGTACATTTGAAAATATTTACTGTTCTAAAATATTATGTATATTTTACCAAAATTACATGGCTTTCTCTTTTCAAAATTGGAGGAGTTTGGTGGGATATCAGAGAGGACTCATGTGACTTCTTTGTAGGCATCATGGTCCAATAAAAATGAGAATTTTATCAAATATATATAATATTTTGGAACGGAGGGAATATTACATTTTCTTTCTCCCCGAAGTGAGAAAAAGTGAGAAAATACCCTTGCACCTTATTGTGAGTTGGTGACAGTGGGGACTTGCCATCCTCGGCTTTTCTCTGAAAACCCTGCTCATTTACCAAATAAAAAACTTCGTATTTACCCCTACATTTATCCGATGAAATTGTGTTGCAAAAAGAAAATGCACAGAAATTGGATAGATGGGACTCAAGACTGCTAAGTGCTAACCATGGTTCGCCGAGACCATGTAAAACAATCTTGGTCTACTTTGATGGCAAACCATGATTTCCCCCTTTTTCCAGGCTAGATGGGGTGAATTTTTCCTGCCCCAAATAGTCCTAAAAAAATTGGGTTGCTAAAAATTTCCACCCATTAAGCGACTTGGATGAGTCAATGAGATGGATTAATCACGTGGGCCTGGGCCCATGTCCAGCATCAAAACGCTCACGCCCGTCAACACCTCGTCGATCGACCTCCTCCTTCCTCCTCTCCCTCCCCACTGCCCAATCCGCCGAACCGTCTCCACCGCTGCCACCGCCGCCATGGACGATGACTCCACCAGAGAGGAAGAGCAGACCCTTCCTGATTCGGTGCCGGAGCTGGTGCCGGGACCCAACCACCACCAACCGGACTACTGTCTCGACGATGATGACAACGGCGAGATGACGAAGACAATGAGATCCCTTCCCCCAGCCCCACCACAATTCTCCTCCTGCCACCGGCGCCACCCCTTCCTTCGAGATTTCAGAGGTATCTCAACAATATCGAAGGCATCTCGGCGAGACTCTGTAAAAATGAAAATACGGAGTCTCGTGTCTAATAAGGGCCTGTTTGGGAGGCCATTTCCCACTTCATTTCCCACCATTTTTCATTAAAAAGCATTTGGGAGGCACATTTCATTTTCATTTACCTTTAGTAGGTGAATGATCATAATGGTCATTTTCATTCTTGATGTGAATGTCCTCAATTGTCAAATGGGTTTTTAAATGGGAATCTTGTGACGAATGATCATACTTACCCTTCCATCATTTATTTCTCCCTTTTTAATCCCCCAAACCCATACTTCAATCATCAAATAAAAATTAAAATTTTTTCCTTTCCTACGATCATCGTATAGCCTCACAAACAGCCCCTAAATACTCCGAAACTGGGATCTTGGCGAGATCTCACCGAGATGGCGAACCATGTTGACTAACTGCCTGACTCTGCATTTTTTCAGAAAGTTTCCTTCCCTTTCTCTTATTTATCCCAAAAACCTATTTATTTTCATATAATAAAATCTTATTTCAAAAAAGGGTAATTAACCATGTTTTCTACTCATTTCCTCGCCATACAAACACATGAAAGAAAATTTTAATCTTCTTTTCTTTCTATCTAAACACATGAAAGAAAAAATATAGGAAGATGACAGTTTATCGTTCTCACATAAGGAGTATGAGGTCAATTTTTTAGGTTGTTGAATTCCGATCTCAAGATGGGTATCAAATTAGTGGATAAGTGAATGTGTCAAACTAATAGGCAAGTAATTTCCTTGTAACTGTTTGCAACCATCGGATAAAAATCCAATGGTTAAGGCTTAAATTGGCTTTATATAACATATGTGATAGTGATCTAATTTAAACTTTTCCTAAATAGGAAAGTGTTATTTTTTTTTTCTTATCTTTTATTTTCTTTAGGTTATGTTTTTCCTTTTTCTTTCTTTTTCCCGCTAACGAAACGGACAAAAAATCACCATTTCCCACCGGCGCCGTAGCTTAAAGTGACTAGTCGATCATTCCAAAAGGACAAGAACAAAAAAGAAGACAAAACAGAAAATTCTCTAAAAGTCAGACCTTGATGACGGGAATTTGGCCACCGAAGGAGAGGACGACGCCCATCTGCAAGAGAACCCGCAGCGTGTCGCGGATGTTGTTGGCGTTGAACTCCTTGAAGCTCTCCGCGCAGTCACCACCCTGAAGCAGGAACGCCTTCCCCACCGCCGCCTCCGCCAGCCGCTCCTCCAGCTTCCGCGACTCCCCGGTGAACACCAAAGGCGGGAAGCTGGCCAGCGACTTCAATACCGACTCCAGCTCCTCCTTATCCGGATAAACCGGTATCTGCAGCACCTTCTTCGATTTCCAGCTATCCACGGCCCAGTCTATGGATGGCGACGAACAACCGGCCGCCTCCTTCCTCTCCAAGTACGCTGCGAGGAATGTCGTTGACTTCCTCGGGATCGGTGTGCCGGAGCAGCGTGGCAGCGCCGATCCGGTGGTTAAAATTCCGGCGCCGGCGAGAGCCATTGCAACTCAACGGTAAAAAAAAACTAAAAAGACGCCATTCCTCAGAGTTTTGTCTCGTTTTTATAAGGATTTCCCTGACATCTTGGCTGGGCCCAAACCCAATCCCGTAATAATGGTACTGGAAAATAATAGAAAGGGAGTAGGTGCACTTGCATGAATGCGCCATGTGCAACATATGGTGTTCCAAAATCAAATAAGTAGTAGAGTAAATTTGTATGGTTGAGGAGTTATATACTCATTCCATCTAAAATATGATAATATTTTTTAGCACCATGGAATTTATCAATAACATATTAACAGTAAGGCTCGGAAAAAGTTATTTTTCCTTACATCTCACTAACACTCTAATGTTAAATTTTGATGGTAGATGTTGACTTACAAAAATTTCACTATTTGACAATGACATGTTGTTAGACGGAGGGAGTATCAATATTACCCATTCCTGGGAATTTTAGGAAATGTTGATATTTTTCAGCACATCAAAATTTCTCAGTAACACCCACTTTCATAAGAAGTGCTAAAAAATAATATTTTTTAGCATCCTCACTAACGCCCGTGTTACATTTTGACAAATCTTAGTACTTGACAGTGGCATTTCATCAACAAAAACGAGTTCAATCTAGTGGTAGAGGTCTACCGTTATATACTACGGTAGGGTCCTACCGTTGAGATCCTCGGTATTTGACAGTAAAGTCCTACCAATAAAATTGGGAATAAGAATAATATGGTTTTATTTAGCAACTGGTTAAAAAACTCTTAAGTATTATTGAGCACATATCATATGATATACTGCGAGAAAAAATTGGGGTGCTAAAAAGTACCACCATTTTGGACAAGCACGTCAAATTCTATGCAGTTTTTGACAACAAAATTTGCAAGTTGACAGCAAGTCGTACAGTCGGACTGTAAAATACGTAATGTAAATATTCTTAAAGAAAAATATTTCTTCTCCCGCATTATTTTCACGGCCACCTTACGTGCCCCTCATGCAGGAGGAATAGCACACTCTCAAAGCATTCCTATGAGTGGCACGTGAGGTTGGCCGTGATAAATGAGCGCGAGAAAAAGACATTTTTTTCATAGCACTACTTATTGTCAAAAGATAAGTACAGAGTATCAAAGACGATGGTCCCTCATCTGCCGACATCTCAGGCTATGATCTGATGTGAGCAATCCCATCACCCTTTTTATCACTCGAATCACAAAATCCACTGACTTCTTTCCACAAGGGAAGTGAGCTGAGGTTGCTTTCTGATTGCACTTTTTTTTTCCACTTACGGAGAGGGGAGTGATAACCCTAAATCAGATTTCCTATATATTTCTATACACATCAGCTGGAAATGTGTAGGAAATCTGACTTACAAATATCGTTTTCCTCACGGAGATGGGTTTTCCTTTGGCACTGACTTTTGTAAGTGGCATGCTCCTGGTATGCTCTCTAATGTCTACTATAAACCTGAAATCTAAATGTACAACAAATTTGTACAACGAAAATGTCCTCTTCCTTCTCGATCACCTTAAACCATGGAAAATCGTCTCGCCGATATATCGGTATCGGACACAAACCGATACACCGATACCACATAATCTCATTTTTAAAAAAAATTTCAAATATTGGCGATATATCGCCGATATATCGGTTTCGGACCGATATATCGGTATTTTTTGAATTAAAAAATATTTAAAAAAAATTTTGAAAAAAAAACTTTCATGTTTGTTTTCTATCCTAATATGCATTTTTATGCATATTTTGAAATGTATTCTTTGTTTAAATTAGTATAACTCATTTTAGAAGTTAGATTGTGAAAATATATGGTAAAAATTAGTTTTTAACGACCGATATTTTTTTACACAATATCTCCGATATTTCGTCTCTTTGGCCGACCGATATTTTATCGATATCCGATACGACATTCCATGCCTTAAACCCCTTCTTCATGTCCTCAGGATTCTAATCACAAACAACATTCCCACAACACACCCTCGAACAAGACACTAATCACCACAAAGATTCAATCTTTTCCAAACAAGAGCAGAAAGAAAAAACACATTCAAGCCTCCTTCTTGGACGAAGGGTTTTCGACCTCATCCGCCCGAGCCATATTGACTAGAAAGTATGGATACTTCAAAACAGGAGCGTACCAATATCGTATCCGTCTCAGACCCGTGTCCCCATTGGATATGACTGCATGCGTGTCCTAACTTTCTTATCATACACTAACTATAGATTACTACTCACTAAGTAATGAGACATTAAACAAATACAACATTTTTAATTGTAATTAAGCTACTGATATTAGAACCGACTTAATTATATGTAAATATATATTAAAAATAATACTCTAGTTTAAATATCTCCGCCATATCTTATCCTCAATTTTTAAAATTATTGTATCGCCCCACCCATATCATATTGTATCCATGTCCCGTATCCGTATCTGTGCTTCCTAACATATCGATGTCGGCATCCATTTCGGGAATCTCAGTGCCATAGGCCTCGTGCTCCTATTCTTCGTGCTGCCTCTCCATCGCAACACCTTTGCTCTTCCCACCATAGACTTCGACCCTTTCTAGCAGTTCTTCTGCCTCTTGTGCTAGTGCTGACAATCTCTTCCTCAGCGGCTTGATTAAAAGCAGCAAAGAAGATATTGACGGTCAGATTGCTCCACTATGGATTTAAACGGACTGAAGATTTTTTTGGGCAAGAAAACAGACCGGGGCTAGGCAAATTGGACCATGTTGGTGCATTGTAGATCTCCTCCGGCTTGAACATTTATCCGGGTTCAAATCCAAATGTCGATAGTTGTTGGATGTTATTATGAAATAACTAGGGTGTCAGAGACCTTAACACGCGATTAGAAGGGGCAGGACAACAGGCCACTTAGAGCACCATACCCTGTGGCCAATACGTGCAAGGGCCACCTATCATATACTTGGTAAATTAGGATCTTATACATACTCCCACCGTTGTAATAAACCTTATGTTAATAATTACTCCCTCTGTCCAAAACATTGAGGCCACATTGCAAAATAAGATAAATTTATTGGTATGTGAGGCCTATAAAATTTTAAGCCTCCCCTTACCCATCACATGAACGGTCATCATCCCCTTTTCTAATTATTTCCCCATTTTAGCATTATACCCACTCACTTTTCACTAGACTTCAAGAAAGAACGTGGGTATAGTGGTACATGATTGCTAAAATGTCACATGAGGTCATTTATTCAAAATTTTCAAATGTGCCTAATTTTTTTGGATGGAGGGAGTATAGCCAACAAAGTGGGGGTTCAAGATCCAGCCGCGTAAATTAGCATTATATATATATCCCAGGTGGGTCACCAAACTAGTCGGGTTTGAGAATTAATCGCGTGCATTTATATAGGGCAGTGATACAAATATCATTTCCCTTTATATATGGGGGCAAACGAGTTATTCAAACTGTGGTTCTTCCCAGGAATAACATGTGCCTCTTGAAGACAGTCCCAGTGCACACTGAAGCATAATAAAGGGACACTAGAAAGGGGTTCGACAGGGAGAAAAAGTAAAGGCATAAATTAGAAATACCTCGTAACAATAATTCCCGAGAGGGAGTATAACAATACTGAAGACCATTTAAAATCCACCTAGGTGAGAGAGCCTTCAACAATGGAGTATTATTCGATTTTAAGAGCCGTTTGGGGCATTCAGCTGAAAAAATCCAGCTGTTTAAAGATCTTTGGGATAATTGGATTATCCCAAAAATCCTTAACCAGCTGGATTTTGATGGAGCTGATTCTTCACGCCCCAAACGGCCCCTTACATGCCCCTTAAGGCAGAGGTGCTACAATTACAAAGTTCATCGGTTCTTTATTTTTTCCTTTTTTGCTGGCATATACTCCCTCCGTTCCAAAATACTATGAACATTGAAAATATTATTATTTCAAAATATTGTGTACATGTTGTCAAATCACGTGAGTTCCTCTTTCCAAAATTGGAGGAGACTTGGAAGGATTGACTAGAACTTTATTCATAAACGATCATACAAGTTGGATGGGACATAAGGGACAAAAAGTCATGTAAATTCCCTCGTGGGCTTTCGTGGTCCAATAAAAATGAGAATTTTCTCAAATGTACACAATATTTTGGAACGGAGGGAGTATGAGAATGCCATATATACAATACATTTGATAGGTAAATAATTTCTTTAAAGCACTTGTGAACAAAAGATACAACGTTAATTGAGTCCCAAAGCAAGAAAAAGACTAACAAAAACAGAAAACTAAAGACCAACTTAGAGTTTCATCTCCCGAAGATAATACCATATATTCACATGCCACACTTCAACATGCATCCTGTAGGTTTTCGTCCAGCTTGTTTTTGTTGTTGTTATTCTTGTTTTCTCTATACAAAAACAAAAAAAAGAACACATCGAACTAATTTTCTTATCAAGTCATCAGTAGTTTCATGGTGAGTTCCAACAACCACAAAAGAGAGCTAACTATAAAATTGTTCAACGCCTCAATAAAATGATGAGTGCTTCAAAAGAGTCACAAGCCACACAAATGTCGCAGGCTAAATCTAAAATGGTTTATTATTTCTGCAGGCTACAACTAAAATGGCACATTACTTTCAATACGACATAACATATTGCACATGATCCAAATTGCTCTACAATAACTTATTAACTGTATATCAGGTACTATTTGTAACATTAAGCTCACAGAGATTAAGCACTTTATATTTGTAAATAACACTAAAAGCCTAATATGGAACCGCACATTGCTACGATATTTTGACGCCTAGAAGCCATGCACTGCAGCACCATTTTCTTGTTCCTTGACCAAGGTCATACTCGACCTAATCCGTTTTCCCCTCAGCCTCCCCGCAATGGCAAATGCAAGCTCAAGTGACTGTGAAGCATTTAGCCTGGGATCACAGTGGGTGTGGTATCTGGAGCTCAAATCATCAAAGGTCACTGACCTAGCCCCGCCAATGCACTCCGTCACATTCTGTCCAGTCATCTCCAAGTGCACTCCTCCTGGATAAGTCCCCTTCTTGGTCATGCACATCGAAGAAGGCCTCAACTCAGACTGAACAACAGTGGAAGATAGAATAAGATGTTAGCATCAAATTAGTAGCTCTCAACGCACATCAAAAAGCCTACATGCCCTCAACTCAAACTGAACAACAGTGGAAGATAGAATAAGATGTTAGCATCAAATTAGTAGC
The DNA here is from genome assembly GCA_039654745.1 of Houttuynia cordata. NCBI lineage: Eukaryota > Viridiplantae > Streptophyta > Magnoliopsida > Piperales > Saururaceae > Houttuynia > Houttuynia cordata. Next base: position 30,540,245 of record CM077505.1, on the reverse strand, counting down.
TCTCAACGCACATCAAAAAGCCTACATACTGAAAAGCCTATTACCAAGAATCCATAAAACTTACTCTAATCGAATCAAATGGACGAGTCTTCAACCCACAAGGTGCCTTGATTGTGTTCCCATGCATTGGATCACTTATCCAAGTGACAATCAAGCCAGCTTGCCGTACTGCTCTAATCAAATGTGGAAGCTTCACCCGCATGTTTTCGGCTCCCATTCGAGTGATTATAGTGAGCCTTCCAGGTTTATTGTGAGGGTTGAGGATCTCACACAGTTTCACCAGCTCACTTGGATCCATCTTGTCACTTACCTATGCACCATTCATCACAATCAGAAAAAACCGGTTCCTAAGTATCATGCATAACACAATTATAAAAAAAAAATATAATGCATAACATGCTTTTCATAGAAAGAAAATTACTGGACCAAACATGAGGACTGGGGGAAAGTGTAGAAAAACAGATTATGCAATTACAA